>OW964565.2:26012939-27262939 GCA_943138885.2 Tholera decimalis
AATGTGGAACAATGTATTTTTTGGCAACATAAAGAGTTGATAATACTGTATCTGCTTCTAGTTGTATTTCATCACAGTAAATGTACCTAAAACAATAATAAAATATTAATTTATGCTTAAATACCAACAATAAAGGTTTAAAAGCAATAAAGTGTAGAACTCACTTGAGAAGTGTAAGAAAAGCAGATGGTTCAACATCAGGAACTTCAATCTCTTGCTTGCACTCAGCAAGCCCTCCATAGAACATAGCATAGAACACAGAGCTAGCAGTAGCTAATACATATTTGTGAGCGGGTATTATCTGTGAGTGCCCTGGAATAAAAGTGCCACATGTTAGGATTACTATAATAATGTTTACATTGTTCGGGAATGCCTAAACTGATACAATTAATAACAAAACTGTCAATTACACTATACTGTATTAAAATAAATTTTTGCTATAGGTATTTAAAATTATCTTCAACGAGTTATTGATTGTAATCTTTTGAAAACAACAGCATAAAAACATACCGGGTCCTCCAACAATGAATGTGATGTCCGACATAAGCTGGTTATTAAACATAGCAGCATTTCTCTCCCGTACTGTGGGTTTAGTGGCTTGCCAATTAGGATCTAAAGTGGCGGTGCCCGGAGGAGGGGCCGGCGATGTTGTGGGGGAAGGCGTCGCGTTCGTGGACCCGCACGGAGACGGCGGACCGCTGTAGCACTGAGAAACCTGCGTTCCCGTCTCACGCTGCGACACCGTATGCGGCGGAGACAGCGACAGACCACCACCATTGTTGATATTCTCAGCTGTGAACACATACACACCATCTTATGAACACCAATATCGACATGCTATAAATAAGACCAATGCAAATTAATTCAGGTCGCGAACAATAATGATTAAATCTTGCGAACCATGACACAGAAAAACATTCGTTGCACGAAACAAACGTAATTAACCTATTTGTTGACCTTTACAATCATTTATAAACACTTATTTAATTGACACATGAACAAATCAATATTTACAATTCTACACAAGCTCACCATTCATCCAAGCGTTTGTTTGCGCTACGGACATGCTTGGGACACTGTCCTGTAACCTTTTAGGTGGTTTTGAAACGATTCTAGAACACAAATTCGACATAGTGATTATGTGATCTTACAATATTTTAAAATCTATCGCAAACATTTGGGCCGCGAGCTTCTATTCACTGACAAAGAGTATGTAATACACTATGTTCACTGACGTCAGCCATTTTGTTTGCTGGCAGGCGGAAAAGATAGTGTTGTCATGTCGTGGATTATGGATATCGTCGTTTCGCGTGCAAAAGTCGCTGTGTTATTTAGTAATTTTCGTTCTTTTATGCAGTTTCAATCGTTATTTTATACACCCATGCTGTAAAAGCAGCTATCTGATAAACGCAATACTATAAGGCTTTTTAAATATTGTGTTTATCAGACAGCTGTTTTTACAGTTATTCCATTTATTAACAAAGCCTATTAACAAAGTTGAATGTAGTGACACTAAAATAATCTATGCGACATATTTTGAAAAACCTTATGAGTTTAAGGACTACGTTAGCTTTTTTACAACGAACCGTTTTTATAGACCGTTTTCATTCTGCGACGGTGAAACCGTTTTTATTACGTGGGTCCAACCAGTCTTCGTTGCACAAATCAGTCTTCAAATTACTTGATGCGATTTTTATTTTACAGTTATGAAAATACGGTTGAGAACTCATTGATTCAACGATCATGAACAGTTATTTCAATGAAAAGTGAACTTTTACCAATGTGTAATACAGTCGATATTTCATTACCACTCGTCAGCGCTATCGTTCCTGAGGCAACGGTCAAACTCGTAAAGCTTATGTTTCGTTGACTTAAGATACAAAATCACCTTGCATAATGAATTAGAGTAATTTCTGGAATTCGAACCAGTGAGCGCGCGTGTTTGTTTAAATTATTTTGATCAGTTGTAATCTTGCAACAAATTGAGACAGTGAGATCCCTAATTATTTGTTTTGTTTTTTACAAATTGATGTGCTTACGAGTGAATTGTAAATATTCAAGTGTACATAATATTTCATAACCTAATTAGATTACAACTATATAATAATTTAAAACCCAACGCAATGTCTGCACCGTGAAAATACACCAGAGTAATAAAAGTAAATATAAAAAAGCTAAATGCCATTTACGCCACGAAAAATTAAGGCAAAAATCATAATGTCGTCCGATAAAACGTATTATTCAGTAAAACGTTTCATAGATTTGCAACTTGAAACCGTTTGTACTTGTACGTTGCAAGAAACTGCAACTACTTCACTCGACGATAGTTTCGTCTATCAAGCCGTCTTCAAACCAGTTGCAACGACGACCGTTTTCGTCGTCGGAAAAACGGTTGCGTTTCGTCCGCCAAATGTTTGACAACGACCAACCGCTATTAATCAAACGTAGAGCTGGTTGGTCTCTGATAGATAGGGCAACATTGACACTTAACCGAGGTCACCGCGCATGCCAGAGAACCACTGACACTACGTTCGGAAACATTTCCAACTATTTTTTGCTTAATGAAACTAAACTTTGATTGTAACTTGTTTCAAGCACAGCAGGTTGTTTTTAAATGTACAAAGCATTAAAAAAATCTGCGTCGCATAACAAGGATATCGTTCAGTTGCATTTCATAGTTACGCTAATTTTATGAAACATTATTTACCTTGAGGTAATGGTCGTTGTCGTGACCGGTAACCTCGCTGAGGCTCTTGGCAATTTAACTCGGCGAAACGCCCATCCTCCTCTATAAGACTTTCAAAGAAATCCACGCTGCTGTTCATCGATGATCGTACGTGTAAATGACACGCATACCCAATAAAACTGAAATCAAAGAAAAAATTAGATGAGCATGGTTAAAAAGAAAATACATCTGAGGTAGCTTAATGGTTTGGGATTAATATGGGGCGTACTTCGCTATAATATTGGAAGAGAGGAAAATAGAAAACAGGTTTATATGATTGGGACAAAAAACATGTTGCTCTAACTCCAATAAAATTCGATAACCAAGAGCAAGGGTGTAACTGTACTGGCCTTATTCATAATAAGCGGGTTACTTTATATTGCGGTGAACAATGAAGGGGCATTTATTATGCGATCTTTTCATCTTCTCAGTTAGTTATAAAAAAATTAATAAAATACCTAATAAGAATGATAATGATGTAAAACATTATGGTTCCGTCTTGCTTCTTAAATTGAAAGTAGAATTCACGTCAATCAACTTACTAAATACAAGTTAGAAAAGAGTAGGGCGATTTCGTCCATTTTAAATATAATCGGAATAAATTTTGTAGAATGTGAACCGTAATAGTATGTATGTATATAATGTCGTCAGTACAGTCATTGCCAAAATCGCTTGCGTCATATTTTTTCTAAACTAATTTAATGAGTGGAGGTTGGCCTAGATAAAGATGGTGACTTGAGTTGGACCCGCACAGCGCACTGCGATGGCTGGTCCAAAGTGGCGTTCAAGAAGAGCACTTGGACGTATTGGAGGAGGCCTTTGGTCAGCTGTAGGACATGAAACACGAAAAATTTATAATGTGGAGGAACAATTATTTCATTCATGTGTTTTACGTTGTTTGCTGAGACCATGTTCCCTAATGTCACAACAATGCTTGTTGGGACGTTAGGGAACATTGTCTCAGCGAAAGTGCTATCCTTTCACCAAGACCATGTTTTACGTTGAAATAAGTTATATCTCGTGAACGAATTCGCGGGCAGGGGCATCTGTTGAAATTATCATCTGCCTGGCCTTCTCCCAACCCCGTAACTGCGTAACATAAATTCCCTTTGCCATGACTTAATTGTTAGATTTTCTAGCTTCTTATCTACACCAGACGCACGGCTGGGTTCCACTCACATTTGGTTGATATACCGTCTTGTACCAAGCGCTTCTCCTCCACATTTATTGTGCGCACAGCCAGGCTGTGGAATTCTCTGCCGGCTTCTGTGTTCCCTGCCACTTATGTTTCAGCCTTTAAAGCACGATTAAATAGGCATCTTCTGGGCTCGCTCGCCCCATCTTAGACCTCATCTATCTCTTACCATGAGGCTTATTAGTAATAAAAAAACCGGTCAAGTGCGTGTCGGGCCACGCGCAGTGTAGGGTTCCGTAGTTTTTATAACAGCCAAGTGCGTGTCGTATTCGCTGACTGATCGTTTCGTACCATGCTCTAACTAAAAGCCAAACATGACTACCTAACTAATTTGACTTCCTATACAAATCCTCACCAGATCCGACAATTTTGCACGGAAAGTTTCAATTTTTTGTTAGAGGTTTGTATAAAACTTGTCATAGCCGGTGTTTTGAATTTAAATACGAACACAGAGCTACACTACTCAATCGTCACATAAAGCTAGCACGATACAACTGGCGCTTAGCGCCATCTATCGACATTTCTATAGAGTTGTTCGAAATTTTCGAGTCAAATACAATTGGTCGACTATTACTCGTAAACTTGTAAAGCCCACTTATGTGTGATAGTTTTCCTTTAAATTTCGTTATATACAGGTACTACTGCCGTGACATTTGAATTTCTAACTATAACCGTTTAGTTGATAGTGGGGGGGACACTTGACTCTAACGAAAATTGGTACTTTAAAGATTGATAAGTCACGAACGGTTTACTTAATCAAAAAACGGTCTTACCAAACCCCTAATATTTTTGAAAGACCTATCCAACGATATCCCACACTATGGGAAGAACGAAAAAAAAATAATTTATCATCCCACTTTACATGTATGGGAGGTACTCTAAATAATTGTTTTTTTCAAAATTTTATTTTACCACTTTTTCGGCGTCATTAACGTGTATACTCATGCCAAAGTACAACTTTCTAGTACCAATAGTTTTTGAGCTAAACCGCGGACAGACGGACAGACAGACGGACATGGCGAAACTATAAGGGTTCCTTGTTGACTACGGAACCCTAAAAAAACAGCATCAGTATGTGCTATCCCCTCAAGTTTTAAAATGTTATATTTAGTTAATTCGTTACGAACAATCTAAAGAATACTTCAAAAAGTGTTCATCATTTCGACTTGGATTTGAACCATCGTATCATTGAACGTCGTCATACCGTCGCGTCGTGACCATAATATGAATTGCGATGAAATTGTTATCTAGCTTCATCCGAGTCACTTTATCCTTGAGGCAGGGTACCCTCAAAATGTATCATCAAACGATTGGACAGACACTTATATTTACTTACTTACGTATTACTAAAAATATAAAACTTTGATGTATACGGTCACTTAACCCATTAGCGCCCTCTGTACTATATAAACGACACCATTTGCAACCCTATTTAAACAGCTACTGCATAATTATATTTAATTAATTAATTTCGCAAATAGTGGATAGATGTCATTAATAGCTGATACAAAAAAAAAAAGAAGTTGTCAGTGAAATTGGCGCCATGTTTTGACATTTCTGTTTGGGAATTTTTCACGTTTGGAGGTAAGTACATTTGTGTTGCATTATTTCATGTATTTTATATATATTTACTAATAAATCTCTATGAAATGGCTAGATAACATGTAAACGTAACCTAAATAACATAAAAACTTTTTACCATAAAATTAAACCGACTCCCAAAAAACACTGCAAAGTGAAAAATAACTTTAATTTCGGTAGTCGGTGCCTTTAGTTTTGTATTTTCGTTTTTGGCACCGACTTCCGAAATTAAAGTTATTTTTCACTTTGCAGTGTTTTTTGGGAGTCGGTTTAATTTTTTGGTAAAAAGTTTTTATTTCACTCTTTTTAGTTGGTCTATTTTTAATTTACCTAGTTACAAGAGCCTAATTATCAACTACTTATAACCTTTTACAAAATATTGCTTTTCCCAATGCTGGGCCGTTAATTGTTGAGGAGTTCTCCTGGTACTTCACCATCAGCTCTACATCACCATATGCATTGTGACGAGCATAAAGTGCGTAACATCCATATTCACGTAATCGAATCGCAATCCACTCAATACTTATTATTGAGTAGTTTCGGCGGCCATCTGTGGTCTTCATCATCAGTTCCACTTCCTCAAATGGTACTTTTTGAGAGCAACTGCACAAGTAACTGTAATAAATACCCAAAACGACATAGGTGTGCCTATAATATTTGAAGAGTTCCCTCGATTTCTCCAGGATCTCATCATCAGATCCTAACGTTTATGAAAATGGGACCAATATCGAAGTACACCCTTTCAATCAAAAAAAGAATTTTCCAAATCGGTTCAGCCGTCTTCGAGTAATCGACGATCATACATTAAAAAAAAAAATATATATATATACGCGTCGAATTGATAACCTCCTCTTTTTGTCGTCGGTTGAAAATACTATGAAACATTTTATAATCTGTAAAACTTTTAAGTTGATTTATTTGACTGTCGTTTTTTTTTAGTACAATGGGCACAAGTAATGTATTTTTTTACTTTATGCAGGCTTATAAACAATGGCATGTTTTAGAGCTGTAAACAACTTCGTTGGCCTTGAAGTAGCTGTCAATGCTATAGTGGAAGAGGATAGTGACAATGAATATGATGTAGTGATTATACCACCTGCCACCAGCCGTTGTTACTGATGAAGAAGAAGGTGAAGATAATTTGCAAACTTCAGAATTACCGCGAGATGTACCAGGGACGTTAGAGGTCGTTCGTCATGAAAATCAACATCCGAATGGGAAGACAGTGATGAAGAACCTTTGTCTAACAAAAGACAACGCCAAGACCCACAGGACACAATCCCGAAATGGAGGCAATGTGCACCAACTTACTCTTTTTCTTCAGAGTTACCAAATGATCCATGTTTGTCAAGGAAAAGCAGCGTCATAGAGCAACTTCGAAACTTTTCACCTGTCGAGATCTTCGAAAAAATTGTTGATGATGAGGTTCACGCACTGATTCTACGGAATACTTTACTATATGCAGGACAGAATAATAGCCACAGATTTGATATAGACATAGATGATTTACGTAACTCGAGTTGTGAAATTGTTGTTAGCAAAAAATCCAGCAGTACCACAAGAGCACACAGTATACTTTGACAACTTATTCACCAGTTGTGATTTACTGAAAGATTTGAAGCAGTCTGGGTACAAGGCAACTGGGACAGTATGTGACAATAGAACTAAAATTGTCCGCTACGTTCTGTAAAAGACATGAAAAAGTCAGCACGAGTTGAATATGATCATAGTGATCATAGGTTCGACAAAAATAACGAATTATTGCTTGTTAGATGAAAGGACAATAACATATGTACTATGGCAACTAACTTTGATACAATCGAGCCTATTGGTAAAGTAATACGCTGGTGCTCGCAAAGGAAACAGAAGGTAGACGTGAGCATTCCACACTTATGCCAGAGATACAATAAAAGCATGGGTGGTGTAGATGAGATGGATGGTTCTATATCATTATACCGCGAGAGTATTCAAGGTAAAAAATTGTGGTGGTCCTTTTTCACCTACAAGTTTGATATGTGTATATCTAATGCTTGGCGACTACATGTGTTGACTAACAATGAGCGCTTCGATCAATTGGATTTTAGAAGACATATAGCACGCCAGTACCTCCGCAATAGCAAGAACAAAAGCCGCCAATCTAGTTTTGTAGTAGCAGGCCCAAGTCCCAGCAATAACAGCCAATTTAAAAAAAAACAAAAAAAAATGAATTTAGATCCATAAACAAATCATCCATTCCCGATACTTTTTTAACTGAATGTGAATATTAACTTAAAATAATTTATTCACTGAAAAAATATATTCATTATAATAAAATGTTTTGCAAAATTCAATAAGTAACTAACGTGGGTCTATTACGGATTTGGACGCTCACGCTCGTCTTTGGTAACTACTTAATGGAGCTGTGTGTATAAAATGACAGCCGAGCCGAGACCCATCGGCTTAATACTTTTCGAGGCCTGGAAGAATCTTGACACGTAAGATGGTCACTCATACCTCAATGACCCGTACACCGTCAGCGGTCACCATAAGAAATATCGACGTATTGATTCTCAATCCCAATTTATTAGTAATCCGACGATCTTACCAAAATAATACTATTAAAAAAATACTCCTCCCTCCCTCTACCTACGATCTCATCACAATTGTGATTAGTCCAAGTATTAGTTATATGCACATACAGTAATTAATTGCTTTGTACAATTATGTATGGCTAAATACACATTGGGAACATGGGAATACTATCTGTGTGAATCTTAATGTGTTTTTTTTTTATTAATCAACACAATAGAGAGGGATCATGGTAATAGGGAGATAATAATTGTAAGTAAGCAATTGGTAAAACAAGATCATATTTACAAAAAAAAAAAATAGTTTATTCGTTTTTAACCCTATGTTTAGTTTAAACACTGATATGTAGTCTTTATTAAAAAGGCACGTTTAGAATCGGCGTTTCAATTATGTATCTATGTTACAGTTGGTAAATGAATGTTTAGAGAAAGGACTCAGTCGTAAGTAAAAATGTGTACCTACTTTTCGAAAATTGCCGAATCGATTTTGATGAATTTAGGTACAAAGATAATAAATATATTGTGATATAAATGTATTGATGTGTTTATAACCTACTTAAACTAGTAAAACTACGAAAGTATAGTATTACATAAAATATCAGACGTTTGCACAACACAAGATTTGGTGCTTTTGCATATCGTGAGTAATTTTGGTTTGAAATCTAATAGAATGAAGGATAAGACATAAGAGACTACAATGCCGATACGATACTAATTAGTGTTGCCCAAATGCAAGACCAAGACGAGACTTAGCCAGTCTTGGTCTTGGTCTTGGTATTGCGCTCCTAGTCTTGGTCTTGATCTTGTTCTTGCGCAAGAGTCTCGCAAGAGTCTTGCATTTAACGATTATTCTATTGCTATTTATTAAACGGTAGTTTAGACCTTAGAACAATGTAACAGAATAGGTACATTTTGGGCTTGAATTGACATAGGCATAGTAAAGGCCAACCAAATTAATAAATTTAATAAGACATTTATAAATATCAAATGACTCATCATCTCTATGTGTTCAGACCTCATGATCTGAACCTACGACCTCGGCAATCCGTGCCGATGCTCTAACTAACTGAGCTACCTACCGTGTTCCACGAAAGTCCGTTGGTTTCTTAATGAAAGTTTAGATTTAATAAGTTTACGTGTGCTAAAACATCGTTAAAACATATAAAAACAAATTAATGACATTAACTTGACTGTATTTGAATATTCGTCACTCATGTCAAATTACAAACTTATCAGTACGAGAACAATAAGGATTAGAGTAAAAAACAATTATAACATTAAACTCGAAGCGAAGCTCAGTTTGGAATTACTAAAATTAAATAAATAGGTACTCCTATTTATAAGCACACGCCGAAATGCCGAAATACCGATAAAGGACGGATTCTTTGATAAAAAATAATGATTCTTTGGAAGATTAATAAAACAGATGCGTTACCAGATAGGTATAGTGTGCCTACATAGCAATAAAATGTAGATATTATGTAAATAATATTCTGTGTATTATATTCTTCTTTTGATGTTTAATTAATCTACATTAATTAAATTAAATTTGCATAGGTACAAATAATACACAATGTGCTGATGATAATCGCCGGTGCAGTTTAATTGAGGTACGAATCCCACACTCCCTGGTGTTCTCCCCTGAAGGTTTCCCAGCGACAGCAAAAAAGAAAGGCCACCACTGCTCTTTGATATATACAATTCCTTTCTATTTTCCACTGCTATCGCAATAATAACTATGTTAAAGTATCAAGTTGTGAATATACTAGCATTCCCATAGCTAAAGCTGTCCCGCTTTTATGGAGATTTAGTATGTCAGGGCTGACTGTGGTCAGGGTGACCTTAACGATGATCGGAGAATAACGACGGGTCAGGTGCAGATACGCAAATATGTAACACCATTGCCCATTGTAGGTGTTAAGTCCTTGTTTAATTCTGTTATGGTGTACAATAAAGAGTAGGTATATCTATCTATGTATAAGAATTAGGAACAGGTTAGAGTAAGTACGATTTATGAACTAGCATCTCCCTAAACCCGTGGTTTTAATTATCAAAATTCAATTTTAATGAAACCAACAAAAAACATGAAAAGACTTTTGCAGTTTCGTAGATGTGCGTTACAAAACTGACAACCAGGTGGGTGGAGCGGATGGGAGTGACTAAAAACCCACTCTGTGCCTTCAGTTGTCCGCGGCCCCGGAATGCAAGGGCAGCTGAAGGAACAGTTTTAGTTACTTTTTAATTATTTAGTTTATTTGTTTTTCTTTTTTATTTTACGTATTAGTTGAACCTATCTTAATTTATATGATTGATTAATGTCACCATTGTTTCGCCACGTTGTATAGTTAATTTTCAATATATTATAGTAAGTGTTTATACAACGTAATTTAAAGGGTATATACATACCAAGTGCATGACTTCTTTGGATGATAACAAACGATATGGCAAGGATTTTGTAATCCTAAGTCTACATGTGTGGAGCTTATTAGAAATTTCAATACATTGATACCAGAGACCGAATTTTTCAAATTTAGAAGAACGAAAAGAATTATCGTTTTATGGCAAGTGACGTAGAAAGTGATGACCCTCGTAGTGCTGTGACACGTTTGTTATTACTGGTATTCAAGAAACATATGAAACCAATAATTTGGAGTCAATTCTGTGAGTCACTTATTTTGAGCTGAAACTTTGCATAGAGACTCCATACCAGATGTTGTCTTCAGTCCTTTTGGATAGATATGGGGTTTCCGTTACACGTTGTAGATATTGGGGAAAAATAGCAAGGCAGAAATAGGCGTGAATACGTGGCCCGAATGTACCCGAAGAAAAGTTTTCAATAAGGAAAACGATTATGGTGGCAGCAAACTAATTGCTTTTTTCTGATGATTGAGCCTTTTTCCTTGACAAACTAATATAGGGTAATAACCAGAGAGTTTTCAAATCAGTGGTAATAACATATACTGCAAGCCGTAATCACAGGAAAGAAAATTTTTGACTTTCTAGAACTGTATTACGGTATGCGTCGCTGTAAAAACGTTTACAATTCGCATTTTACGACTTTGACCTATAGACAGCAATGTCAATGTATAAAGTTATGGGTAATTTTTAAATTACAGTAATTGAATGTTATTTACTGCTGGAAGATACTTAATTACAGTGTCATGAAATACTTCAAACTGTTGAATAATTTTAAATAATAATTGGGTTGAGGTTTTTATCGTTAAGGGGTTAAGTTATTATAATGTCAAGAAAAAAAGCGACTGGTTGATAATTGAAATTGCTTTTTAATAAATATGGGTCGTTCATTTAACATCAATAATGTTCCATCAATGAATCGAAATTAATACGCAGAACCCTGAAGGCTTTTTATAAGGCATATAGTAATTTCTTGCCTTTTTCTGTTGTTTAAAATGCTTGGTAATTTTTTGCCTTTTTCAATCGACGCCAAAAAAAAAAAACTGGTAAAAAAATTGGTCCCATTGTCACCAAGTCAGGATCTGATGATGGGATCCTGGAGAAATCGAGGGAACTCTTCAAATATTATAGGCACACCTTTAGTGATTTGAGTATTTTTTATAGTAACTTGTGTAGTTGCATTCGAAAAGCACCATTTGTGAAGTGGACCTGATGATGAAGACCACAGATGGCCACTGGAACTACTCAATATGTATAAGTAGGAATAATAAGTATTTCATGTGTTCTGCTTCGATTACTTGAATGTAGCACAAGATTATCGTCACAATGCATATGGTAAAGTGAAGCTGATGGTGAAGTACCAGGAGAACTCCTCAATAATTAACGGCCCAAAATTGGGAAAAGCAATATTTTGTAAATGATTATAAGTAGTTGACATTTAGGCTCTTGTAACTAGGTAAATTAAAAATCGACCAACTAAAAAGAGTCAAATAAAAACTTTTTACCAAAAAATTAAACCGACTCCCAAAAACCTTGACTATTATATGTATTACTAGCTTGTACCATCGGCTTCGCCCGCGTGGGAAGTTTTTCCCGTGTAAATCCCGATCCCGTGGGAATTTCGCAAAATCCTTTCTTAGCGGATGCTTACGTCATAACATCTACCTGCATGCCAAATTTCCGTCCAGTAGTTTGGGCTGTGCGTTGATAGATCACTATGTCAGTCAGTCAGTCAGTCACCTTTGAGTTATATATATTTAGATATATATGGCGACGACAATCTGACGCAAATAAACAATTTCCTTGACCGTCGTAATTTATTATTCGCCAAAATTGTCATGTGTTGGTCGACATCATTTGCATACAATACCATCAGTTTGAAATATAGTTCACGATTAAGCAATCTGACTCTAGCAACATTTAAAAATGTAGAAAAAGTCACGTGTGTACATATTGTATAGTGACAGAATAAAGCTTTGTCTGTCTGAAGAGAAATATGGTTTTATGACAAGTCCATTTGTCTTGTGAGAATCTTCAACTTAAATATGCTACATTATTATTTTTGTTCTACATTACTTTTTTATGCGCATTATGTAACTTGTTTATGTGCTAAAAATAGCGTCCATGTCGTGTGCGAATTATTTTGACTCGATAACGAAACTTGTTTCGCACCAAAAGCTGTACTGTTCACAAAGTCTGGTTTTTACACATATCATTGTTTATGTGCCATGAATATTATTATGTACCTTAATGTTATCGTATCTCTGTTGCCACTTGAGGAGATCCCGCATCAAAATCTCGAGCATCGAACTCGATTTGCGGGACTGCGAACATATAAATGATTTTCTGAGTAGTTATCGTTATAAATTCATGAACTAGTATTATCACACAACGTTTTTATTGTAAAAAAAAATTAAAGAAAAACGGGCTTTGTGTATTTCTTTTCTCAGCAAAATGTGGGGAACAGTTATTGTGACCTGATAGTATAGTATAGTAGTAGTAGTCTTCTACTTTCTTATGTTTGCCTGTTTAACTTTTTATTTTTATTTAAACTTTATATTAACTTTTATATTTTTTACTAGTACTCACGCGGGGCTTCGCTCCCGTGGATTCTATCACGGTAAAAACATAACTCTCCTTTTTTTGCAGTCGCGTAAAAAGTAGCCTATAACCTTCCTCAAGCTTTAAGCTACTTCCATACAAAATTGCATCCAAATCCACCCAGTACTTTCGAAGATTAGCGCGTTCAAGCAAACAAACAAACAAACAAATTTTCCGCTTTATAATATTAGCATAGATTGAACATTAGTCACTAATTAGTGCGAAGATACTGACTCCTGAAACACAGGCTTTGCCTAGCTCAGAAGTCAGGGCTACAATACACAGTGTATTTAATGTCAATAAAATATTTGTATTTGTAGTATAAATCAAACTGGAACTTGGAACCCCTATGCCTGAAAAGCGTTCTGATGATAAGAACTAAGTCGACACAACAGGGCCCGAATTGCCTGCCGGGGTTGTAGGACTGTTCTAACAAGATACTACAGACCTGGAAGGTAAGGGCAACTGAACAAACAGGGTGGGGTTTTAGTCAGTAGAAATCTGACACTCCCTTCGTCTCTACCCAAGGCAAAAGGTGTCATTTAATGAGAAACGGTGATAAGAAACGTCTGCGACGGGGAGTACAATATCGCAGAGTAACTTAGCACTGTTGCGCAGACGTTTGGTTATCCAAACAACAAACAAAAACACTTCAGTGTGTTTTACACATGGATGTGTTATTAGACAACTCATAGGTCGTTGAACAGTTAAGGTCTACTGCTCAAATTAAACAATGTTCTTTAAAAACTGGCATTCCAAATAACAATAAAATACATATAAAATCATTATAAATCAATCGTTTTATCGGGAATTCAATACGGATCCTATAAGGAGACAAGTCTGACTTCGTATCACCTTTGCAAGCTTCAGTCTGTACGCACATATTAGTATCTTGATTGGTATCAAGATAAAATGGAGATAGTGGTTCAATATGGCTAACTTTCGTCCGTGCTGCAAAAAGAAGCGTGCGGTCGTAAGACTTGTCAGTCTTTGCAGCAATTTGTTCGTCATCATCGCAGAGCGAATTGTAAAGCGAGGATATCCTGACTGGGTTAGAATATTTATTAATTTTCATCTGCTTAGCCTGTTCCCAATATATTGTCGGATACTGCTGATTAATATTGTTTTAGATACATCATAATATAATTTTTTTTTGTGCCGTCTTAAATATCACGTTAATTAAATTAGGGTTGAAGGATTTGAACGCTAGTGGTGTAATAGTGTCTAGTAAAGTGGCTAAGTAGTAAAGGGGTGATTTTCAGGGTTAATTAGCGCTTGCCAAAGTTGGTCTCTAGATTGGTGATGATTTTTTTTTTAAATTAAAATTGGTTCGCGTTTGACCACCATCTCACCTGATGATGTGGTCGAAGATGGAGCACGCTTACCTAAAAGTAACCTATTCACTCTTGACTTAAAGACTCCTAGGTTATAGCTATCGGGAAACACAGACTCCGGCAGGGAATTCCACTCCTTAGCCGTACGCACAATGAAGGTATTCCCAAAACGTTTTCTGCGTATGGGTGGGATGTCCACCATGTAACAATGGCACTTCGCCGTTTGTCTCGTAAATAAATTAATTTAATTGTAAACTACAAATGGAAATTCTTACATTCTCAAGTCAAAGTCTTATCTTATTTCGCTATTTCCTTGTGGCAACCTAAAGTTATAGATTTTATTAAATATGAGTCTGTATACTGGAGCATTCTGGGCTAGAATAAATTAGGGTTTTCTTTTTATTAAGATATTAAACTCTTATGAATACCATAAGAATTTGAGGTGTGTCATCCACAGCGCTTTTTTCTGGGTCCCCCGTATCACTGATTCGAATATGGCTTCCACCATGATCTACAGTTTCTACTGAACGGTTGTTGGCCGTGTATGGCCGTGCCGTATTTACCATTCAAAAACCTTAGACTGCATGTCTGTTACTAATTTGAGGAATAACGACAACAAAAACAAATATATACATAGAGAATAATGTCGGCTTCTCTCTTGTTCTGATGAATCGAAAACATGCTTTGGGTTATCACTCCAGTCTTTAGTGTAATGACCCCAAAGAAAAGCTTATTCTTATGCTTATAACCAGCTTATTTAATATAGGCATATGAATACAATAAATAGGCATCGAGAAATGGAACTTTTTGACCTTTGTGCCTTTGTGGTAATATGCTAATGAACACGGAGTTAATAGATTTCGAATAGTTTCGGCTTGTATAATTCAATTTGGTTCCTTATTGTGTATATTTAGCCTTCATTGTTCACGATAAGTGATTGGAAATTTTGTTATTTTCAACCTACTCATTCGTAAACTGATACAGAAGCGATATTCTATAGATTTTGAACTGGTAATATAAATGTTTTGCTCTTTTAAATAAAGATAAAATAAGGAAGATGAGCAAGAATAAAATAAATCAACAATCGATTCAAACACTTTGTGTAGCTATAAAGGAATGTGTTAATGTTAATTTTAATCAATCATTATTTATTTATACGGATTCATCGCAGTGTGTATGAGGTTTGAGGAAGCATGTTATATCATAGATAAGAAACGAACCGGTAAACAAAGAACACTAGATCGGCTTTGGTGAAGAGCCAACGCAGAAGTACTTTCCCCAGCACCACTGGAAGCTTACTGGGCGCCCGGTAACTCCTTCCCTTCATTTCATTCCTTCGGGACAACGAAGATCTTGCAACATGACCACAGGTCTGTTGTTAACAAGTCACTGTACACCACTGCACTGTAATTCAATTAAAACACATGGGTTAACGAACTAGTATTTCGTTATTGAACAGCGGAACAGTTGTTGGTATTTTTTCCGTGAATCAATGCGCCCGCGCCACTGCGCTCGACCGACTGCGCCCGATCTCGTAGCTCGGCTCACGAACACCCGGCGGCCCACTCTTGCGCAAGGCCACTAGGGACACCTGCTTCTGCAGTCAACTTGGACCGAGAAAGTAAATGATGTCATAGTATCAATGCAGGGCATAATGCAGATGTTATCGGAGTCTTCATTTGTAATCTTGATCTGATCGCAAAATAAAGATATGACACTTAATTTCCAGTTATTTGGTTTCTTCATAAGTTATGCAAGATTGCGTTTTATTAATGAATCATTTATGTTTATAAATCGTCACGTATTACCGTCACGCGTCCATATCTCTCGGTTTTTTCGGCATTCTCAAATTGTATCTGCCGGAAGTTATGGCCTTTAGCTGATAAATATTGGTTGGCAATGTTTTTCCTCGTCTTTGTTTTGGGTTTTCTTTATTGTCAGCATCACCATTTTAGGTAATTATCTATTTCTTTTAAATGTCTATGTTTTGGTTCCCACACATGAAGCTGTTTTTTATGCTTTTATGAATCGTTGATGTTTTTTTTTTCATATCTGATTACTTTTCTAAATAGAGTATGTACCACGATCAATCTACTCCTAATGAAATGGAGCAATTAACTGTGGTACCTACTGATTAAATGTAAACAGGTTACAATTGTCACTAATTCGGTCAAATGGACTGCATACCTGTGTCCCAAAATGGAAGTTTAAGCATGCTATTAGCTTAATTAGGTCCACGGTAAATTAAATACCATTGACGATAAATTTTTTGACTGCCATAACTAACTTTGTGATTTTTTTCAACTAACTACTGATATGGAAAAATATAAATAATTACAATTATAAATGGTAGTTATTTGTGGACTATGGAATGCAATGTCTCGATATTTCAACGACCCAGTCGAATTCTCGCTTCTGACTGTGTGATCTCGTTTATTGGGTGTCTCCCACTAAAAAATACATTTTATATTATAGCTTCTGCCTGCGGCTTCGTTCGCGTGTAAAGTTCTGCATCAGGTGTTCCAGTTTCCGAAATCAATTATAATAAAAAAGTTTAATTAATATCCGTGTTATGTAGTTCCGGAAATAAGCCTGTACAAACAGACATATTTTTTTTTAAATTTTGCTCATCACTGTTTCTTAACCCACGTCAATTTTTTTTTGTTATATTCAATGTTCAGACACTTTTTACTGTTTTATTATAATTATGTACATTGATAAATGATTATCGACACGTGAAATAAAACTACAAATGTACGTAGTAGTTTATGAAGTTATAATGTACTTTTAATTTAAAAATTCAACAAAGACGACATTTTTTAAATATTATTTATACAACGTGTAACGGAAACCCCATATCTATCCAAAAGCGCTGACGACAACATCTGGTATGGAGTCTCTATGCACAGTTTCAGCCCAAAATAACTAACTCAACGAATTGATACCAAATTATTGGTTTCATATATTTCTTGAATACCAATCATAACAAACATGTCACAGCACTATGAGGGTCAATAACTTTGCACGTCACTTGTCAGTAACACGATAATTCTTTTCGTTCTTCTTAATTTGAAAAATTCGGTCTCTGGTATCAGTGTATTGGAATTTGTAATAAGTTCTACACACGTAGACTTAGGATTACAAAACTATTGCCAAATCGTTTGTTATCATCCAAAGAAGCCATGCACTGGGTATGTATGTACCCTTTAAATTACACGTTGTATAACGATCAGGTTATAATATTTAGTCTCAATATCTACAGTACAATCACTTTCCTTGCTCGAAATATGGAGCAAATTTCGGAAAATCTCTTACGAAAATTGTGCGAGATTCAGTATCGTATACTGAACAAAAAACAAGTTTTTTGTAAGGACGGGTAGCAGAGTCTAAGCTTGTAATGTTAGTATTTGGGTTCCGTTAATCACCCTTCGGGAACAGAATCCTCAAAAATACCCCATATCCTTAATGGTTCTCCCGTGTGTTATTTATTATAAGTAAAAAAAATTGGCCAAGTGCGAGTCAGACTCGCCCATGAAGGGTTCCGTACAACTACGCCAAATAACTTTGTTTTTCATAGTGTTTGTATGAATTACAAAGTTATATTTTCGGTTTTAGAAAATATGCTGTATCACAAATCCCGATCTCGTTCAAACCAATTTTGGTTGAAAGTTTACATTAAGATCTACAGACATTAATTTTTTTTAGATTTTTCACTCCATTATTATGGAAGTTAGAGGGGGGATGACACACATTTTACCACTTTAGAAGCGTATATCTTTTAAACGATTAACTTTATGAAAAAGTGGTTTTTGAAACCACAATGTTATTTTTAAAGAACTGTCTACAGACACACACGCGTAGGTTTCATAAAAAAAATATTTTCCATTTTAGTCCCATGTATGGGGAAAGAAAAAAATTAAAAAGTATTTAAAATAAAGGGGGCTCCCTTTATTTTAAATATTTTTTCTTAAAATCGAAAAGCGGTTCACAGAATACACTACCTACCAACTTTCATATGTATAGTCCCAATAGTTTCGGAATAAAATGGCTGTGACATACGGACGGACGGACGGACAGACAGACAGACAGACAGACGGACAGATATGACTACTATAAGGGTTCCGTTTTTTGCCATTCGGCTACGGAACCCTAAAAATACAATTGTAAAGAATTGCCTAGTATACAGCTATATACTAGGCTATTTCATACTGCCTTGAAATAGGCAAGTATAATGTTGGAATATGCTCTGCCTATAATGAAGCAAAAAACTATAGTTTCGAACTTTCAGTCTCATTATATAAATTTTTGCAAAAACCAATTTGTAATTTCTGGTTATGGTACTTTGAAGGTCCATACTAGCTTGGTAAATAATAAATGTCAATAATTTACAAGTTTCACCTTGTTCTAGAGAAAAAGGTTCTCATCTGAAAGAAGGTTGTATAACAGACCAGACAATAAAGTTTATTTGATTAAATAACAGACCACTACAAGGCCACAAATAAGGCCTTTTTCCACATTGAAAGCAATACAAGGTCAGTCACCCGAAAATAAAAAAAAACATTCAACAAAAATTAATGTGTACCTACCTATATGTATATGAATTCGAATTCCATCTAGATATTAAATTACGTCAAACTGTACTGGAGAATCGTTTTGTAGAACAAAGAAGTTTATCGTCTATTCAATTGAAGATTCATCGAGAGAGATCGTGATAAGAATGTCAAACTACCGCTTCTAGTGCTTCATTCCCTTATATGGATGCCCTTTTCATTTTCCCGAAGCCAATTCGTCTCAGACCCGAAGTGATTTTGAAAGCGATTGGAGGTCACACTGTCCTCCACCAAGCATATGGATTTTATGTTTATTGAATTCACACCTCATATTCATACGACGAATGAGGTTACCGCGGCAAGAATTAAAGCCATCGGCATTCGAGATGCGTCTGAGCAGACTGTAAACAGACCATATACATACATGCTATTGCTGAGCGAGATCGCCTTTGTTTTCGTATCAAACACGTTTTGCTGTATGACCGACCCGTTATGTTCGATAGTTAAACATATTTAAATATCTTCGCGGTCTGCATTATATTATTAGTTTAAAATAATTATAAGGAACGCTGGATTTTTCACCAAATTCGGAAGGTCCAAGAACGAAGAAATATTTGATGCGTGAATCTCGGTGATATGCATAAGTCCAGGCCTTAGTGCACGACTTTGGGTTACACCTTGATGAGTTTTTTTGACGCAAAGTTGTTTAAGACACAGTTGGATTTGTTATAGACTTTTCCGCATCGTGCAGTATTTTGATCTGTAAAAGGTATCACATATTCCTCTACTTAGAGTTACATATATCATAGGATTATTAACAATAACACCCTTATGTCCATCTCTACGTTGTTTAATATTCATGTACTGGTTGCCCTTCTCGACCAAATCCCGAGATCCAGACAAACTTAGCTTATGATGCTATATCATATTCTGAACACACGATTCTCGCTATTCACGTGATTTTCATTATAATCAGGTCTATAATAAGGCTATAAAAAAACAATAGGAAAACCGATCATTATACCAGCAAATCATTGACGCTACAGAGGTCAACGGGATTCATACAAGAATAAAGTTTTCTGTTTTTCCTTACCTATTTTTATTTATATTGAGAAATTTTCGCCACGTACAATATACACTTCTGGACACATCTATTGGCCCACCTTAGAGTTTAGGTTTCGATGGCCCCTACCGAAATATGATTGCTAGATTGAACAAAAACTGTTGATGCAGTTTTAAACCTGATACATTTTACCATCTTTTTCGATCGTATAGTTTTAAATTTGAATTCAGAATACCATACGACATGGACCTACGCCTAACAAGTCGGATATGCGCCTTGTTAAAGGCAATTAATTTTTGAATAAAAAACATGTTTTATCAAATAAAGGTTTAATTTAATAACGCGTGTTGCCTCCATGGGCATCTACCACAGCTCTCATACGATTAGGCATAGAGTTTATCAACCGCTCTATGAAATTTTGAGGGATCATCTCCCATTCCTCTTCTATGGCAGTTTTCAACTCCTGCATCGTCTGGGCAACTGGCTGACGAGCCCTAACACGCCTTTTTAGCTCGTCCCACATGTGCTCAATGGGGTTCATATCTGGGCTTCTGGCTGGCCAGTCCATAACTGTGATGTTCACATCCCGAAGATATTCCCTGACGATGCCGGCCGCATGGGCTCTTGCATTATCATGCATAAAAAGGAAATTTGGGCCCACATAGTCCGCGTATGGTATCACGTGAGGTTCTAAGCACTCACGAATGTATCTTTCAGCATTTAATGTTGGCAGCCGTGGTCCTGTAACAACCTCAAGTTGAGTTTTGCCGCTCGCGGATATACCGCCCCAGACAGTCCATGAGCCACCGCCATAAGCAACCCTCTCTTCAAAGCAGCATTGTGCGAAACGCTCTCCCTTACGCCGGTAGACCTTCTTCCTTCCATCATTGCCATGTAACACAATTTTAGACTCATCAGAAAAGAGTACACGGCTCCAATCTTGCTGTGTCCAATTTAAATGACTGCGTGCGAAATGAAGGCGCGCTGTTCGGTGGGCTCGCTTTAGTTTGGGCCCATTAGCTGGCTTGTGTGGTACCATATCGCGTTCTTTTAACCTTCTCCGAACAGTTCGAGCGCTCACAGATACTCCGTGGAAGTCGCGAAGTTGGTTTTGTATCTCAATGGAGGTAAGGTGACGATTTCTCAAGCTGGTCGTCACGATGAATCGATCCTGCCTTTCAGTTGTGACCCGAGATCGTGGCCTTCCTTGGCGACGAACAAAGCCGCCAGTCTCTAGGTACCTCCGATAAACATTTCGGACCGCAGATCGACTTAAATTAAGTTGAGCACTCACGTTTCTTTGGCTGTGTCCGGCCTGAATAAGTGCCACAGCTTGGGCGGCGACTTCAGGTGAAGTATCCATAGATTATTGATAGAACCTCACCTTAATGTTAAGAATAAGTAATGTTTGTTGCAAAAGCAAAGATATCAATCACTTTTTCAAGAATTAAATCCAAGTAAACCAATAAAACCAAGTTTTCTTAGTATTCGATTGTTTGATATCAACAAACAGGCTCCAAATTGTCTTTTGTTTCTTTAAATTCTGTGTTCGAAATTCAAAAAAAGACTATTGAATGAAATTGTGAATGTGCCAGGTTCAAAACTGCATAAAAACTTTTTGCTCGACCTAATATAAAATTTTAGCTAGGACCAAACGAAACTGAAAATACAAGGTGGGCCAATAGATGTGTCCAGAAGTGTATATCTTGTGTTCTTTGGTCCATTCCTGGTTTCCTTGTTAGGGCATAAATGAAATATTATTAGTTAGGGGGAAACTCATCAATTGACTGCTTCCGCTCCGAGCGGAAAGGAGTGTCCTGACTAAAAACTCACCCTGTTCCTTCATTTGCCCTTACGTTACGGGGTTGCTGTATCTCCTTAGATTATTCCCGCAACCCCGTCAGGCTTTAGTCCTATCGGGCCCCGTTATTGGTGTTGACTGCTCTTTGAAGCGCACGTGGAACTCACCGCGTCGTCTACTCGGGGCCTACCTTGGGGCTCCATTTCCCCAATGTCATTTGTTATTAGTCTACGTTCGTTCTAGAAATTAGTGTCCCTACCTCCCTGTGCTTCATTGACAGTGAAGGTTGTATATCAGTCCGACATCATTATTTCCTCTTCGTCATTGCATAGTATTTTAATGTTTCCGGGTTTACTTTTAGCTGGGAAGACCTCAGTTATTAATAAGCCAATTTCTTTCGCTTAATTTAAAAACAGCACTAAGGAAATCATATTAGGAAATGCACGAACCTCGTTTCTGTACAGTGATAACGTCATACAGCGATCAAGTGCCAAGCTTCTTGTATGTTGATTGTCCTTCCTTGATTTCTTTCCTGATTAAAGTCCTACGTTCTGTTTTGTGTAAACTCTTAAGTCTTAACAGAAAGTGAAGATAGATTAAGTGTGAAAGATTTTACGAAACAAAATCTGCATACTGATTAATAAATAATTTACAACAAATTTCACAAATCCACCTTGAATTATCACGTATGTAAATAGCATCAATCGTTATGACTGTGTTCTTTTGAAACTACGATTTTTGATTCTTGATCCTTGGTCACTGAACTGTATTAAATGCTGTACTTTGGACTCATTCAGCAGCTAGGGAAGTTTGAACTCATAAACTTATATGGGTGTGATTGACTCATAAAATAATTGTTTTGCAATGATGACATTTTTAATTTTAGAACTCGTGCCTAAATAATAACAGCCGATCTTCAATTCAAGGTAACGGCAACGCTTGCCGAGATCGGTCTGTAGATGAGTGATCGTATCATATCGAGATTCTACCGAGCCTCGGAAAGCACGTATGGCCACAGATTACTAAATAGTTACTTCGTAACAGATACATCACTCTCATACAAAAGCGAAAATACCTACGCTATAATAGCCTACAAAATCTTAATAATAATACCAGCTGTTTGCAGCGAGAAGAAATGTACCATAAGTACGCACACAGAGAGTTGAGATTGTGTTACCCGCCCCGCGACCCACGTCATCGAGCGAATGTCCTAGGGTTGTAAATGATGATATTGGTAATAAAACGAATACAGAAAATCAATTATTTTTTATTTATTGATCAAATATGTTTCAGTTTAATAAAATGATAGATGCATTTTTTCCTTCCCTGAATTTCCGATTATTTAATTTTAGTGTCGAAAATATCCAAAACTGCGTAAATAATTTTAATTTTAATAAAATCCCGCGCAAATGACTAATCAAAAGGGAAACAAGAGCAAAGCGAAGGAAAATCAATTGTTTTTAGGTCGATCCATTATGACGTTGTCAAAATTATTTAAAAAGGCTCAGGTAGGCGTGCGGCAGCCCACTGTAGGATGTACCGACGGCGATGCGCGAAGCGGTAGGCATATAACGCGTGGCCTTGAGCAAGTGACGGACGCCTGGTATGGCCGTTGTGTCGGGCTTTCATTTGGACATCTTTGGCAGTCGCTACGGGTAGTCAGAAGCTAAAATATCTGACACTGGTCAGATAGGCAGTCACTCCATGTAAAACACTAACACTCAGCTGCATCCGTTTAGACTGGAAGCCGACCCCAACATAATTGGGAAAAGTCTGATGATGATGACTAGTTATATTATTGTTTTCAACCGATGACAAAAAGAGGAGGTTATCAATTCGACGCGTATATATTTTTTTTTTTTTATGTATGATCATCGAGTACTCGAAGATGGCTGAACCGATTTGGAAAATTCTTTTTTGTTCGAATGGGTATACTTCGAAATTGGTACCATTATCACCAAAGTCAGGATCTGATGATGGGATCCTGGAGAAATCGAGGGAACTCTTCAAATATTATAGGCACACCTATGGCATTTTGGGTATTTCTTACAGTAACTTGTGCAGTTTCTCTCAAAAAGTACCATTTGGGGAAGTGGAACTGATGATGAAGACCACAGATGGCCGCCGAAACTACTCAATAATAAGTATTGAGTGGATTGCGATTCAATTACTTGAATATAGATGTTAAGCACTTTATTCTCGTCACAATGCATATGGTGATGTAGAGCTGATGGTGAAGTACCAGGAGAACTCCTCAACAATTAACGGCCCAGCATTGGGAAAAGCAATATTTTGTAAAAGGTTATAAGTAGTTGACATTTAGGCTCTTGTAACTAGGTAAATTAAAAATCATCCAACTAAAAAGAGTGAAATAAAACTTTGACTTTGTCTGAAATAAATGATGATTTATTTATTTTATTTAAAACTTTTTAACAAAAAATTAAACCGACTTCCAAAAAACACTGCAAAGTGAAAAATAACTTTAATTTCGGAAGTCGGTGCCAAAAACGAAAAAACAAAACTAAAGACACCGACTACCGAAATTAAAGTTATTTTTCACTTTGCAGTGTTTTTTGGAAGTCGGTTTAATTTTTTGTTAAATAGTTTTTATTATCAACATAACAGATGGGAATATACGGATAAGGAAAGTAGGTTGCTGTGTATATTGACATGGCTCTCACATTATTCGGTTAGAGTTTAATATGCAGATCGATAAAAGCAATTTCGTATGTTGCCTATAAGTTTTTTTTTTTTTAATATTCAGTGTCGAAAACTACATTGTTAACAGCCATGAACTGTCAGAAATTGATAATATTTGTATCGGCGGTATTGTGGAAATCGTGTGGCCTTTAAAATACGTGGGAATGGCGAAATGCAGACGTAAAAAATTGTGTTACTTTTGCTTAAAATTGATAAGACCATGTTAGTCTTTTAGCAATCAGTAAATTACATGTATGTTTTTCCGTTTGATTCGGTCATTAATTGACTAGAATCTTATTAATATGTGAAGCAAAAACCATGTATCCTTATTGCGATAATTAAGCGACGGAGGAGTATGAAATTTGCCATAGTTTAAGTTTAAATGGAGAAGTACTGCATAAAGCTAATATTTTTAAAATAACGTACAAAATTAATTAGCGTGCAATTTTGAATGAATTATGGTCGAATTTCGACCTATGGGTAAAATCTTCGTTTCTTGAATTCGTAAAACATAAATTACTACATTAATTAGTATTTTAACGGGAATGTTGAAAAAAGAGTTTTTAAATAACATTTTTATTTTAAAAAGTGACGAGCTGGCGGAACCCAATTAAACATATATTTTTTTAAATGGGTTGGGTCCGCCAGCTTGTCACTTTTTAAAATAAAAATGTGCTTGTTTCTTGCATTTTAGTTGAGCAGTCGGGTTTTTTTTTTTCATTTTTTAAATAACTTTATTTTTCAACTTTTCAGTTCAAATATGAATTAACAATTTTTTTAATTTTCCCAGTCTTGTCATATTGGCACCCCACCGGATTCAGAAAGTGAAAGAGCTATTTCCATATTTTTAAACTTTCTCTTTGTATTATTTTTGCTAGTATTACACTAATGATAAACATGATATACCTTTTTGAAATCTTTGCGATAAGCTCTTTAATTTGATACCCATATTGTGGTATTCGAAAAAAAAATATTTTTTCTCTAATGGCTTCGCATAGCCCCCATGTTTGATTTTTTCAAATGTCACCTATCTAAGAACACTTGGGCTGCTAAGACTAAGACAATCTAACGATACCTCAATTATGTGAATCCGTTCAGCGGTTCTGGAGATATGAGGTAATAAAGAATATTACAAACATACATACATTCAAGATACGCGCGAAAAACATAACCCTGCCTTTGCAGTCGGGTAAAAAGGCTACAACGTATTTTCGGGTCAAAGTTTACTTAATTTTCAAGCTGACCTGAATGTTGTAGGTAAGTAGGTACCCGAATAAGAGATTACTTAAAATCATCTCCGACGATATTGGTTTTACCAAAATTATCTCACAATTTATTGTACTTATGCCAACTCACTATATTCCCAAAACGCATTAAGGTCAAAACCGGCTGCGATTTTACTTAAATATGACCTTTATTTCATACTAACCTTTACCCGCGGTTTTGCTCGCATAGAATTCGGAAAAAATGACGTGCTACTGTAGGAACTCTTCAAATGTCCGGTATAAAAGCTATTCTATGTCCTTTCCATGATCTCAAACTTTCAACCTGTCTTCTTATCTGTACACGGGAAGTTTGTGGGCCAATTATACGCAGAGAGCTTACAATGCTTTGCGGATCCAATTCAATAACTGCTTCAGGGCAATTTTGTGGCTTCCACGCTTCTGTAGCGCGTCTGGTATGTTTGCTAATGCGCAAACAGATGGCTTTGCAGCTCAAAAAGGCCGCATCGCTGGTCAGTCGGTTGCGTGGGAGTACGCACTGCGTCCTGCATTGTAAAGCAGCCAAACCTGACTGTCCTATAGTTAATACAATGACACAGCGGATTAGGTCACTGTTAACTATAGTTTATGAAGTGTTTTATTGTTATTTTTGTGATGGATATGGATCATGTTGTCTTTTTATAAATAAAAATTTAATTTAATTTAATATCAAAAATCATCTTGTTTCCGACGTTTTTGCTTTAAAAGTTAACAAACAATCAGACAGAGCTTTGTACTTTTGCATTTATAATATCGACTAAAGATGGAGAAAACGAATGCATGTGAGCAAAAGACGACCTTTTTGGTAGGTACAGACAGACGCCAGCACATCAAGCTACAACAATCTGTCAAACTTTAATAGATTTTCAACTTAATTCTTAAAGTAATTATTTTGAAAAATTTGACAGTTTCGGGTAGCTTCATGTGCTGGCGTCTGTACATAAGACCCGACCGTAAAAAAAGGACTTATTTTTCCAATGTGGCGTCTGGTCGTCGCCATAATGATTTAGTATCACATCCAAGATGTTAAGAAATCAATTGACATGAGAATCACAAACACCACAAAGAAACAAGTAATTTTTTTTTTAGGAGAAATCATTCTCTTTAGCCATCAAGCTATTGTAGAATATACATACACTGATAGCCATATGACTCACCCTTATATAGCCACGATTTCTGTTCAATAATATGTCGTGCAGCACGACTCGTGCTAAAGCCAATCTCAATCTGCAATGCAGGCGGTCTTCGGTTCGAGTCGGAAACAAGTTGTCTAGTAAGGTGAAGGCTAGCTTACCATCCCACTGTGCTACTTTTCAACCGACGACCAAAAGAGGAGGTTATCAATTCGACGCGTATATTTTTTTTTTTTTTTTTTTTTTTTAATGTATGATCATCGATTACTCGAAGACGGCTGAACCGATTTGGAAAATTCTTTTTTTGATTGAAAGGGTATACTTCGATATTGGTCCCATTTTCATAAACGTCAGGATCTGATGATGGGATCCTGGAGAAATCGAGGGAACTCTTCAAATATTATAGGCACACCTATGTCGTTTTGGGTATTTATTATAGTAACTTGTGCAGTTGCTCTCAAAAAGTACCATTTGAGGAAGTGGAACTGATGATGAAGACCACAGATGGCCGCCGAAACTACTTAATAATAAGTATTGAGTGGATTGCGATTCGATTACTTGAATATGGATGTTACGCACTTTATGCTCGTCACAATGCATATGGTGATGAAGAGCTGATGGTGAAGTACCAGGAGAACTCCTCAACAATTAACGGCCCAGCATTGGGAAAAGCAATATTTTGTAAAAGGTTATAAGTAGTTGATAATTAGGCTCTTGTCACTAGGTAAATTAAAAATAGACCAACTAAAAAGAGTGAAATAAAAACTTTTTACCAAAAAATTAAACCGACTCCCAAAAAACACTGCAAAGTGAAAAATAACTTTAATTTCGGAAGTCGGTGCCAAAAACGAAAATACAAAACTAAAGACACCGACTACCGAAATTAAAGTTATTTTTCACTTTGCAGTGTTTTTTGGGAGTCGGTTTAATTTTTTGGTAAAAAGTTTTTATCCAGGTTAGTGAGTTCGGCTTGCATACAAAACATTATTACCTTTTATAATAGAGATAGTGCTACTTCCGACATGTAATGTTTTGGTAGTAAAAGTTTCAAGGTTCAGGGCATATTATGTGTTTCATGTATGCTTATTTCTTGCAGTGATTCTGTATTAATGCTTAGGGTTCCGCAACTCGAAAACAGCGGAATCCTTATAGAATTATTTTGTTGTCCGTCTGTCTGTCCGTCTTCCTAGACACATTTTATTAAAAACGGGTGTATATATTGGACTGGATTATCAAATACTCGGGTCTACGGTCCCTTTTAGTTGCAAAATTAAACTGGTAAATCAACGTAATCAAAAGGTATGACCGTTTATTTATACTAATATTATAAAACGGAAAAGTTTGTTTGTTTGTTCAAGCGCGTTAATCTTCGAAAGTCTTGGGTGGATTTGAATAAAATTTGGCATAGAAGTAGCTTGAAGCTTGAGGAAGGTTTTTTACAGACAGCAAAAGAAGGGGGTTATGTTTTTATCGTGATAAAACCCACGGGAGAGAAACCCTGCATGACTGCTATTGTCACATATTTTGCGATTTCACAAGGTTATCGAAAAGCTGGCTCTCACGATTGTGATAGATACATAGATTGTTTGTTCTCCAATCGTAACCGTTTCGGAGTTGATCAATTAAATGCGTTTAAATATAAATGATCGTTAAACGTCCTGTTGGCCACTTAAAATTTAAACTTAAATTGAATCCTTGACCTTTTATTAAAACTGGATACATTTTGGGTGTCATGTGTATTTCATTTTGCAACTCTCCAAACAGGTATACAACTTTAAAAACGATATTGAAAAAGGTATCCGCGGAGGCGTTGCATTAAGGTTCGCCTGCAGTAACCTTCAGTACATAAATACGAATTCAGCATATAAATGTAATTAAAGAGACATTAAAATTTTCCGGTTTTGGCGCCAATCGCATGTTTCGTAATATAAACAAAACAGTTTATTTGTGCGTGAGCTGCACATGGTTACGTGTCCAGGGTTTTCATTGTTAATTAAGATTATTCTGGACTGTGTGAGTGAATGTCTGATGGATGTTGACCTTGCCATGGCTTTAGTTAGTCTTTATCGTCCTTGTCTATTTTAGCTACTGTTAGAGTTATACATTCTTCTTTATCGCCATAATTAATTTATTTACCTAGTAGGAGCAGTGATGGCTCGGGGAAAAAGGCATAACATCTTAGTGGTTGATCGTGAGTGCGTACTCAGTCAAGCATATTACTGGAGTAATTTGGTGAAGGAAAACACCAACCCTCACTAGACCCGCGTGGTGAATTTCGGCCCATTCCCTCTCAGAGATAGAGCCTGTGTCCCAGAAGTGGGTACGGTATAATCTCGTTATATTAAGCTATTGTTGATGTTGGCTTGATTTTTAATCTTACCTACAAACCCGTAAAACATATCTAGAATATTCAACAAGGTTCAAGGTACCATTTGCGATATAAGTGACATTTTTTCATGTATAGAAAAACGTAATCTAAATCCATCATAGGTCAAGTGCGAGTCAGGCTCGCCCACGAAGGGTTCCGTAGTAACTACGCAAATTGAATTTGTTTTTCATAGTGTTTGTATGGAATACAAAGTTATATTTGCGGTTTTAGAAAATGTGCTATATCTCAAAAACTGTTAACCCGATCTTGTTCAAACCAATTTTTAACCGACTTCTAAAAAAGGAGGAGGTTCTCAATTCGGATGTTTGTTTTTTTATTTTTATTTTTTTATGTTTGTCCACGCATAACTCCGTCGTTTGCCAACCGATTTGAAAAATTCTGATCTTGTTAGAAAGGGCATACTTCCCAAATGGTCCCATGAAAATTTTATCGAAATCGGACAAGCCGTTTCTGAAAAATCAACAAAAGTCTAAAAAAATGTTTACGTTGATGATCTTTTCGTTTACGCTGCATTGCGTTTTTTGTTCGCGCATAACTCCGTCATTTACGAACCGATTTGGAAAATTCACTGATCCACTAAAAACCACGAAAATAAAAACTTTTTTGCAAAAAATAAAACCTACTTCCATATCAAAACACTACAAAGCCAAAAATAATTTTAATTTCGGAAGGCGGTGTGTAAAAAAAATGAAAATACAAAACCAATAACACCGACTACCGAAATTAAAATTATTTTTGGCTTTGTAGTGTTTTTGTTAATTTTTTTATTAAGATCTACAGCACATTTTTTTTTTTATATTTCACTCCATTATTATAGAAGTTAGAGGGTGGACACACATTTTACGTCTTTTAAACAAAAAAAAATGTAATTAGTAAGATTATAAAGAATTAGTAAGATAAGTTATTAGTAAGATATTAGTAAGATTAGTAAGAAATATTAGTAAATCTAGCTTTTGCCTGCGACTTCATTCGCGTGGGAGGTTCTTCCCGCTTAATATAATCTTTTAATATTGAATATAATCTTTTATCCCGGAGTTTTACTCCGGGATAAAAACTATACTATGTCCTTCCCAGGGTCCTAAACTATTCCCTTGCCAAATTTCATCTAAATCGATTCAGCGGTTTAGGCGTGAAAAGGTAACAGACAGACAGACAGACAGAGTTACTTTCGCATTTATAATATTTGTATGGATGGATATTAGTAAGATAAGATATTGATATTATAAGTATATGGCATTGAAGTACAAAAAGCAGGAGAAACTTCTTCGTTTGACAAGCTTTCTAAAATGTGTATAATTGTCCTCACGGTTAACATCTATTGGAGCAATACAAGGCAGTTATTGTCATCTGCTTCCCCTTTTCCTATGTTAGGGTCATCTTCCAGTCTACATTTTTTAAGGATGGTAAATTATCCAATGACTGCCTCCCGATCTAGGCGAAGCGGGAGGGTGTGTCAGACTTTTACTGACTAAAACCCATCCGTGTTCCATCGTATGTCCTTCGTGTTCCGAGGCCGCGGTAAATCTTTCGAAAAATTCTGCAACTTCCAGTCTACCTGGATGCATTGCTTCTACCCCTTTTTAGGGTCTGTCTGTCTGTCTGTCCGTCCGTCCGTATGTCACAGCCATTTTATTCCGAAACTATTAAGACTATACATGTGAAACTTAGTAGGTAGATGTATTCTGTGAAACGCTTTCCGATTTTAAGAAAAAAAAAAAAAAAAAAATTTAAAAGAAAGGGAGGTCCCCATACATGGAACTAGATTAGACTACATTTTTTTTTTCATGAAACACGCATAGGTTACATGAAAAAAAAAATGTTTGTAAACGATATAAGGGTTTCTAAAACCACTTTTTCATATAGTCAATCGTTTAAAAGATATAAGCTTCCAAAGTGGTAAAATGTGTGTGTGTCCCCCTCTAACTTCTATAATAATGGAATGAAAAATCTAAAAAAATAAATGTCTGTAGATCGTAATGTAAACTTCCAACCAAAATTGGTTTGAACGAAATCGGGTCAGCAGTTTTTGAGATACAGCATATTTTCTAAAACCGAAAATATAACTTTGTAATTCATACAAACACTATGAAAAACAAAGTTATTTAGCGTAGTTGTAAAAATTTAAATAAGCTAGTTTTAAGAAATTTTTAAGGTTTTTTTTTTATTCGTCAAATAAATATTCATATTATATTATATTATTATAGTTACTACGGAACCCTTCATGGGCGAGTCTGACTCGCACTTGGCCAATTTTTTGGAACTGTGCTAAATGCCACTAGTAAAAATACTAGAGGATGATGGAGCACGATAACTGACAAATGCTTGCACTGTCTGGACAGGTCCACTCAAATCTGTATGGTTATTTCCTCAAAGAGCACCAAAGACATGAACCTACATGTTTGTCATATGATTGGACCAACACAAATTGTATGGACTTTAAAAGAGACGTTGACCTCTGAGTTTGTTTCGGTGTTTCTTCTCAGAGTAGTCAGTTAGGAAACACCGGCCTCATCTAGCTAAACTAAACTAAACTTAACACGCAAAAAAACATGACGTGTAAAAGCGTTATTTATAACCAATTTACAAAATAAATATTTCATTTCATTTCATTTCATTTCACCGGCCTATCATAATCTGCTTAGCAGCTTTATCCCAACTACGTTATGGTCAGTTTCCAGTCTAACTAGATGTAGCTGAGCAGGCGCGTGCATAGGATTATGACAGGGCATGTGGCGGAGTAAAAACACACAAAAACTTCTTCTTTTATAGATTTTTAGCATAGCCACAGCCACGCATCGCCACCATGCTACGATGCGTGGCTGTGGCTATGCTAAAAATCTATAAAAGAAGTTTTTGTGTTTTTACTCCGCCGCATGCCTTGTCATAATCCTATGCACGCCCCTGTAGCTGAGTACCCGTCTTTTATATGGATTGACTGCCTATCTAACTTCCACAACCCGCTGGGTAACACGATACCCCTCGGCAAGACTTGTGTCAGATTTCCTGGCTTCTGACTACACGTAACGACTGTCAAAGATGTACAAATGACAGACGAGAACAACCGGCCTAACGTGCTTTCCGAAGCACAGTGGAATCTCGATGTGGTAAAATGGTCACCTATGGGTAGGGTTGCCGTACGACCGGAATTTTCCGGACATGTCCGGTAATATAGGTCTTTGTCCGGAGTGCGGAGGGAATCTTAAAGCGTCCGGAATTTCTACAATTGAATGAACGAGTGAAACATAAAAAAATATACAACGTGTAATTTAAAGGGTATATGTATACATACCGAGTGCACGGCTTCTTTGGATGATAACAAACGATATGGCAAGGGTTTTCTAATCCTATGTCTACATGTGTGGAGCATAGGTATTAGAAATTTCAATACATTGATACCAGAGACCGAATTTTTCAAATTAAGAAGAACGAAGAGAATTATCGTTTTATTGGCAAGTGACGTGGAAAGTGATGACCCTCATAGTCCTGTGACACGTTTGTTATTACTGGTATTCAAGAAACTTATGAAACCAATAATTTGGGGTCAATTCTGTGAGTCACTTATTTTGAGCTGAAACTTTGCAGAGAGACTCCTTACCAGATGTTGTCTTCAGTCCTTTTGGATAGATATGGGGTTTCCGTTACACGTTGTATAATGTTTTTTTTTTTCAAATTAAAGAAAGTCAGGAATTTCACGTTCGTCAGCAAGCGTTGCTTAATGTGAATATGAATCCGAGCGGTTGTTATTATTAAAGATTTTAAAGTCCTTCCAAAGGTTGTCTGGTAGTCTTATCGCTGAAGATAAGACCGTCATTGTAACCATAGAATAAGCAATATTGTTAAATAGGTGTGTTTAAATTTTTGTGTACAATAAAGTATGTTCTATCTATCTATCCTGGTTAACAATACTAGGCAGCTTTTTTATTTATTTTAATTTCGGAAGGCTTACATAACAATAATATATCATATTATATAATTAACACGCTTTTATTAGGTCGACCTGTATGTAACTAACTATGTAATGGAATCTAAGGTAACTAATTAACCATCTTCCAAGGGTCGTAGCGTAATGAAAATTGGCAGCTGTATGTAGTTCTGATGACAATACAATAATACGATACTGTCGAACTGATCTGATGATGGAGCCGGAAGATATGAACTGGAACTTCATGATGAAAAATCGTGTCATAGCTGTTTTGGATTTCTTAGAAAAGTCTTGTAATGAACTTTGACCAGGATTAGGTTTCAAGGTCTGATGATGAAGCCGGAAGATAGGCACTGGCATTCCATGATGGAATATCGTATCATAGTCGTGTTTGCACTTGTAATAAGGCCACGTAATGGACTTTGAACACGATCAGGTTTCAAGATTATAACAAACCGAAAGAAAATCTGTTATCGGTTTTCTTGACCTTTTTGAATTACCGCGTAATCCATAGATTTATTTTTTATAGATGTCACTTTCAAATCCTCTGGGGGGATCTACCGTTTAATTGGTCACTACTCGTGGGAATAATATGGCTAAAACTACAAAAAACAAGAAACAGCAACACAAAGAAAACGGAGACTAAAAAAAAAAGGAAAAGCGCGAACAATTTTTTTGTTTTTACGTGCATTTAGAAAAGCGTGTTTTTCTAGTGATTTTTAAACTACTAATTTATTTTTACCTATAACTTATTCGAAAACCACCCAATTATCAATAAAAAAAATTTAGACAAGCAAGTCCAATTAAAAGTTATTTTACAAGGAACGCTCTCAATAACCAGACTCCTGAGTAATTTGCAACCGTATGTATATCAACACGGTTGTCGCTGTGATTGATCGATTGGCTGCTGCACTGCGTTTCACGGGTTCCATTACCGTACCAGAACATGTTTGTCTGGCCTACCGATAGTTGTTGCGAGTCTTGGTTTTAATGTAAGTGAATGTAAAAGTAGATATGTAAACTCAGCCTCGAAACAGGAAAAAATCCTAGTGTGGGCTATCCAATACAGTGAATTTCTAACGGTAGACAACGTAAAAAATAAAATAACCATGGCGGTTTGCTTGTCAAATATAATCATAGATAAATTACCACCTTAATAAAAACATAATTTGATTTAACGAAATCTTCATACCTACCGCATCAGTTCTAATTTAAAACATAAATATTTACTGCAATGTCTATTGCGTGTGTACACTATAATTAGTTCCATTTTGCATACCTATAAAGCTTAGGACTTGTGAAAACGTAATATTACCAATAATATTACTTCACGCTAATAATTTTGACATCGTTCAGATGAATTATCTATAATAGTCCATATAAAGAATTAGGTAATGTTTGTTAGTGAGTCTGTGTGTAGGAGGTTATTGTAGAAATTACTCATGAGATTGTAAAGAATGCTACGTCAGTATCGAGTGCCATAGGCTGATTTTATTTCACAGAAAGAACCTTTTCACGCGAGCGGAGACGCAGGCAGAAGTGGTAAATAAAAATATGCTTCTATAAAAACATATCTATTTCTCATATGTATTTGAATTATCTTTTCTTCATTATGTATTTGAATTCTCGTCTGGCCCCAGAATTTCTACTTATAAATTCAAATATTAGTCCATACGACCTAATGATTCATGCATATACATATTTATTTGTCAAGATTATTTCTCAAACTGCTGCAAAAATCCATAATGCACGCAAAATTTATTCGTTTTATCATAATCGTCTGCGATTTCTTAATGTTAGTTCTGCCGATATGTCTTTGAACATCAAATACGCGTCTTAAATATTTATCAAAGCAATTTTGCGTACAACGAAATTATTTAACGCTAACATCGATTGTAATCAAGGTTTTAGGGTTCCGTAGCCGAATAGCAAAAAACGGAACCCTTATAGTTTCGTCATGTCTGTCCGTCTGTCTGTCTGTCTGTCTGTCTGTCCGGCCGTCCGTATGTCACAGCCCTTTTATTCCGAAACTATTAAGACTATACATGTGAAACTTGGTAAGTAGATGTATTCTGTGAACCGCTTTCCGATTTTAAGAAAAAAATTAATAAATATTTAAAATAAAGGGGGGCTCCCCATACATAGAACTAACACTGATTTTTTTTTCATGAAACCTATGCGCTTGTGGTATTTATAGACAGGTCTTTAAAAATGCCACCGAGGTTTTTAAAACCACTTTTTCATAAAGTTCATTGTTTAAAAGATATAAGCTTTCAAAGTGGTAAAATGTGTGTCCCCCCTTTAACTTCTATAATAATGGAGTTAAAAATCTAAAAAAAATATATGTCTATAGAGCTTAATGTAAACTTTCAACCAAAATTGGTTTGAACGAGATCGAGTTAGCAGTTTTTGAGATACAGCGTATTTTATAAAACCGCAAATATAACTTTGTAATTCATACAAATATTATGAAAAACAAAGTTATTTGGCGTAGTTGTAAAAAAATGTAAATAAGCTAGTTTTAAGAACTTTGTAAGTAATTTTTTATTTCGTCAAATAAATATACATATTATATTATATTATTATAGTTACTACGGAACCCTTCATGGGCGAGTCTGACTCGCACTTTTTTTAATTCGATTAATCGAACAGGCGGAAGTTATTTGCTGGCCACGTTACGTGCAAGAATGTGTGCAAATTTTTACCCGACTTACGTAAGATTCTCTTTGCGAGGAGCATGAAGCCGAATTTTAACAGCAGTGCGGGACGTAAGATTCTCTTTGAGCTCGAAGCCAAATTTTAACAGCAGTGCGGGACGTAAGATTCTCTTTGAGCTCGAAGCCAAATTTTAACAGCAGTGCGGGACGTAAGATTCTCTTTGAGCTCGAAGCCAAATTTTAACAGCAGTGCGGGACGTAAGATTCTCTTTGAGCTCGAAGCCAAATTTTAACAGCAGTGCGGGACGTAAGATTCTCTTTGAGCTCGAAGCCAAATTTTAACAGCAGTGCGAATCGATCTTTAAGGTTAAGCAACGCTTGCTGAGGTCGGTCCGTGGAATGGTGACTATTTTAACAGTTAACATAACGATATTCCTGCGTGCCTCTGATAAGTCGCTAATCTGTTAATCCTGGCTGTCTTTTGTACATATACAACGTGTAACAGAATAAACGCAATCCCTGAAAGTAGTTGGTCCAGAATCGGCTTCTGAATCAATTTCTGTCATAAAAACTAGTTGTTTAATTTTGACGGAAAAATCTTTCATTTAACTTAAAATGGAAACAGTATCATGACAAATTAATACAATTCTTAATTCAAGGAAATGCGCTCGTGTGCGTGTCAGCCGCTAAAATTGCATGAGGGTATACGTCTGCGTAAGGATATTGTACGTTTTGCGTTTAGTAAGGATACCTATTTTATAAAAAATGTCTAGGTTTGGTTTCAATTTATTTAGTTATTGATGTTGCTTTAGACTTATAATTTAACTAGCTGTGCCCGCGACTTTGTCCGCGCGGAATAGTGACTTTCGGCTGCATTTAAATTTTTTAGGCTAATTATTTTGAAAATAAAATTCATACATAATTTGAATGTCGTTTTTATTAATCAAAAGTTTAAAAAATAAGTTTCAAGCTTCTAGCTTTATACAAACTTTTTACCAAAAAATTAAACCGACTCCCAAAAAAACTTTTTACCAAAAAATTAAACCGACTCCTAAAAAACACTGCAAAGTGAAAAATAACTTTAATTTCGGTAGTCGGTGTCTTTAGTTTTGTATTTTCGTTTTTGGCACCGACTTCCGAAATTAAAGTTATTTTTCACTTTGCAGTGTTTTTTGGGAGTCGGTTTAATTTTTTGGTAAAAAGTTTTTATTTCACTCTTTTTAGTTGGTCTATTTTTAATTTACCTAGTTACAAGAGCCTAAATGTCAACTACTTATAACCTTTTACAAAATATTGCTTTTCCCAATGCTGGGCTGTTAATTGTTGAGGAGTTCTCCTGGTACTTCACCATCAGCTCTACATCACCATATGCATTGTGACGAGCATAAAGTGCTTAACATCCATATTCAAGTAATCGAATCGCAATCCACTCAATACTTATTATTGAGTAGTTTCGGCGGCCATCTGTGGTCTTCATCATCAGTTCCACTTCCTCAAATGGTACTTTTTGAGAGCAACTGCACAAGTTACTATAATAAATACTCAAAACGTCATAGGTGTGCCTATAATATTTGAAGAGTTCCCTCGATTTCTCCAGGATCCCATCATCAGATGCTGACGTTTATGAAAATGGGACCAATTTCGAAGTATACCCTTTCAATCAAAAAAAGAATTTTCCAAATCGGTTCAGCCGTCTTCGAGTAATCGATGAACATACATTTAAAAAAAGTATATTATACTATATAAAGCTAAATTACCACTGACTGACTCACTCACTCATTGACATAATTGTTCTCCCAGATGGTGGATGGGGAGGTGGGTATATTTTGACAGATTCGTAAACAAGTAACTCTCAAACCTACGGGAAAAGTGCCAAACCTCCCCTTTTCACCCCCCTTCTCCCCCCTCCCTATCGTATCTCGGAAACTACGAGACCCGTATTTTTTGTTTTTTACGGATTCGTATAGAGGAGGCTCGGTAAAGTAAAAACCATTTTTCAAAGTCCCCCCCCCCCCCCCCCCCCCCCCTTTAGGCGGATCTCGGAATCTAAGAGACTTGGAACATTTTTTTTTTCAGATTCATTTAGAGGGGCAATGCTTTAGTCGAAATACTTGTGCAATCACCCCCCCCCACTCTTTTTTTTTTTTCACAAGCACGCGAGGTGCTTGCACCTCGCGCAACACGCAAATACTTGATTTAGAGGGGCAATGCTTTAGCTTTTTTCACAAGCACGCGAGGTGCTTGCACCTCGCGCAACACGCAAATACTTGATTTAGAGGGGCAATGCTTTAGTTTTTTTCACAAGCACGCGAGGTGCTTGCACCTCGCGCAATACGCAAATACTAGTTATATTATATTATATAAAGCTAAATTACCACTCACTGACTGACTGACTCACTCATTGACATAATTGTTCTCCCAGATGGTGGATGGGGAGGTGGGTATATTTTGACAGATTCGTAAACAAGTAACTCTCAAACCTACGGGAAAAGTGCCAAACCTCCCCTTTTCCCCCCCCTTCTCCCCCCCTCTATCGTATCTCGGAAACTACGAGACCCGTATTTTTTGTTTTTTACGGATTCGTATAGAGGAGGCTCGGTAAAGTAAAAACCATTTTTCAAAGTCCCCCCCCCGCCCCCCTTCTCCCCCCCTTTAGGCGGATCTCGGAATCTAAGAGACTTGGAACATTTTTTTTTTCAGATTCATTTAGAGGGGCAATGCTTTAGTAGAAATACTTGCGCAACCCCCCCCCCCCATCACCCCCCACTCTTTTTTTTTTTTTTTTTTTTTCACTAGCTCGCGAGGTGCTTGCACCTCGCGCAACACGCAAATACTTGATTTAGAGGGGCAATGCTTTAGTTTTTTTCACAAGCACGCGAGGTGCTTGCACCTCGCGCAACACGCAAATACTAGTTATACTATACTAGTACTCTCGCGGGGCTTCGCTCCCGTGGATTCTATCACGGTAAAAACATAACTCTCCTTTTTTGCAGTCGGGTAAAAAGTAGCCTATAACCTTCCTCAAGCTTCAAGCTACTTCCATACCAAATTTCATCCAAATCTACCCAGTACTTTCGAAGATTAGCGCGTTCAAGCAAACAAACAAACAAACAAACAAACAAACAAACAAACTAACAAACTTTTCCGCTTTATAATATTAGTATAGATAAAGCTAAATTACCACTCACTGACTCACTGACATAATTGTTCTCCCAGATGGTGGATGGGGAGGTGGGTATATTTTGACAGATTCGTAAACAAGTAACTCTGAAACCTACGGGAAAAGTGCCAAACCTCCCCTTTTCCCCCCCCTTCTCCCCCCTCCCTACCGTATCTCGGAAACTACGAGACCCGTATTTTTTTTTTTTACGGATTCGTATAGAGGAGGCTCGGTAAAGTAAAAACCATTTTTCAAAGTCCCCCCTCCCCGCCCCCCTTCTCCCCCCCTTTAGGCGGATCTCGGAATCTAAGAGACTTGGAACATTTTTTTTTTCAGATTCATTTAGAGGGGCAATGCTTTAGTCGAAATACTTGTGCAACCCCCCCCCCCATCACCCCCCCCCCCCTCTTTTTTTTTTTTTTTTTTTTTTTTCACAAGCTCGCGAGGTGCTTGCACCTCGCGCAACACGCAAATACTAAACCCCCCCATCACCCCCTCCCCGTTTTTTTTTTTTTTTTTTTTTCACAAGCACGCGAGGTGCTTGCACCTCGCGCAACACGCAAATACTAGTTATACTATATAAAGCTAAATTACCACTCACTCACTCACTCACTCATTGACATAATTGTTCTCCCAGATGGTGGATGGGGAGGTGGGTATATTTTGACAGATTCGTAAACAAGTAACTCTCAAACCTACGGGAAAAGTGCCAAACCTCCCCTTTTCACCCCCCTTCTCCCCCCTCCCTATCGTATCTCGGAAACTACGAGACCCGTATTTTTTGTTTTTTACGGATTCGTATAGAGGAGGCTCGGTAAAGTAAAAACCATTTTTCAAAGTCCCCCCCCCCCGCCCCCCTTCTCCCCCCCTTTAGGCGGATCTCGGAATCTAAGAGACTTGGAACATTTTTTTTTTCAGATTCATTTAGAGGGGCAATGCTTTAGTCGAAAAACTTGTGCAACCCCCCCCCCCATCACCCCCCCCCCCTCTTTTTTTTTTTTTTTTTTTTTCACAAGCACGCGAGGTGCTTGCACCTCGCGCAACACGCAAATACTTGATTTAGAGGGGCAATGCTTTAGTTTTTTTCACAAGCACGCGAGGTGCTTGCACCTCGCGCAACACGCAAATACTAGTTATATATATACGCGTCGAATTGATAACCTCCTCTTTTTGTCGTCGGTTGAAAAATGACGTAATTTCCATACAAACTTTCATTTCCTATTTCAACCCCTTATAGCCCTTTTTTTCGCATTAAAAAGCAACCTACGTCCTTTCTCAGGCTCTAGACTATGTCCGTACCAAATTTCAATTAAATTGGTTCAGTAGTTTAGGCGTGATTGCGTAACACACAGACAGAGTTACTTTCGCATTTATAATATTAGTAAGGATATCCTAATTTTTGTCTGAGGTATTGCGCTTAATCTGTTACACCTTGTATAACCGTAGTTGCGGGTTAAAAGTCAGTAAATCTGATACCAGTCTTGCATGTAAAACACTAGTTCTCAGTTGAATTCAGTTAGACCGCGACCCGACCTTAAACATAGTTGGAGAGAAGGCTAAGCTGTGATGATGACTACGTTAGACTTTAGTCTAAACCTTAAATGGCGAAAGGAAGTCTTTATTTTTCGGATACGTACGGAAATCCTCATTAGGTTTTATGGTCGACATACGACTGTTATGGGTTTCCCGCCCACGTGGATATTCGTATATTGTCGTACCCAGAAAGACGATGTTTTGCATAAATACATAACCGGTTAGTTCATTTAAATATTTCTATTAGTAAATAAAAAGATGCCTAACCTGATTCATATTTGTAGAATTTTCCATTATTGTCGTCTTTGGAGTCTATAAATAAAATACCAGATAATTGTATTGATGCTGTGCCCTATAAATGTTTTAAAACACAATTGACAGTATCATACGTATCTATACTACTATACTTTTATACTAATACTAGCTTCTGCTCGCGAATTTGTTCGCGTGGGAGGGTTTTCCCGCGTATATCCCGATCCCGTGGGATTTCGGGAAAAAAACTATCCTATGTCCTTCCCAGGGTCCTAGGCTATAGCCATGCCAAATATCATCTAAATCGGTTCAGCGGTTTAGGCATGAAAGGTAACAAACAGACAGACAGTTACTTTCGCATTTATAATATTAGTATGGATTATAAAGCGGAAAAGTTTGTTTGTTTGATCTACGAAAGTACTGGGAAGATTTGGATATGATATGGAAGTAGCTTGAAGCTAGAGGAAGGTTATATTTTACACTTTTTACCCGACTGCATAAAAGGAGGGTTATGTTTCATCGTGACAAAGTCTACGGGAGCGAAACCCGCGCTACTGCTAGTTTTAGATAATTACAAACGTAATTAAATGCGTAAGTTCAAGTAAATAACGCTACGGGTTAACTAGTTTACGTGTTTTGTATACTATGAATATTTAAATCAAATTCAGACAAATATAGCAATCCAAGTAATTTTATTCAAAAGTAATTGGTATGTTTGCCATTTTTTGTATCGTCATCTAAAACCGAGACCGAACATAACAACTATGAAGTTATTACCAAACCTATGGATGTAAACCGAAATAACCATTACTTAACGCATATTAATATGAAGGGCCTTTGTGTTGCCCGAGACTACTTATTTATAATTAACTAGCTTTTGCCCACGACTTCGTTCCCGTGAGAGGTATTCCCGCGTAAATCCCGATCCCGTGGGAATTCCGGGATAAAAAGTAGCCTATGTGTTATTCCGGGATGATAACTATCTACTTACTACAACCAAATTTTATTGAAATCCGTTCAGTAGTTTTTGCGTGAAAGATTAACAAACATTCATACATCCTCACAAACTTTCGCATTTATAAATGTTATTAGGATTATTCTGATAATCAGGTGTTACACAATTGGTTTGACAGTAATCCTCAAACAACCATGTTCGTACTTTTTTTCTTACAATCTTTTATTCCCTATTCCGGCATTGTTTTTTTTATTAAAATAGCAACCTATTCTTGAACCTGGACCTTGAACTATCTCCATACCAAATTTCATCAAAATCGATTCGGTGAATTAGCCATGAAAGAGTAACAGACAGAGACTTTCGTAACTATAAATTTATTTTATACAAATAAATACAATTGAAATGTCTGCCTGTTTGATTTGAAAATAATGTGTTTTCTCAAGTGCTTATAATTATTTTAATTACCGGGCTAAATAGCGGGGAATTGAATTTGATGAGATTCACTAGAATCAATGAAACAAGAATTTATAGAGCAACACATATATGCTACTTTTTTCCTAGAATTCCTACGGGATCGGGATTTACGCGGGAAAACCTCAGTTGTATGTTTATTTCGTACCAGCTCCGTCACACTATCTCACTTCACATAAGTATATAAAAAAACTATACTAAACTATACATATGATATTATAAAGAAAATTTGTTTGTATGTAGAGGGTAATCTCCAACTAATGATCCGATAAAAAAAAAAGTCTATGGTATGTGCATTATTTGTGATATAAATTATTTCGAAATCCGCGCAGACGAAATCGCGGGCAATGCTAGTAATAATAATTATATAACTTTATTTTACCTTAAAAATACAGCAGCCATATATAACACAAACTTAAAGGTATTTAAGTTTGTGTTATATGGCTGAACTAGGACTTGTACTGTATCTCGGCATACAGCGCCAAACTGTTCTACTATGACATCCAGAGAATCCAACTATCAAGTGTCATTTTTAACCGACTTCAAAAAAAGGAGGTTTACAATTCGTCTTGAACTTTTTTTTTTTATGTATTTTAACTCATAACTCGGAGATGGCTGGACCGATTTGGAAAATTCTTTTTTTGTTTGAAAGGGTATACTTTCTAGTTGGTCCCATTGTCGTCACGTTTGGATCTGATGATGGGATCATGGAGAAATCGAGGGAACTCTTATAATATTATAGGCACACCTATAGCGTTTTGGCTATTTCTTATAGTACCTTGTGCAGTTGCTCTCGAAAAGCACCATTTGAGGAAGTGAAACTGATGATGAAGACCCCAGATGGCCACCGAAACTACTCAATAAGTATTTCGTTGATTGCGATTAGATTACTTGAATATGGATGTTAAGCACTTTATGCTCGTCACAATGCGTATGGTGAAGTAGAGCTGATGGTGATGTACCAGGAGAACTCCTCAAAAATTAACGGCTCTGCACCGGGAAAAGCAATATTTTGTAAAAGGTGATAAGTAGTTGACATTTTGACTTTTGTAACTAGATAAATTACAAACCGACCCACTAAAAAGCGTGAAAAAAAACTTTTTAGCAAAAAATAGAACCGACTTCCATATAAAAACACTACAAAGGCAAAAATAACTTTAATTTCGGAAGGCGGTGTCTTTAGTTTTGTATATATCTGTAGGTGAAAGCTAAATGACCTTAAGTCCATTTTTTGACATTTTTGTATTTTAATTGATACTTATTCAGAATACCCCAATTGATCAAATGGTAAAAGCCATAAAATCCTACAGCCGCTAATTTCGCAGATGTAAAATTATAAATAACATTAAGTCCCTAGACGTGAAAAAGTAAATGATCGTATGGTTACTTAATATTGTTCACTATTTAAACAATAAATATAGATAAATGTTAAATGATTGACTTACTGTTCTTTACCATTACGCTCGCGGGTTAGATTTACGCGGGTGCATCGTACCTACGATTCCCGCCGCGCATGCTCTCCCTCCGTTTAGTTTGATTTGTGTTTCGTGTAATACTAAACGTACTCGAAGATGTACTCGCGGCTGCAATCCCTCTCTCTCAAAGTGTACCTCAGCAATATCCGGGGTCTGCCAATCTCGTTGCAGTCCACCACCACCTCGAGACTGAAAAACCTGCTCTTTTGTTTCTTTCGGAGACGCAGATCAGAAGTCCGTCAGATGTGTCGTATCTTTCATACCCAGGGTTCACCTTGGAGCACAATTTCAAACCACGTGCGGGTGTATGCATGTACGCCCGCGACGACATCTGCTATCGGCGTCTCCGTAACCTTGAGGACTCCAGGTTCTCGACGCTTTGGGCTCTGGTGGACACGGGCATGGACAAAATTATTTATGCCTGTGTCTACCGCTCGCACAGTGGAGATCAGGAGACAACCAGGCTCACACAGTACATCAGTGAGGCGGCAGATGCGGCCCAGCAGTGGTACTTTTCAGCTCAGTTCGTGTTACTAGGGGGACTTTAATGCCCATCACCAGGAGCGGTTCTTCCCGTACCAGTGCACGGATCATGCTGGGCGAGAGATGCACAATCTTGTGCTTGCATTAAATCTCACTCAGCTGGTCCAGGGAGCAACGAGGGTGCTGGATGTTAAGTCCTTCTGCTGACTACAGATCCAGACCGCTATTCGGTAACGACATCTTCACCGTTAGGTAGTTCCGACCACTGTCTGATGAAGTCTGTATCCGTCTACTCCCCGCAGCCTTAATGGCACACGGCGGGTATGGCGATACAAGTCAGCGAATTGGGATGGCATGCGATCTTTCTTTGCATGTTATCCTTGGCAGCCTACTTGCTTCTCTTCAAATGATTCATCGTCGTGCGCAGACGCCGTGGTGGATGTTTCTCTGACCTAACAATGTCCGGCAAAGCTCGATCGAAAGCTTGGTTTGGCGCCGAATGTGATCGCGCTGAAGCGCTTAAACACGCGGCGTACCTAGCATGGGTCGATGCTCGAAACTGCAAAGCAAATGACGTGATTCAGAAGAAGAGAGCTTTCAACAGGGCTGCCAAGTCCTGTAAAAAGGTTTTGCGGAAGGCTCGGTTTGACCACGTTAGCCGAATCGGGAACAAACTTGCTTCATACCCTGCTGGCAGCAAAGCTATTTGGTCCCTGGCAAAGTCGGTCGAATCGAACTTCTGTCGCCCCTCACTACCACCACTGCTTAAACCTGACGGGTCTCTGATCCACTCCGCTGAGGAAAAAGCAAACTTGTTTGCCGCTCTTTTTGCGGAGTCTTCACGTCTGGATAGTAGTGGCGCTCACCCTCCTGATGCTCCTATTGTAGAGTGCTGCGTAATCTTGACGTGAAGGCTGTCTCCGAATGGGACGATGCCAACTTGGTCAAGTTTAATGCAGCTAAGACCCAGGCGTATCTCTTCTCCGCAAAAAGGAGTCAATTCAAACCGGCTCCTACTTTCCGAGGTGTAACCGTGCCGATAACCGATCGTATCGAGCTTCTGGGGGTAACACTAACTTCTACCCTCAATTTTGGCCCGTTTATCGAGGCTACGGCTCAACTAGCATCAAAAAAGTAGGGAATCCTAGCAAACGTGAGACGGTACTCACACCCGAACAGCTGCTAAATCTCTATCAAGCCCAGGTTCGGTCGTGTATGGAATACTGCTCTCATCTTTGGGATAGATCTGCCAAGTACCAACTAGATGGGCATGAGTCTATTGAGAAACTGGCCAAAAGACTAATTGGCAACAATACACTGGTCGAATCAAAGCTCCAGAGCCTAGAACATCGGCGATGAGTTGCAAGTCTATCGGTTACATTTCGGGGAGTGTGCGATGGAATTACACAATCTAATTCCGTCAAGCCCGTTCCATCATCTGACTACAAGACAAACGGCGATGCGCCATCGTTACATGGTAGACATCCCACCTATACGCACTAAACGTTTTGGGAATACCTTCATTGTGCGTACGGCTAAGGAGTGGAATTCCCTGCCGGAGTCTGTGTTTCTCGATAGCTATAACCTAGGGGTTTTTAAGTCAAGAGTGAATAGGTTACTTTTAAGTAAGCGTGCTTCATCTTCGACCACATCATCACTTACCATCAGGTGAGATGGTGGTCAAACGCGAGCCTATTATAAATAAAAACTAAAAACAATAAATTAAATTTTAAAAAGAAGAGGTATGGCACAATGAGTTACAAAACATCTTTTAATCAACAAGAATTCGAAAAAGTATCCTTAATAAGAAATAGAAGGAGATCTCTAGAAGACTTTGCCATGCCTATATTGCAGCATATTCGATTAGGCCACAAACCTATAAGCACTAAAAAATTTCAGGATTCACAGAAAGCTCTGCAATGGATCCCACCCATTTTTCATAATTTTTATTATACATAAGCCCACGAGGGTACAGCATGTGACTTACTAGAAAAACATTAAGTGTTTTGTTTAATTTAATTTATTTTATTAAAGATTTTAAAATACAAAGATTTTAATTTTTATTAAATAAAACATATTATGTATAATGTTATTTCATTTTTAATGTCATTAAAACTTTTTAATATATTTTTCTATGATGTTGTATTGTACCTAACTTATAAAATAATAAAATTTACTATACATTATTGATACAGGAGAGACGTAAGTACCGTCATACTATAAGATATCTGGTAAAGCTTCAAAGTTAAAGAACCTTAAGTCCGATAATACAGCCTTAAGGAACTATATTTGTTAAAAAAATATCTCAATATGATAGCTTAAGTACCCATCATAATCATACTTTTTATTCGACAATGATACGATATTACTTTTTATACTCTGTCGATTTTAATGTCAAATTTCGGGTATGGACATCTTTAATGAGCTCTACTGAATACTTTATAAAATGTGACTTAAGGTCCTTCACTTTTCACCTACAGATATATTTTCGTTTTTGACACCGCCTTCCGAAATTAAAGTTATTTTTGCCTTTGTAGTGTTTTTATATGAAAGTCGGTTCTATTTTTTGCTAAAAAGTTTTTTCTTTTTTCTCGAGGTGGGAAATCTTCTTGGATGTCCTTGGCCTTGGGGCGGGCGTAGAGGTCTGATTCTGACTATTTATTTAATTTATTTATTATATTAAATGAGTAGCCAATATAATACTTATCCACGGCAGATAGCGACTAATATCACCTCGTGTTCTCTCGCACACTTGCGCCGGGGCTGTGGGAACACTTAAGTATTGTCCAAAGCGGCAACTGTCAAGAACCATTATGCCAACAGGAAAATTCAATTAAATAGTTCGCATCACTCGCCATCAATTTTGATTCGTGACAACAATGGCGTAGTCTATCTTGGTGGTTGAAACAAGGTTATGACGTACAGTCCTGGGTGTCTGAAGGTTAGACTTGCTCAACCTGAACGAGGTTAGAAGTGTTGAGAAAGCACTTCATAGTTTCGGTCCATAAATCTTTGAAATACCAGAGCATTGGGTTTCGCATGAATATATGTATTACGAATCTGGAAATCCTACAGCTATCTATTATTACTATTCCGAAAGATAAAAGACATAAAAAACTCAATAATTTTCGGTTTAAATAGAGTTCGTAGGTGATACTTAAGTTACACGATCCATTAATTTGTTGGCAACAGCTTACAGCAAAACATATTTTGTAGTAAGCACGATAATTATTGGTAAGATTAGAATCACACGGTTTTGTACCAGTACAACGCAAACAGTCTTTTGTTGCTTCATTGTAGCGTGTGTGTAAGATATTAGAGCAATTCGATTTACATGTATTAATCGTTATTTACATGTTACCTATATCTAATGAAGGTAAAGCAATAGGATATACAAAATTATACGGCTTATTTACTCCCCAAATTGTTGACTTGAGCTTACGCTTCTTTTGGAGGATTTTGCTCACATACAGACACAGTTATAGCTATATAAGCTAGAACTGGAACACCTGTCTTATTTGTTCCGACGATGCACTGGTCGAGTCAAAGCTCCAGAGCCTTGAACATCAACGACGAGTTGCAAGTCTATCGGTTTTCTATCGGGTACATTTCGGGGAGTATGCGATGGAATTACATAGTCTAATTCCACCAAGCCCGTTCCATCATCGGACTACGAGACAAACGGCGAAGCGCCATCGTTATGGTGGACATCCCACCCATACGCACAAAACGTTTTGGGAATACCTTCATTGTGCGTACGGCTAAGGAGTGGAATTCCCTGCCGGATTCTGTGTTTCTCGATAGCTATAACCTAGGAGTCTTTAAGTCAAGAGTGAATAGGTTACTTTTAGGTAAGCGTGCTCCATCTTCGACCGCATCGTCACTTACCATCAGGTGAGATGGTGGTCAAACGCGAACCTATTTTTAATTAAAAAAAAATAATAAAAAAAGCTGCATATTGCAGTATTGGTCATGGGGCAGTTGTTTTTGGGTAAAACTGAACACCCGATTTGTAAATTCGTTATCACATGTTTCCCGCCTTGCTATCGTTTAGATGTCGTGTAATACTCGTATACTGTCGTATTCTGGCTAAAATCTTGTTTTCTAAAAAAAATTAAAGTCATGCAAACGTAGAATTTTCGTCAATCTCTCCATTAATCTTTAGCAGTATCGCAACAAGCCTTAACGTCTAATACTCTATTTCCTTTTACAGATCCATGTCTCTACATTCTCCGGTTCTCATCGCAGCTGCAATTCAACGACAAGTCGCATGAGGTCAGCATGACGGCTCTGCGGCTGGTACAGAGGATGAAGAGGGACTCTATACACTCGGGGCGAAGACCTTCCGGAATATGTGGAGCTGGTAACATTTGCACTTTCTTTGTATTCGTTACAGTGCTAGGTCCGTTTGAAATAGTAACACGATGTATTTAATGCCTCTCGAAGAGACTCGTTTCATGTACCTCAAACCTCCGGGCCCAGATTGGCCGCTGTAAATATTAAACAGCAAAATGTACATGCCCAATCCATCGCATATTATAAATTTACAAATTAAGCGATATAAAAAAACTTGGAGAAAATTGTATTTAAAATATATATAGACTATCTCGAATCGTGCAAAAAAAAAGTAATATCTTAGTCTCATAATATTATATTCTCATATTATCTCATAATAGGTCAGGTGTAAGATGTAAAGGTTATAAAAATACGTATTGAAAGGGCTTTACGCCTGTACCTATTCGTTTGCGCATTTTGCCTGTCGTCTGCGCTGGTTGTTATCGTCTGATCACGTCCGTCTAGACTGATTTTAAAATCATGTTTTTGAAGATACTACTTTAGTCTTACGTAATCTCATAGTTCGGAACATCGAGATCCACGATCTTGTGTTTTTATTTTTATTCATAAATTTATTTTAATAACAAAGTCTTTAGTTAGAATAGCGCTCATATGTTATTGTATGCTGTATGATACTCTTGAGAATAAGTACTTTGTGTAACTGTTTGTTTTCGCCAATTAAATATCAGAATGATTTAAGAACCTCCAAAGATAACTTATACAGAAGCGGGGAGATTTAATAACCAAATTAAATTACTTGACAATACTCAGAAGAAAACATTTTTATTTGATACAACCAGATATACAACGTGTAACGGAAACCCCATATCTATCCAAAAGGACTGAAGACAACATCTGGTATGGAGTTTCTATGCAAAGTTTCAGCTCAAAATAAGTGACTCACAGAATTGACCCCAAATTGTTGATTTCGTATGTTTCTTGAATACCAATAATAACAAACGTGTCACATCACTATGAGGGTCATCACTTTCCACGTCACTTGCCAATAAAACGATAATTCTCTTCGTTCTTCTTAATTTGAAAAATTCGGTCTCTAGTATATTGAAATTTCTAATAAGTTCCACACATGTAGACATAGGATTACAAAACCCTTGCCATATCGTTTGTTATCATCCAAAGAAGCCGTGCACTTGGTATGTATATACCCTTTAAATTACGCGTTGTATACACAATATTGTAATTATAATAATTGTATAGTCCTAACCGATTTCGCCACGGCGGCCAGTCTCATAATTGATTAACTAGCTGCGCAGGTATAAGTGTTCCCTCTGTTCCTTTACTCTGATAGTCCGATAGGGCGGCAATCCGACATGACCGGAGAGATATCAGGCGCAATACCAACGGCTTAACGAGCTTTTCTAGGCACGGGTGTTATCACACCATCAACTTCCAAACTGTGTTGAGCTCCTTCTAAGTTGAGCTACACGATAACTGACAAATGCTTGCACTGTCTGGACAGGTCCGCTCAAATTTTCGTGGTTATTTCCTCGAATGAATACCACAGACATGAACCTACATGCTTCTCATATAAAAATACAAATTGTCTGGACTTTAAAAGAGACTATGACCTCTGAGTTTGTTTCGGTGTTTCTTCTCAGAGTAGTCAGTTAGGAAATACCGGCCTCATCTAGCTAAACTTAACACGCAAAAAAACATGACGTGTAAAAGTGTTATTTATAACCAATTTACAAAATAAATATTTCATTTCATTTCAAACTCCGGGCTACTATTGAAAAATGTCTAACAGAAAAACCCAATAACACTTTTTGCCCGACCTGGGAATCGAAACCAAGACCTCTTACTCAGCAATCGCGCTTGCGACCACTAGGCCACCGAGGCAATTTAAGTTATTGTAATTAGGCCTGTTGCTGACGCTGGTTTGCATCTGAACCTTGCGTTGACGCCTCATCGTCATCCGCTTAGCTTTTTCTCGACTATGTCGGAATCGGCTTCGAGTCTAACCGGCTGCAGCTGAGGACTAGTGTTATACGTTTAGCTACTACCTATCTGACCTCCACATCCCAGTAGCTGAGTAACATGATACCCCTAGGCAAGACTAAGACTAAACTACGTTCAGTACGAGCGAACATTTTTTAAATTTTGTTCTATTTATAAACTTTATATTTTCTTTGTTCTTATTTCTATATTTTTATCTTTTGTTACTTGACATGCACGAGGTGAATTACAGGGTCAGGCCGTTGCGCCCTCATTCCGGAGAGCCCTCGTCCGGGACATCTTCACATTAACAAAAATGTTATTCCGGCACGCTCTCAGTCGGCTTTTATTATTTTTTGACAGGACACTTTGAAATAAAATTACTTAATGTTTATTTATGCATTTTATCCATTATTTATTTGAGATATTTAGTTTACGTTATGTAAGTAGTATATTATGTTTATTTCAACAAAATAAGACTCAAAGAAATATCTATAACCAAGAGAAACTTGAAAGTAACAAAAAAAAAAGTTATTGCCGGACTGATAGATATAAAAAAAAATTTCAATGATTTCGTATTTAGAAAAGATCCGCCTATTTGTTGTGTTCGTGCAAGCAAAAACTGTTATTTATTTTCATTAAGTCTTAATTATTAACTCGCTGTCCGACCATGGACCATGCCCGGGTCGACGGCGCGTTGTGTTCCACGCGCGCCTCAAAGAGTGTCAGCAATATGACGAGGCCCCCCTGTAGAGGGCCGAAGCCTGCCGGGGTCGTGGGACTTATCCCATTACCGTGACCCCGGTACGTAAAGGGTTATTGAAGGAACACCGTGGATTTTAGTCAGTAAAAGTCTGACAGTCCCTCCCACCCTGCCCGGGGTGGGAGGACTTATTTGATAATTTTACCACGTTAAAAAAAAGGCTTAATTATTAGATGATTATGTATGACTGATATTTTTTTACTTTGTTAGTACTACTCTTACCTATTTAGCTATAGTCACACGTCGTTGTTGTATTATAATTAAACAAAAATGTCATAAACATTTTTGTTCTCAACATTACTTGCTCCAAAATTTCTTGAAACCAAAATAAAAACGGGCGCGTACCAACTGAGGGCGTGCCGGAATAATAAATTTTTTGATGTGAGGGCGTCCCAGACGAGGGCTCCCCGGAATGAGGGCGCAACGGCCTGACCCGAATTACAGCCCATTCTCTCTTATAGAGAGGACGCCTGTATCTCAGCAGTGGGAACGTTATATTACTTACCATCAGGTGAGATGGTGGTCAAACGCGAACCTATTAAAAAAAAATGTTATTACTTGCCAGTTGTAAAGAAACAACGGTGGATGGTGATCATGACGACACAAAAGAGAGGAAAATAATGCTGTTGTATATTGCATAAATTGGAACTCCTATACTCATTTATATATTCAAACATTGCACGCTACGAATATAAATCGTGTGCCAATGTGGAACAAATAATTATGAAATATGTCCAACAAAAAGTATCTTTGTTCTCTGTATGTAAGGTATAATTGTGACATAGTTATTTTGCGCGGAAGTAAAATTATCCACGCTAATGGCCCTGGGTTTCATTGAGTGCTTTTAATTCCGTGTAGGTACAGTGCACTACAATTTTTCGTTGGTGTCAGGATCAACATTATGTTAATCACTGTTATTTTTATGAAATAACTACAACTCTTTTAAAAAATATTATAAATTACTTCATTAGTAAAATGTCTGTTTAAGTCCCATAAATCGATCTACCCCGTATTTACCCCACTATTTTAGGTTCGGCTGCCAGATTTACTGTTAATAAAAAACCGGACAAACTTGCATGTCGGGCCACGCGCTGTGTATGGTTCCGTGGTTTACTACAACGCCAAATGCAAGTCGGATAAGGAGACCAAGAGTTCCGTACTAAGCTCTAAAAAAATAAACCACTCTATTTTACACAAATAAGAAATTGATCTAAATATTTTTCAATCGAATTCAGGGTTCCTTGTCGACTACGGAATCCTAAACAACTGCTACATCTAAATACCGGTACTCCTGCAGTGCCCGTCGAATTTCATAAAGGAGAACTATTTAAAAATTCAAGCCGTAGTTTTTTTCTTCTACAGCCCTCCTCATAGCAGCTCGCCTCCACGAATTCAACCGAACGCCGGCCGATGTTGTCCGAATAGTCAAAGTCCACGAGTCGACGCTGCGCAAGCGACTCCTCGAGTTCGGAGACACGCCTTCCAGTGCTTTGACGCTTGAGGAGTTCATGACGGTAGACTTGGAAGAGGAACAGGATCCTCCCGCCTTTAGAGCAGCAAGGAAAAGAGATAAAGAACGATTGCAGAAGGTATTTTTATCATGAAACTATTAAAGTCGCCTTTTCTGGAATAAAAACTATGCTATACATATTGAAAAGTAAGTAGGTAGTCTAAGTTTTTTTTGGCGGGGTTACTGGAATGAGATACAGTAGCCCAGGATCACAAAGGTAATTGAAGGCCTAAAAATGTCAAATGTCAAATGGCAGCTAAATGTCCAACAGTGCGAAACGTTTAATGAGCAGTAACTCTGATTAGCAGAATGCCCATGTAGCATAACGTCCATCTAGTAGATGGCCTTTATAGCAGAACGTCTATTTAGCAAATCGTCATTTTTAAAATGTGTACACTCATGATAGAAGGTAAAAGTTATTTGTAAACTACATTTTTATTTTGATATAAATAACATGGGTTAAAAAGCTAGTAACCTCTTAAATATTATTAGGATATTAGGCGCACAAATTGTTCAGCATTTATTCACCTAATATCCTTTTGATATGGCCAAGGTATATCAATTTTTTTTTTCAAATAACCTATTTTTGTATTTGCGATCTTGCCAAAGCGCTTCTTTTCTAAGAGCTTTGAGGAATAGTAGCAGGGTTGGCTTTTATTTTATATTCGTATTGAGTCGCCTATGCCAACCTTCGAGTGCATTGTTTGTGCGAAAATTATAATCGCTAGGACAATTTATTATATCTGTCGGAGACTGTAGCCATTGTCTTTCAAAGTAATTTTAAAAAACCACCATTTCTTCGCTTTTCGTGGCCTTTTCAACAATGCTCGTTTAACATTCCGTAATGTATGGAGAAGGTAGCAGAGGTAAATTGGAACATACTCTGACAATGTTTTTGCACTTTCTGTTTTCAGGAAGACCCAATGTTGAGGTTTTTTTTTCAAACAGCCTTATTAAGATGATCATAGCAGACCGTTATTTGAGTGTTCGGAAAAGCTTCTTTAATTCCTTTGATAAGAGCCATCTCATAATCGCACTTAATGGCCATCTTGTCTATTTCAAAATGCTGCTTGATGAGGCTGAATAAGCGTTCGTAGGTTTCTTGTCTCTTGTCAGGTAGTAACGCGTATATAACTCCCATAACACAAGTTAAATCATCACAGCTATTCAAATCAACATGAACTGATAACAGGTGATAGAATGGCCTAGGTGTAGCTTTGAATGTCCCATCAATAAAATACATCTTATTTTTCAATGTCTTAATGTCTACTAACGGGTGTTGAAAATATTAAGATTTTATTATTGTCACATCCATCTTCACAAACAAGGAATCTTTCGGCCATTATTTCTGGAAATAAAATCATTCAAGTTTTTGAATTCAGTTTTACAAACATTTAAATATTTGCGACGAGCCCTGAACAGTATGTCTTTTTTTGAGTTGAAATCTGGTACCTGTTGAATCTCGTCCACTTTTCCGAATTCGTTCTCGAAAATTTTCTGAACAGGTTTTGCTTTTTGGCGAACTAATTTCTTGCATTTGTCCATCACTATGTCAGTTCTGTTTTTATAGAAATTAGCTTTACAAGTACGCTCATTTAATTGACGAATGATCTTGTTTTCATCTTTATTGATTGTAATAGATGCACTACACTCATTGCGCTGGGAGCATCTCCATAGAGTTGACCCGCCTTTATTTGTGATATTTAAATTGTATCTGTGACTATTCAACAGCAGCAAGTTTTCAGGTAAGTGAACGTACAGGCAGGCAAACATGATTTCGCAATTTAAATCGTACTACGGATATGTATTTAATCAATTAACATAATGCCACTGCCACACACACAATATTTGCATAACGCCATTACTTAGTCAAATGCAGCAAAAATACCGATTGGTATTTTCAAACAAAGGTACTTTGAATTTTAAACAAATAGGTACCGGAGAGGTCAGATATTGATTTTTAAATAAATAGGTTGGTACTTCCCCGGCGGAAGACGGTCAAATAAATAATACTTGATTGTTAGGTATCATGAATTTCTTTTTTATAATTAAAAAGTTTTTAGATTATCAGCTTACTTCTCAACTCACAGCTAAATATAGAATAGTTGTAGGTAGCGTTGTCGGGCTTTTGTTCTGCCTTTTGTCTTTTGTAAGTCGCACCATGGGAGCGCGACTCGCGAGATAGACTGATTGGCAATTCGATTTATTTTTATTTCATTCGAATTTAAGAAGACTTATGGTAAATAATCAAAAGTGCTTTTTTTCTTCGTGGTAAAATAATCAGATGAGTCCTCACACCCCGGGCAGGGCCGGAGGGACTGTCAGACTTGTACTGACTAAAATTCCTTCAATAGCCCTTTACGTTCCGGGGTCACGGTGATGAGATAAGTCCCACGACCCCGGCAGGCTTTGGCCCTCTACAGGGGGCCTCGTCATCTTGCTGACGCTCTTTGAGGCGCGCGTGGAACACAACGCGCCGTCGACCCGGGCATGGTCCATGGTCGGACAGCGAGTTGCCCTTTACTCGCTGTCCGCATGCCCGCGCCTACGGTGGCCGGAGATCGTCGACCGACGTCCGACGCCGTGGGCGTCTACCACTGCGGCTGGGCTGGAGGGAGGACGCTATCCTCTCCCTCACGCGGCCCGCCTCCTCCTTCGATAGCAAATCAAAAGTGCTAGACATTTTTACATACATTTTTGTCCACACTAAGACACAAAAACCTTAATAATTTAGCGTGTCCGACCTTTTCACCCAAATGTCCGACCAAACTGGCTCGTCAGTCCGGCTAGTAGATTAGACGATCTGGCAACCCTAGTTGTTTTATGTCCCTACGAATTTTGTGTTTTTTTTTTTAACCCCGGCCTTCTTATTCTTGGTCATATATGTCATATTTATATTCTCCCTAGTATGACAACATATTTTACATTGTAAAACCTACCAATATTTTTTTTTTTCGTTAATTGTTTATGTATATTTCGTATTTATCGTACTAGCTAGGGCATAAAATTAGATTGCGAAAAATGACGTCAAAAAATGTTGGTCCTTTCGCACGACTTGTCACACTTCATCGACCATCTACTGCTAAAGTAAATGCGTAAATCTAATTGCTAAATCACTTTCAAATTCAATTCACTTAATTAATTCGTACTAAACATGGGCTTAATGAACTTAGTTTGAGATGAGTAACACAAACAGGCTTGCCAGTCCTGTTAAAATACCTACTTATTTATTAATAGTATTTAAAAATAACAAAAATGTCTTAGACCAGGGCTTCCCTAATTTTGCGTCGCGACGCCCTGGGGCTCCGCGGTATTATCCCAGGGACGTCGTGAGCCGATCTTAATGTTTTGTTTATATTTTTTGTTCTTTATTTTCTAATAAAAAACTTGCTTGCATGCTATTTGGAGTCTTTCTTACAAATTGTTATTTAGCTAGAACTACAACTATTAGGTAAATGTATAATAGAAAGAAGGCCAGGGCATCGCAAAAATATGGCAACTTCTCAAGGGCGTCACAGTTAAAATAAGTTTAGGAAACTTATCTAATACACAACCAACAACATTTTCCGTAAACATTTAAATGTATCTGTGAGCAGACATTTGCAGAGTTGTTCAACCAAACTTTTAATTCCAATAAACAAAACTTAGACTAATACATAAAATTTAAGGTGTTGTACTAACACTAGTTTCTTATTTTATGTATGTGTATGTAGTTGTGTTTTGTTGGACTATTATTTTCTCTTTCAAATAATAATGGGCGATTGGTATAGTCAAATCGAACAGCTCAGGATGAACTATTACGTATCCGTCATTAAATCTATGAATAGAACAATTTCGCTTTCTACCACAAAATATATTTTGCAATCAGAAACCTGTTCAAAAGTTTCTTCCGTATTATTATTAATACTACGCATAAAATTCGTACCGATATGAACGTCATAGTTTGTATAGTAGGAAATATACTATCATATGTAAATTAGAAGTATCAAAAATACATGCAAATTGATTTAAGCTGTGATCGAAGTTCAACCATTGTTTATGTTCTATACAACATTTTTTATACATAATAATATAAATAAAATTGAAGCGTCTGTCTGTATTATCAAAATAACTGTGTTTTCTCAAGTTTTTAATACGATACTAAAACGTAAACAAACATTTTGAAAATTTTGTGTTTGTGTCGCTTTTTGTCCGGACTAATATCTGGGATGGCTCAACAGATTTTAATGGGACGTTCACTGGAAGATAGATAGATAGAATACTCTTTATTGTACACCAATAATTTAAACAAACACTTGATTTAATACTGTAAAATATGGTTACAATGGCGGTCTCATCGCTGGTAGCGATATCTTCCAGACAACCTGGATGGACTTTAAGAACATAAAACAAAGAGAGGAGGGGCAAGTCAGCTATTACTTCAAGTATATAACATACACAAAAAGTAACTAAAGTAGTTAATATAAGTATATATCGTCGTTGCGCTTGCAAAAGGCGCTATGTGGTGAATAGTCAATTTTCGTTCTTTTATAAAGTTTCAATCGTTATTTTAGTACACACATGCTGTAAAAACAGCTATCTGATAAACGCAATATTGAAAGGTAACTCTTTAAATATTTCGTTTATTAGATAGCTGTTTTACAGCATGTGTGTATTAAAATAACGATTGAAACTGCATAAAAGAACGAAAAAGACTTTTTACCACATAGCGCCTTTTGCAAGCGCAACGACGATATTCAGGTATATCATAATTCATAATTTCGAAACCATAAGTTTTCGCTTAACTAGTTGTAAGTATGTTTTAAATGATCACTTATGATGCTCTCAAGCTGAAAAAAATCTGCCACTGTAAACGGGCCACCCTGTGTAATACAATACAATACATAAATAAGTATAAATAAATATATGTGTTTTGTATTTATAAATATGTCATAAAGAGAGAAATACAAGGTATAGGAAATATATATATATAGGTATAGGAAGATAGGTTATAGTGTCCCACGCCTATAAAATAATATAAAACTATAAAATAAGATTATCAGAGAGACAAAAACAACTAATTATTATACGCCACAGTGGCATGTAGGCGTATCCAATGTCCCAGTATGGGGCTGTCCCACCTGTTCGCTACAGTGTTCAGGATGCTGTTGGGGCTGCCACGTACCCTGCTCATGATTGAAGCGCAATGCTTGCGCATGATGTCATGGAAGCCATCTTATACCTGCCTCTGCAAACATGCCAGAGGCACCGCAGTAGCGCGGCAACCCTATCAACACCCTGAAAGCATTTGACGGGCCTGTTGGTATAGTGGTCAGTGGCCCTGACTGCTATGCTCAAGGTCGTGGGTTTGATTCCCACCCACGACAAATGTTTGTGTGATGAGCACGATCATTTGTTCTTTGTCTGGGTGTAATTTATCTATAACATGTATGTATTTAAAAATATATATGTATGTTTATCAGTTGTCTAGTACTCATAGCACAAGCTCTGCTTAGTTTGGGACTAGATGGCGTTGTGTGAAAGTTGTGGAATATTAATAAAAAATATAAATATAAAATTGTTATATTGAACGCGCAGAACGCTGTATGCCCGCCGAATGTAGTTATTAAGAGGGACACGGCGCAGTGCAAAGGTCAAGAGAAACTGAACTGTTTGGCAGCACGGTTGGCGCATTGATTGAGCGATCGACTGCTGCTACGTATCGCGGGTTCGGTTTCGCAACCGGAAAAATGTTTCTATGCTAGTATGCTATTATTTGTTCCGAGTCTGTGTGTTTGAAAAAATGCACTAAATACAGGGGAAGTTCGTGTGGGTCAGTTGTATTCTACTTTATTTATTGAATTCCTTTGATTATTCTGTTTCAGTTAATGGATGAAGAAGATGGTGAGAAAGAACTGACTGACCTACAGAAAGAGATAGAACATCAGCTAGAAAAGGACGGCAATAAGAGAAGAAAGGTAGCAGCCGTTATTGGGAAATCCACTGCTGTATTGGGAATTGGTAAGAATAGGATTTGGTATTATGTGCAACTGCAATTCGTTCTATGTAGGGCTTTCAATCCCAGAATACCGAGATCTCGGTATTGCGGGATTCCGCTTCATTTTTCAATACCGCGTGATGCGGGATTCCGGGCGCGGGATCCGCGGGATTTGCGGGACTGAAAAAATCATGCATGCGACCTCTCGAGAGCGCGATCGCTCGGTGAGGGTGACTGGCGGCCGGCAGTGTTGCAAACAACGCGGGGGCCGATGTCGCCCGTTTTTCACAGCTTAAGTAGCCTAATATAGCCGAATTTCAGTCAGTGGTAGCCTAAGTATGTAGCCTAAAATATCAGTAGTTTTTTATTCAGTATTTGTTACTGTTTTTTGTGAAGAAAAAACGGTGTAATTTGATTGATCTCATACTAATAGTAATACGTAAATAAATGTGGAGTTAGTAGATTAATGCATTGTTTTTTTGTGATAAATAAACGGTGTAATTTGATTGATCTCATATTAATAGTAATATGTAAATAATTGTGGAGTTAGTACATTAATTCATTGTTTTTTTTTTGTGATAAATAAACAGTGTAATTTGTTTTTAAATTAATTCATTGTTTTATTTGCCTTATATAAATGTGAATATTTTCAATATGCAGAATACCGCAAATACCGAGATCCCGCGGGATTGAAAATTCGTAGTCCCGCAAATACCGAGATTGAATTCAGGCTGCGGGATTGGAAGCCCTAGTTCTATGGGATTCTAACGCGGATTTTTAAGAAATCCAAGGCTCCTGTTCGAGCCTCTTAGACAAAAGTTATTCTTTGAAGACAACTATTGACAGTGCTATTACTCATTATCAGCTCATAACGTTCCCAATGCTGGGACTCAAGCCTGCTCAGTATTTATTTATTTATAACAGAAGCATATACAACGTAACAGAAAATTCCAAGATGTCATACAGTAGAAGAAAATAATAACAAAAGAGGCATATTTACCATGAAAAACAACGTAACAGGAATTAATAACCATCTTTTATAAAAAAGCTATCTTTCGTTCTTAATCTCACAGAATCTCAAACATTCTCATTCATCCTCTATGAGCGGTAATGGACTGCAATCCGCCAAGCGGGCTCAGTGCGAGCTCATGTCTTCGGATTATCCGGTCCTAGAACAAGCCAGCTTCCTCACAAACTGTTTCTTCCCCGTTTTGAAAGCAATGGTAATGATGAAAATTACACAAAATATTGTGCCTCTCTAATGAAAGAAAACCACAGTAATATCGTTACTCAGTATATTACCTTTAACTTTTACACGCTTATAATCTTAATATTGTAGTTTTGTACAGGTGTATTTTTGCTTAATCATACTATTAGCTAGACAGCCATAGAAAAGAATGCCTGGCGTTTCCATCGACAACATGACAATTCCTCCGTACCCACGCCACCTACCATAAACAACTTCTGGAAAGCGCGGGAGTTTTCCTAAAACCAATAGATGGACGTCAACAGATTATAAAAATGTGAATCCAGAAATATTTTGTTAACTTTTTTTAAATTACTCTTTAATATATTATGTTGAAATCATAGTACGTATTTAAATTAAAGATTATAGGAACTAAATTCCGGATAAAAAGAGTCAAGTTGCATGGCAATAAATCTTTAAATTAATGTTTTTAGTTTCAGTCTTGTTCAAATATTAAATTTACTTAATAATTGTTTACACTAAGTTAAAATCATAAGCGTTTTGACAGATACCTTGACCAGCCGCGTCACTGCGCATGATAAAATGTTGGCATAGGTGTTTAATCAATCGTATCATAACTCTGTCAACTTGTCACTTATCCGTCTACTTTTATAACAACGAGCTGTAGCGATGCAATGCCACGGGAAGTAATAAAGTGACCTTTTTCACCGATTTTTATGATTCAGAAACCCTCTTGCTCTCAGAGCACCAAGCTAAAGTTTCATCATAATTTAATAAATGGTTTAAGCGTGCATTGATGACAATCATGCAAACATTGATTTTTGACATTGACACTATTCTAGTATCGATAGCCCGTAGATTATGAAATTGATTCTACTAACAGAGTTCTCTATTTCTCTTTCACTACCAGTCTACCAGATATACTGCAGAGTACTATCCACACTTAGTCGTCTTGTCGTACCGAGCGCTTCACCTCTATATTTATTGTGTGGAATTGTCTGCTGGCTTCTGTATTCCCCGCCACATACTGATATAACCCGATTAAAACAAGAGGGAACAGGCATGTTCTGGGCTCGCTCGTTCCATCGTAGACCTCACCTAACGCTTACCATCAAGCGTGATCAGGCATTTTATAAAAAACTAGCTGTGCCCTACGGTTTCACTCGCGTTAATCAACATCTCAGCAATACAAACTTTAATCACCTATTTCAACCCTTTAGGGATTGATTTTTAAATAAGAGTAGCCCAGATGTTTGCTGATCTTCAACTGTTCTCATTCCAAATTTTATCAAAACCGGTGCGGTGATTTAGCCGAGAAAGGTAACAGACTTTCGCATTTATAATATTAGTATGGATGTATGTAAGTATTAGTATGCAATATGATATTAAAAAAAAACAAGCTTCCTGCACCCTTCTATACATATAAACTTAAACTTACCAAATTTCATATTGTTCCGTCTGCGTCAGTATCATAAAAAGAGTCATAAAGTTATTGCAAATTAATATAAGTACAGAGACTAGTACACTTTGCAGCTAACGTCAATGTGAACTTATCCAATTACTAATACGTCATTAGCAGGACCAAAACAAAAGATATTACATGTTATATATGCACATTCATAATTATGATATTCAGCTCTTTAAAAAAAAGAGAACTAGTAATGTGCGTAGAATTCACATTAATAGTAATCTTGTTGTCCAACTAAGCTAAATAAATATGCTTGTGTCTGGAGTGGGCAATAGTATATAGGCAATAGTCTTATGGGTGGGGTTCGAACCCGCGATCTCTCGATCACAAGTTCGAAACCTTACCCAACAGGCTATTGACGCTTCGTATCTATATTACTTTACGTATAAATAAATTGAAGGGACTGTGATTTAAAAATGACTGGGTTTTAAAAAACCGCATGGATAGTAACGACTCCTACATGAACGAAGTCCATCGCACAGCAGCTAGTAAGTGGCAATATTATTTGAGTAATATAAATAAATTTTGACAGCTAATAAAATACCAGTACGGAACAGGAAGTTGTAACGGCAATACTGCATTTAGGCAAAGCTCTTACGCATATTTAAAATATATAAATCTTTATAGACATTAATGATCATTTTAATTATTTTTTAAATGAGGGTCAACTGAACTTACCTATGCAATCTATACGTGTCTCATGGATTATTTATTACAGAATAATTACATTTTGATGCAAGTAGCCATACTTTATCGAAGCAGCCGAAATGCTTTTAATACGGCAAAGGCGACTTGATGAATTCTAAAACAGAATTCATCACGTTGCCATTCCAGACAAAAGACCACATTATGACAAACAATGTTTTTTTAACACACCTATAATAATAATAATAATAATATTCCACAACTTTTCACACAACGCCATCTAGTCCCAAACTAAGCAGAGCTTGTGGTATGGGTACTAGACAACTGATAAACATACATATATATTTCAAAATACATACATATTATAGATAAATAGATTACACCCAGACAAAGAACAAATGACCGTGCTCATCACACAAACATTTGTCCTAGGTGGGAATCGAACCCACGACCTTGCGCATAGCAGTCAGGGCCACTGACCACTATACCAACGGGCCTGTCAGATCTGACCTATAGAGAAACAACAAATAAAAGCCACTCCAGACACCAGCATATTGTAGCTTAGTTAGAAGGGTTAACAAGATTGATAGTAGATAATGTGAATAGTTCACTTTAAATAAAATAATCATAAACACAATATTGCAAGCCCAAAACCGGTGCGATAATTAACTCGGATAAATGCCTCCACTATGTAAGAGGTATTCAGACACAATTTAGCGTGTAGGTCTTTTTAGTAGAAGAAAGAAGTTGAGTAATAACAGCTAGTCATCGCCTAGTGGTGTGTATCATAATTGTTGATCTTCTTCTTAGAGTTTCGATGGCAAATTACTAAATTGAGTCTGCCCAGAACTGGGTAATAAGTTTGGTACCGTCGGAAGCTTCCATCAAGTCCTGCAGTGAACAGTTGACAGGGTACGCAGGACAAGAAATTAAGTGCGCCACGGTTTGAGGGGCAGCACTACATAGGTATACATTCCAAGGCAGAGTCATCAATAAATCTCCACCTGAACAGACTGATATTGTTAATTTCGGTAATTATTTCGAGCAGTCAGAATCCCAGATGTCTGAAAACCAGCATTACGAAGAAGTGTCATATTACCTACTCTATTACTAGGTTTTAGGGGTCACATAAGCAGTTCCTCCATCTTGTGGCTAAATAATAACAGCCGCACGGGTCGATCTTTAAGTCGATCCTGTGAGCGTCGATGGAGTAAGCGATCATAAAACCATCGCGAATGTTTTTAAGGATAATTTTTCCGTACAGTCCCCTCTGGGTTCGGCTAGTGAGATGTTCAATGCTGGGCCGGCTAATGAGGTCGTGGGGGTTCGAATTTTAGCCAAAGAGGTGGCTTCAATCATAAAGAACATGACGAGAGGCAAATCACCTGGGCATGACGGTGTCAGCATTGAACAACTGCAACATGCTGGCCCTCGATATTTATCGAGTCCTCGCGATGTTTTACTCTCTGTGCGTGAGCCACTCTTACCTGCCCTCGGATCTTATGAGGGCTCTGGTGGTGCCTATTGTAAAAAACAAAACCGGTAACCTTGCTGATAAGGCGAACTATAGGCCAATCTCGCTGGCCACCATCATAGCCAAAGTATTTGACGGTTTGCTTAATACACGGTTGAGTAAATGTGTGGACTTGCACGATCAGACCACAGCTGTCCACAGAGAGCGCCATACTGTCTTAAGCACACCGTCAGATACTATACGGAACGTAAGACCCCCGTATACGCGTGTTTCCTCGACTTATCCAAGGCATTCGACCTGGTTTCTTATGATATCCTGTGGGATAAGCTTGAGAGTATCAACCTTCCTCGTAAACTTGTGACGATCTTCAGGTACTGGTATACGCATCAGGTTAACAATGTCAGGTGGGCGGAGGCGGTGTCGGAACCGTATCGTCTGGAGTGTGGTGTGAGGCAGGGTGGCTTGACCTCACCGACCCTTTTCAACCTATACGTGGACGCACTCACCGTTGCGCTCAGCAGTGAGCATGTCGGTTGTCATGTTGACGGGGTATGCGTCAACAATTTGAGTTATGCTGATGACACGGTGCTGCTGAGTGCGTCGGTCTGTGGTCTGAGGAGGTTGCTAAGTATCTGTGAAGAGTACGCGGGTGAGCTTGGTCTTAAATAAAATGTGTCGAAAAGCAAATGCATGGTCTTTGCGGCAGGTAGTGCTAAGTGCCCTGAAACAGTGCCTCCGATCTATATGGCTTACCTCTGAATAGAGTAGAACAATTTAAGTACCTAGGGCATTTGCTTGTGTCTGATCTCAGGGGACCATGCTAACATCGAACGGGAGTGGAGGGCTTTGTCGAGAAGAGCAAAATTGCTCGCCCGCAGGTTTGCACGTTGTTCTCAGTTAAGATCACCCTTTTCAAGGCATACTGCACCTTTTTATACACGTGCAGCCTGTGGGCTCGCTACAATGCCCTTCGCGTCCAGTATAACAATGCGTTCAGAGCAGTGTTGGGGCTGCCTCGTTTCTGCAGCGCCTCGGGCATGTTTGCGGAAGCGCGCACCGACTGTTTCCACGCCACCATGCGCAAGCGGTGCGCGTCCTTGGTGCGCAGGGTGCGAGCCAGATCCAACGCTGTCCTGGTAATGGGTAGAGTTGATTGTCTCTACATAAGGCATTGTTGTGGCCGGCATGTTGCTGTTTTACGTCTAATCTAATACTCTGACATATAAATTACAATTAATTTGACATTCTGACATTTTTTTTTTATATTGACATTTAATTTGATAGTTTGACATTTTATAACAGGATAAGTTGTTCTCACTCAATAACCTTTGTATTTTTCTTTTAAATCTGTTTACTCGTATAGTTATTAGTTATGTTATTTTGACATTTGGAATTTATGACTGTAAGCAATAGTAACATGGTAATTTTAATTTAATTGTATACTAGCGACCCGCCCCGGCTTCGCACGGGTGCAATGTTTATGTTAAATTATTTAATATTTAATTATTATTATTGGGGTTGGTTGGTCTAGTGGTCAGTGGCCCTGACTGCTATGCACAAGGTCGTGGGTTCGATTCCCACCCAGGACAAATGTTTGTGTGATGAGCACGATCATTTGTTCTTTGTCTAGGTGTAATTTATCTATAATATGTATGTATGTTTATCAGTTGTCTAGTACTCATAGCACAAGCTCTGCTTAGTTTGGGACTAGATGGCGTTGTGTGAAAGTTGTGGAATATTATATTATATTATTATATTATATTAAATATACTATAGAATGTCTTTATTTACATCGTTGACAGCCTTTTTGTCATTCGACACACATGTTCTCTTTAGTAATTACTCTTGAAAGTGCGACACATAATTAACATAGGGACAGACACAGGGAAGCGACTTTGCTTTATACTATGTTAAGATGAGTCATGAACCGGCAATAAATGTTTTTTTAAGGTTAAGCTACACTAGCCGAGGTCAGCCTGTGGATTAGCGACCATCTAAACATAATTATCTTGATTCCTCTATGCCTTGAAAAGCACGTTTAGCTGTTGGTTTCGCCTGTCATTTGTACAGCTTTGACGGTCGTTACGGGCAGTCATTAGCCAGAAAATCCAGACCAAGGGTAATCGTGTTACCCAGCTACTGGGTTGTAGGTGTCAGATAGCCAGTCGCTCCATGTAAAACACTAGCTAAATCTGGTTAGACTGGAACCCGACCCGAATTAAGTTGGGGAAGACCAAGCAGATGATTATAGATAGTTCCTCCAGAATCCTCCAGTATTTAAGTCACATTTCGCCAAAAATTATTTCTTAAGAAGCCTTTTAATTTTTTTTTTTCCGTTGGAAATCCTTATGGATGTCCTCCATCCTGGGGGGGGGGGGGCGAAGGGGTCTGTCAGACTCGTACTGACTAAAACCACCCCGTGCTCCTCCTACACATGCGCCGCGGGCTACGGGAACACGTAAGTATTCTTCAACGCGGGCCCCATCTTTTTAAGAGGGGGGAGTGAGGTGTTTGGCTCCCCCTACGATTTCTGAGAAAGGCGCGCGTGGAACAAAACGCGCTGCCACCTCGGGAAGCTTTTTAATCAGATTTAAGTATTTGACATTGAACACACGTGCTCAGACAATCGTAAATCGATACCTGTACATAATAATGATTTAATTGTAAAAAGCGGTAACTGTTTATGTTAATTTATGAAATTAATTAATAATAAATGCAAATATTCCACGTTCGCTTGTTTTTATGCGCTGCACTGTCGAATTCTTGATTTGTTTTTAAATTATGCAAAAAGTGTTTTGGCAGGATTTTAACGAGTGATGTTCATCAACTGTTTCAATATCTGCAAATGAATTCTTAGATATTGTAATTAGTGGCCGGAGTTGCGGTAATGTTCTAACGAGAAACTGCGGCCTCTACAACCAATGGCAATTGAAGGATCGGTGTGGGTTTTTAACCGACTTCAAAAAAGGAGGTTCTGTATTCGACCAGTATGTATGTATGTTTATATATCCGCGATTTTCTCAAAAACTCCTGATCCGATTTCGATCGCGTTTTTGTTGTTTGAAAGCATATTTTACAAGGAAATACATCAGGAAACTCTTCAAATCCAAACAGCAAATCTCCCGCGATGGCTGCCCTCGTATTTCTATGTACTGTTTAGCTTAATCAGCCTATGAATTTCACCACTGCTGATAAACACCATATCTAACGAAAATCGGCTAGACAGAACCGAATACGCCAGCCCAATGCGGATTACTGGGCGCTAATGACTACAGCCGAGACTAATGACTTAACGGTACTTCTGAAGCACAGAAAAATTGGAGATAAGAAAGTTTTGGATTACCCATTCGATGACCGGCCTCTGCGAACACTGCTTAACTCATCTAATCATCGAGCTCCTTGACTGTTGTTAAAACCTTTCTATAACATAAAATACGTCGGAAATATGGTTTTAGGTGGTAAAAAAATGTGTTTTTTTTTATTGATTTCAAAAATTAAGTGATAACGGTATGTAGGTATCTCAGGTAACACGAAGAATAAAATACTAAAAAAAGCATTAAATAAAAATCTTTTAACAAAAATATTAACCGACTTCAAAACAAACCCAAATACTACAAAGCGAAAAATAACCGCAGACATTGTTTCATAGGGTGTCTAATACCGTTAAAAAAATTGGCCAAGTGCGAGTCAGACTCGCCCTTGAAGGGTTCCGTAGTAACTACGCCAAATAACTTTGTTTTTCATAGTGTTTGTATGAATTACAACGTTATATTTGTGGTTTTAGAAAATATGCTGTATCTCAAAAACTACTGACCCGATCTCGTTCAAACCAATTTTGATTAAAAGTTTACATTAAAATCTACAGCATATTTTTTTAATATATTTCACTCCATTATTATAGAAGTTAGAGGGGGGGGCACATTTTAACACTTTGGAAGCGTATATCTTTTGAACGATTAACTTTATAAAAAACCTCAATGTCATTTTTAACCGACGAAAAAAAGCGGAAGAGCTTATCAAGTCGACGCGTATATTTTTTGTTTTTTATGTGTGATTGATCACCGATTACTCGAAGACGGCTGTACCGATTTGGAAAATTATTTTTTTTATTTGAAAGGGAAATCGAATTCTTCGAAAGTGGTCCCATTGTCACCAAGTCAAGATCTGATGATGGGATCCTGGAGAAATCTGAGAAATCTAGAAACTCTTCAAATATTATAGGCACACCTATAATATTATTTATAATAGTGATTTGAGTATTTTTTATAGTAACTTGTGTAGTTGCATTCGAAAAGCACCATTTGTCAAGTGGACCTGATGATGAACACCACAGATGGCCACTGGAACTACTCAGTATATAAGTAGGTAGGAATAATAAGTATTTCATGGGTTCCGCTTCGATTACTTGAATATGGTTATTAAGCACAATATGCTCGTCACAATGCATATGGTGCAGTGAAGCTGATGGTGAAGTACCGGGAGAACTCCTCAACAATTAACGGCCCAGCATTGGGAAGAGCAATATTTTGCAAAAGGCATTACATAGTTAAGGACATATAAGTAGTTGACATTTAGGCTTTTGTAACTAGGTAAATTAAAAATCGACCAACTAAAAAGAGTGAAATAAAAACTTTTTACCAAAGACCTGTCTAAAGATACCACACACGTATAGGTTTCATGAAAAAAAGTATTTTCAGTATGGGGTATAATAAAGGGGACCTTTATTTTAATATTTTTCTTAAAATCGGAAAGCGGTTCACAGAATACATCTACCTACCAAGTTTCACATGCATAGTCCTAATAGTTTCGGAATAAAATGGCGGTGACATACGGACGGACGTACAGACAGACAGACATGGCGAAACTATAAGGGTTCCGTTTTTTTGCCATTCGGCTACGGAACCCTAATAAGATAAATGAATAGGTTTGGTCACCTCGGGTGTGCCCCAAAATGCGGCGTACTTTGCCTATCAAAACTTTTAATTGGCTTGGCACCGACTTCAGCCGTGTAAGTAGATTCCTAGCCCTTATTTTGAACGGTATTAGACATCTAATGAAACAATGTCTAAGGTTATTTTTCGCTTTGTAGTGTGTGGGTTTGTTTGGAAGTCGGTTATTTTTTTTTGTAAAAATGTTTTTTTGGTCAGTTAGAAGTATGACACTCTCTTCCACGCGACCCAGAGCGGGAGAAGTCATTTAACTATTTTCCCCCCGATAAAAAAAAAAGAAGTGCTGGTATGTAGAAGTATTGAAACAGGCACGATCTCGATAAATTTGAGCTAAGAATTGTGGTTGTGAGATCTAAGATTTGTAGGACCTACCTTTGATATAGGTGCGTAATTACCTAAACCTCCACGATAGCGTTTCTAGTTAACAATTCATAGTTATATTCGCAAAGTAGTTATTAATACACAGGTTGTATTGTCTAATGAACATTAATTGTTAATTTTTTTGTTGTTGTAGTTTAATCTGTCTCCTTTAATTTTTGTCCATCCAAAGGTTGTCTGTAAGAGATCGCCCTGTGCGATAAGACCGCCCATTGTACACTAGTTTAAATTTTTGTATCCATAGAAATATTGTGAGGTGTACAATAAAGTATATAATAAATAAATAAATAAAATTAATTAAATAAATAAAAAATGTTATTAGGTACGTATTTCATAAACAACTATCATTATTTTGCCCTAAAACAGGAAATAGGAAATGTGTAAGTTATTATATACGTACGAAATAAAAACTTAAATACATCGGGGCTCATTCTCATAATGAAACTCTTGTTAAAAACAAGCACACATTGTATAATTTGGTATACATAAAAATATGTTCTCATTTCAGACGAAACGACTTCAGAAGATGTAGAAGCGTCAAGATTCGCGGCAGAAGACGCATTGGACCTCATTGGAGAGATAGCACAAAACGTACAGGAGAAAGAAGCTGGGAAGAGCGAAAAAATGAAACATGAAAAAGGACTGGGTTTGTATTTGATTTATTTACCATTCATCCACTGAAATATACGGCTACGAGGGACTTTTGGCTTCAAAATAACCTCCGGACGCCCTCCAAACTAGGACAAATCCTGGATGGATGGCAGCCCTAGTCCCGAATCGACGGGGCGTCGTTTTTCAGGCGTTCAAAGAGCAGATAGCAGCAATGACGAGATCCGAAAGGGCCACTGCCTGCTGGAACGAGTTACCAAGATCATGTTAACCGCAAAGGCACTGAAGGATCAGGGTGGGTTTTTAGTCAGTTGGAGTTTTGACAGTCCCTTCCGCTACACCCATACCGGGAGAAGTAATCATCCGTGCATATATTCTAACGTCATTGATAGTCGCTTAAGTTAGTAGGGAGGCAAAAAACTGACAGTAGTTTCTTTACCTTCCTTTTTTCCTCGGTGAAGTCTGGATTTTCATCATGTCTTAGACAGGCTTACCAAGGAGTCAGAAGTGATAATATAAGTATTTTTGCAGCCTACCAATAGTAGAGAAAAGGCTAATCAGACGATTAATTTCTTCATATTCACCTACAGGTCCAGACCTAGCTGTCATAGGTCTTGGAGGAGGACCCAGCCAGGAGGACAAATCTGACAAGTTCCTCAGACCTGAACCGAAGCAAGCGGCCAAAGACCTTCACAATGCTGATGAACTGGTGCTAGATCAGAAAGACGAGGATTATATAAATTCTCTTATAATGAGCGATGAAGAGGTGAAACATAAGGCACTGTTGTGGAATAAAATGAATGCTGGATACTTGAGGGAGCAGAAAAGTAAGTTTTTTGACGGAAGGACACTGTTATGCTAAAATGTACCTTAAGAGCATATTTGTAGCGTCGATAGCCGAATGGCTAAGATGTTTGACTTGTGATCAAGAGATCGCGGGTTTAAACCCCCCTCATAACACTATTGCCGTGGACCCACTCCAGACACAAGCATTTTTAGCTTAGTTGGAGGGGTTCACAAGATTGCTAGTAATGTAAATTCTACCCACATTGCTAATTCTCTATTTAAATAAATAAAACAACAAGATTACGTAACGCTAGGGCTAATAGGGATGACGGTACTATTAAATATTGTTGGGGGAGCGAACTAACGGTCACTACCGATCATACGCGAGATTACAGACACCCTTATCTATCAGAGCAGCTTCAGATAATATCTAAATCTTGATTTACATCTTCTATAGCGTTTGATAAACTTTCTACCCGCGAACTGAATTAGCTCAAAATATATCCATTGTTACACGCTAGGTATCTATTATTCTATTATTAATGTGAAATCTATCGTCGGTCTGTTACGCTTTCACGGCTAAACCAGTACACCGATTTGGATGAAATTCGGAATGAAAATAGTTATGAAATGAAATTTAAACAGCTTAACCGATTTAATGTTTGGGAAGGAGATAGATAAAGATCCGGGGTCAAACATTGGAAACTGTAAAGCCTGCAATACATGTTGGCTGAGCGTTGTCGAATGAAGGCCAATACCAACATGTAGACGGTATATTTGCCTTGTCTTGCTATCTCTCGGTGTCACTTGCCTAGTTGGCCGAGTGGAGGCCAGCGCCAACGTGTATAGAACTCATTTGGTGCAACTTGTCTTCGCTCGCCGTTGCTCGTGATCACTTGCCTCACTTCGGATCGCTGTCGGTTTTTGGTCACAAATCAAAGGCGCTCGCCTGCGCTCGGCCAACGTGTGGGCAGCTCTACAGACCCTCTTCTACATTGGTCGTCTGCATTGGCGTTCGACGAACTTGTCGAACATGTGAACATTACTTCTTGCCTTGTACCTATTTGCCAACGCTCGGCCAACATGTATTGCAGGCTTAAGATGACAGTGTGCATATAGAACAGCATAACAAGTGAATTACTAAGCGCAATGTTTTTCGTGAATGAAGTCTCGGGCAACAGGTTCTTTTATAATTTCTTATTTTATCATATCATGACGTACAATAAAGAGTGCCTATACTCGTATATCTATTCATAGCATTGATCAACAAAAAATTCCAAAATGCTTCGTCTAAACATTGGCAAGCGTTTACCATAAAGCCTTAATTTGTAGTTATACATGTTTAAGTAAAAGAAGACCTTCGGGCCAAAGAACGAGAAGAAAATAAGGACAAAAAGAGGAAACTACGAGGTTCATACAAGAAGAGAACTCCATGTAACGCTGCCACTGCTGGGGAGGCCATTGAGAAGATGATAGCTGAAAAGAAAATTAGTTCCAAGATTAATTATGATATTCTGAAGAGCTTGGACCATCCTGGTACGACATTGCCGCCGGCGACGCCTAAGGAGACTGTCGTTGTTGAGTAAGTATTTATAATTATTCAATTACCAGTAAAAAAGTGTGTGTGTACAATGCATATATTTACAAAAAATTAATTGAGGTGGGTTTAGGAACAGTAATAAAGCAAGAATTATAAAAGAAAATGTCTGTCTGCTTAGACGGATTTTAATGAAACTTTTTTTGTTATATATAACTACTAGCGACCCGCCCCGGCTTCGCACGGGTGCAATGTTTATATTAAATATACTATAGAATGTCTTTATATACATCGTTGACAGCCTTTTTGTCATTCGACATACATGTTCTCTTTAGTAATTACTCTTGAAAGTGCGACACATAATTTACCATGGGAAAAACATTCAACGCTCAAATCTAAGCAACATAGGCACGCGTGCCGTGCCTCCGCCGGCACCGCGCCTCAACCGCTATGTCCTTGCATTTTAAATCTGTAATATCTTCGAAACTATTTATTTAAATTATATTCTGTAAAGGGCAATATTGATTTATATTAAATACAAAATGTATTTATGGTACTTAATTGGATGAGGATTAATGCTGTATTGCTTAAAATCGCTTCGTAAAATATGCTCGTATTTCTCGTAAAAAGTAAAGGATAAAAAATGGTTGTTGTAGGTTATCTATAAGAGATAGACAGATGCCATTAAGGACTTTTTTGTTGACCTTTTTAAGGTGTACAATACTGTAGTACATTATTTTGATCTATCTCGTAGGGTTCAGCCAGCGTTTGCAAAATAAGCGCAAAAAAAATGTGTTTATTTGCGACATCACATTAGAAACCTCAAAAATTATCAGTGTTCCTCTACTATATTATGCATGTTATATACTTAAAAACCTTCCTATTGAATCACTCTTTCTAATGAAAGAAACTGCATCAAAATCCGTTGCGCAGTTTTAAAGATTTAAGCATACATAGGGACAGACACAGGGAAGCGACTTTGCTTTATACTATGTTAAGATTAAGTCTGGGCAACATATAGGCTATAATTGATTTCGTAAACTGGAATACCTGATGCAGAACTTTATACGCGAGCGAAGCCGCAGGCAGAAGCTAGTAAATATGTAAAGTAATCGATTTGAGGATGAAGATTACACCATTCTTTATTGTTCTGTCTCTGTTTGACGTCAGCGGTACTGGGATCCAGCAGATTACCATGATTGTTAGGCATATTTCCCTGGCACATGCTGAGCTCGACCCAAATTTGGTGTAACTCTAAAATTGGACTTTCGGAGTGTCCTGTCATTTCGTTTCGCAGTGTTGGATGGTGCTCTCTAATCGATCCACAATGCTGAGCTGCAATGTATATAAATTAATTAATATAGTTTCTGTATAAGCTGTCTCTGTATTTATTATCACGCTTTTATTAGGTCGACCTGTATGTAACTAACTATGTAATGGAATCTAAGGTAACTAATTTAACCATCTTCCAAGGGTCGCAGCGTACTGAAAATTGGTAGCTGTATGTAATTCTGATGACAATACAATAATATGGTACTGTCGAACTGATCTGATGATGGAGCCGGAAGATATGAACTGGAACTTCATGATGGAATATCGTATCATAGCTGTTTTGGATTTCTTAGAAAAGTCTTGTAATGAACTTTGACCACGATTAGGTTTCAAGGTCTGATGATGAAGCCGGAAGATAGACACTAGCATTCCATGATGTAATATCGTATCATAGTCGTGTTTGCACTTGTGAGAAAGGCCACTTAACAGACTTTGAACACGATCAGGTTTCAAGGTTATAACAAACCTAAAGTTTTTTTTTGTTTTTACGTGTATTTATAAAAGCGTGTCTTTCTAGTGTTTTATACAGAGACAGCTTATACGGCCATATTCCAAAGTTATCGTCAAGTTTTTAACTGTGATGATGAAGTACATTGGCGAATTTCAAATCGTCGATAACCACAGAGTTGGTAAGATTGTGTCAATCTGACCGACAGACTGAATAAACGTGGAGTCATATCACCCCTGCTTTGAGGTTTCTGTCAAAGACATTGAAAGGTATACTAACCTGCTACAGTCACGACAGTTTAGCATCTTGGTCCTAACAACCAGTGGTGGAATCATGGACCATGAATAGGTCAGAAGGAAACATTTTGTAGGAAAAATTCTTGGCTTAATTTCCGGTTACTCAATATAAACTCGGAGACACACACCACATTGTTATTTCGTGTTGTATTTTTAAGCTAGTAACAGTTTCTTTTTTCGTTTGTACCTGTACTTTTTCCTGTTTAAAATTATTTGTTACCCTGATTTTGTGTGTTTTTGATTTGTTACCCTGTTGTTCAATGAAAGTTTTTTTCTATCTATGTATGCTACGTGACATAAACGTTTAATATTGTAACGTAAATTTTACAGAAACAAGCCAGCTACCCCAACAGCTGCGGTACCCTCGTCCCCCGTACCGCGCAAACGCAAGAAGAAGAACCCGCCCCCCGCGTCCCCCGCCCCCGGCCCGCGGACGCCCGGGCCAATCGCACCGCTCACCCCACAACCTGTGACTGGTAACTACATTATCCTATTATAGTGGTACCCAATTGATAAGGTGCATCGTGAATCTTCGCTGGCGCAGAAAAGAAAGTATGGCCCCGAAGATTAACGAAACAATGCTTAAATTAAACTTAGATCACTACTATAATTATCACTAGAACTTAAAACGGGGTTTTTTTTACTTTGCCTTGTGTATTTTTTTGTTTTATACAACGTGTAATTTAAAGGGTATATACATACCAAGTGCATGGCTTCTTTGGATGATAACAAACGATATGGCAAGGGTTTTGTAATCCTAAGTCTACGTGTGTAGAACTTATTACAAATTCCAATACACTGATACTAGAGACCGAATTTTTTAAATTAAGAAGAACGAAGAGAATTATCGTGTTATTGGCAAGTGACGTGGAAAGTTATTGACCCTCGTAGTGCTGTGACACGTTTGTTATGATTGGTATTCAAGAAATATATGAAACCAATAATTTGGTATCAATTCTTTGAGTCAGTTATTTTGTGCTGAAACTGTGCATAGAGACTCCATACCAGATGTTGTCTTCAGCCCTTTTGGATAGATATGGGGTTTCCGTTACACGTTGTATAACATCGGAAACTCAAAACAAAAAATGCATATGATAAATATTCCGTTTTAAGTTCTAATGATACTGTTAGTGACCATGTTAGCTTAAAAACTTATATCACTACTATAAGGTTCATAATACACTGTAGCTGTTAGTTCCGTCTCACTCACGCGTCGCGCGGTAACATGGCGGTAGCTGCCGACCAATGGCGGAGCGCGGAGCGTGCCGATTGGTCAATAGCATTTCCCGCGCTTTTAAAATCGTTGTCTGCTCAGATATACATACCGGTAAACCATATCAGTTGGGTACTACTGTACCCGTTATTATTCATTCACCTCGCCCCAACTCTCTCGTTGGTGGGAAAAACATGTTTGAAACTCTGTCGGATTCTGTGTTCCCTTCCACATATGACCCGTCTGTCTTGCAAAAGTGAACAGGCCTTTTGTGCTCACTCGTCCAATTTTAGGCCTCATCTATCGCTTACCATCAGGCGTGATCGATGTCAAGAGCGGGCTCATCTGTATTAAAAAAATTAGAAATATCTACATTATTACTTCCGCTTTGGTGGGTGGAGTGGAAGGGAGTGTCAGACTTCTACTGACTTCCAGGGCTGCTGTATCTCGTTAAAATATTCACACAACCCTGGCTTCTTCTTCTTCTTCTTCTTCTTCTTCTGTAGTGTGGTTTCCGCACTTAGTCTCTGCACGAGACCATTGTGCGTGAGCCGTGTCGGCCGTCACTCCATCCAGCCAACCTCCCTCCAGAAGCAGATCAGGCCTTTCGGTCTATTCAGCATATAGGGAATTTAATGGCCCGAGGGTTCGTTTCCGTATTTCGGTGATTTCCGTGCACTCTAGGAGCACGTGTCCTACCGTTTCCTCCGTCCCCATGCATGCCCTGCACAGGGGACTGTCCGTTATACCTATTGTGTGATAGTGTTTGTTCAGTGAGCAGTGCCCGGTGATGGTCCCCGCCACCATTCGCAGGCTTCTTCTGTCCAGGTGTAGGAGGCGCCTGGTTAGTTTTTTGTCCAGGTTTGGCATCGCCTCCTTGGACTGCCTGCAGCCTGGTGCCGAGGACCACCATTTCTGGGCTTGGTCATGTGTGTGTGCAACCCTGGCTTCAACCCGTGCCAAAAGCTTTAGTGTAATGGGTGGGATGTGAACCCTCTCGATAACAGATTCGACATCTTAGCCATTAGGCGTTAATGCTTCAAATATATTAATTCTTTATTATTTTGTGTCACCAGAAATCGTAGACGACTACGAAGACGAAATAGAACCGGATCCAGTGGACGTTGGAGGCGAGCTGTCCTTAGCCGCCATGTTGCAAAACGGACAAGATGACGATTATTACGACTATGAGGAGTATTGATATACAGTCCGGTGTATTGGATAACGATAGCTTTAGGCTTAGGATTCAATACCGAGTTCGAAGCAATATAGTCACATCCATCACAATTTTAGATGCTAACCGAAACAGCTAATGTAATTATACAGTGTTAGAAAAATTAAGTTACGGAACGGTCAGATGAATTGAATCATTGAATGTATGTAAGTTCTAAGTTAAACTGAAACTATGTGGGTAGAAATCATATTACTAGCAATATTGTTGACCCCTCCAACTAAGCTAAATTTATGCTTATGCCTAGAGTGGGTTCATGGCAATAGACACCTTAGCCTTAGGATGTATGAAGTTTTAAGCTAAACAGTAAGCCAAGGCCAAGACATATATATAATATGTATATATTCAAGACAGTATCTATTTCAGCAGATGACGTATACAAGATTATTAGACTACTGAAAAACCTATCAATAAATAAAGATATCAGAAGAAAGATTAATAGAATAGAAGGTCGTCTATAAAGATGTGGTTTTATTCATGTCAGTGGAGTACCAAAGAGTCGTACAAAAGAAGGTTTTATAATAGTCCAGACAAAATAGATATTCCAGTTTGAAGTAATACCCAACACGCTCGAATTTTTTATAGGCTTTATTGCGTCATGACAAATACTATATCGAAACTCCCCCCATCAATCTAGATCTCAAAGAATACAAATTTTAGTTTTTTGCGTATGTATCTGAAACAGTGAGAGCTTCCGTAAAGTGGCGGAGAGAAAGTTTGTAGATCATGAAATTCCTTACAAAAAGGTATCAATACTTTTTTTCCTACGAAGCACCGTTGTCGAGTTGGTGTGCGTTACCCCAGCAAAATAATGTCGAAAATAGTCATTTAAATCTTATAGATAATTAGTTGCCCAGTTTCTGTAATTGTTAAGCACATTTTTAAATTTGTTACACATATAGTTTTTTAGTTATTACACAAAAACATATTCTGCTGAGGTAACGTTTGAAACGTTACCGCAGCAAAACTTATTTTTAAATAATGGGAATATTGAAATAAATATTAGCTACACATTTAGTTGTCTAGACGAGGTAAATGTTACACGTTATTTTGTTTTTGTTCTTTCTTCGGCTGCGAAGTTATTCGAGATTTTGCTGGAGTAACGTTTGTGGTTTTGCTGGATCTCTGAAACGGTTAAGCGGATTCTTATCGTCTTTTGTACATGACTTCTTAGGAATTAGTTTTAATTTGTTTCGCAATAAAAATAACAAAATGATATACCGTTTAAAAGTTATTTAATGAAATATAAAAACACTTCTTTAGGTCCTAACACTCTGAATATGAGCTCTAAAGACTTACTTTAAACGTTATTTTGTAGCGTTTAACTAGCTTCAAATGTATATGAAGTTTCATTAGTATCCTGGTGGTAATTAACAAATTATGATGATATTCAGCTCTCCACGTTCACGGTCACAATGTGCGCGGAGTTATTTGGCCACCGATAAACCTGTATACGGTTATATAAACTGAATGTTATATCAATATTTAGTTGCTTAATTCAGTTATATACCTGTAAAATTTCAGAGTAGTACATACAATAATTAACGAGATAATTAAATAAAAGTCATTAGGAACTTCAACACCGTGGTAATCCGACCAATTTTAGGTGGTTACAAAAAAGCGACCGCGTAGAACATTATGCTATCTTCTAAAATATGTAGGATAATCTTACAAGTTTAGTAGAGATGTGTACACAAGTGTTAAAAAAAACTACATATTTCTTAAAGAATTTTTATTTACAGGTAAAATAATAATTTTTAAACTTAAAAACAGTAAGTCCTACTATTTTGTAGACAAATTTCAAATATCACAATATTTGTTCCTAGATATATATTACAGATAGTTGTATTGTAAGATTAACTTAAATTATGTCAAAATCACAGATCAAAAATAAAATAATAAAATATTAAACTGCAGTCAAATAATTATGTAAGTCAGAATCATGTTTAGGCATAAATTTCATATCCATAATAATTAAAACGTAGAACCATCATTCTTTCAGAAAGTTTACAGTTAGAACCATCTTTTGGCATACATTAAATAAAACATTTCATTGTGAACATACGTGGTTTTTATTTCCCTGTAAGAAACATGTAAACATGCAAGCAAGCATGCAGTTATGCTAAACGAAATTATGCAGAATTCGGCTAAATAATAATTATACATACTAAATAATTTTTATGCCTTAAAAATATTCGTTTAAGGAAGATTATACCAAGTGTGTTATGCCAAATGAATTTCGGAGTATCAAAATTCTGCCAAATAGAAGGAACCCGTGCAACTGTGCCATTATACACTAACAACATTATACAATATATACCTATCTAATAAGTAGCTGAAAGGTAATAATAATAATGTTTATAGTACAGATATTATAATATTGTTATGTATTTAACAGTGTATGCGTCTGTACCGAAATTTTAAGGTGTATTATCCTACATATTTTAGAAGATAGCATAATGTTCTACGCGGTCGCTTTTTTGTAACCACCTAAAATTGGTCGGATTACCACGGTGTTGAAGTTCCTAATGACTTTTATTTAATTATCTCGTTAATTATTGTATGTACTACTCTGAAATTTTACAGGTATATAACTGAATTAAGCAACTAAATATTGATATAACATTCAGTTTATATAACCGTATACAGGTTTATCGGTGGCCAAATAACTCCGCGCACATTGTGACCGTGAACGTGGAGAACTGAATATCATCATAATTTGTTAATTACCACCAGGATACTAATGAAACTTCATATACATTTGAAGGTAGTTAAACGCTACAAAATAACGTTTAAAGTAAGTCTTTAGAGCTCATATTCAGAGTGTTAGGACCTAAAGAAGTGTTTTTATATTTCATTAAATAACTTTTAAACGGTATATCATTTTGTTATTTTTATTGCGAAACAAATTAAAACTAATTCCTAAGAAGTCATGTACAAAAGACGATAAGAATCCGCTTAACCGTTTCAGAGATCCAGCAAAACCACAAACGTTACTCCAGCAAAATCTCGAATAACTTCGCAGCCGAAGAAAGAACAAAAACAAAATAACGTGTAACATTTACCTCGTCTAGACAACTAAATGTGTAGCTAATATTTATTTCAATATTCCCATTATTTAAAAAAAAGTTTTGCTGCGGTAACGTTTCAAACGTTACCCCAGCAGAATATGTTTTTGTGTAATAACTAAAAAACTATATGTGTAACAAATTTAAAAATGTGCTTAACAATTACAGAAACTGGGCAACTAATTATCTATAAGATTTAAATGACTATTTTCGACATTATTTTGCTGGGGTAACGCACACTGTCGAGTTGCCATAATTCCAAACTTGTTTGGTATTAATGCAAACTTTGCACGTTTTTGTCTATTTGACTGGATTTTTATGTTTATAATGTAGATGTACTGGTCTAAAAGTTTTAAAAAATTTTACTGATTTGCATTGAACTCAACTGAAGTTTAAGTTAAATCAAAACTAAAATCCAACCTCGCAAAAAAATGGGATACAATAGGTTCACTTCGATAAATTATGATAAAACAATCGTGATTTGAATATGTGTAATTATATTATTAGTATAATTAATTAGAAAATCTATATAATTATATAATAATGATTATTAATTAAGATAATATGCTTTGAAGTTACAAATATTTAAGGAGAGGCCAGTAAGCATAATTTGTTTGAAAATATATTTTGTGATGTAATCAGGAATATACATGCAAGTTAATTTCTAAAAAAAAAATACCATTCGCTTAATTCAAAATTGTTTATTTATTTTACAAATGCAAACTTTTAACTTTCATTGTGCGTACGGCTTTTTTTTTTTTTTTTTAACGTGGTAAAATTATCAAATAAGTCCTCCCACTCCGGGCAGGGTGGGAGGGACTGTCAGACTTTTACTGACTAAAATCCACGGTGTTCCTTCAATAGCCCTTTACGTACCGGGGCCACGGTAACGGGATGAGTCCCACGACCCCGGCAGGCTTCGGCCCTCTGCAGAGGGGGCCTCGTCATGTTGCTGACGCTCTTTGAGGCGCGCGTGGAACACGACGCGCCGTCGACCCGGGCATGGTCCATGGTCGGACAGCGAGTTGCCCTTTACTCGCTGTCCGCATGCCCGCGCCTACGGTGGCCGGAGATCGTCGGCCGACGTCCGACGCCGTGGGCGTCTACCACTGCGGCTGGGCTGGAGGGAGGACGCCATCCTCTCCCTCGCGCGGCCCGCCTCCTCCTTCGGAAGCATGACTGCTTCGCAGAAGGAGGCGACCGCTTCCCACTCCCTCTCGCCCCGCAGCATGGCCTCGACCAAGGCCGGGCGCGAGAGGTCTCCGCCTATTGTCGCCGTGAGGACACGTCGGTGCTCTGCCCAAGCTGGGCAGTCCTGCACCGTGTGCTCGACTGTGTCCTCAGGGCGACCCTCGCAGTGGTGACACCCAGGCGTTTCCTCCTTTCCCATCAGACACAGGTACCTCCCGAAACTTCCGTGTCCGGTGAGGACCTGCGTCATGCGGTAGGTCAGGACGCCGTGACGCCGATCTAGCCACTCCTCAAAGAGGGGTCTTACCGCCGCAATTGCGGCGTGCCCGTGTGCGTACGGCTAAGGAGTGGAATTCCCTGCCGGAGTCTGTGTTTCCTGTTCGCCTGGGAGTCTTTAAGTCAAGAGTGAATAGGTTACTTCTAGGCAAGCGTGCTCCATCTTCGACCACATCATCATTTACTATCAGGTGAGATGGTGATCAAACGCGAGCCTATTATCAATAAAAAAAAAACTAATGTCAATGAACAGATTCGTTATTAAAATTCTTTATGTAGAATTTGAATTTAGAATCTGCTAAACGTTAGTTTTAAACTAAGCATTATGGTATTTTTTTTATAAATTAGGCTGTCATCTCTAATAACAAAATGCGAAAGAAAAATTAAATAAAACCAAAATTAATATCATTCTTTTGTACGAGTTGAGTTTTACTTCAAACTATGAAGCATATTATGCGAAATTCAAATTCCCCAATTTGAATTTCAAATATGCTTAAATTAATTAAATAAAGAATATGCTAAACAGTGTTTAAGTTAAACATGTGGTTAGCAGTTATTTATGAATAGGGCTGAATTAATGATAATTTTAAAGTTAAATTAATTTAAATTCACATTTTTGCATCAAGTAGGAATACTGATACTTGCGATTTCTTTGTCTTTTCTACCATGAACAAAATTGCCTATAAATTGAAATACTTTCAAATCATATCGGAATTCAAATTTTAGATCTCATTTCTGTTTTTATTTTATCAACTTAGACGTTATTTTTTTGTTGTGGGATATTGTGTTTGTAACAACCATTGAGGTAATATTATATGTACTACGTAGTAACAACTGGGATTTTTGGTTCAGCAAGGAAATGTTTACGCTGTTTTTATGTATTTTTGAAGCCTTTTTATTAAGTGGCGGGAATAAAAACGATAAATTCAGCATAATCAAAAATCACCGCGTTGTTTAAACAGGGTTTTAAGGATTCTCACAGACAGATGCGTCGCGACTGATATTATAAATGCGGAATAATAATTATGTGTGTCTGTTACGCTTCCACGCTTAAACCAGTTAACTGATTTTGATTAAGTTTGATACAGAGATGGATTAGAAAGAGAGAGAGAGATACTTTTAATTCAATAAAGCATTTTTACGTGAGCAAAGCCGCGGGCAGAAGCTAGTGATTCATATATTTCGTACATTATTTTTTTACATAAAGCATTGTCGCATCAATCTGCACGTCTGTCTGTGTGAGACTTTAGTATATTATTTTTTGCCAACACGTGCCGAATGATAGTAAATTGTATCATGTATGTAATGAATAGTTTTAAGTACCTATGTTGTGTGTTTGTTGACTGATTTAATTTATTGAAATTTTAGATTATATAGAAAAGCTAGTTTGTATATTCAGTTACTAGAACACGACAAATAATATTTTTCTTGTATTAACTCGTTTTTTATAGTTCAAGATGCCAGGGCCCCCAGACCGTACATATTTTCTTACCTGTATGTAAGTAAGGTTGTGTTTTTGGCTTAAGATATTTAAAGTGCCTGGCAGTATCAAATTATTGTTTATAATATTCAGTACAACACACGTAAGAATCAGTGCTCAGACTGTAATGAAATAATGATGTTTATTTTGCACATAGGTAATAAAGAACTCTTTTCTAGGGTCCTGCTCCTGGGTATTCTTGCTCTAAAATAATAGTAATAGGAACATTGATTTATATAATACGCTTTGCTGTTAAAGGAAATCTAGTATAGAAAAGACTAGTAGTATATTATTTAGAATAGTTTAAATGTTGATTAGGTGTTTGTATGTGATGTAGGAATCTTGTGATTGTAATATTTATGATGGGTTAAAAAGATTTAATTTTTTATTCCAATGTTTTATTTTTTACTTTGACATGTTTTTTCTATACTATGCTTAACCGAAGCAGTGTCATGCCTAAAGCAGTATGAGGGGCAGTACAACTTCTTATAATTACACGCTAGAAAAATGCCTAATAAACTCACTGATCGGGGTAGCGCGTTATGGGTAAGGCTACAGATAGCGTTGCCAGGCGTCCGGATAAAGCCGGACATAGGCTTTTTGAATGCGTGTCCGGCCAAAATTAATGGTACCCGGCTTCTCCGGCTTTTGTAAAGCTTTTTAAAAATTTTGACCAATCACCTTAAGAATCACAAATTTTGTCGTATTAATATTAAGACACAAAATCCTTAATCATTTAAGGAGTCCGGCCTTTTCATACAAATGTCCGGCCAAACTGGCTGGTCTGTGCGGCTATTATGTTGGACGAGCTGGCAACCCTAGCTACAGATGAGGTAGACGTAAATTTTTTCCGACTGGATCTGGTCATTTCTGCGGCCTTCCAGTTTCTGTGTCCTTTGCCTAGGTACCTCCGTATTTACATCTCCCTAATTCAATTTTGTTTCATTGGTAGTAAGGTGCATTATTGGTGAGTGCTTTTAGAATTAGGTATTTCGTAATCCATGAGAATGAAGTCGCAGATGAAGTGTTAGTAAATAATATTCCGATATATTTTTTTAATAAAGAGAATTAGCAGTGTGGGTAGAAATGCAGAATTCACATCACTAGCAGTCTTGTTAACCCCTCCAACTAATCTAAATATGCTGGAGTGGATCCGACATCTTATCCATTAGGCTATTCACGTTTAACTGTCCGATCCAGCCTGTGCCTAGCTGCCCTCCCCAGTGACACCCTAAGCCGAGGTCCGTACCCCGCAGGGAGTGCCCTTAGCGTGTAGTGCCCTAGTTTGTAAGTTTATAATTAAATGTTAGTTATCCTAAATTGGCACCCACAGGCAAGTCTGGTTGTAAGAAACGGATAACAGAAAAGTGGTAACATCTATATTAATATTTATAATGAATTAATACCTATAAAGGAATATGAAGTGAAATAAAGAAAAAATAGTTTCATTATTATAATCAACTAGCTTTTGCCTGCGACTTCGTCCGCGTGGAATAGTTACTTTGGGCTAACGTTAAATTTAACCCCGATTTCGAAGCATTCTTCATTGGCGCTCCGCTCCTATTGGCCTTAGCGTAATGATATATAGCCTATAGCAGGCGCGTGCACAGCATTATGATAGGATATGCGGCGGAGTAATCGGTCACAAAAACTTTTTCTTTTATAGATTTTTAGCATAGCCACAGCCACGCATCGCCACCATGCTACGATGCGTGGCTGTGGCTATGCTCAAAATCTATAAAAGAAAAAGTTTTTGTGACCGATTACTCCGCCGCATACCCTGTCATAATCCTGTGCACGCGCATGGCCTATAGCCTTTCTCTATAAATTGACTATTTAATTAAATATTAATTTTTCAATTCGAACCAGTAGTTCCTGAGATTATCGCGTTCAAACAAACAAACAAACTCTTCAAACCTATGTCCTTCCTCACGGTTCAGTGATTTTGATGTATCAGACAGATTACCTTTCGTAATTTAGTAGGGAAATATAATATGTCAATCTATAATACTGTTGAAAAATATCGCAATACCGAATCGCACAATATTATTGTTAATAGCTGTGCCCGCGACTCCGTCAGCGTCTAACTCCTTGTGTGTTATTAAGTTAATGTATTGGTAATATTGTTTAGATCACGATCACATGAGGCTTAAGTACCTATAGAACGAAAATACTTCAGCGCAAAGCTTCCGGGTAAACTATGTTGAAAGTTGACCTGTCCGGCACGTGAACATAAAGATTTCTAGAACTGCTAACCCGGAAAAGAGCGACGTACAACTGACCATGCGAGAAACAACTGACACCGAGATCTACTCCAGCAACACGAAAAGTCTGCCCTTGAGCCTTATTAATTGTCATTGCATAACACACCGATACTGGGAATTGCGTTCTTTTAAATTGGAATGGAAAATTATTTGGTACTATGGGAATTCTGGGAATAAAGATGGTTTCTCCTGCACCGCAACCTGTTAAAATTTGAGCCTCGATTATATTTTGTTGCAACTGGGTTACTTTTAGCCGAGTTCCATTGCAAAGTTGTGGTGGTTTTAAATTTCGGAGCACAATAATAATCAGAAAGCTTCGAACTGCTAACGCTATCGGGAGTTACACGTGTTATTGTGAGTCAACCATAAAAGATAGATATATGCTGTCGTGGGATATTTTTTATATAATTTTAAGGAGAACATTTCCGTCATAAATGATTTCTGTGTAGCTTTAACCATTAAGGTTGCACACGCGACGGAAGCTTAAAAAATGGAGTAACTTCTCCCGTTTTCCCAACATTTCCCTTCACTGCTCTGCTCCTATTGATTGTAGCGTGATGAAAAGTATACTATAACCAGCTCAGGAGTATGACAAATAATTGTACCAAGTTTTGTTAAAATCCGTCGAGTAGTTTTTGTTTCTATAACGGTTATACAGACAGACAGACAGACAGACAGATAGACAGACAGACCGACAGACAGACAGACAGACAAAAATTTTACTGATTGCATTTTTGGCATCAGTATCGATCCCTAATCATAGTTATTTTGTAAATATATTTCATGTACAGAATTGACCTCTCTACAGATTTATTATAAGTATAGATTTATTTTTCTAATTATTTTAATTATGATGACATCACCTTAAAATTACAAAAAGAAACCCACTAGCAATTTCTCCTGTATCGTGACTGCATTGTTACAAACATCGGAACAACTAGGAATTTAGACCATTCCATACAACCATTTTTGTTCTAGTGTGGGAATCGAAATTGTGACACGTAGCGCAGCAACTGAAGATTCTTAATCTACTGTACCTTTGGGTCAGTGACGAATCGTCTTTAGTGGGTACATTAATAATTAACGAGTAATTCTATGAATTCGCCTACATGATTTTATTTTTCATTCGTAATAGATGTATTGTATTTTAAAGAAACAAATTGTACAGCGATAGTTAACTAATCTGCCTTACACCAGAATATTCGTTACATAATAATATGATGAAAATAATATTGTTAATAAATTATGTTTATGTAACAATAAAGGAGAGCAATAAAGGTAATGCTTACTAATTATTTATTAGATTTTCATACCGTGAAACATGCCAACTTTGCCCACTTTTTTTGTATAATTACAATTTTAATACGATTTTTCCATGGTGACGTATTTTCTTTCATAAGCTACAACTGTAACATTATGTGCATGTGTTAGTATAGCCAAATTTAGTATAATTCAACATTTAATTACATATTCGTTAATTTTTGTTGGCGGGCAAAGTTATCTGGACTTTTAGCCAACTTTGCCCACATTCATTTTTGACGCAAGTATGGCGTTTAAGTAGATGACATAAAAACCAGTTCAAGAATTTTGGTAAAGCTAGCGTTTCCTTTAGGAATGTAAATGATACTATGAAAAGTTTCTTACTAAAATTACTGGGCAATGTTACCCTGAAATTTTTTATCTTTTTCATACAATCCACATTTCGCCTTTTAAGGCCGTGCGCGCACTGCGTTGCGTTTTGGAAACGCAAAATTTGTGAAGTATGGAGTGTCATAGAAGTGCGCGCACTACGGTCAGTCTACCGGTGCGGTAGATCTACCGGAATTGCGGCCACCGCAAGGCAGTGCGCGCACGGCCTAAAAGTGCTAGGGTTGACACATGGTAAATATTATTCTGTTTTTTTTCCCTTTCTGCAAAGAACATTGTGTACATAAAAAGAAAAACGTAAAAAAATATTTCACGCTTATTAGTATTTATTAAAACTTGAAATTGCAATTAACACTTTTTTATAATATTGTGCGTCTTGGGATACCAAGTCGCCGTTGAGCATCCCGTAAAGAAATTTGGCCTGATTCTATTGACTCACAGGTAAGTTTTAACATTTCTTCAGTGTAGTTTTTATATACCCTGGATCCATTTATTCGTCTTTTGATTCCTCTGTCGAATTCGAGATATATGTTTATTTTTCTGAAAAAAAAAACCATGTAACTCTCAAAAAAGATATTAGAACCAATAAAAAAATTAAATAAATGCTTAAATATGTGAGGATATCACACACGGCCTTCTAACCCCAAAGTAAGCAGAGACCTACTATGGATACCAGACAGCTGATATACATACATTATGTAATCAGTGGGTACTGACTGAGTGAATACCTGCTCCACACTACCTTATAATTTGATTTTTTTTATTCAAAGATTACTTTGGTTTTTGGGTAATAACCAATGTCATCTTTGAATTTTATTAATGAAATACCTAATATATGTTTTAAATTAAATAAGTTCAGCAGTAGCGATAAATTAAAAAGGAATAAAATACAAGCTTTCGTAATGTGCCAACCCTAAGCCTTTTTTGATGGTGGGCAATGTTGTCAATCGTAGATAACTTTGCCCATCATCATAACTTTAGTTTTAAAAGACCCTGAGCTACTACTATTACTAATACTAAAATTTATATATTCTACAAATAATTTTCTATGACATTGTATAAAGTAAAATAACCTGCGTTTTCGCCATCTCGCAGAATTTACTCTCCAATTTGCACTAAAATTTGCCCGCAAAAATACGTACCGCACTCGACGAGTTCCAACAAGTTACCAAAGTTACTAAGCAAAGTTAGAAACAAACAAAATAGTCAGTATTGCTATACATATAGTCTATTTTCCACCAAAGTCAATCAATGTTAACATAATATTAAGATATTTTTGCAAATCAAAGATATGCTTATAACTGGTTCTTCAGGCAAAGTTTCCCTTGGGGGCAAAGTTGGTATATTTCACGGTACAGTTCTTTTTTTTTTTAATAGCCTAGGTAAGTATACTGTCCCACTGCTGGGCAAAAGCCTCACCCAAATCCTTCTATGAATTCCCGCGTCGTTTCAAACCAGTCGTCTCGTCACCTCTTTTATAATGATAAAAATATAGGTACCTACCTATATAACTACAGTCGAACAAACAATACTAAAGATATAAAGCAAAATATATGGCCATAATAAAGATATTACTCCCAAGAATATGTCAGTAGCTAATCCAAACTCGCAAATCAATACCGGAATGCGCGGTCGTGAATGTTTACAAAGTCTCGTCTTATTACATCACAAGTCCGCCACCGCAATGATAAATTGATAATACAAACATGCAGACAAGTTCAAACCTGCATAGAGTGTCGTTTTCCTGCCGCTCATTTTTGTGTCACTGTGTTTGAATTTCGTCATACGATAATGACTAAGCTCGAAAGCACGTCGCGTACTAAAGTCAGCTCTATGCACACAGTGCAACTCTGTGTCTAGTTTTGAAACATTCCGAAGTATGGAAAAGTGCATACAGTACAACAAAGCAAACATTAGTGCTGTTCGAGATAGTTTGAGGTTCCTTGACTTGTGGAAATCTATTTTAATTAAGTATAGACTTGTGACTGTTGTCCTTGTGAATGTGTCAATGCACAAGCAAAACGCAATATTAATGTTTGTATATGTACATTAGACTGTTTTAAATTAACTAAAATTCGTCGATAATGATAAATGTAAAGACAATGGGAGTGATATAGTTTCGTATCACCTAGGAGCGGTGACTCATATGATTGCATAGGCAGCATTGGTGTATTAATTAATGATAGGCAGACATTCCTTTGTTTTCAATTTTCTCCACTTAATGCAATTGGTGGGAACTATCGTCACGTCACGTCATCCGGTGGAATTCGAAATTGGCGCTATAATTATTATTTTTTATATTTATTAGCTATGATATCATTATTGCAAACTTATATGTAATATAAGTAGCCGTCAGTTTGTCAGTTCATGCTGAATTCATCATACCTGAATTCAGAAATTACTGGTTGGTTGTTGCACTTTTTAACCGACTTCCAAAAAGAGGAGGTTCTCAATTCGTCTGTTAGTTCTAGTACTTTTATTGAATGTTCTGAGTTCAGAACTCTGAATAAGATTAACCGGCGAACTTCGAAAAAAAAAAAACTTCGTGCCGCCATATATTTTTCTATTCTTTTTTTTTTTTAATTTATGCAAACCTTGTCGTACCAATAACGAACACAAAAAATATCTAATTTGGTTAAGTCTTTCGGAAAGTTTTCATTTAGGCATATTTATATGAAGGACATATCTAAAAAAATCTCTTCGCTTATATCTGTGTAAGTATTGATATAATTAACTTTATAATGAGGTAAGGTACATAAATTATACGATTGATTTATTATTACTCTGATTGGCACAGATAGACATAATTATGGTTGAAATTGAACAGCACTACGGCGGAGCGACATGTCGCTACATGAACACAACCCTGCAGTACGATGCGAAGTCGAAGCAGGTTTCGTACTATCAAATTTATTTCGTGCTGATCAGAGTGCACACTAAGACTTCATAATACATTCTAGTCATTATTTCAAGTGATAAATATTAATATATTCGATTAAATTATATTTACCTATTATGGGTTTCTATTGCAAATCACAAGAACGAAAAATAAAAAAGTTTTCAAAGAGTAAACTCGTTAAAAAGGTAAAATTAGAGAAATATGTTTACGTCAAAACAAAGATAGGACGTGTTATAATAAATTCCGTTTATTTGCGTCTTCTGATGGATGAAAGTACTCGGTCACGTTTGAAACGGTGAGTTATCTTTTGTTTTACTTTATTATATTATTATAGTAACTTTACATTTATTTCGATTATGATATGTGTACAAGTCCTCTTGTTGTAGTGATGTTAGCACAGAAATAAAATATGGATGTTAGGCTAGACGTGAAGCAGATTCGGCGGATATCTATGAAGATGATGATCAGATTATTATTTTTTAATTTAGTAAGAAACGCAGAGTTGCTATGAGCTGCAGAAATAGATGAACTGAATGCGTCTTAGAATACGTTCTTTCTGTATTCTAAGGAATGCGTGTCCCGTGGTTCCGCCTGAACAATTATCAGGTGTATATTAGGTAGTATTTATTGATAGTATTTGTGTCTGAGAAATATATCCATTAGTAGGTATTTCCTTTTATAAAATGAAATGTTTATTAATGTTTATACGAATTCGTCGAAAATATTTAAATTTCGCGCCATATACGAATCGGCGCGTTTATCTCTGGCGTGGTATTCTCGATATTCCAGTAAATCTATTAGGGTGAGAAAGGTTGCCGATTTCAAAAAAGCTAGGCAAAAACAAGTGCTTGTTAAGGGTCTGCATTTTGAAATTGCGATTGATGTGATTCTTCGTTTGCATTATTTTATTGCACCCAGTAAATTCAAAACAACTATGGATACAAAACATTTACAACGTTTCACATTGAGTCTTCCTCTCAAAACTTTCCTGATTATGTACATCAACATTCTAGTAGTTGTTGTTATGAGTTCTCCAATATTTTGAGGGCCTGTATTTTAAAGTGTGTCACGTGAGCAGCGGGCCAGGTCGCATGCGGCGCACACACCATGTTTGGACACAGCTTTAGGGTCGTAACAAGAACATTTTTATTAAACTCTCAAGGGCTTACAGATGTACTTTTCTGCTTTTCTCACGTGATTTCATCCGTTTATCATTTTATCTAAAGGCCAACCATAATTATATCAGACGCATATGTTTATACATATCATATTTTTTTGACCTAGCAGTTTTTTTAATATTGTGGTAATTCCCATTACAATATTATGTAGCTTAAGAGGGGTTAAGCTAAATATACTTGTGTCTGAAGTGGGTTCACGACAATACTGTAATGGGTGATGTTTGAACTTGCGACCTCATGATCACAAGTCCGACACCATAGCCATTAGGCTATTGAAGTTTAAAACAGTTGTTCCAATATTTGTCTATTTCCATTTCAATTATTTTTTTATAAAATAAATCTACATCTAATAATATATTTTTCTTTTTAACTTTTTCATTACTAGATAGTTCAAAAGCTTTCGTTATTTGTCACTTAGGTTTTGGAATGTGACGTCACGAACTTGAAATTGATGGCCCTATCAGTCTATTATTTATTATTAATATTACTGGGCTCGCATTTGACCACTATCTCACCTGTTTGCAGTAAGTACTCAGCGTGTGGGACCAGTTTTGTATACGAATCAGGGCAACGCAACGATATAGGTATCGGAAAACCGATAAATGTCGAGTAAAAATTACGATATTTATTCATATAGTACTCCTAGTAGTATGTAATATACCTACTCTCTTTCAATAAACAGTAATAATAATAATTAACCTGGGAACGATTATTTGGATGCAATCTGACGCATATAGATACATAATAAGTTCATTTTTAATTATTGTGGTTCTACTGAATTTATTTATTACTAGTACTCACGCGGGGCTTCGCTCCCGTGGATTCTATCACGGTAAAAACATAACTCTCCTTTTTTGCAGTCGCGTAAAAAGTAGCCTATAACCTTCCTCAAGCTTCAAGCTACTTGCATAGCAAATTGCATCCAAATCCACCCAGTACTTTCGAAGATTAGCGCGTTCAAGCAAACAAACAAAGAAACAAACAAACGAACTTTTCCGCTTTATAATATTACTAGTACACACGCGGGGCTTCGCTCCCGTGGATTCTATCACGGTAAAAACATAACTCTCCTTTTTTGCAGTCGCGTAAAAAGTAGCTTATAGCCTTCCTCAAGCTTCAAGCTACTTCCATGCCAAATTTCATCCAAATCCACCGTGTACTTTCGAAGATTAGCGCGTTCAAGCAAACAAACAAACAAACAAACAAACTTTTCCGCTTTATAATATTAGTATAGATTATAGATATACTTTATTGTACACCTTATAATACCTTTAAGGATACAAGTAATAAAACTAGTCTACAATGGGCGGTCTTATCGCACAGGGCAATCTCTTACAGACAGCCTTTGGATGGACAGAAATTAAAGGAGATAGATTTAGGGCTGTCAACCTACAACATCATACATAATACTAATTAAACATAATAATATTTCAGGCCGTGCGCGCACTGCCTTGCGGTGGCCGCAATTCCGGTAGTTCTACCGCACCGGTAGACTGACCGCAGTGCGCGCACTTCTATGACACTCCATACTTCACAAATTTTGCGGTACCGCAATTCCGGTAGTTCTACCGCACCGCAAAATTTGTGAAGTATGGAGTGTCATAGAAGTGCGCGCACTGCGGTCAGTCTACCGGTGCGGTAGAACTACCGGAATTGCGGCCACCGCAAGGCAGTCCGCGCACGGCCTAAATACATACCACAAAATATATACTAATACATATGAAATTCATAATAGAGAAAGGAGGGGAAAAAATATATTGAGAGGTAATGCTCCTTCACCATTCATTTGAACGTAGGTAATGTTTGAACACACCTCACATCTATGGGTAATGCATTCCACAAAGGCCGCTTGGATAGTGAAAGATTTATCGAAGAAAGAAGTGGAATGCATACGGATCCTTAATGTTCTGAAGATCTCAAGGACCTTTAATGTGTGTCACAGAGAAACCGAAAACGGTCTTTAAGGTAAAAAGGAGTGAAAGGATTAAATAGCACATTATAAAACAGAGAAAGCAAATGAACATTCCGGCGAAACCTAATAGGAAGCTATTTGAGCTTATTACGAAATTCAGAAACATGGTTATATTTGCGCAAGCCAAATATAAACCTAATACAGAGATTTTGAAGTCGCTCTAGCTTGTCGAATTGGTCTTGAGTACTTTCGAATATTAGTGCATTTAAACAAACAAACTTTTCCGCTTTTTGATATTAGTATAGTATAGATAATCGACAAACAGGTCGATCTTCAAGATTTAGCAACGCTTGATAATATAGGTCCGTGGATAGGTGACTAACTGACAATCTTAACATATCGAGATCCTTCGTACCTCGGAAAGCACGCTAAGCCGTTGGACTCGAGAGTCGTTCTGTTAGTCAGTAGCCAGAAAATTTGACACTGGTCTTACCAAGGGGTATCGTGTCACCCACCCACTGGGTTGTGATTGTTAGATAGACAGTTGTTCTATATAAAACACTAATATTTAGCTGCGTCTGGTTAGACTGGAAACTGACCCCAACATATTTGGTAAAGGCTTAGCAGATGATGATGATAAATAATCGATAATTTTTTGATAAAGTTACATTGGATTTCTATAAGTATTGAAAAAAGAAGCAATATTGAAATATCGATATACCGACCTACTAGACTGATATATCAATATCGACTTAATTCGATATTATAATTATCTATATTATATCGGTATTTATAAAAATCTTCCATCCCTATTTAGAATACATCGATGTGTACATTCGTTGTCAGCAATGTAACGAGAATATCGTTTGTATTCTAGTAAATTCGTAACATTAGGTTGGCTAAACTGACACTACAAACTTTGAAACTAAGCTAACGTTTAGAAGAAATTTTCCAGGGAACAGGTTTGAATAATAAAACTTCCCAATTAATTTCTTCTTTAATTATACCGAACGTAAAACAAAAAAAAAATATTTTAGAAACTACGTTGTAAATATATTAACAACTTCATGTTCTTTTCTTTGCGGAATGTTGGCTACTATGCAATGTTTTCGTCGTCGGCACACACTGTTGTGAAGTTCGTGCTGTTATAATCTAAAACACATTTTAGTTTTATTTTGTGTTTATGAAATTTGATGTTCATCAAAGTGCAGTGCGAATCAATCGAAGTTAGTGAAATAATGAAGAAAAGTGTGTTTATCGCTTTGTAGCGATGTGTGAATTCTGTAAATTGAATTGCTGGTGATATAATAAAATTCATGGTGTTTCCGATATTGTTAGTGCAGTTTGTAAAGTATAGTCCGAATCATAGGGTCCACAAACGAGGAGACGGATTCTATCATGGTCGTAAAACGGTAAGTCTTTATCTACAACGTAGTGCTTGATACAATACTTTTATAAGTAGGTATAAACCAGAAAGATATACGTAAATGTGCAATGCTTTGTTTCATGGGTGGATGTTATGTTCTACATAATAAACCGAATGTGTGCTATAGCTATAGGCGATCCAAGTCTCATAGATAGGTATTTTTGTTTGTTTATGTTTGGTAGCAATTCGCAAAATATGAAAGGATTCGTCATTTTCAGTGTTATATTGTTTCGTAACGTAACTGATCATGCATTCTACGGCACGTATTCAAATCTAGAACATAATTACAAAGCGTTTTTGTAAAAAATATCGATCACAAAAAATGTTTCTCAAAACGCGACATTTAGTTTCTTCTATAGCATACTTGAGAATGAAACATGGATTTGATGAACGAAGTGAAAATTTATCAGTAATATTTAAAATCTACCCTGTTATTTTCTTTTCATTCTACTAACAGTAACCTGTATTTTTGTATCCATTGTGTGAACTGCAGTGCATTTCATTGATTCGTTAGAAAAAGTACATACATAGGAAATTAACACACATAACTGTAGTACACAAGTCACTATATTAGTTATTCAGGTTTGTATGTCAATTAACATGCAGATCAGATAAAGAATCTGTTCTACCTACATTCTTTCCTATTATTAATGTAGTTAGTCTGTTTGTTTTTTTTATAAGTAAACAATGTAAGTGACATTACTGAATGTAAACAAAAAATGTATTATTAACAAAAATGATAAGTAATAGCCAGCAATGTGAGAAGCTAGAAAAAGTTATATAAGTCTCAATGTGAAATTTTTAAATACATTTGTAACTTGTTGGCGGCCAATATGTAAATTAAAACCTGTGAGAAACAACAGATATCATTGTGATTTGTGATCAGCTTTCTTAGTTAATATTTTTCTGATCTTTGTTATTGCAATCCCAAAGTTTATTATGCTCACAGCATGCAACATTTCAAATGGACTTAAAAAAATCATCAAAGAGAGTCTGTGTCCCGGGAGTGGAAATATTATAGGAAGATAAATGCTGAATTATTATATTAAAGAAATTAGCAAACACATAGGGCTTCACTCCCATGAAATTTATCCAAATAAAAACATAATCCTTATTATTTTGCAGACAGGTAAAAAGTAGCCTATAACCTTCATCAAGTTGAAGCTTAGCATGTTTAAACAAACAATCAACTTTTCTGCTTTATAATATTTGTATAGACTATTTAAATATTTTGGAAAAAATCATAACCATCTCATATTTTCACTTTCATGTTCTCATGATGATATTATTCTCTATTAATTGTTTGATTCATTCCAATATTATTTTGCTTTGTGGTTTTTGTCTTAAGACAACTTAAATTTTATTTTATTTATTAGAATTAAATGTTGCAATTTTAGGTACTTATTTACAAAGCAAAATTAATTTATAAAGGCCTATAATATAACTTCTTAATACCTACTTCATATGCATTTAGATTTACAGGAAATCCTCATAGTAATGATTTTAGAAAAGGAAATATGTTAGTTAATTAAATTATGTAGATCAAGGAAATAATTACACTGATAGAATACCTAATCAGCGAAATTGGAAAAAAATGCTGGGATAAAATCACACTGGCCACCGTCCAAGTTTATTAAAAAAATTCAGATGTTTAACATCATCATTTCAGTTGTAAGATACTATAGACTATCGATGAAAAATTTTTTTAATCATATCATTGAATACACACAAATTTTACCACTTTATGTAGTATGGACTAGTGACCTGGCCTGACTTCACACAATCTCGTTTTGCTAATTCACACAAAACCTTAATAAATTATACACTCAAAATGCATTGGTGAAATTGCATGAAAACCAATTCTGTAGTTTTGGATTAATCGGAAACATACAGACAGACATTTGCAGTGGAAGACTTTGTTTTATAATATGAAAGAAGTAGCTATACTCTTCAGGTGGGTGTCAATATTACCTATGTGATTTTTCCCATATACATCCTGATTCTATGAGAATTCTGGGAAACAATATAGCCTATATCATCATCTGCTTATATCATACTAGTACTCACGCGGGGCTTCGCTCCCGTGGATTCTATCACGGTAAAAACATAACTCTCCTTTTTTGCAGTCGCGTAAAAAGTAGCCTATAACCTTCCTCAAGCTTCAAGCTACTTCCATAGCAAATTGCATCCAAATCCACCCAGTACTTTCGAAGATTAGCGCGTTCAAGCAAACAAACAAACAAACTTTTCCGCTTTATAATATTAGTATAGATTTCCCATATTTTCTCTGCTCATATTTTCCCAACTATGTAGGGGTCAGCTTCCAGTCTAACCAAATGCAGCTGAGTATTAGTGTCTTAAATGGAGCGACTGTATATCTGAACTTTACAACCCAGTAGCTGGGTAACACCATACCCCTTCGCCTGACCAGTGTCAGCTTTTTACTACCCATAACAACTGGTAAAGATGTCAGAATTCCAGCTTGTATCAACACTCAACAGCTTATTGTGCTTTCCGAGGCATGGGAGTATCACCGTCAACTTTCAAACTTTGGACTACTACTGAGAAATTTCCTATAGAAATATTAATCTGACTTCCAAAAAACACTGCGAAAGTGAAAAATAACTTTAATTTCGGTAGTTGGTGTCTTTAGTTTTGTAAGTCAGTTTAATTTTTCAACCGACGAAAAAAACGGTGGAGGTTATCAAGTCAACGCATATATTATTTTTTATGTATGATCACTCGAAGACGGCTGAACCAATTTGGAAAGTTCTTTTTTTGTTTGAAAGGGTATACTTCGAAATTGGTCCCATTGACACTAAGTCAGGTTTACCTAGTTACAAAAGCTTAAATGTGAACTACTTATAACCTTTTACAAAATATTGCATTTCCTGATGCTGGGCCGTTAATTGCTGAGGAGTTCTCCTGGTACTTCACCATCAGCTTCATTTCACCATATGCATTGTGACAAGCATATTGTGCTTAATATGGTTACATATTCAGGTTATCAAAGCGGAACCCATGAAATACTTATTACTACTTAAGTATATATTGAGAAGTTCCAGTGGCCATCTGTGGTCTTCATCATTAGGTCCACATCACCAAATGGTGCTTTTCGAAAGCAACTACACAAGTTACTATAAAAAATACTCAAATCACTATAGGTGTGCCTATAATATTTGAAGAGTTCCCTTGATTTCTCCAGGATCGCATCATCAGATCCTTAATTGGTGACAATGGGACCACCTCTGAAGTAAACGCTTTCAAGCAAAAAAGAATTTTCCAAATCGGTTCAGCCGTCATTTAGATAGAATCTTCAATTTTATTTTTATGTTCAGATGGATCATGAAATTAAATACTTACATCTTCCGCCCTACATGTACATAAAGTTTAAATAAATTAAAATTGCCTATGGACTTGTTAATATCAAGATTATTAAGTACTACCTCTGATGGTGATGAAAAGTATCTACATAGATACTTATCATCACCATCAGAGTTTCATCATGAAAGGTGTCTGGCTAATCAATGTCAATCATATCTTACTTAGCGGTCAAAGATGGCTTCAGAAAATTTTAAATGCATCTTCAAGATGATGTCTGTCCCTTCATTATGATATGATGTTTATAAATATGGCAACTGTCATATCATAACTACCATAAACTCACGTAACCTAGTGTTTCTTTACTGCAATGTTATTTTCCTATGTCAAGAATCAATCTATACTAATATTATGAAGAGGTAAAATTTGTAAGTTTGTATGTAGGGGGTAATCTCTGAAACTGCCGAACCGATTTTGAAAATTCTTTCGCTTACATGTAGCTGCATTATCACTGAGTGCTATAGACTATAAAATATCTTTACATCATGCATATTAGCCGAGCTATTGTAATCTTTGTCAAGCAAGTCGGGGACGTGATCCCGTGGAATATTTTCGGCTTCTACGCGGACGAAGTCGCGGGCAGAAGCTAGTAGTCTAATAAAAAGGCTACGGTGTCAGCCTTGTAATCGAGAGGGCGCGGATTCGAACCCGCCCATTACACAATTACTGTGAACCCATTCCAGACACAAGCATATTTAGCTTAGTTGGAGGCCTGGGTTAAAAAGATTGCTAGTAATGTGAATTCTACCCACATAGCTAGTTATCCTAAAAAAGTTGTGCCCTGCGACTTTCTTCGCGTGGTAGTTGATATTACCTATACGGTGTTTGCCACATCAATCCTACTCCTACTAATATTATAAATGCGAAAGTTTGTGAGGATGGATGGATGTTTGTTACTCTTTCACGCAAAAACTACTGAACGGATTTGAATGAAATTTGATAAGTAGATAGTTGACATTCTGGAATAACATATAGGCTACTTTTTATCCCGAAATTCCCACGGGATCGGGATTTGCGCGGGAAAACCTTCCCACGCGTACGAAGTCGCGGGCAGAAGCTAGTGTTGAATAAATGTAGCCTATATGTTGACTTTTAACCTCTATCTTCCAGTGAAAGTCCCATTAAAATAAGTTTAGCCGGTCTAGAGACGGACGGAAAGGCCGACAGCCGGACAAAAATTTAAAAAATTGTTGTTTTAGTATCGTGTAAATTAGTATAGGCACTTAAGAATGTAGAAATATTTTGATAGATACTAATATGTATAAGTTTTGATAGGACTTTCATTATAAATTAGATGCCTTTAAAAAATTGGGTAAAAAAATCTCCGGTATGTAGGTACATGGGCTTAATCCAAAGAGATCTAATGTTGATAGAAATGTTGCATTGTATACGAGGCGAATCTATTACGATTTATCGGCGGCCAAGTTAATCCCTTACCGCGAATTTATCTAGCTTGAGCACACACTTTCGCCATTATTCTCGATCCGGCTTTAACATAGGACTTCGCGAGAAGCCACCATTCACCTAGGGCCCTAGGTGAATTTTATTGGTTTAACCTGCAAAACCTTCGAACTGTAATGGCCTCCTATGTTATCCGCTCACATCGTTCCCAAATACAATTTAAAAATCTTACAATTTTTAAATGGTTTGAACGTAAACTCATTAGGTACAAGATAATAATCGTTTTTACGGCTTCCTTAATAACAATAGTTATTTAGGAACTTATTAAATTACGTGCCGATCCTTGTATCAGTCTTGGCCTTGCATGCCGCTATTGCGTCGCTAGTATTCAAGTACAGAGCGCCATTAATGTTATTCTTACGTTGTTATCTCGGCCTGTCGTCGACCTCAGCTCGTCCCGTTCATGGTTCATCCTGACAAAGAATTCCACAGAATCCTGCCAACTCTTAAAGTAAATTGAATCATTATTTACTTTTATTGACGACAAACATTTTAAAACAGGTACTCGAAGTATGACGGTTTATAGCACTCTAGTTTGATTTTTAACGAAAGTTGTACGTTGAACAAAGCAAGCGTTAGCGTGGAGCCCTCTTATAACCCTCGCTCATTAAAGTTTTATCTTGGTAGGGCCACGTCGGACTCGCTTAGTTTATTGTGCGAAATGTGTCGCAAAATGAATCCGTACAATGTTTAGGACCAACATTATAACTCTCAAGCTTAATAAAATAATACTTCATAATAAGCACATGAACTGACTAGGTATAGGCGGTGTCAAAAACGAAAATATATACAAAACTAAAGACACCGCCTTCCGAAATTAAAGTTATTTTTGCCTTTGTAGTGTTTTTATATGGAAGTCGGTTCTATTTTTTGCTAAAAAGTTTTTTTTCACGCTTTTTAGTGGGTCGGTTTGTAATTTATCTAGTTACAAAAGCCAAAATGTCAACTACTTATCACCGTTTACAAAATATTGCTTTTCCCGGTGCAGAGCCGTTAATTTTTGAGGAGTTCTCCTGGTACATCACCATCAGCTCTACTTCACCATATGCATTGTGACGAGCATAAAGTGCTTAACATCCATATTCAAGTAATCTAATCGCAATCAACGAAATACTTATTATTGAGTAGTTTCGGTGGCCATCTGGGGTCTTCATCATCAGTTCCACTTCCTCAAATGGTGCTTTTCGAGAGCAACTGCACAAGCTACTATAAGAAATACCCAAAACGCTATAGGTGTGCCTATAATATTTGAAGAGTTCCCTCGATTTCTCCAGGATCCCATCATCAGATCCTGATTTCGTAACAATGGGACCAACTAGAAACTATACCCATTCAAATGCAAAAAGAATTTTTCAAATCGATCCAGCCGTCTCCGAGATATGAGGTAACATACATAAAAAAAAAAAAAAAAAAAGTTCAAGACGAATTGTAAACCTCCTTTTTTTGAAGTCGGTTAATAATACTTCATAATAAGCACATGAACTGACTAGGTATTGTTAGATCTACCTAGCAGGCGCGTGCATAGGATTATGACAGGGCATGCGGCGGAGAAAAACACACAAAAACTTCTTCTTTTATAGATTTTTAGCATAGCCACAGCCACGCATCGTAGCATGGTGGCGATGCGTGGCTGTGGCTATGCTAAAAATCTATAAAAGAAGAAGTTTTTGTGACCGATTACTCACAAAAACTTCTTCTTTTATAGATTTTTAGCATAGCCACAGCCACGCATCGTAGCATGGTGGCGATGCGTGGCTGTGGCTATGCTAAAAATCTATAAAAGAAGAAGTTTTTGTGTGTTTTTACTCCGCCGCATGCCCTGTCATAATCCTATGCACGCGCCTGCTACCTAGTTCCCAAGAAAACATCCAAGTTCCTTAAGCTTTGTTTTCCTAGGAAAGCGGTGCCGTCATATAGCGGCCGTAATATTACGGACGCAAAAAGGCGGCCGTCTTTACGGTGACGACATGTGGAAAGTTCCACGGCCGTTTTAACACACTGTCTGCTTCATCGCTATCTAGTGTATTACATTCTCTTTGGAAACGTTCACGAAACCATCTGACACCGACAAGACGGCCGTCAGGCAAATAGCGGCACCGCTTTTTGACGTTACGGCAGGGATGTCAGACGCCCTGCCAGAAATCCTTGTACCGAGCTGTCTGAAAGCTGATATTGAAAGCGAAAAACTGGTACCCCTGTGCTCCGCTGCCGCGCTGCCACCACCACCACTGATATAATTATAAACTGTATCGGAAATCGCATACTAGTAAAAAAAAAAATCTATTTTGTGTACCGTTAATATAGGGCAGTAATTATCGAACGTACCAAAGAAATATCACAACATTTTTTTTTCGTTCGTTCGCTTAATCAAAGAATAGAAAAGAAGTCCGAATTTTAATTTCCGAGTTTGAGATTCAAGTTTCAATGATTTCATTCACTATTAGGTATCATCAGTAAAATGATTTGGGGGATAATATTTTTGATATTTGATGTGGTATTTATCTTGTGAACTATGTGAACAATTTTAGCAATGTTATTTTTAGGGCGAGATAGCGAAGTGTATTAGTGTAAGGCCGGCCGCAAACGTTCGGTTTCCGTATTAGGTTTCCAGATTTGATTGAATTCAGATTCGGAATCCTGAATGTTCAACAAGGCGAACGATTCCAAACGGAAAAAATAAGAATAGTGTGCGCCTTGTTAAATATTTTGCTTGTAAGCAGAGCATTCAGGTTTCAGAATCTGAATTCCTGATCTGGAAACCTAATACGGAAACCGAACGTTTGCGGCCAGCCTAAAGGTAAACAAGAAATACTATGCGAAAATGGCGCAGTAGTCGACTAACCATAGCCAAGCAGTTTTACCAACCGTACAGAAGAAAAATACTAAAGATCCTTTTCCGGTCATGCGTATTTTAGCCCGCACGCGGTTTTCGTCCGCATGCGGACTGCCCGTTTCCTATCATTTGATACATGTTTTTCCTGACATGCGGCTAGCACGCGTGCGAAACGCGGATTGGACGCGGGCGCGCAGCCCGCGTGCGCGCTATCCGGATGCGGGCGGCGATCTTCTGCCTTCAGTGTTGTTTTTACTGTGAAGCGGGTTGCACGCATGCTCATAGTCCGCATATAATCGCAAACAAAAATGAAAATTGATACAGAAAGAGTTATTTTTGAAGTGCACTTCACCCTTTGTTGTGGGACAAGCGGAATGAACTTTACAAAAACCGGGAAGCAAGGGCAGCTGGTTGGCTAGAAATATTCAAAGAAATAATTCCAAATTTCGAAAATTATACTAAGGATGAACAGAAAGATTTTGGTGATAATTATTTTTTTAACGTTCATGTTTGTGCACGAGTTTACCCACTGGCGACACGCACAACACTGCAGCAGCAAACGAAATCTTTGTCCTGCGTGTGGCCCGGAGCGTGCTATCACCCGCATGCGGACGAGACCCGCGTGCGGGCTAAGATACGCGTGACAGGAAAAGGGCCCTAACAATTGACTGCGATTTTTGTCTGTGTTATATATAACAATTTGATTTCATGTTCAGAAAAACATAATAATAATTGATAATTTTTAGTTAATAATACTCGATTCTTCCATCAAAATCTTGGTATTTTTGCATACAAGAACCGAGTAGTCTTGGTACATGGTACGTGACACTGAAAACTAGTATTTATACCAAGAAAATACTCGATTCTTCCATCAAAATCTTGGTATTTTTGCATACAAGGACCGAGTAGTCTTGGTACATGGTACGTGACACTGAAAACTAGTATTTATACCAAGAAGTTGGTACGTCTGACATCCCTGCGTTACGGTGTCAGTTACCGCTCTCTAGGAAACCGCGCCATTTTGTTTACATAGACAACGTTCTAGTGACGTCATTCACCGCTGTATTACGGCCGCTATTTGACGGCACCGCTATCCTAGGAAACCAAAGCTTTAGAAATGATAACCTAATCGGAAAGTACATAATTAGTAATTTTATGTAAATACGTACATAAAATTACTAATTACCTATGTCCAGCTTCTACGGCGACAAATAATGCACTTGCATTATGTACTTAATTTTTTGCAATAAGTGCAGCACATGTAGGTACCTTCCCCTGAGTAATCAATTCTGCGGAAATTATTTCGTAACATTGCAAGTAGTGATAAATTGAGAGCATTTCCGAGAAGGTTGGTACCTGTTTCACGTCCACAGACCCCACAGGTTTACGCCGTACCGCTGTTCACTGATCCCCACCTCACACAAATTTACACGTCCTTTCCACAAATGCATGACTTGCGAATTACCCATCTATAGCACAAAAAGAAGATACAATTTCCTGCGGGAAATGTACTAGAACGGAATTCTTCATAGGCCATTTTGTTAGAGCACTATAAAATCGCAAACGCTGGCATGGGAGCTACTTAGCTAGCTAAGCCGAGCTAAAGCCGCGTCTAGACATCATTATAATCAAACTACTGCATGTTCTGCAGGCGTCTCGCTGTTGTAGTATGTCTTCTGTCGTATGTCGTTCAACTTGTGCATCAATTTTAGTAGGCAGCAGTTTATTAAAACACGAGGAAAATCCATACTATATCTTCTTCTAATAGTTGTGTAAAATTCTCGTGTCACAATGTTAGTTACCTTACTCCTCCGAAACGGCTTTACTGATATTAACCAAATTTTATATGCATATTCAGTAGGTCTGAGAATCGGCTACTATCTACTTTTTATACAGGAATTCCCTCGGGATCGGGATTTACGTGGGAAATCCTCCCACGCGAACGAAGTTGCGGGCAGCAGCTAGTCCATACTAATATTATAAATGCGAAAGTAACCCTGTCTGTATGTTACCTTTTCACGCCTAAACCGCTAATCCGATTTAGATGAAATTTGGCATGGGAATAGTTTAGGACCCTGGAAAGGACATAGGATATTTTTTACCACGGAATCCCCACGGGATCGGGAATTACGCGGGAAAACCTCCTACGCGAGCGCAGTCGCGGACAAAAGCTAGTATAATATAATTATAACCTGTCATCGCACCCGAATTAACTTCAAAACATTAAAATGGATTTTTATTGAAAATGCGGTTTCATGCTAAGAGCTTACTCATAAAAATTAATGTGTAAAATCCCTCGACTAGTCTGTCACGACCGAGATAACAGTTTCAATGATTCAATGAGAAAAGGAAAACAGTAAATCATACGAAAATAAGGTCATGTTTTTGTCAAAGAATTCTATGTACTCATAACCGGTGTTTTTTTTTTTGTTCCTCGAAAATTACTCCTTCCTATTTTGCTTTTTAGGGTTCCGTAGCCGAATGGAAAAACGGAACCCTTATACAACGTGTAACGGAAACCCCATATCTATCCGAAAGGGCTGAAGACAACATCTGATATGGCGTCTCTATGCACAGTTTCAGCACAAAATAACTGACTCAAATAATTGATACCAAATTATCGGTTTCATATATTTCTTGAATACCAATCATAACAAACGTGTTACAGCACTACGAGGGTCAATGACTTTCCACGTCACTTGCCAATAACACGAAAATTTTCTTCGTTCTTCTTAATTTGAAAAATTCGTTCTCTGGTATCAATGTATTGAAATTTGTAGTAAATTCCACACATGTAAACTTGATTGTAAAACCCTTGCCATATCGTTTGTTACCTATCAATGTATTGAAATTTGTAATAAGTTCCACACATGTAAACTTAGGATTGTGAAACCCTTGCCATATCGTTTGTTACCATCCAAAGAAGCAATGCACTTGGTATGTATATACCCTTAAAATTACACGTTGTAGTTTCGTCATGTCTATCTGTCTGTCCGTTTTAGAAAAGTCTAAAAAAAAATGCTGTAGATCGTAATAAAAACTCTCAAAGAAAGTTGGTTTGAACGAGATAGAGTCAGTAGTTTCTGAGATATAGTTATACCATATAGATAGCACATTTTCTAAAACCGCAAATATAACTTTGTGTTTTATACAAATACTATGAAAAACTAAGTTATTTTACGTAGTTACTATAGAACTAGGGCATTAATCTCGGAATAATATCGGAATGTTGGAACGAAAGTTCCGATATTACAATTCCGATACTGGGTGACCCAATATCGAAATCGGTTTTTTTTAAATATTTTTACTAAACCTATATTTTAGCTTCCTGTTGCCAGCTCGCTAAGCATGCGTGATGCGATACAAAAGCTATAATAGTGTTGTCTGTCTCGCTCATTATCCGATAAAATGCTTGACGCTTTGTTGTTCTTGAGAACATATTACTAAGAAAAACGAGATTTTAAAATATAAACATACCCATTCCTTTATTTCTGTTGATTTGCTTGTCACATTTTAAAAACTACCGAACTCAGAAACAACAAACCTTCTTTAAGTGTTGTTGATTCTGAGTGCGGTAGTTAGTTAAATTAGTAATAAGTATGGGATAATAATAAGAAATATAATAACAAATATTTCTAATAATAAAGTGTTGTTCCAAATTGAAGATTTTGCTTGCAAATAAATTATAAGAAGTTTTTCGAAATTCCGATATTAATATCGGTACATATTTCGATATTGAGATCTAATATCGGAAACCAGTATCGGAATGGAAAACCTTCCGATATTACAAGCCCTATAGAACCCCTCATGGGCAAGTCTGACTCGCACGTGGCCAATTTTTATTATCTACAATGCCTCCCGATCGATGTGATGTAAGACTGCACAAAACTGAACGGTTAAATGTGTAAAATAAAAACACAGATGATGATAACCTTTTGTTTCAATAAAAAAATATTTCTAATGGTCCTGCAAAAAAAAATATGGGCGGTAGCTCTTCGACACCTGCCTTAGATACCGCAGTGTTGGCGTGTTGGCTCACACCTGCGCGACAGATGTGTTTATCTTTCTCTGGAAAGAGACCCCTTATAACCGTTTCCTATAAGCATAGTGCTATTTCTGGGCTTGGAAACAAGAGACTGCAGTTAAAAGCTGCTATTTGCAAAAGTCGGCATTGAAAATTGTAATATAATAGCTGAATTATATTAATACACCCCTCTTTCGGAACATAATCCCGCCACGTGCTATGCGCTTATGTTAATGCCATCGAATAAAGGAGTCGGTTTCTTGCATTTGATTTAATGGCCGTTCATTGATTTAATTTAGTCGGCTATTCGGAAGGTCACCCCACCAAATGATGCGTGCGCGCATGATTGCATGTGCCGACATGTTAAGGTTCGCTGACCGCATCGCAACATTTGGCCTCGTTCGTTGCATAGACTTGCCAATTTTTTCCGGTAATCTAAGATGTGTCATATATTAAGAGTTTATTGAGGGGCGATATTTTATTATCTAGACACACAGCGGATCTAATTTTTTCAATTATTGGTTAGTTCAGTCACCATTCAGTGAGATTTTAATTACATCTGGCTATGTCAGAACTGTCAATCTATACTTAATATTATAAATGTGAAAGTAACTCTGTCTGTCTGTGTGTTACCTTTTCACGCCTAAACCGCTGAACCGATTTAGATGAAATTTGGCATGGGAATAGTTTACGACCCTGGGAAGGACATAGGATAGTTTTTATCCCGAAATTTCTACGGGATCGGGATTTAAGCGGGAAACCCCTCCCACGAGAACGAAGTCACGGGCAGAAACTTTTATTAAAATAAAACAAAAACTATTCAGGATGACAGATGTCGTAAAAATTCATCATATTTGACAGGAAAAAATATTTACATGTTGGTATGCACGCTATGAAATTCTATCGTTCATCCTTCCGGTTTCAGGTTATTATGGGTTTCCATTCAGCACTAGAGATTGCTGTTGGGGAAGCTAAGACTGCGTGATTTGCCCCTTTACGGTGTTTAATGCTCTTATCAGAAATGCGAATCGTCACCATCAAATTAGAAGCCGTCAAACAACAACCTGTCAACTATAGACCATTGACCTCCTCATAGACCGATAACAGAGACGATTTAGCAGTTTTGGTAAACGGATGGGTGATCGTATTTTGGTTGACCAAATACCTAACTTAATTAACATGCATACTAATTTATATATCCATAAATTTTGCAAAAACTTTGTTACGATTTTACGCCTAACTTGCTCAGCCGATTTTAATAAAATTTGGCTTGGCGATCGTTAAAGAACCGGTGTAAAATATATAAGACACAAGTTTTGGGCTGAAACAGGGAATTAAAGTTTCCACAAAACAATATCCACGCGAAGAAAGTCGCGGGCAACGGCTAGTATGACACTATAAGGTGTATTCACTGTTATATGACTGCTTTTCTTCGTACATAATTTGATATAAAGTAATGATTTATTTTAATTTTACCTGGATGTAATTCGCGTTTCCGAAGAACCAGTTTAAATTAATATCGGTTGGCGCATAATCACATTGATCTTGACATCGAAATCCAAGCACTGCCGATAATTTATCCGTAAGATGATTGGAACCATTACCGACTTCCGTCCTCAGAGCGTTACACGTTATGATATGAACGCTTGGAGGAAATCTCCACATGATTTTCATTTGAATGCAATGTTGATTCAATTCGTATCATTGTCATTCATCTCCTGTCTTTCGAATGACTGTTCAATTATCTGTGGGCCTATCGCATTCATTCATGATGTTGCGTTCCAATCCGCTATAATTGTTTTCTCATCCTTTTATCTAATGGCTTTGCCTACAAGTTTGCTTCAGTATAGGTGCAGAATCTTGTGTAACATCGATCTCTTGTAAACTCTTATCCTATGAGTTAAACAAGTTGAGTATGGCTAACGTCTACGTATTAATCAATTTTATGATAACGATGTTAGAGATTTCCTGTTGCTTGTTAGTCCAATCTCTTCTGTCTTCATTTATCAATTAGCTTTACGGATGACTCAGGGTTATAAAGTCATGAGCAGCCACCTCTTACGCTCTGGGCTTATGATTCGTTATTTTTACCACTCAGCATATTAAGAAAGCGTTACGGACCCAACTAGAGCGGTGGTAGCCTAAGGTCCGACTGACGCGTTGTAGGTTGGGAGTTCGAACCCAGTGGTCCATTACTTTGGGTAATTTATAGCATCACAACTGCTCCAAAACAGTGAAGGAACACATCGTGAGGAAACCGAGATGTCCTAGGATCAAAAATTCACAGACAGGCATGGTGGAATACGGCCTATTCATTCTTATAGAAAGGAGACCTGTAACGCAGTTGTAACGTTATAGGCTGAAAACTTTTCCTGATGCAATTTTATAGTTATTTGGGGATGCTGCAAGAGCCAATAAATTCGAATAGTTATGCTTGTTCCACGTGTTTTATCAACAGTATCAGTCCATCTTGTGTGTCATCAAATCAAAACAGACATAAATCGCTTCGTGTCCAGATAGAGCGTCGACTCAAAGTAATTTCCGCCTCTTGTAAAAAAAAATGACCGTTGGATCATCGACCGTTGCCCATTGGCAGTTGATTACACTTTACGATTATACCTTTGTCTATGTTTTGTGTCGGAAAAGTTATACAGCATACCTTTTGCTTTTACGGTCTCCATTCCATACAGGACTGTCAATTTAATGCCCTTTTTGCAATTTAATGTACTTTTATGACTGCGCTTTTTGTTCGGTCCAATGGCACTAAAAGATCATTTTAAACTGAATTGAGGTGCACTTAAACTTTAAAGGAAAACATGAATTCATTAAATCGATGCACTTGCAGCGCACAAGCAGTCGAGATCGATTCATAATGAATCTAATTCTTTGGATTGGACTGAAATTAAATTACGATATTCAATCGAGCAGCGGGAGTGGGATCGCCCAGTAGGTGGTCGGAAAATAAGTGTTAGCATACACGAGAGCTTAGTCTTGAGAAGGTTGGTGAAAGTTCAGGAATTAAATATTGAAATGTTATGTTCGTTCTGTTTCTAGAGTATATTCGTTGAAACCGTGAGGATTTATTCAAAACTGGTTTAGGCCCCTTGATCAAGACGCGTCCACATTGAGTAGGCGTATGTACCTACTGTATCATATTACCTACCACCATGCGTTTTATGAGAAATGATTCAACGGAATTCTCGTCGTGTAGGAGTGATTCTTCGTAAACTTCCGGCGTTCCCACATTCGCCGCATTTGGTGTGTTGCGGCAAAACCGGATGCAACGTAGCCTTTTATCGCCACGTGCTTAGTGTGCCGAACAGTCACTACGATAGCCATCGTCACCCCTGTGACGTGAATCACCTCAGAAGTTCTTACAATATCACATTATGATAAAACTTACATTCATACACACCCATTGTACTCTACATAATTATTTGTTTCCTTAATTGTTTTCCTCAATGAAAATATAAATCAGATCAAAAATCGTATCACACAAAGGTGAGACTAACGGAAGAATCATGCGGAAAAATTATATGCAGACATGCAAATGAAGTTAATTGTTAGTGTCACGGAAACGGCCGACGCGTTTTTATGTAATACCTTAAACCAGGAACAATTGACGCTAACGTTCAATCTAGATTATCTAGTTGTAGTTAAAAACAGTGATTGTATTTTTAAAGCAATAGAAATCTCGCCGCCATTGTTTCAAATGAATTAATATTTCATATCGACAATGGACTGACCAGAGAGTGTTATTATTTAAATGTCGGCCCTCGGTAATTGTGGGTCGGCATTAGAAGAGTATCCTATCGTGGAGCCAGGAGAGTAGGAGGTGGTGGCGGGAGGCGGAGGTCTTTGACCCCGTTCCCGTAATCAGGGACACTGAAGCCGGCGCTGTCTTTACTATCCTCTGTATCGTTCAATTTGTAATTTTTAATGAACGCCATTACAACGTGTCAATTCTTTTGTTTTCATCCATACAATTAATATCTAATCGGTCATTATGCATAACAAAAGCGATAGTTGATCTGTGCCATCGGCAGGTACTTCGACTGAAAGTGTGTGTTTAGAGATAGAGTGGCCTAGTTCGCAGGCAGCCGATAACTTATCGTGGATACGATCGATAAAGTACTATAAGCACTAAGTTGCGTTTAGACCGGAGAACAAAGTAAACCCTATGAATGCCAGACGTTAGTCAACGCATAATTACTTGATAGACGTAAATAGAGGGTTACGAACGTTTTATTGTATTAATAGTTAGGTTTATGTCGCGTAAGTGTCGATGCATCGAACGCAGCCGGTTCTGGCGGGCGTGGTTATAATTTACCACTAATCTTGACCCACAGCTGTCTCGAACCAGTTTCTCGGCTCGATCCAAAGGCTTGACCCGTCATATCAATAAGATCTGTTGGGCGGAAGTCCATGCATACTGAATAAAACTTGTGGGTGGTAATCTTGTTGATGACTATCCCGACAAAGCTCGGCTTATTAAAACATGGTCCCCTCTTACATTGCAATGAGCTGTGTTACTTAAAAGTATGAATGTCTACGATGTTAACAACACTTTGTTTTGTTTAGTCCACTTTATTTTGCTTTTTTAAGGGAATTTAGTACATTTTCTTATGGTTTACTTCTTTTTCTCCAGTGCTGCGGACAGTGCGGACTCACCAATACTGGAGGAAGCTGGCGAGAGCGGCTCGGAACAGAAGCCAAAGCCTCTCATCAAATATGGAGAACTCGTTATACTCGGGTGAGCATTGTTTTCTTTTGTTTCACAACCTTCGTCTCTCCACTGACACTTTGTGAACACAAACTTGATATTTTTGACATTCGGATACATTGGTAAAGCTTGTGTTTTTTCCTCCGACCCAATCAATTTAGTAACTGCCCTGACAATAGCCTCGCAGCCCCTGAGGACAAACCCAGATTGTATTCTTATAAAACTACCGTGAAAGCGTCTGACCATGTCCAGTTCCATTTTTATTAAAATTCCCGAGAGAGGCTCTGCGTGTCGAACCCATGTCTCCACGCCTCTTAACGATTCTACTTCAAACGGAGAAAGCCCGAAAATTTATAAAGAGCCAATCACACTGTAAGATGCTAATCAGAACGTAAGAGGCAACGAACCCTTGTTTATAACTTTATTGTAAGTAATATATAGTGGGCTCTAAGAGCTCTGTATAGCAATAGAGCCGCTTGATAAGGAAAAGATAAATCGTCTTGGCGCAACATTCAGCTGGTTGCACACTGAATAAGGCAACTAATCACATCACAGAAATCAGAATACAATATCAGGAAGAAGCCTGTTACAATCGCTTTCCAATTATATTGCTTGGAAAATTGTACGATCCGTTGGAAGCATGGTCCTTGTATGTAAAGAGAAGGGTATTTTCGATTCAATTTAATATTAGCTTGTCTACGGTCTCAAGTACATCGAAATTTGTGTAGCTTTAAATGGGACGCAGTCACGTAGTGTACCGTAGGTATTCGTAAAATGTTCATCTAGAGTTATGTAATACCAGCTAGCGAAGCTGCGCGATTTTTTTCAGCGACAAATATCACTTAGTTATAACGTAGCATTCCACTGGTGAAAGAATTTTTAAAATCAGTTCCGTAGATTCTAAAAATATTTCCTACAAAACAATCTTTATCTCTTTATAGTATTAGTATATTTTTTTTACCTGACTGCAAAGGTTATGTTTTTCGCGCGTATCTTGTATGTATGTATGTAATATTCTTTATTACCTCATATCTCCAGAACCGCTGAACAGATTTGCATAATTGAGGTATCGTTAGATTCATTTTAGCAGCCCAAGTGTTCTTAGATAGGTGACGTAAAAAAAATCAAACATGGCGGGTGTGCAACGCTATTGTACTTAGAGAACATTTTATTTTTCGAATACTGCAATATGGGTATCAAATTAAAGGGCTCAATACAAGGATTTCAAAAAGGTATATCATGATTATCATTACCATAATACTAATAAAAATAATACAATGAGAAAGTTTAAAAATGTGGACTTGTTCTTTCACTTGCTGAATTCGGTGCCAATGTGACACGCCCGGGGAAACTAAAAAAAATTTAATTAATATTTGCGGAACCCATCCCATTTAAAAAAAAAAAAATTATGTTCAATAGGGTCCCGCCTGCTTGTCACTTATTAAAATAAAAATGTGCTTGTATCTTGCATTTCAGTTGACCAGCCGGGTTTTTTAGATTTTTTAAATAACTTTTTTTATTATTAAGATTTTAATGTTTCCAACGATCGACTTCCGTTCAACTAAACTATGCACTTCCATTTCTAGTAACTCATCTCGTTGATTATATTTATTTTGGTCACTCGACTAAGTACTTCGATATTATTCTAAACTTTGCTCATCAAACTAAGTAATTAGAGTAATGATCAAACAACTGATTTAGCCGGTTCATAGTCATATCAGTAGTCGCAGCTCATTATCCTTTGTCTGGTCATCTACGAACGGAATAACAAGGTAACCCTGCGAGTGCATGGCTTATGATGAACGATAGGTATAAAATATACCTAGTACATGTCTGCTTAGGAACACAGCAATGGTGTGTTAGTTCTTTGCGCCACAGAGTATCGTTCAATGGAGAGCCACTTTCTTTCTTAGCCACTTTCTGTATTCAGGAGCTCATAGGTACAAATAAACTCAAGTATAAAGAGACAAAAGAAGACCAGCGTATAAAATCAGTGCTGATTTCTCAACTGTGTGACTACGAGCAATCGTAGCCGTAATCTTTTAAACGGTAATTTGTTACAAATATTTGAAAATATACAGCTTGCATTTACGTTCTTCGATGCTGAAAATCTCTTAGTACCTAGTACTCTAGACTAGACTCACTTACTCACCCAGTTATACTCAATGCGGTCGTTTGTGCGGAGCTAGTCTGCTTAAAATAACCAGCTAATTTGTCATTAGCTACACCGATATTGCCAAACAAGATAAGCCGCCGCGCGCCGCTGGAAGCACGGTTATATCTTTGTTACTCCATTGAATGTTTACTCTGAGGCTTGCACTTTGCGCATTCCCAACTCTGTAAACACGCTTAGAAAACACAATGCAAGGATTTTTTCCCGCAATAGTTTTTACATTTGTACAGCTCCGCATGTTTGCTTGAGATATTCATTTAGATTTATTTTTTTGAAGTAATAATTTTGGTTTGAATTTAAAGCTTTCACATTACGATGTAGCTGCTTTGTTACTTTTTTATTATAATTAGTGTTGAATTTACAGTAATTAAAAAAATCTATTAAGGTTTCATTTTATACTTTTCATAAAATGGCATAACACAAATGCGCATATCATTTGTTTCTTCCATATTTCGTTTCCGCAGCAAGCCAGCAATATATCTAAGCGATATTATTAACCATCAAACGTATGCCACTAAAGATACATAAAGTCCGGTTAAGTAGACTCACAGCCTTAGTGTGCTGATCTACAAGTGGCCCTACCTAAAAAACTAAAGATACACTCGTCATATTCTTTTCGACCTCGAAATGTACACAGGTTTTGTGAATGTCACCCTCTAAAAGCCTTATACACGACAGGCACTATCAATCATATTATCATATAGGTACCTAGTTCGCCAAAACTCAATGTGTTTGTATTAAATATCAAAATATCTGATATTTGAACTAGGAAAAAAAAAAAAAAAAAGTTATTTGTTAAAATGGAAAGGCAATAAATAATAATGCACTTGTATTTATTTAATAATATTTAAAAATACAGTAAGTAAAAAAAAATGTTTTCTTATGTTAAATAATAACCAAAGAACAATGGCGGATCGTCTAACAAATTTTTGTTGGCATAATTTTGAAGCGTCTATTAATGAAAAATATACAAGAGTACAGAGTTTCAATTCATGATCACTTTTGCCTTAAGATCCACTATTAAAGGAACTCTTGAAAAAAAGATATTCGTTGAAGAAGTTTTAGAGGTTATGTCTGGCCATTATTACGTAAACCGATTTATTGGAAGCAGACTGGTACCGTAGACTTGATTATATCCATAGTCAACGCTAGTGTGGAAAACATAGACCTAGTAGTGAGCCATTGTCAGTTGGCCAGGGGTCTCCCGCCCGCGATCTCACGGCAGCATGGAAAAAGCGACTGTCGCAACCGAAGGCTGGGCACGCCGCAATCGTGGCGATAAGTCCCGTCTTGAGAAGTGGCTGGAGAGACGCCATGGCGTCCTCACCTTCCACCTGACGCAGGTGCTTACTGGACACGGGTGTTTCGGGAGGTACCTATTTCGGATTCAGCGGAAGGATACGCCCGGGTGTCGACATTGCGTGGACCACCCAGAGAACACGGTGGAACATACGGTGGAGGTGTGCCCCGCTTGGGCAGAGCTTCGCCGTTTCCTCGTTGAGGCTATCGGCGGCGGTGACCTCTCGCGGCCGGCCCTGGAGCGGAGCGAGTAGGAATGGAATGCAGCCGCCTCCTTCTGCGAAGCAGTAATGCTAGCAAAGGAGAAGGCCGAACGTGCGAGGGAGAGGCAACTCTCTTCCTCACAACCCAGCCGCCGCGGAAGACGCCCCGTGCGTCGAGGATCGCGAGCTAATCTCCGGCCATCGTAGGCGCGAGCTTGTGGACGGCGAGCAGGGCAGCCACCGTCCGGTAAGGACCGGGCCCGGGTCAACAGCGCATCGTGTTCCACGCGCGCCTCAAAGAGCTGTCAGCACCAGTGACGGGGCCCCATAAGTCCATTGCCTACCGGGGCACAACCCCGGTAATGTTCTAACGAGATACCGCAGCCCCGGAACTTACGGGCAGCTGAAGGAACAGGGTGGGATTTTAGTAGGTAGAAGTCTGATACTCCTTTCCGCTTTACCCAGAGTGGGAGAAGTCATTCGATGATTTACCCACCCAGGAAAAAAAGGGGTCCCCCGCCACTTCCAAGGTATTAGAGGTTGATATTATCGAAAATCTGTTTTAAAGAAGTAACTATACGTTATGAAAGCTATACTTACAGGCATTAAGTATTACAAGTTAATTACGGCTCTGTTAATCACTTTCCATCAGTCGGAACATTTGTTTGCCATCCTCTCATATGGTTCTTAGTCGTATTAAATAAATAAATAATATAAAAGTAGGTAATAGGTACTTATAAAAATGAAACAATTTGTTTTATATATGTGTGTAATTATTCTTCATCTTCATGATAATATCGTCCAAAAAACCTGCTGGTGGAGTAATAGTTGTCTGATGTCTGGCCCATCCAAGATACCAATCTACTCTCATGGTATGCGTGCAACATTCGACAGTTCGTCTTCCCACTAAGCAACTGCAACAGTATTATTCTTCCACGGCCGGGCACATTATTTTCTATTAATATATACGTATTGCCTTCTAAAGACATGGCGTGATTTAATTTTACCTCTAATAAGGGTTGTATCACTACTGCCTCTAGATTGTATTCAGATGGGGATGGTAGAGAAGCCAGCAGAGAACTTTCAACTGAGACAATATTAGGCTAAAAGACATGAAGTCAAATTGTGAAAAAAAAAAAAATCTAATCCCTTGTGATCATATTAGTCAATTGTGTTTCCAAAATAATTTATATTTTTTATTAGAGTGGGTCAGTTCTTAAGCATATCTTGAAAAAAACTAAGAAATTATTTTATTAACATTTGCAAACATGACATTTATAGACGCTCAAATATTCTATCAACAATCTTTTCGCCATTGTTCTTTGTTACTGACAAGAACAACTTACTATTTGGTTATATTTCTTAAAGAATAAAAAAAGTAAAACCAGTATCGGAATAACTAAGCTACGCGCAGCATCGAACACGTGGTGACATTCTGGGTGTGTCGCCGGTGTGTTTTTATTTTCCGGGTGGGAAAATCATCGAATGACTTTCCCTGTTCCTTCAACTGCCTTTAAGTTCCGGGTAATTCGGTTTGCCTATGCATATACCTTTTGCTTCAGGAAGTTAAAAAAGCCTGTGGCAAAAGGGATAGATAAATAAATGTGTCCAAGGCTGAAATTAGCCCCCGAAAGCACCCTTCTTACAAAGCGAATAACTCTGGCCTGCTCTCCGAAAAATAAAATAAATAAATAAAATTCATTTATTGCAGGCCCATATAAAATTAAATTTAAAAAAATGGTTTGGCCCGACCAATACGACGTTCGAATTTGCTGTCATACCGGCGCAACTGGTTTTGGTCGTGTATCTCTGTCATTAGCGATGTGAGCTGCAACGACATGTCGCGGTCATCAAATCAGTAATCAATCATCATCGGACTACAAGACAAAAGGCGATGCGCCATCGTTACATGGCGGACATACGCAAAAAAAGTTTTCGGAATACTTTCATTGTGTATACGGCTAAGGAGTGGAATTCCCTGCCGGAGTCAGTGTTTCCCGATAGCTATAACTGGGGGTCTTTAAGTAAAGAGTGAATAGGTTACTTCTAGGTATGCGTGCTCTATCTTCGACCACATCATCACTTACAAACGCGAGCCTATTCTGCCCCTATTGTCATAATCACAGTAAGTCAAAAAAAAAAAAATTGGCGAATTGCGAGTCAGACTCGCCCATGAAGGGTTCCGTAGTAACTATAATAATATAATATAATATGTATATTTATTTGACGAAAAAAAAACCTTACAAAGTTCTTAAAACTAGCTTATTTACATTTTTTACAGCTACTCCAAATAAATTTGTTTTTCATAGTGTTTGTATGAATTACAAAGTTATATTGGCGGTTTTAGAAAATATGCTGTATCACAAAAACTGCTAACCCGATCTCGTTCAAACCAATTTTAGTTGAAAGGTTACATTAAGATCTACAGACATATATATTTTTTTAGATTTTTCATTCCATTATTATAGAAGTTAGAGGGGGGGACACATTTTACCACTTTGGAAGCGTATATCTTTTAGACAATTTACTTTATGAAAAAGTGATTTTAGAAATCCCTATGTCATTTTTAAAGACCTGTCTATAGATACCACACACGCATAGGTTTCATGAAAAAAAAAAATATTTTCAGTTTAGTTCCATGTATGGGGAGCCCCCTTTATTTAAAATGTTTTTTTTTTATTTTTCTCTTAAAATCGAAAAGCGGTTCACAGAATACATCTATCTACCAAGTTTTACATGTATAGTCCTAATAGTTTCGGAATAAAATGGCTGTGACATACGGACGGACAGACAGACGGACAGACATGTCGAAACTATAAGGGTTCCGTTATTTGCCATTCGGCTACGGAACCCTATAAATAAAATGTTGGGAAATCGCACTTTTGTTTTGAAATGTTTAAATTGCTGTATCTTGATAATTATAGCAGATAGCTTAAATATTTAAACGGATAACAAAAGATACATGTTTGTAGATTAGTCCTCAATATGATTTATTTGTTAAATATTGATGGTTTTTTTTAATCTAATGAATTGTATTTATAATTACCACTTCTATCAGCCCAACTAACACTTTCTTAAGCGTATTTACAGTATGTCGGTAAGATACTGTAATTACATTGTTACAGTAAGTAGGTATATCTGCTCACTCACTTATTTGATATACATCAAGTAAGTGGCTTACGGATTGGTTTTATTTTTTGTGAATTACACAAGTTATAAATAGAGTAACTATACTTACTGTGAAAATGAGTAGCTAAAACGAGTAGCTATTTAAATAATGTCAATCTACCGGAAAATTAGTTAGTTACTGTAAATATGATAGTGAAAATACGAAATAAAACATAATTTTAATACAGTAAGTCTACTTACTGTTATTATTATAATGAGCGATTGAGTCTTCTCAACATTTACTGTGATTGTGCTTATCGTAACTTTGTTAATAATTTAGATATAAAAATAAAGAAAAAGTTCCTTATAGGGCTTGATTTAAGGATCTCTGTAATGTAAAAGAAGTCGGTTAAAGAGTCATAACACCAGTAACACGACTTACTGTAATTATGACATCGGGGGCAGTATTATGTTAATAATAAAAAAAAAACAACTGCAATTACAGAGCTACCACTAGCGCCCTATTTTTTTGTTGTTAAAGTTCAGCAAACTAGGTAAGTGTGTTTTGTGTCCCGGTTACATGATACGATGTTGCCGAATAGCGGAATCCAAAGCGCTCCTCAATTCATCATGCATTGGGTACTTTTGTAACAATCAATTATCACCTTGATCCTTGACTCTCTCCTTCTGCCAATTGTCCATATTATCAACTTCTCCCTCGATTCCGGGCAATTTCCAACCCTGTGGCGAATGGCTTACGTTCGTCCACTTCCTAAAATATCCAATCCCTCCTTGCCTATCCATTTTCGACCAATTTCCATTCTACCTTTCCTGTCCAAAGTACTAGAGGCTTGCGTCCATAGACAGTTTTCTGGATTTGTTCACCGAAACAATCTTGTTAGTCCATTCCAGTCTGGATTTAGGCCAGGCCACAGTACGGCTTCCGCTCTCCTTAAGGTGATACGTAAAAAATAAGACATAGCTCGAGGGGCGTAGCTTAACGGAAGACGCGGGGAGCACCCCCGCTAGAATACATTGCAAACTCGAGCGCACGCTCGCGGTGAGTTTGCGATGTAGTTTGTGTGTTTTGATGTTTTAGAATAGAGAAGGCACGGAGTCGCCAAAATCAAATACATTTCTTTTTAATCTGAATTAAACTAACTTATTCATTATATTGTTAGGTATTTAGTGTTTTACTTTATTTAAGAATGACAAAAAATAATATAACGTGTGTAAATGCACAGACCGTAACAGTAAATGATCATATTGACCTAAGAAAAAGAACTACTAGTGTAGTAAACAAATTCTTACTATGATTTTATTTAATTAATTTACTTAAAATGAGTAGTAACAAAAAGTTGCTTCGAAACTACGCTTTTTAACACGCTTTTATTAGGTCGACCTGTATGTAACTAACTATGTAATGGAATCTAAGGCAACTACTTTAACCATCTTCCAAGGGTCGTAGCGTAATGAAAATTAGCAACTGTATGTAGTTCTGATGACAATACAATAATATGGTACTGTCGAACTGATCTGATGATGAAACCGGAAGATATGAACTGGAACTTCATGATGGAAAATCGTATCATAGCTGTTTTGGATTTCTTAGAAAAGTCTTGTAATGAACTTTGACCACGATTAGGTTTCAAGGTCTGATGATGAAGCCGGAAGATAGGCAGTGGCATTCCATGATGGAATATCGTATCATTGTCGTGTTTGTACTTGTGAGAAAAGCCACGTAATGGACTTTGAACACGATCAGGTTTCAAACAGGATCAGGTTTGAGGATAACAAACCTAAAGAAAATCCGTTATCGGTTTTCTTAACCTTTTTGTCAACTTTTTGTGATGTCACTTTCAAATCCTCTGGGGTGATTGACCGTTTAATTGTTTACTACTCGTGGGAATAATATAAAAACAGAAACAGCAACACAAAGAAAACGGAGGCTACAAAAAAAAAAGGAAAAGCGCGAACAAATTTTTTGTTTTTACGTGCACTTATAAAAGCGTGTTTTTCTAGTGATTTTTAAACTATTAATTTATTATTAATTAATTAAAGATTATTCATCCAATTAAATTTTTGATGGATATTTTCTCACGAATAAAAGTCAGAGATTTAATTAAAAATTACTAAAATCTATAACTACACTATTTTCTTGGAATACATGTCTGTCGCCTTCATTTAATATTTCATCAGAGACATTTCCCCCGCGTGTTTTATTTTCTTTGTTTGTATCCTTGCCCCTATTTTTATTAATTACATATTCTGGATCACGGATCTCTCATGTACCGAGGATCTACCAGTCATATCATTATTTTCAATCTCTATTTCATATGGTAGAGGCTCATCATCTTCACTGACCTCTAGTGAATGCACTAAATCATCGTCGCGTATTTCCCTTTCCGTGTCCAACTGGCGACATCGGTCTCGCGAAATACACACGCTTTTGTATTACTACACAATTCAACCAACCCGTGCTCAACTCGCGTCAAATGAGTACGTTTTTGCGGTCAAGCAACGTTAAAAGAGGTTTTACAAAATAGTGTGCAATTGAATTGAACACGGTTTTTTAACTGGTCTGTTCGAAACAAATCCGTACTGATTTAGCGGGGTGCGTCTCATATCATAAAAAGTTATTTGGTATATTTTCATTTCAATAACGTTCACAAGATAGTGAGTTATACCAACTGTTGATGTAATTTCTTTAGACATAACATTTATATACTCTAAAACTTATTTCGTATAACGTTATTGGATATAACGTTTATTTAATCGAAAATCATTAAGCCTATCGTTTAAAATATATAATATTGCGAGTAATTTGATTGAGCGTGCTGCGGAAGCGGCGTGACAGAAACGAATTGCTGCGAAACCGATTCCACGTCTGTTCCATGTCTGTCCTACCCCTAGAGTGTTATTTAAAAACGCGTAGGCGCGGAGGGGCGAGGCGGCCCGCGAGGTGAGGAGCAGGTGGTTTTAACACTCGCCGCCGCGGCTGAGGCTAGTCGGCGAAGCCAGCCAGCAAGCCGCAGCCGCGGTGGTGAGCGTGAAACACATCTGCGAGGATAAGCTTGCATGGGACCGCCGGAGCCCTGCAGCACCGGAACCGTGACAGAAACTATGCCTCTAGTTTCTGTCACGGCTCCGGTGCTGCAGGGCTCCGGCGGTCCCATGGTCAGTAGAGAAGTCTCTTGGTTTAAAGAGCATCACTTTCAGTACTGCTCGTTGTCAGTTATGTTTAATTTTTAAATAATTTATAAATATTTGATATTTAATAACAGGGCTTTACCTATGAATTCGCTGTTTTGCCGTACTGGCAATTTCAAATTATAATATTAAATCATATACTGTCCTCTTAATCTGTATCATGGATACTGTGGAGTTTTTTTGCCGGTTTTTCTCCCTAGAAAACGACCAATTTCAAACCATGCACTAACTTCTGACGTATTGTAAGTGCCCATGTGGGCCTATCTGAAATAAATATGTTGAGTTTGAGTTCGATAATCATATTGTTTTGGCTAATAATTATAATTTCAAATTAATTTTATTTTATAATTTGGAATTCTTGTTTCAAAGTTTGGCATAACCGTGCCCCTTGTACCTACGGCCCACAACCTCAACGACGTTTACAAAACGAACTCTAAAAATGAATGCACCACCCGTTATTAGTTTGCTCGTGTCCGATCTGGAAATTTCGACTTGAAAAATGAACCCTTTGGTTGTTGATGACGAATTAAAGGCGATTGTGGGAGCTGATGACACCCAATCTGCAGCTGAATTAGAAGCAGCTTTCAACGCTAGTATCAAAACAATATTGGTTTACTTGCGTCAAATTGGCAAGGTAAAAAAGCTTGACGTCTGCCCCACGAATTCAGTGATCATCACCGCGAAGAACGCATCGAGACGTACCTTGCACTGCTTAACAGGCACACAAACGAAATAATCTTGTTGCCTGCGGTGAAAAATGGATCCTGTTCGACAATCGTAAGCGAAATTGATTAGATCCTGGATTAGCATCTAAACGTTTTCCTAAACGAAAACTGACCCCTAGAAAAGTGTTGGTCCCTGTTTGGTGGTCTAACCCTGGTGTAATGAGTTATCTACCAAACAGGATGAGCATTACTGCAGAACTGAACACAATTATGGAGAAGCTCGCACATCTCCAACCAGCTTTGGTCAATCGCTCGGCTCCGCTGCTCTTGCACGACAACGCGCGTCCTCATACTACACAGCAGACGGTCTACAAGTTACAAGAGCTGGTGTTGGAAGTTCTCCGCCATCTGTCGTACTCACTAGACCTTGCACCTACAGACTTCTACTTTTTCCTGAATTCTAAACTTCTCGGAAAAAAATCAACATCATAGAGGCAGTAAAAATGCCTTTGCAGAATTTGTTGCCTCCCGTCCAACTGATTTCTTCAAGAAGGGTATCAATAAGCTACCAGTGCGTTGGAAAAGATGCATCGATTGCATGGGTGATTACTTTGATAAATAGAAATAAAATATATAGAAAAAAACACGATGACTGATTTCATGAATAACGGCAATATCATTGGTAATGGCTTTCAGTATTAATATACCAGACGTACTACAGGGCACCATCCTCACTTGGTCAATGTACCACTTTGTCATACTATGTAATTCTCCTCTACATTTATTGTGCGCACTTTGTCGGTCGAACTTCGGTCGGACTTCGGTCGGACTTCGACCGGTCTTCGAATCGGTTTGGAGCTCTCTGTCGGCTTCTGTGTTCTTTTCCACATATGACCCGTCTGCCACCTTTAAAGTAAGAGTGAAAAATCTCCGGCAGATGCCTTGCCACCACGAATTTTGGCCCTGGCAACGCACTTTCTTTCTATTTCATTAAGAAAAAAGCAGAAGAAAAATATTAGTTTAGTCCTGTCAAATTAAGATATTCCATAGACAATTTTAGACTCGATTAAAAAATTGGTTACTAAAAATACGTCAATTTACGTCAGACGCTGACTAATTTGACAGAAATAAACTAATATTTTCTGTCCTTTTATAATGAAATAGTAAGAAAAAGATGCACTGAACTTTAGTTTAGTTTGTGAACAAGACAATCCGCGCCAATGTATTTCTTTTTATCTTAATAGGAAATAAACAGTTTACTGACTAATTTTTTTCCAAGAAGTTAGTAGTTAGACACTGTTGATCATCCAAATTTAAAAATTATAATGGCGACTCTAATCTTCTGTTTTCCGAATCACATGTAATATCCGAGGTCTGCTCCGGCGCTGTGATTTTGTCTCTGTAAAATAAAACTGGTATGTAAATATTAAAAAATAGGGAACCCTCATAGTTCGTCATGTCTGTCCGTGTGTCCGTTCGTATGTCACAGCCATTTTATTCCGAAGCTATTAGGACTATACATGTGAAACTTGGTAGGTAGATGTATTCTGTAAACCGCTTTCAGATTTTATAAAAAAAAATATTTAAAATAAAGGGGGGCTCACCATACATGGAACTGAAACTGAAAAATTTTTTTTTTCATGAAACCTATCTGTGTGTGGTATCTATAGACAGGTCTATAAAAATGACATAGGGGTTTCTGAAACTACTTTTTATAAAGTCAATCGTTTAAAAGATATACGCTCCCAAAGTGGTAAAATGTGTACCTCCCCCCCCCCTCTAACTTCTGTAATAATGGAATGAAAATCTAAAAAAATATATGTCTGTAGATCTTAATGTATACTTTCAATCAAAATTGGTTTGAACGAGATCGGGTCAGCATTTTTTGTGATACAACATATTTTCTAAAACCGCAGATATAACTTTGTAATTCATACAAACACTATGAAAAACAAAGTTATTTGGCGTAGTTGTAAAAATTGTAAATAAGCTACTTTTAAGAAATTTGTAAGGTTTTTGGTTTTTTTTTTTTTTCAAATAAATATATTAATTATATTATATTTATTATAGTTACTACGGAACCCTTCATGGGCGAGTCCAACTCGCACTTGGCCAATTTTTTCACCTTTCGTTGTCTTTTATACTTATTCCCCATATCGGTAAACTAATGTTATATATAAACATTGTTCACTTGTCAAATATAGATAAATAAAATCAGAAAACAAGACTAAACAATAACTATTTCGATAAAAAATTATAATCACGGTTGCGGGAGGAATCGACACAGGTCTATCACTGACAAAGGCCGCAGGCGAACTGGGCGGGCATAAGAAAGTGACAGAGTCTATTACTTCCACGTGCGAAAAAAAGAGAGCGCAACAATACGCTGGAACCAAAATAAAACAACGTAAGCGCCAAACCAAATAAAAATTGTTTAAAAATAAATTAAGCTATGTATCAAAAAATATTTTCAGACAGAGTTTTCAATTACCTATTATGCACATTTTGAATGCAATTTTGAAATGAAATTCCTTAGGATTTTAGAATTATAGTGAACAATAAAAAAGAATAGAGGTCTTTTCGGAATCAAATTCGACGGAGCAAATTTAACCCAATTGCGTTTTCCTTCGGTCAAAGTATTAATGAAATAGTCAATAAACATATTACCAAAAATAAAATCCATACTTGCTGGAATAGTGAAATAAATGTTGACGAAAAAACCCCTAATTTATTTTGGTATCGCCTTAAAGTGACTGGGGACATTAGAGAGGCGATGGAGAATACAAAGGTGCTTATTGATTTCTCCAATGCTTTTAATGCCGTCAGTCATGATATTCTCCTATCTATCCTGTCACATCTCATGGTATCTTCTGAGTGTCTGGAATGGTTCTCCTCTTATCTTCGGGGACGTCAGCAGTCGGTTCGTGTCGATGAGAATTCTTCGAGTTGGCGTGACCTGGATGCTGGTGTCCCATAAGGCGGTATTCTTTCTCCGTTGTTATTATCAATCTTCATAAACTTTATAACTCTCTATCTTCGATGTTCGTATCATCTTTACGCTGATGATCTGCAGTTGTATGCATCTGCGCGGGTGGAAAGTTTATCAGGCGCTATAGGAGATGTAAACCGAGATTTAGATGCTATCAAAAGCTGGTCTGATAGATTTGGGGTGTCTGCGAACCCCTCAAAATGTCAGGCCATTGTGATTGGAAGCTCGCGTATGATCGGTAGATTGATAGTAAGTTCGCTCCCTCCAATTATTTTCAATGGCACCGTCATCCCTATTAGCTCTAGCGTTAAAGATCTCGGTTTGCATCTTGACTCTGTGCTTAGCTGGCAAAGTCAGGTTTGCAGTGTCAGTCAAAGAGTCGACGGGACTTTGCGATACCTGTATCGTCTGAGGAACTTTACCTGTAATAAAAACTTTTTTGCAAAAAATAAAACCGACTTCCATATCAAAACTACAAAGCCAAAAATAATTTTAATTTCGGTAGTCGGTGTTATTGGTTTTGTATTTTCTTTTTTTTTCACACCGCCTTCCGAAATTAAAATTATTTTTGGCTTTGTAGTTTTGATATGGAACTCGGTTTTATTTTTTGCAAAAAAGTTTTTATTTTCGCGCTTTTTAGTGAGTCAGTGAATTTTCCAAATCGGTTCCTAAATGACGGAGTTATGCGCGAACAAAAAACGCAATGCAAAGTAAACGAAAAGATCATCAACGTAAATATTTTTTTTTTAGACTTTTGTTGATTTTTCACAAACGGCTTGTCCGATTTCGATATAATTTTCATGGGACCATTTGGGAAGTATACCCTTTTCAACAAAAAAATAATTTTTCAATTCGGTTGGCAAGCGACGGAGCTATGCCCGAACAAACATTAAAAAAAAAAACAAACAAACATCCGAATTGAGAACCTCCTCCTTTTTTAGAAGTCGGTTAAAAACCAAGACAATGCTTGTGCAAACTTTAATTTTCCCTGTAATCGACTATGGTGACGTGTGCTACTTTGACTTGAATGCGGTCTTGCTGGATAAGCTCGATAGGCTCCTTAATAACTGTATCCGGTTCATATTTAATTTTAAAAAATATGACCACGTATCGAGGTACAGAACCGAGCTCAAATGGATGCCCATTCGCCAGAGAAGTTTGCGCGCTTTGACTACGCTTTTCTCTTTGCTGAACTCTCCTACCCCTCCCTCTTACCTTATTTCTCATTTTCAATTTCTATGCTCCTCACACGCTAAAAGTCTGCGCTCTTCCGATAATATTCTCTTACTCTGTCCTTCTCATACTTCTGATTTTATTCATTCTTCCTTCTATATACAGTCCATTCTTCTGTGGAATGAACTATATCTCGATGTCAGGACGGCCACCAATCAATATGCATTTAAGAGAAAGTTGCGGGATTATTTTCTTAACAAATAGTGGAAGCAGAGTTTTCATAACCCCCTTTCTATAACTGTTTATTAATATATGTATATGTATAACGAGTATCGAAATAAACGCAAGACCTCAGACACCCTAATTAGAATATTAAATTATAGAACTAAAACAACATCTGTAATTTAATTTATTTCAAGAACACCCTCTTTTTTAAATAAAATGGTTGTCCTGACTGAACGTAAAACGTTCGAGCATACTACTCTATCCCTACGCACACTCGTGCGCGTGCCTACGTAGTAGGTAGTAACAGAAAGCTACGCATTAACGCATTAGGTATGTATCTGTACGTTCATTGACCGAACATTACCTACGTAGTTTGATACTAATAATTTGCGATATTACCGTATAACTATTATTGCTAGTTGCCTAACTAGTTTGATTCAATCTTTCCATCACAATTACACAGGCTTTGGACTAACAGCTTCGAATGATTTGGTTTAATTACGGATACGGAAGTATTTTTAAATTGAGCAACTTTTCACCCCACTGCGATCTATCAGTACCTACGGCAATACCTAAAGCCGCCCGCGTCTTTTCACCCTCTACTAAGTCGTGTTTACATTTTTATTAGGTACGTATAAAAAAATATTCAAAGTCGGCGTGTTTAACCCCTCAGATAAAGAAAATTGAAAAATAAAATTGTGGCCACCGGTGGCCTTACGCTCCCTGAGCCCTATGACGACCCACTGACCAAAGATTTGAATCATAATATTTACAGTACCTACTTAAAATCGTATTATGAAGGTACATACCTGAGGTATTACTAAATACTTCTTCTTTGTCCCCTTTTTAGAAGATTTTCAAAATGTCCACCACCTTGCTCGATACACATTATTGCACGTTTTCTTAAGTTAGCTTTTAGTTTGTTAAGCACCTCAGTTTCACATTTCACTTTAACAAACGCGAGTTCAATTTTATGTTTGAGGTCATCGACACTTGTTGCTTCGTTTACATACACGAGCGATTTTATTCGACCCCACAAAAAAAAGTCGAACGGTGTTAGATCAGGGGATCTGGGAGCCCACTGTACCGGACCCCCACGACCTATCCAACGAGGGCCATATTCCGCATCAAGATGCCGTCGGACGTTCCACGCAGTGTCTCCATATGTAAATCGAGAGTTACCGTGTTGCTAGGGTAAAAACACGGTGTTTCTAGATAAAATTACGGTGAATTTACTAAAAGTGTACCGTGTAAATTACCGTGTAATTTTTTCAAGGAAAGAAAACAACATTATTTGCTAATTGCTTTTTAAATTATAAACAAAAAAAAAATAACGTGTTTTACGTCATTCATCCATATCACTTACAAATTTCGTTCCTTCGTTATTTAAATAAGGTTGAGAATAGATTGCCAACGCTTGTTCGTACTGTTTGTAGAGATAGACTTTTAGATATTATGAGATTCCCCTCGGACTCCCAGCAGTGTTGCCTTTAAAAAATTGTTAATTCGACTGACGTGAAATTCATTATAGGACTTTTAGGCAGTACGCGATGAAATAATTGTATTATTATACAACAAAGTAATTCATGATGGTAATACGGTGATTTATGACACGGTAATACATTATTACCTTGACGGTAGATAACGGCTTGATTACGGTGCATCTACGGTAATTACCGTGTATATGGAGACACTTTTTTTTTGTTCCACGTGAAATACGCGGGAGCTCCGTCGTGACTGAGTGACTGACTTTGTTTGATATCGGGCGGGCGGTGGTGGCGTCTGTGAGCGGCGGCATATCAAACGTCAAAGGGCTAAGTCGGGTAAATTATTGCGTCTCGCTCTTTCATATTGATTTTGCGTTTGCAAAAAACGTACCTTAGATTTTCTAATATTTTGTCATTTCTCAACAAAAGATTGTGAAATGCGGAATTACAAATTCAGTCATGCATTTAAAAAAGCTTTATTGCTTTGAAATAAGGTTGAAATTTCCTTAAATTACGTACAATAGGGGTGTGTGTGAGTAAGGATAGATATGATTATTATTATGAGTGACCAAACTACAAAGTACAAATTCAGTTGTGCAGTTAAGTAAGAAGTACTGCTTGGAATTAAGGATTAATCTTCCTTAAATAAAAATTTTATTTTTCGCACACTAACTGAAATGTAAAATGTATTGATATTATTTACGTGTGTGTAATGTGTGTATGGATAGCTATTGAGCGATCTACAAATTCAGCCATACATTCATATGGGTTTTTATTGCTTTGAGATAAGGCTTAAATTTCCCTAAATAAAATATTTTATTACGTTGGTTTTACGCAGTGATCCTAATTTAGGTTAAATAAAGGATTTTTTCGAAAAAAATTAACACTTATAAATAATGATGGAAATCGATTCAGAAGCCGATTCTGAGCAAACTACTTTCAGGTCTTGCGTTTATTCTGATACACGTTGTATATATAATTAGAGCATGGAATATCGGAACCTTTTCCCAATACCGGTTTTGTTTCGATATTCAATTTTTTAATATCGGTATTCCGGTATTTCGATATTTTTCCGATATTATGGAAAAATTAAATTCGTTATAACGTTGTAAGGGTCCAAATATTAGAATTTAGAGACTGTACCAAAGTGTGCTCTGGAAATATAAAATCACCGACATTTATTATTAAAAATATTTCATTGCAATCTTATATCAATTCGAATATATTGATTCGATATATTGTACACTTAGTTCGCAATAAAGAATTTGAATTTGAATTTAAAAGTATGATACACAAAAAATATCAATTTCTTAACATACTCTGCTGTGTCATTAAATAAAAAAATCTACACATGTTAAAATAAGTGATTGAGTAGCATAATATACAACGTGTAACAGAATAAACGCAATTCCTGAATTTAGTTGGTTCAGAATCGGCTTCTGAATCGATTCCGTCATACAAAATAGGTGGTAAATTTTGACGGAAAAATCTTTCATTTAACTTAAAATGGAAACACAGTATCATGACATTAATACAATCCTTAATTCAAGGAAATGCGCTCGTGTGCGTGTCGGCCGCTAACATTGCATGGGTGTATGCGTCTGCGTAAGGATATTGTATGACGCACATACGTTTTACGGTATAAAAAATGTCTAGGTTTGGTTTCAATTTATTTAGTTACGGATATTGTCTTAGCCTTATAATTTAATATTGTAATTTGGGTGTCTGAGGTATTGCGCTTAATCTGTTACACCTTGTATAAATATGTATTACGTTAAACGCAAAGAAGTAGATATTCAATGGGAGGGGTGACTACACAGTCATCTTATACGAAGACTACGGCAATTCAAGAGATCGCTATTGCTGAAATATGGAACGTCAGTTTTAGAAATTCCCTTTTAAGAGGTCCATAAATCTCTTTGCAGACTAGACGAGAACAAAGCCAGCAGGCCGGACGGAATACCTGCACGAGTCTTAAAAAGTTATGCTCTGGAGTTTTCACAATCAACCAAGATGTGTAACCAGTACCCAAAAAACCTCCAAAATCTGCAAAGTGATGGAGTACCCTACTCAATAATAAGCTGCTAGCATACCTTGAAGACAATGAGCTCCTTAGTCTCTTCTTCTTCTTCGTATCGATGGTAAATTGCGTACTTTATTTGTATCAGGCCCAGTCACACAGGTCTCGTTCAGTAGCGTTTATTAGGTCTTCTACTGTACACGTTTTTGGGTCATTTGGACACTCCAGCTAATGGGACATTGTTTGATCAGGAACGCCGTAATCGCACTGGATGTCAATTTGGCATATAACGCCCCATTTTGCTAAATTGTGCTTGCAGCGGCCTACTTGGGTTCCTAGTCCATTGATAGCTTTCCAAATAGGCCACAGCAAGTCACGTCCAGGTGGCAGATGTTCTTTGGGCTGAACGGAATTAGGCGGTGACGGAAGGTAGTTTAGCTACTTAGTGACCACCAGTATGGCTTCCGCCTTGGTCGGTCGACCCGAGATCTTCTTGTGTATGTTACGCACTGCTGGGGCGAGGCCATTAAGAAACACGGCAATGCTCTTGTAGAGTCCTTCAATATCTCAAAGACCTTGACAGAGTCTGGCACGCTAGTCTACTGAGTAAGCTTCCTACATTTGGCGTCCCTGCTGGCTTCTGCAACCGGATTTCTGATTTCTTAAGTGAGCGGTCAATCCGAGCGATCATCGATGGCTGCTCATTGGATCTTATGGCTGTCAATGTCAATGCGGTATTCTTAAGAGGTTTGTTCTCTTTGCAACTCTTTTTTGCTGCATATCAAGGACCTGCTCCAGCTCTTGGGTACGCGGATGACAGCACAGACTTAAAGATATACTTATCCAGAGCTCTAGCACTGGATAAGTATATCTTTAAGTCTAAGCTCTAGCTAGCAGGGATGAAACAAACTGTCTTAGAAAGGCCATGTTGGAGCAAATTAATTTGACCCGACAATCTGGTCAAATTCAATGCTTGGAAAACACAGGTTTATCTCTTCACTGCTAAAAGGAGCCAATTTAAATTATCTCCTACTTTCAGAGGTGCATCTATACCTATCAATTACCGACCACCTGGAGCTTTTGGGCAAAGAGTTGACGTCTAACTTAAACTTCGGCTCAACCATTGAGTCAAAAGCTTTGACTGCAGCCAAAAAGCTGGAAATCCTGCACAAGGTGAGGCGATACTTCACACCTGTACAGCTTTTGAATTTGTATAAAGCACAGGTCTGTTCTTGTATGGAGTACTGCAGTCATTTGTAGGATGGCTTAGCAAAATACCAGCTTGCTGCACTTGACTCGAATAACGCAGAGCTAAAAGACTCATAGGCGATGCAGTGTTAGCAGACAAGCTTCAGCCTAGATCATCGGCGAAACGTTGTTTGCCTGTCGGTCTTCCACAGATTGTACTTCTGAGTGTGTGCGCAGGAACTCCATGACCCGATTCCTCCATCTACCTTATACTAACAATCTACCAGACGTACTGCATGGTACCATTCTCACTTGTTCAATATACCGTCTTGTCGTACTAAGCGATTCTCCTCTACATTTATTGTGCGCACGGCCAAGGTTTGGAACTCTCTGCAGGCTGCTGTGTTCCCCTCTACATATGACCCGTCTGCCTTCAAAGCAAAAGTGAACGTACAACTTCTGGGCTCGTCTTTGAGATACGATCTTATTTTGTTGCACGTATGTACATAATGCCGGGCGCCGGCCCAAGTGTTGTACACTTTTATATGGAAATAATCATTTATAAATGACACTGTAGCATACATATTATGATAATTAACCAATAGGTTTTGTTTACATTAATTAAATTCAATGAAATAGGTAAGAAAGATTCTATTGCGTCTGGTTTTTGTTTCTTATAAAATATCGAAAAACCGATATTTGAAATCCAATATCGCTTTTTTCGATATCGGATTTATGGTCCGATATTCCGGTTTTTCGATATTATCGAAAACCGGTATCCATGCCCTATATATAATATATTTTTGGTGTGTATTATGATAAATATGTATGTAAATTTATTCTAGTTAGAAGTATATGTATATGTACTATATATACACTTGTAATAAAACTTTTCCTTTGCAAAATATTATCTACTTACTTTATTTTTTTTATGCACCTGCCATGTTATCTCTTCACCACCCATGGTTGACTAGTAGAGAATGCCTATGGCATTAAGTCCGCCTTTGTACATTTTGTGTTGCATAAAGTTTTAATAAATAAATTCATAAATTACTCGATTGTAGGACTGTGGTTATGCCACAGAGTGCCACGGGGGAGCAATGGCGAGGCTACATTTCAAACCGGAGGTGTACAAATACACTGTCATCCGATGGTGCCAAATCATTTACATTTGCTGTGCCCGCGACTTCGAATCGCGATTTTTTCGCGTATATCCGAATTCCTTATTAAAGCCAGGATTCAAAGTAGCCCTGTAACCTATTTTCCAGTGAAAATCTCAGTCATTTAAATCGGTTCAGCCATTTCGATAATTAACCAGGATAAGCAGAAGGACAGACAGACAGACTTTTTTTTTAATAATATTGCGTTTTAGTATCGTATAAAAAGCACTTGAGAATGACATATTTCAAAAGTACATACATGTACACTTAAATGTTATTTATGTGTATAGATAATTTATTTTAGTTAACAAGGTAATCACCAATTTTTATTACCATACCCACTAAACCATGTATCCACTGATATACGTGTCAATCGCATATCGTGATTAATTGGAATAATAGTCACCATATTACGTGATTAAATGTTGGCAACATTACATCACTGGATCGAATTTTATTGCCAGACTACAGACGTATCCGGTCTCAATTTCGTTCGAGTTCCGCCTATACGTCTGGATTTAATAGCTTGTTGAGGTATCTGTGATATTAGCTTTGATAAAGGCAATAATACTTTTTTGTATACAATACTTTTTGTACGTTTTGGACTAGTTTGTAAACGTTTATTTTTAACCGACTTCTAAAAAAGGAGGAGGTTCTCAATTCGGATGTTTGTATATATTTTTTTTTTGTTCGCGCATAATCCGTCGCTTGCCAAACGATTTGAAAAATTCTTATCCTGTTAGAAAGGGTATACATCCCAAATGGTCCCATGAAAATTTTATCGAAATCGGACAAGCCTTTCTGAAAAATCAACAAAAGTCTAAAAAAAATATTTACGTTGATGATCTTTTCGTTTACTCTGCATTGCGTTTTTTGTTCGCGCATAACTCCGTCATTCACTGACCCACTAAAAAGCACGAAAATAAAAACTTTTTTGCAAATAATAAATATCAAAACACTACAAAGCCAAAAATAATTTTAATTTCGGAAGGCGGTGTGAAAAAAAAAGAAAATACAAAACCAATAACACCGATTACCGAAATTTAAATTATTTTTGGCTTTGTAGTGTTTTGATATGGAAGTCGGTTTTATTTTTTGCAAAAAAGTTTTTCTTGTTATGGGTTCCCTAGAGCTTAAACCTAGGGCCACGCTTACTGGGCCACGAAGAAAATTACTCTGTAGCGGTAAGTATAGTAATTATCACTACAACATATTTTTAAATGTCACATTCATATTCTTATATTCCAAGTCCTTGACGATGACATAAAAGTGCAACCCCTAGCATTACGGGAAACTAGGGCTAACTGAAACCGCAAAGGACAATAGAAGTTGTTCGTAACAGGTACATATTTAATAGCCAGTATTGGTAATACTGTCGCTTAAAAAGTACTATAAGAAGGTTTACGGCTTCTTTTAAGACGAACGGGTGAAAGTAAAGCTCTGGTCCTATAATAAAACGGAAACAACGCCAATAAACATAAATGTTACGACACTGCGCCGATTGTCTTGCAAAATTGTTTGCCGATTTCGAATCAAATAGAAATTTACCTTTAAAATGTAATCTCATTATTAAAGTTAATTTGATTCTTTACGGTAGGTTTTTATCGTGCCTTTTGTGAGTTACTGCGTTTACGTTTTGATAAAATGGGATTATAAAAAATATTCAGCTTCAATAGCTTAATGGTTAAGGTATTAGCCTTGTGATCGAGAGGTCACGAGTTCGAACCCACTCCAAACAAGCATATTTAGCTTATTTGGAGGGGTTCATAAGACTTCTAGTAATGTGTATTCCACATTCTTTAACGACTCCTTGATTTGATAACTTCTAAGAAAGCTAACTTGTTTGTCTAATCCAAATAACAAAGTTATTTACTTTATACTTATCGGCGTTAATTTTACTATTTATTCTATTCTAATGACATCTTTAGGATGACTGTGAATAATCAAATTATTTCTAAAAAAAATCTTTTGTCATTAATCATAATTTTTGTTCACAATCACCCTCTTTTTGGTAGACTTCCTATTTTCTTTGCTTCCATACTTCCATGTATTATCATCAGTGATCGGAGTAGGTAGATTGATTTGGGGTCAATGAACTGGTACGTATATATTAATATGGATATGCCTCCGGAATTCCGGGATTTTGTAATTATTAAGATTTTTTTAGGAATTTCAAATATTGTAATGTGTAGGATGAAGAATATATCAATATGAATAAGAAATGTTTAACCCTTTTGCTGTCTTTTTAATAGAATATGTGATCGGCCTTCTATAATAAAAAAAACTATGACATGGCTAAACTTGAGTAAAAACGTAGCAAACGTAAAGTGGGATTCTACTAATAATAGTTAATGTGCGTGCGTGCGCCGAAAGACGGGAATAAGCAGTACCTTTGTACTCAAATATTATAATTATTATGCTTATCCTAATGTATTTTGCTGTGTGTACATAAATAATAAAATAAATATATATAATATGTAATAATTATAAGCAGCAGATAATAAACTTGCAAGAAATAACTACTAAATTATTCATATGAAAGTTTCGAATGGACGCACAAAAGTAAGATTCACTTTATGACTTGATAAATAAGAAAAAAAAACATTTTAAACGTTTAACTATCGCATTGTATAAATTTCAAATTTAGTAAGTAGTTTAAAAATCTTTACATTCATAATATTTGATTCAATCACGTAAGTACCAAAATGAAATCCCGGAAAAAAGGCTTATCCATGTTATGATTTCTATGACTATTCAGGATGCAAGTACGTAAAATCAATCTACCTACTCCGATCACTGATTATCATGTATCATTAATATAATTATATAGTTTCTTCAATACACTGCGTCCTTTTTTAAGCAGTACCTATCATATTTTCAACAGAAATGGGCCAAGAGGCTCAGCAGCAGGCAGCGATGCATTGGTCAAGTCAAAGCTCCAGAGCCTTGAACATCGGCGACAACTTTGCAAGTCTATCGGTTTTCTATTGTTTAAATTTCGGGACTCAAGGCGGGATCCAAGTAAAAATATAATTACAAAATTGGGATAGGTTCTGCCTGCTTGTCACTTTTTAACCGACTTCTGATAAAGGAGGAGGTTCTCAATTCGGATGTTTGTCGCTTGCCAACCGATTTGAAAAATTCTTTTTTTGTTGGAAAGGGTATACTTCCCAAATGGTCCCATGAAAATTTTATCTAAATCGGACAAGCAGTTTCTGACAAATCAACAAAAGTAAAAAAAAAAAATTACATTGATGATCTTTTCGTTTACTCTGCATTGTGTTTTTTGTTCGCGCGTTTTTAGTTTTTTGTAGTTGACATTTTGGCTTTTATAACTAGATTAATTACAAATTGACCCACTAAAAAGCGCGAAAATAAAAACTTTTTTGCAAAAAAATAAAACCGACTTCCATATCAAAACACTACAAAGCCAAAAATAATTTTAATTTCGGAAGGCGGTGTGAAAAAAAAACGAAAATACAAAACCAATAACACCGACTACCGAAATAAAATTATTTTTGGCTTTGTAGTGTTTTGATATGGAAGTCGGTTTTATTTTTTTGCAAAAAAGTTTTTTTAATTGAAAGTGTGCTTGTTGGTTTATTTAGATTTTTTAAATTACTTATTTATTTGTTGGTTTTAATATAATAAGTACCGGCAGAGTGCGGGTTGGGTGATGTCGCATGTCTTCGAAATGTTCGTCTTAGGACACGCCGGTTTCCTCACGTTTTACTTCACCGATTTGAGAGCGGTGGTAATGATATGTTGGCCACGTGGCCACCACTGCTCTCTTGTAAAAAATAAAATACTTTATCATCATTGGTGTTATACTATGGTATAACCGAGAAAACAATCACTGCTATTGACATTTTATCTTTAGTGTTGTGGAAACAAAACGATTTATTTGTACGTAATAATAATGTTGCATAGTCTCTTTCTTCCATATCAATAAACTCCTGACCATATGTGTGTATTATTGATCATATCATCTTTAATAACCTTTCCATATTTGAAAGGCTTAATAATCTCGTTATTAGTGACTAATGAAGTAGAGACAGTCCTTTGATGTTTTATGATGACACTACCGGGATTTCATTTCTAGGACTATACATTTATAGTCCTCGGCACGTAAGTTGGCAAGGTTTTGGCATAGTGGGGGTAAGTTCGCGCATCGTGCACTTAGTGGAACAAAAAAGTGGTCACTGTTACTGCTTGCCATTATTCTATGGTTATTGCCATCATTTATTTTTAATCATGTCTGTTCAGAAGAATATTAAAGAAAGAAGAGGAATTCATTAGTTAATTCGGTATTATAAATAAAATAGATATAATACTTACATAAATTAATTTAAAAGTAAAAAAATGTATTTAAAAAATAATATGTTTTCGTCGTCACAATTAGTTAATAAAACTGCTACCCCTTTTATTCTTCTTTTTTCCCGGTGGTCTAAAGACAGTGACGAATTCGAATTTTCAACCTTCCTTAACATATTGTCTAACTGTTCTTTCTGTTGTTTTAATAGTCTGCGTAAAACGGTATTTGATCCTGGCATTGTAATCAACGTAACAAAAACTAAATTTAAAATAACAACTCGTAACAAAAACAAAGGGTACAACTTTCGTGTACGCAAGTGTATTCGGGAGCAAATGGAACGAGAACTACTGACGCACCACAAATTATTGGTTTCATATGTTTCTTGAATACCAGTAATAACAAACGTGTCACAGCACTATGAGGGTCATCACTTTCCACGTCACTTGCCAATAAAACGATAATTCTCTTCGTTCTTCTTAATTTGAAAAATTCGGCCTCTGGTATCAATGTATTGAAATGTCTAATATGCTCCACACATGTAGAAATAGGATTAGAAAACCCTTGCCATATCGTTTGTTATCATCCAAAGAAGCCGTGCACTCGGTATGTATATACCCTTTAAATTACACGTTATATATGTATATTAGGATGGTTGATGACCGATGGTCAAGGTTGATCCGTGGATGGGTTCCACGGACCAACTTAAGGGCAGCTAAAGGAACAGGGTGGGTTTTTAGTCAGTAGAAATCTGACACACACTTCCGCTTAACCCAGAGCGGGAGAAGTCATTCGATGATTTTCCCAGGTGACAAAAAAAAGCGTCGCTTAACCATTAAGATCAGTGCAGTTAATTAATTAATTCATGTAACGGTACACAAGTAACAGTAAGGTATTGTTCCAAAATCTGAAAGTTTTAGTGTTAATATAGATGTTTTCATACTGGCTCTGGAGACTTAGTAAGTGACACTTATGCAAAGGGGACCAATTCTAAAACAAATTCGATTTCCACTCGATTGTAGACAACCTCTGGATAGGATTTCATCACTTTCATCGAACTTATAACAAAAGATTTTCGGATCATAGAAAATGCGCTCTTAGATTTGTATACCCCCCAAACATTTCGAGGACTTCCGATCTACATAGTTGGAGGTTCTGGGTGACTGTTAAATTTATTTATTCATTTTTTTTTGTACACCCAATGTGTACAAAAATATTGAATCACATCTTACAATACAAATGGACGTGAATTAGTTTTAAACAATAAAAACCACTTATTTCGGTAATCACTACAGAAAAGTATCAGCCCCAAAACCATCCTGAAGATATAATTATATTGGAAGCTCAGGTAACCGGCGACCTTTTAGTATGACTAGACACAGACTCCCCGTGTAAATGCTCCGAAAATATGCCTTGAAAAGGGTGTCCTTAACATCATCAGAGTATCGGTACAATCTGCAGGCCAGTATGTTACTTCTAACCGCTTGAGCCCTCCCAATGATTAGTTTTGGTTAAGAAATATGTAATAGTTTATATGTATATTATTTTATGGGCCAAGTTTCCTGAAATAAATTAATTATTTTAAGTCTTCGTTAGGTAGTATGGGAAGTATCATCAATTACCTCGTTCATATTTCCGGTTTTTAAATACTAGTCGTTACTCTCAGATTGGTTTGGATAAGTCTTTGTCAAGAATTTTTAATTTTTAATAAATAAGTGTAGTATGTACTGCGATATAACTCATGATGGTCATAAACCGCTTCTGTTTTAGTAATAAAATCATAAGTTATCAATACACATTTGATCTGGATATGACCCATCAAACATTCCTCTGAGTAAATGTGTGGATGGCTAGCTCACTGATGTCATCACTGAGACAAAGTTTGTCTTGTTTAATCTATATGGACATCACTTAACGTACATGCCATACCGTTTGTGGACTGTTTACACAAAATTTCACGTACTCTACAAATGTCACACTTTCGTTTTTATTGCTATCATCATCATAACTTTTGTAAATCCCGCCATGATGACCTGTACCATGGTACTTTGATATACAACCAAGAAAATTCCCCAAATTGTATCTGATATAATTCTGGGAATTTTTTGGTGATAGCAGATCGTTTATCGGAATAAAACAAAAAACCCGACTGTTAAAAACAAAATTAATCAAGGCAACTTTTTTCCCTATATTTTACTGAGTTTTTATTTGGAATGGTTTTCTGGAGGCTTTTGTTTTTATACCTCAAATAGCTGTCGCAAAAAAGAAACTTAAAAAGCTGCCTAACGGGGGCTACTGTCTTTAAAAATCAATTCATAAGAATTGTTATGTTTACGGCATTAAGCAGAATCTAATGATAGCTCATTCGTCAAAGTCTAACTTAACTTTAAGGCAACAGGGCATGCTAAAAATAACACACACACACACATAAAAACACTTCCCTACTTTTTCGGTTATCATATAAATACCGTGCCCCATGATATAGCCGTGTAATTGGTATGTTCGAGTTACATTCAATAAGGTATCGCTTGTGTTTTAATATCGAAGTGATAAAAGAAGCACTTTTACCACTCTATGCAATATTTTCAGTGTTTGCTTATTCTTCACCAAGAATTACAGTTAGTCGAAGATCTAATATTAACACCTTTAGTTACCAAACGATATAAATTATCGCGACGTGATCATAACAAACGGCGCACTTAGTTTCTGTAATCTACGGCACGCATGTGGATTCTCATAATCACGGTCATGACATGAATTCACAATAATCGCAGTATATCGAGTTCAAGACCAGCTGACCACAAAACTTGGTTTCACATAAGGTCATAAACATGGACCATCTCTTTTGCTCCAACATCACGCTCTAGCAATTTACCTCCTCCTGGATTCTTGCGGCTCGTTTTGACCCAGATATACAAAGCATATGTGATTTAAATATGACTTGAGAGGAAGAGTGGAAATAGGGACGAGACTCGCATTACTGAAACGTAACTCCGGTCTTTAATTATGTACGAACGAATATGCTGCTGACTTTATTTTCTCATTTCGTCACGAACATTCTGTGAAACTAAGCTTGTGATTTTAGATTGTTTATAATGGCTCAGTTACGTGTAGGTTGAAAGTTTTCTTAACCTACCCACTGCCAAAGTCACTTCTAATTTTCAATGTTAATGATATGCCCCGTGCCTACCGGTCAAATTATACAGCTCGCGTATTCAGAATTTGAATTAAACCATTATATCATCGAGTAACGTCTCTAGAATATCAGCTATTAAATGCTACAAAGTTATCAGATTAAGAGGTTAGTATGTCAGTTTTTATGTTTTGATAATGGTTTGGTAAAAACGACGCAACTAGAAGTTTTCTTACTGTAGCTGTAAAACGTGGTTACGACGTATTTTACGGTAGGCATATGGGTTTTACAGGTTTTACAGTTGCATGTGGCAATTTTGATGCGTTCCTTATTTCTTTGTATCAGACAAGATGTGAAGCGCGGTGCGGAAGTAAGTCTGCGAGACGAGTGATGCTGCCAAAATAGCTCTGCTTCTATGCGTTAAAATCATAACAAGCTTAAATCGCTTCTCGGATCGTTATTTATTACATCATGGGGCTGTGTGGTCCACGTCCAAAAATACACCGCCACTTTCGTGGGTGTCTTTAAGGTCAATTAAATATTGTAAACAGCATATTTGGATGCTGAATGATTATAGCTATAGTCTTCTCTAAATCCCCGTACTCCCAAAATGAATTGTCAGTTAGGTATCTCCATTTAGCGCGCCGTCCCGTCATGCATACGAGTTGTATACCGAATATCTTATTCTGTTTCTTTGTATGCAGGTGGATAACCGTTAACACGTTTGGCTATTAATATTCTGCCGGCACGTACATGCTTAGTACAGACGCAAAAATACGTTTTTTAATTCATTTTTCGGCTAACGGATGTTTAATTACTTCACTTTGACGAAAAATATTCTCGAACCTCGACCGAATTCCAGATTTCTATTTTATTGATCGTACTTCGAGAAGTCTCGTTTCGAAGCCTTTAGCACTAATTGTTTGTAGTCCAACTTTCGGGAAAGTTTTAGTTGTTAGCTTGTTGTGATTTACGTTTAATTGAGCAGGGAGGTCGAACGAATTCACATGATTTGTGCTAACGTGGCCTTTGTTTCCAATTATTTGGATACAGTTACCAATCGATCACGTGTGTGAAGCACAAGTTTTTAACGATATCTGAAACGTGCGGACTATTTGGTCTGCTACTTGAAACGTAATAAAAATATTTATATTGTAGAATGTACGTAAGTTCTACATTCTTGATTTATCAGTGGGAGTACGTGGTTCGAATTAAAATTGATTTATTTATCAAGGTTAATACTAATACTGTATTTATAAATAAACATTTGAGAGCTGAGATGTAAACAGTCGCCATAATGTTATCGACATGAATACCTGTTTTTTGCTCAGCTTTCCAATTAGTATATGTTTATGTCCATTCCTTTAATGCCTTTATTTCCAAAAGGGTTGTAGAAAGAGACTGTTTGCAAAATTAAAAGAAAATTGGAAAGTGTAGTCTTACCTAAAATGTAATATCGCTAGCGTGAAATCACTTTCCGCAACAGTGGTAGAATACTTTACTGTTCCGTATCGAATTCGGAAAAACCAAATATTTATGAAATCAATGCCTCGCGTTTTACTCTTTGACCCGTGACATTGACTTTTCTGATGTACAATTGAGTTTAATTGAGATCGATCGTTCGAAGAAATGAAAAAAAAAAGATCTCTGTTCAACTCTGTCAATTTCTGAGAATCAAATTAGTTTGGCTATTAAGAATGTACTAATTTAAAAAAAATGCGGCACACACATTTCGTGCAGTTCGAAAGATATATTTACTAAGATCACAATCGCTAATTGCCAATTAAGGAAGGCAAATTACTATTTTTTGTCTCGGTGTCATTTGATCAAAATCCATGATAGTAGGTAACCGGAAAGGGACATAACCATGAGCTAATAATATCTTGCTCATAATTTCATTTTACAATACTTAGGAAGACATAGCTGACTAATGATGATGCTACATTATCAGGCGGGTACAGTACTTGAAAAACCCTGATAATTACGATGCTTGATCATTAGCACATCGATCATCAACGAACAAGCAAGTCAAGGCATCTTGTATGTATTAATTTAGTATTTTGTCATCAGATCGAGAAACAGTTAAATTTTATATGTAGATTTTTGCCTGTTTTGAAACTTGTTGACAAAATAGACACGTAGACATTTTTGCTTCATAACTTTAAAGGCAATAACTTTGAGGAACCAACTGAAATTTATATTCACGAATCCTCCTCGAAATCTTCCTTCATGATAACAGCAATCTCAAGTGAATGAAATGAAGCAAAAGCTTCAATATAGCATTCCCCCTGCGGGCTCATAATATCCCACAGATTCCTTATAATAAAATTTTCATAACTTCGGTTGATATTCAAGGTAGGGAAGAGAAGAGACTTGAGAACGATACATCATACTAAATCCGTCAAGCCAGCCCTTACTTTGCGAAATAATACTGATTTTATCCCTTATTGATCTGTAATATGAATAGAGTCTCATTCCATAAAGTTTACGTTATGTTCGTCGGTATTTCATGGCACTCCTCATTTGTTGCCTCGTTAAGAACTAAACGTAATGGTATTATGTCAAACCTTTTTAGGGTTCCGTAGCCGAAGGGCAAAAAACGGAACCCTTATAGTTTCGTCATGTCTGTCCGTCTGTTTTTTTGGTTTAAATAATATTCCACAACTTTTTCACACAACGCCATCTAGTCCCAAACTAAGCAGAGCTTGTGGTATGGGTACTAGACAACTGATAAACATACATATATATTCCTAAATACATACATATTATAGATAAATTACACCCAGACAGAGAACAAATGACCGTGCTCATCATACAAACATTTGTCCTAGGTGGGAATCGAACCCACGACCTTGCGCATAGCAGTCAGGGCCACTGACCACTTTACCAACGGAAGAAGTTTTTGAGATTAGCATATTTTCTAAAACCGCAAATATAACTTTGTATATTCATACAAACACTATGAAAAACAAAGTTATTTGGCGTAGTTGTAAAAATGTGAATAAGATAGAATTAAGAAATTTGTAAGGTTTTTTTGTGAAATAAATATACATATATTATATTATTATAGTTACTGCGGAACCCTTCATGGGCGAGTCTCACTCGCACTTGGCCAATTTTTCTGTTTGCAATCTCCACGCGTACCAACACGTAATTCTGTAGTAGCACAAACCGCTACAGTTATATAATTATATTAATATGTTTATATTATGGCGTCTATTCTGAGCTACACTACCACAAACTTTGTCTATAATTAAAATATATTATTTAATAATCTTGTACGATCGCCCCAAGTAGCGCAAGCATGCAACCGCACTAATGCCATTACACTGAAATGCTATCCCCATTTTCTTTGAGTAATGCAATAGTTTGCTTAAAGGGGGTGCCCGGGACTCATGTGTCCGTCATGATCGATTTATTCCTAATAGGATTTTCCAACGACGACGTGCGAGGCCTTACCGATGTGAAAATAATTCTATTTTAAACATGAAGAAAAATCAGCTCTTCTTTTTATAGTAGATGTACCATGTTCCCTTGGTTTAAAGATAACTATCGAGTAACGGTATTGTGTAAGCGAGTAGATTAATGGTGAGCCAGTGTTGTTAACGGAAACAATGGTGCTTTTTTTACTCAATTTAACCGATTTATTGCTCGGACATAATTCATTGCTTTCTCCGGCTTGTTTTTCTTTTACGATTTAATATAATAACCTATACCTATTTGTACCAATCTGAGTATTCTCTCTATTTCTATATTTGGTGACCAAGAACCACAAATTGTAGACCCGAGGACCTTTATTGAACTTAACGTGGTTAATTATATTGAATACGGTACAATGGCAGCCCGGGGTGAAACTAAAGGTCGGAGAAGTTTTGATTGACTATTTGTGACGGCGAGGTTAAAAGAGTATTGATTGAATTGAATTGATAAGCCTTAATTACGGAATTTCTTCAATATAATATTAAACGAGAAAATTTGGTCTTTCAATAACAAGCCGATTTCATCGATATTGATATGAGGATAATATTGATTCGCAACATTCTTTGTATAATGAGCTCTCATATATTCATTAAGCAAGTGATAAAATTCGACATAATAATAAATGAATCGCGAAGTATTTGTTCGCAAATAACTCGCTCAGCGTGCGGAAACGGCGTATATCTGATGGGAATTCGCGAGAATGAACTTTTAACAAAAACATCTTATGTCAGACAGTGTGTTACGCCGACTTATATAATAGCACACAAAAGGTTTGCACTTGTGCAGTTTCCCATGCGTCGAGCTGTCAACAATTTAACATTGTCTGATTTCTTGCCATTTCATAAAAATACTACACCACTGTGAACTACTCGAATTAAACTACTGACGCATGTTACATATGTTTTCTTTGACATTTCAACGCAATTTTTGACGTCATCCTCGTCTATATACGACGTGAACTTGACATTGCGTTGGCGATTTTAACATTCGAGGTCATAAATACAAGCAATCATAAATAACTATAACATTCAAATAACTTTTTGAGTATTCATTCTTCACATTCTTCTTTACATAAAAATGAAACGTTCATTTAAAATCCTTGTTTACTTTAGTTAAGCTGTGAGAAAAATAAATCCAAAGATAACATAGTACTTGTCGATTGTTCGATTTAAATTCTCACGGAAGTTTAACTTTTCCCATCGACGATTAATGTATGTAATGGCTATAACTAAGCACCACAATAAGCACTTATTGTTGTAATTGTGCACGTTGAGAGCTAACACTGACCTGGGGAATCTTTCACGAATAGAAGGTCAGTTGAAACAGCTTTTTTTTAATTTTCCTTTCAGAAAATTGTATTTGAGGCCGCCGTTTCGTTAAAATCTTAAACGTAACTTTTTGTCGACACCATATTTTTAGGAATCTGAAAACAGATCTAGTCTATAAAAAAAACCGTTTGTGCCTAGTGACTTTCGCTTTCCTGGATTATTGATTAGAAGTTGATTGATGATCGTGAAATGAAATTAAGGTCTTCAGGTGTTTTCTCAAGATGAAAATACCTTGCTCCAACTTTGCCTTATAGATATAACCTGAAATAATTTATTTGACTTTAAACGTCAATTACAGGAGTCCAGAAGTTCTAAGTATTATGTTCCTATTCCAGTTACAACGGATACCTTCCAGCAGGAGAGAGAGGTCGGCGCCGGAGCAAGTTCGTACTGTACCGACGACCTTCGGCAAATGGTGTGAGACGCTCAAAGCACTATGTGGTCAAGACGCCACACAGCAGCAAGGCGATCCTCGATGCCAGCCAACACTCAATATCGTACACACTTAGCCGTAGTCAGGCGGTCATCGTCGAATACACGGAAGACCCAGATACGGATATGTTCCAAGTAAGTTTAGATTTAGGTACGACCATTAAACCACCAACGAACGTTTGAATGTACCTTAAAGTATACTTTCATTGTACACACGTAAAGATTGGAATTCCTTGCCGGAGTCTGTGTTTCTGATAGTTATAAGCCTGCTTCATCTTCGACCACATTATCGCTTACTATCGTGTGAGACGGTGGTCAAAGGCAAGCCATTAGAAATTGGCCAAGTGCGAGTCAGACTCGCCCATGAAGGGTTCCGAAGTAACTATAATAATATAAAATAATATAATATGTATATTTATTTGACAAAAGAAAAACCTTACAAATTTCGTAAAACTAGCTTATTTACAGTTTTAACAACTACGCCAAATAACTTTGTTTTTCAGTGTTTGTATGAATTACAAAGTTATATTTGAGGTTTTAGAAAATATGCTGTATCTCAAAAACTGTTGACTTGATCTCGTTCAAACCAATTTTGGTTGAAAGTTTACATTAAGATCTACAGACATATATTTTTTTGATATTTCACTCAATTATTATAGAAGTTGAGGGGAGGGGGGACACATTTTACCACTTTGGAAGCGTATATCTTTTAAAAGATTAACCTTATGAAAAAGTGGCTTTAGAAACCTCAACGTCATTTTTAAAGACATGTCTATAGATACCACACACGCATAGGTTTCATGAAAAAATATATTTTCAGTTTCAGTTCCATGTAACTAAAAATTTTAAAAATATTTTAATTTTTTTTTCTTAAAATTGGAAAGCGGTTCACAGAATCCATCTACCTACCAGTTTCACATGTATAGTCCTAATAGTTTCGGAATAAAATAGCTGTGACATACGGACGGACGGACGGACAGACGGACGGACGGACAGACAGACAGACGGACGTACAGACATGACAAAACTATTTATATATAGGTTCCGTTTTTTGCCATTCGGCTACGGAAACCTAAAAAAAGGTAGACTTCGTTGTGTCCCCTGAAATCACGGTGGAACGAAACAGTATTATAAAACGTAGATATTTCGAGAAAGCATGTAGCTTTTTTCAATGGTATATTGTTGTGAAAGCAATGTAGGTTCGTCATCTTGTGCTATGATTTTACTCAAAAGTTGGCAAAAATTAAGTTATTTTTTTATTGTATATACTTTTCCGGTATAAAAAGTATCCAGTGTGGTGCCCAAGATGTTAAAGTATAATTTCACCAATTTTCATCGTAATCGAACCCGTAATTTTTACGTGATGTTTGAACAAACAGACAGACATTTTTTTTTTCAATTATATTTTTGGCTTTGGTATCCATTTAGTAACACCCTCTGCTATTTAGTTGTTTAATATTTTCAATATACAAAATTGAAACTTCTACATTTTTATTATATGTGTACATTTAAAATGTTCACATTTGGCTTCATTGGATTGACCTTTTAAGTGTCATAAAAATTGGGAAATAATAAATGATTTGCTTTGAGTTTGAAAGTAAAATGATCTGTACAACTTGTCACACACGTGACAAAAGACATCAACAGGATTTACGTTTGTCCGGTTTCCAAGAGTCGGTTTTTCCAAGCTAATCTTGAGGTAAACGGCGCACGCTTACTCAATGGAGTAGGCTGAGAACTACTACGCACAAAACATTTTAATTGAGCCGTCGGCGTCGTGATCGTGATTATAATACAGGCTATGCTTGGTTGTAAATACTTTCTACCACCTTGGAGAATGGACACACCTATGTGTTCTTACACGTTCCAAAGACATTGGCACATCACGGGGAACAAAACAGCTTTATGATTTCGAAATCATATCACAAGATCCCCTCGCATTGGGTCCTCTTATCGGGCACCAGACGTTGTCTGTTTGCACTAAAAAACATCTATTCTAAACAATGTGCTACACGAGCTCAAACAATGGGCTTTGATACACGATTGCTAAATGGGGACGCGTATTTCATCTACAACACGTATGGATAACAACCCTCGGTTCAGAACGTTTTTCGCAATGCGCAAATAGAAGCACCATTCCTTGCCACAAGGTCTGCTTCGATTTAAACAAGATTATACACAAGAAAAAACGTTGGTTTAATGCCAAAAAAATTGCAAACATGTGTCTCTAATGGAGCCGCCGAAATTCTGATGTTGTAAAATTTCTGAATAATTAAATTTGGACATTGAAGTTGGGCCAGAAGCTCGATCCTTTTAAATATAAAATGAGTTGCAAAGTGTCAGACTGTTTGTTGTTATAAATCTTGTTGTTTACGTTTCGCGTTGCGCATGAGGCAGTGTGTTTACCCGTCGGTGGCGTGTCGTGGCGTCTCTCATATCTAATCGGCGCATATGGGTTAGTGCCCCCCGGGAGAACAATGCGTTGGTCCCTTATACGCGCGTCATTGATGAACTGAGCCCATGCTGCTATTTGGAGCCACTATCACATTATCAGATCGTGTCGCAAACACTTAGCCCATGATAAGGTCCAGACAAACCGAACTACAACTGTCTGTGATAAGGTTATTTACTCACGGATTAATGATACGTAGATGTTGACGGTTGCCTCTTCTTTTGCCATTTGTACTTACGGACTCATTCAACTCAATAGTATCATTGGTGAAGTACTTTAAAATATATAAACTACGATTATCCGTAGTTGAATTAACTCGCGTTTAAGAGCTTTGCCCATTTGTTTGCGGATCCTCTTGCTACATAATATGGCTTCAACTGTTTAAAAGCATTCACCTCCACTGAAATAATAATGAGGTTGTTTGTTATAAACTCTTATTGTACAACTTAATCCAAGTGGGCACTTGACGCAGCCGCACTTGCTAATTTCTATGGAGCGGTGAAGTTCGTTGCCGCCGCGGTCGACGCACTGTTCCACATCCTGTTCATTTGATTGAACGCCATTTCCATTGTTGCCAACACTTACACATCGCAAACTTGCCGTAAAATCATATTCGAACACCCAAATAAATATTTATTTCGCTTCAACTGGCACACTGGGCACCGGAAGTGTTCCAAACATTTGCATACATCGCGTCATTGTTTACTCCTAGATACTCAGTCATGAATATCCTTTATTTTCCGGAAAAAAAAATCATTCATATTCAATTTCAAGTCTTGTTACATAAATATTTTTCGATGTCGTATTCCTTTTAGATTAATTCTACAACATAATATATCGAACAAAACTTGTTTACGACTGTAAAAAATAAATTGTTAGCATTACAGACGGTTTTTGCGTCAACAGAATCGTTTTGCTGTCTAGGCTTTTGTTATTACTTGCAGTCTACACTGTTGTAAGCATTAACCAATTTATACAAGGTCTTGGTGCCTGCTTAAAGTCTTGTAGATACAATCTATTCAATTGTTTATTATTTTCAGTAGTTACCATCATTATACCAAGGGTACAGTCACACCATTAAAATAATCATCTCCTACAATCTCTACCGGGGTCGCTGATAATTTATGTTTAATCAGTCATTGGCTTTGTTCCACCCACACTGCCATTAGTTATTAGCTATATTTACAGCAAATGAATCTGTTTCAAACAGGTCGTTGGCCTAAAATCTAGGTCTAGCTGGTTTTTGTAAATATGCTAATGCTCCTTCATAACATGGTAGAGGTGAACGGTGCACGACGGCAATCTTCTTGCGGTGGATTTCGTGCCACACCTCTGCCTCATTGTACAAGTTTAATAACCCAATGACCCACAAGTTGGAATTCCCTGCCGGAGTCTGTGTTTCCCGATAGCTATAACCTCTTAAAGGAGTCTTTAAGTCAAGAGTGAACAGGTTACTTTTAGGTAAGCGTGCTCCATCTTCGACCACATCATCATCTACCATCAGGTGAGATGGTGGTCAAACGCGAACCTATTTTTTATAATAAAAAAAGTTTACCATTATTTATTGTTAAAACAAAATTTATAAGAGACCAGGGATTTTCATTTCCCCGTGATGTACATATTCTCTCCAGAAATGCACTTTGTAAGTGCATTTTTAGGGTTCCGTAGCCGAATGGCAAAAAACGGAACCCTTATAGTTTCGACATGTCTGTCCGTCTGTCTGTCTGTCTGTCTGTCCGTCCGTCCGTCCGTCCGTCCGTCCGTCCGTATGTCACAGCCATTTTATTCCGAAACTATTAAGACTATACAAGTGAAACTTGGTAAGTAGATGTATTCTGTGAACCGCTTTCCGATTTTAAGAAAAAAATTAATAAATATTTAAAATAAAGGAACTAAAACTGAAAATATTTTTATACATGAAACCTTTGAGTGTGTTGTATCTATAGACAGGTCTTTAAAAATGACATAAGGGTTTCAAAAATCACTTTTTCATAAAGTCAATTGTCTAAAAGATATACGCTTCCAAAGTGGTAAAATGTGTGTTCCTTCCCCTCTAACTTCTATAATAATGGAGTGAAAAATCTAAAAAAAATATATGTCTGTAGATCTTAATGTAAACTTTCAACCAAAATTGGTTTGAATGAGATCGTGTTAGCAGTTTTTGTGATACAGCATATTTTCTAAAACCGCAAATATAACTTTGTTATTTATACAAACACTATGAAAAACAAAGTTATTTGGCGTAGTTGTAAAAAATGTAAATAAGCTAGTTTTAAGAACTTTGTAAGGTTTTTTTTTTTCGTCAAATAAATATACATATTATATTATATTATTATAGTTACTACGGAACCCTTCACGGGCGAGTCTGACTCGCACTTGGCCAATTTTTATAAACTACAAGCACTTCATTAAAATCTTCATAACATCATAATTGAAGTGCTGCCTTTGTAGCGCGAAATGGGGATGCTGCACTTCTGGGTGCAGTATACCCTCATTTCTGTGTTTATGTTATATATAAGATATAGCTAGCAAATCAGTTACCAACAGCCATGCACAAATTCTGACAGCTGGCTGCTACTGTGAAATTCTAAGCAAAATATTAAAAATACCCAATGACTTTATTATATTTACTAGGGCATAGTACATATAATACACACATCAAAAGTGTCTAGGGATCAACATATATTTTTGCAATAACTTTTCTCCTGATTGATATTAATTAAAATTTTCTTTAAGGATTCATCAAATAAAGTGTTTTCGTTTGTCACAGTAACGATAAACCAAGTCACCTTTGCATTAATAAAGAAATTTGCCATTTTCCTAATAAAGGGATTTTTGACATTTGAACCACTAACATTAAAGTTCGAAAAAAAGACTGAAATAACAGTTTTCTTTAAAATTTTATTGGGTAACTTAAACAACTTAAAAAATAAAACCGTGTTTCTACCGCGAACACTAACAACACAAGAACATCGGTTTGGCATACTCAAAATGAGTTCATCCAAATCACGCTGTGGAATGGCCGCCCATGTTCGTTGCAACAACAAAAAAAGGTCTTCTTGCGACTGGATACCCTCCATATTCGGCAGAGCTCTTCTCTGTAGCATATCCCATGCATGCTCAATCGGGTTCAAGTCTGGCGACTGAGCAGGCCAGAGCAGGACATTGATGTTAGCTGCGGCGAGAGTCTGTCTTACAACTCTTGCGGTGTGCGGTCGTGCATTATCATGCATTAACTGAAATAAGGGACCGATTTGCACTTGTAGAGGAACGATGACGTCAGATACAATCGTCTCAGCATAAATTTGAGCGTTGAGGTTGCCTCTGATCCAAATCAACTCAGTTCTTCCGCCGATCCAAATACCCGCCCATACCATGATGGTTCCACCACTATAAGGATGGACTTCCTGGCAGGATTTTAATCGCTGTTGGCGTCCAGGGGTTCTCCAGTGTCGTATACGTCTTGTATCCGGTCTCATACCAAAACGAGACTCATCAGAAAAGCACACGAAACGCCATTGTTCTTCTGCCCAATTTCTGTGTTCAAGAGCCCATTGATATCGAATCCTACGATTGTGCATTGCTATAGGTGGTACCCGTAGCGGTCTTCGGGAATGAAGGTTCACTTCATGCAAGCGGTTTCTGACTGTTTGGTCGCTAATTAAGTTCCCTGAAGAGTGATGAAGCCTCACGGCTAACATCATGGCGGTTATTGTTGGAGCTCTTCGAGTTAAGATTTGAATGTATCGGTCTTGTCTCCGTGTGGTGCAGCGATACCGTCCTCCATGGCGCTCAGCCACGGTACCAGTGTTTCGGTAACGTGTCCAAAGTCGACTGATAACACTCTGACTTGTATTCAGAGCTAAAGCCACAGTACGTTGCCGGGAACCAGCTTCTATCATTCCCACGGCTCTGAGCATTTCTTCCCTGCTTAAATGACGTCGCCGCTCCATAATAACGTTGGTTTTAATCAGTAGTAGGGAAACAGTAGCACTAATAATGTCTTCAATGCGTTGTATGTTTTTATAGGGAAAATATTGACAGCTGATTTTCATCTTTTACTCGAATTTGATTAACAGTTCCTGTTTCAAATTATGAAATGCACCAAAAAGGATCCATATAAATTTATAAAATCATAAATTTATTACAAAGCCACATCTCAATCTCAAGAAATCCGCATAAAAATGCTTGATCCCTAGACACTTTTGATGTGTGTATTTTCATTGTACTACTGTAAACGTATTGATTCCTAGTTTTGAATCTTTGCTACAGTATATTATTCTCAACATGAACTATGAAACATAAGCCATCATAAAAAGTGTTAACTGTGCAAGTAAATGCTTTCCTCCACAAAAATAACTGCAGAGCACTCTTAACATCAATAAAAATTGATTGGTTCTTTGTACAACGTTGTTAAAAGAGCACTGCATGAATGAAATGAATACCGACAAACGACCCAGTGATGAGATGCCAGCGTTATAAATTTAGTTTGCGATGATAAATTCATAATTTTCATCCTCTTAACGCCAGTCTATGTAATTTGTTTCGTTTCATAAAAGGGGTGAAACGTTAAGCAGTTTGTTGTATTTCATTCGAAATTTATAATCTTAGCTAGCTCTGCTCTGCACAAGTGCTCCGATATGTCTGAATTATCTTCCAATACCGTTAAATGGATTATCCGTACAGCGGTAAAAGGCATTGCACAAACCCCCCTTTGATTGGCAGCGCCGGTAGTCATAAAAATTCAGTGATGCATCATGTTTGGTGGCGCTAACGGGGTGACACGTGACGTCACGGATGACCCGATCCGCATGTCAACGAGGGTGGGGCGTGAGCGTGACGTCAGACCTGGGGTGGGAGTACGAGACGGCGTGGTTGGGCCAAGGACGTCGCCGGGCCGACCGGCGCGCAACACCCGTCGCAATCGATAACGTGGCTTGACAACCGTGATCTGCAATCGACTGCCTATCCTTACATCTGATCAAGATATGCACTAGAGAACCCCACCGCAAAAGCATTCACTGGCCCAAGGAGTCCCCTCTGTAGAAACTAAACAGATGTTGTCATATTTATGTCTTGAATGTAGTACATGGCGGTAGAATGATCCCCGTCAATGAACTTGTTCTTCAGCAAACAGAAATATTTTTAAATTTTTGATGTCTCTAAACCGGTTGGTTTACAACGAATATGCCCATTTGCATATTCGTAGTAAATCCGAACTAAATTGCAATCTTATACGGTGATGCATATCAGATGGAAGGGTTTTCTATTAGGTCAATTGATCGTACATTCTAGTTGAATTATGTCACAAGAAAATTTTAGAGTTAGTCTAACGGTTGTTCACCGTCACTTTAGCAAAACTATATTTGCTACGTGTTCACCCCGCCCCGGTTAACTTACTTTCACTTGTGTTTTATCTTCGTGCAACCTTCAAGATCACGAAGAGAACTGGTTTTAGTTCTCATGAATTTACTCCAGATTATGTCATGTAAAGGACTACTATTATAAAGGAGGATATGACCGTAATTATATTTGCAATTACGATATATAAAACGTTGAATCGATTGCTATAGTCAGGCCATGTAGGTCGGTTTCAAGGGATTTCAACTATTGACTTATCAATTGTTGCTTGATTATTCTTTTGAGCGCATTATCATCATCGGCTTAGCCTTTTTCCAAGCATAACGGTTAGCTTCCAGTCTAACGAGATGCAGCTTATCTTTTTTTTTTATTATTGATAATAATCTCACCTGATATTAAGCGATGATGTGGACGAAGATGAAGCACGCTTGCCTAGAAGTAACCTATTTACTCTTGACTTAAAAGACTCCCAGGTTATAGCTATCAGGAAACACAGACTCCGGCAGGGAATTCCACTCCTTAGTCGTACGCACAATGAAAGTATTCCCAAAGCGTTTTGTGCGTATGGGTGGGACCTAAACAAGCCAGTAACTGGGTAAGGCGATATCTATTTGCAACGATACCTCCTTGCATTGTTGGTGACAGATTTTCTGGTTTCTAACCCGTAACAATCGCTAAGGATGTGAAATACTTCCAAGGACCAACGGCTTCTCATGTTTTCCGAGACAAAGAATCTCGCTAAGTTAAGATCATCCATTCACAGGCCGACCTCGGACCCTAACCTTTAAGATCGACCAATGTGGCTGCTATTATATTAGCCACGAGCTCCTCTATTATAAGAGCATATTAAATAAACCTTAATCACAGTTCGATCAAAAATAGCCCTCTGCTGAAATCTCCGGCGTTATCGTTGAGAGTGCAGCCTTGGCCGAAGTCCAGGAAACACCCCGCTTTTACTGGTGAAAGTATTCCTTTTGGATAGCTTTTACAGCTGTAAATAATATCTGCTGAAAATTCATAGGTTGTGCCATATTTCTACCACATAAACCTATAGTCACACTGTTGAAATCGCACGTTCGGATGTTTACCTTTACATGTGCAGGCTAATCATAGGGGCTTAGTTACAAAGCGAATCAAATAACGTAGAAGTGCAGTTTTGAAGCGCCGCACAGTGATCAATTTCAAAAATTTAGGGGGACGAAATTATTAAATTCTGAAATCATGAAATATGGTATATTTATAACTTTAAATAGTATCGAAAAATCATTTTCACATATTTTAACTTGGTAATTAATATTTTATGTACTTTGTTACATCACTCCTCATCTAGCACAACTTCTGGTTCTTGTAAAAGATTAAGTACCTCAATTGGCATTGTATGTTTTTATTTTGTTTTACAGTGACTTCACAGGTCGATGTAATGACAAAATATTGAATAAATAAATATTTTTTATTGAGGCACCATTACCTAAAAAAACACTTTTTACTATAGAAACCGGCAATCACCGGAAAAAAATGTATATTTTTGTATAGCCAATAGTCCCTACTATATAATGGAATCAAAATGATATAATAATGTACTAATTTGTACTTTTAAACGTAACACAGTTCAAACTTAGAAAAGTTAGTAAATATCAGTACATTATTAAATATATTTTTTTATAATATAAATTGATCTATTTTTTTTTTATATACCAATAAAAAGTACAGACCTTCCTTAATGTGCACCATTTTTTTGAGTTTTCAATTTACACTGATATCTTAGCCAACTTAACTTGAATAGGAGCGCAAAACAACGATAAGTCAGTCTTGTTAATTGTTATAATAATTTAGCTTTCGAGATAACTTTGAAATGGCATATCTATTAAACTACTGACTGTATAATGGTGATATTTTAGTATAATGTAAACAACTTACCTTCAAGTCTTAATAAAATGATTTTTCGAACTACCGACACATTGACCAAAAATAATTATGGGACGCTAACTTTTAATAATTGATCACTGTGCGCCGGCGTTGAGTTTATACCTATCATCGTTTGCGGCACACTTGCTATGGGTGAAACTTTTTCCATTATACCGCAGGTCTAATGCTGTTCTACTATTCACAGAAAACCGCACAACTTCTCATCAACAGACTAAAATTAAAGCAATACTTCACTCACTTGAAGTTAGAAGGTTGCTTCGATATTGTTCTAAGAACTGAATAACAAAGTGCTTTCAGTCTAAGTTTCCCTTTTATCTTTTAATGAAGTGTTTCACCCCGGCAAGCTCCCGAAACGTTAACAACAGACTATTTATACGGCTTTAAAATTGGAAACTTTTTAAATTACCATCAAAGTCGCCAGGTTGTGTAAACAAGCCATGTTGTTTGAACAATAAATCTCTTATATCAAATTTGTTTTAGTAAGCTGTTTATTTTAGACGTTTCGCGTTTATACAAAGTATTGTTACATAGTCATATATTCACACCTCGTTTGTATAGTATTTTGACAATTCAATTTATACCACAGAGTTGTTCTGGTAATTTATATCGAGATGGTTTCATAAAAATGGGTGTTGAGTTAATTTTAGAAAGATCATTTCGTATATACACGTGGTATTTAATATAAATATTTGTAACCTTTATATAGGATTCGCAGAGTAAGTAAGTGTACCGCCGTAGGGTGTAGTGGCGAGACGGTTCATCGGACCCATGGATGAGTCGCAGCGCTCAACGCTCATTATCTCGTACACGTCTAGACTAGGGATGCTGTTGATCAGACTAAACATGCTCTCTACTTCATCGTTCGTAATTGGGATTGTTAGAAATGACAAGAATAGGTTGTGACCAATCTAAATCCCTTGTACACTTTCTCCTTACGTAGGCGTCATTATCTTGTTGAATATTATATGGCATTTCGAGCTTAGGTGGTCTAGTATCATAATGACATTAACACATTCTCTGAGGGGCTGGGTACCATAGAAACACTCACTTGACCTCAAATTTCAAAGAATCCTCTGGTAGTTTACAGATATTTTTTCAAGAGAACTACATACGTAGAATTCACATTACTAGCAATCTTGTTAACCCATCCAACTAAGATAAATATGCTTGTGTCTGGGGTGGGTTCACGGCAATAGTGTAATGAGTGAGGTTCGAAAACGCGACCTTTCGATAACAAGTCGTGACACCTTATCTATTAGGCTTTTGACGCTTTTTAGAATGGAAATCATCAAATAGTAAACGCTCCACGTAAAACCAGTTCTTGCAACTATAAGTGAAATTATACTATAACTAGCTTTTGCCCGCGACTTCGTCCGCGTGGAATAGTTACTTTGGGCTAACGTTAAATTTAACCCCGATTTTGAAGCATTCTTCATTGCTGCTCCGCTCCTATTGGCCTTAGCGTAATGATATATAGCCTATAGCCTTTCTATATAAATTTACTATTTAATTAAAAATATTTTTTCAATTCGAACCATTAGTTCCTGAGATTATCTCGTTCAAACAAACAAACAAACTCTTCAGCCTTATATTATTAGCATAGATAGCTGTTGCCCGCGACTTCGTCCACGTTTCCGTCGTTTTTCGTAAAAAAAAGTAGCCTATGTCCTTCCTCACGGTTCAGTGATTTTGATGTAACACACAGATTACCTTTCGTAATTTAGTAGGGAAATATAATATGTCAATCTATAATACTGTTGAAAAGTATCGCAATACCGAACCGCACAATATTATTGTTAATAGCTGTGCCCGCGACTCCGTCAGCGTGTAACTCCTTGTGTGTTATTAAGTTAATGTATTGGTAATATTGTTTAGATCACGTTCACATGAGGCTTAAGTACCTATAGAACGACATTACTTCAGCGCAAAGCTTCCGGGTAAACTATGTTGAAAGTTGACCCGTGCGGCACGTGAACACAAAGATTTCTAGAACTGCTAACCCGGGAAAGAGCGACGTACAACTGACCATGCGAGAAACAACTGACACCGAGATCTACTCCAGCAACACGAAAAGTCTGCCCTTGAGCCTTATTAATTGTCATTGCATAAAACACCGATACTGGGAATCGCGTTCTTTTGAATTGGAATGGAAAATTATTTGGTATTATGGGAATTCTGGGAATAAAGACGGTTCCTCCTGCACCGCAACCTGTTAAAATTTGAGCTTCTATTATATTTTGTTGCAACTGGGTTACTTTTAGCCGAGTTCCATTGCAAAGTTGTGGTGGTTTTAAATTTCGGAGCAAAATAATAATCAGAAAGCTTCGAACTGCTAAGCTATCGGGAGTTACACGTGTTATTGTGAGTCAACCGTAAAAGATAGATATATGCTGTTGTGGGATATTTTGTATATAATTTTAAGGAGAACATTTCCGTCATAAATAATTTCTGTGTAGCTTTAACCATTAAGATAGCACACGCGACGGAAGCTTAAAAAATGGAGTAACTTCTCCCGTTTTCCCAACATTTCCCTTCACTGCTCTGCTCCTATTGATTGTAGCGTGATGAAAAGTATACTATAACCTGCTCAGGAGTATGAATATTATTTGTACCAAGTTTCGTTAAAATCCGTCGAGTAGTTTTTGTTTCTATAACGGTTATACAGACAGACAGACAGACAGACAGACAGACAAAAATTTTACTGATTGCATTTTTGGTATCAGTATCGATCCCTAATCACCCTCTGATAGTTATTTTGTAAATATATTTCATGTACAGAATTGACCTCTCTACAGATTTATTATAAGTATAGATGGACAAAGGATCTAGCCGGTTAAGAATTATGGTTGAATAGGTACTGAGAAAAAAATATTTTTCGTTAAGGGTTGTCACCCCCATTATTCCTTTACTATAGGGGTTAGGGTTGTGAGATTAAGTGTATGGCTATTTTAAATGAAAAACAATAAAAACGAGGTAAGAATCCTTCATCAGACGCGAGTGCAGTTTTCATATGCTTAACCGGCTAGATCCTTTAAAACGGTTACTATAGCAATTGGATAAAACGTCATACTAATTAAAGCGAAAGCGCTTAAGATAAAAACTTTTTAACAAAAAATTAAACCGACTCCCAAAAAACACTGCAAAGTGAAAAATAACTTTAATTTCAGTAGTCGGTGTCTTTAGTTTTGTTTTTTCGTTTTTGGCACCGACTTCCGAAATTAAAGTTATTTTTCACTTTGCAGTGTTTTTTGGGAGTCGGTTTAATTTTTTGTTAAAAAGTTTTTATTTCACTCTTTTTAGTTGGATGATTTTTAATTTAGCTAGTTACAAGAGCCTACATGTCAACTACTTATAACCTTTTACAAAATATTGCTTTTCCCAATGCTGAGCCGTTAATTGTTGAGGAGTTCTCCTGGTACTTCACCATCAGCTCTACATCACCATATGCATTGTGACGAGCATAAAGTGCTTAACATCCATATTCAAGTAATCGAATCGCAATCCACTCAATACTTATTATTGAGTAGTTTCGGCGGCCATCTGTGGTCTTCATCATCAGTTCCACTTCCCCAAATGGTACTTTTTGAGAGCAACTGCACAAGTTACTATAAGAAATACCCAAAACGCCATAGGTGTGCCTATAATATTTGAAGAGTTCCCTCGATTTCTCCAGGATCCCATCACCAGATCCTGACTTTGGTGATAATGGTACCAATTTCGAAGTATACCCATTCGAACAAAAAAAGAATTTTCCAAATCGGTTCAGCCGTCTTCGAGTACTCGATGATCATACATAAAAAAAAAAAATATATACGCGTCGAATTGATAACCTCCTCTTTTTGTCGTCGGTTGAAAAGCTAGCTAACAACTTGATCTTGTCTTGTTATCAGCTTCCTGCCTTTATTAACATAGTCTAGCAAATTGTTTCTTTGTTATCGTTGTGTTCTAGTTCACTAGGTTGACTGGAAAAAGAAATGCTTTTCTATTGTCTTCGTAATAAACACGAGCCTGATAAATGTAGAGTGAAAACAAATATTCATTGATTGGTATTGATTTTGCACATTAATATTTTATAATCTTCAAAATTATTGTACATATAATGAAAAATACTCAGTGTTTTTTGTTTAATAGGTATGATGGTCATGATGTAACGGTTATTTTTCTCTCTTACTTATTATAAGTATCTATTAGCGTACCGTTATTGAATGTCAAGAAAACGTGTTTTGAATAAGTTCATAATGTTAATGATATGGTATTGCAAAGGTCAATTTTTTTTTTTCTTAAAATATTACATGCTAACCAGTTTTTCGGAAACACATTATCAATATCGGTGATCTTTAAATTTCGAATCCTTGGGGGATTCGCTTCCACGAATTCTTCAAAGGAACTATCGTTATGATGTCAATTCATAATTCAGCAAAATTTTGAATTCATATTGATTCTAAACACTGTAATTTTGACAAGGAAGATATCGTTAAAAACGGAACAGTTCATAGTCCATAATTCATTCACCACACGAAGACTATTATAAGAGTACCGTTAGACTTGTGCATTTGACCTCCTTGTAGGTCGACTGTAAAACCGCTTGACACTTGAATCGACTTCCCTAATCGACGTCACTTATGGTTTATTAATGCACTTATTAGCTTTCGTCAGTTAAGTCCATCCACACAGTTCCTTTGTACCACATTGCAGACGCTATCGGAGAAATAAGTCGTGAATCATTTAGTGTGAACAATGAAAAAATAATGACCTATTGGAAACAAATACAATATACACGTACTATGTACTAACGGTTCTGTTGTTACAACCCAAATATTAGCTGTAGCCTCAAGAAAAACAGTATTTTTTTGACGATTAAGACTATTTTGAACGTGGTCTTTAGCTGACAGCACACGGCAATGTTGCCTATCAATTAGGTTATAAGGACACAATAAATCCCAGTACTATACCAATTTGGAACTCATCATCACCAGTTTCAATATTTATAACATGGTCTTAGTCCTCTTACAACATGTGCTACTTACTATATCTGATTTATTTTGGTCGCCTACTTTCCAATTCTCAGGGCAGTTTATTCGGTATAGTCGGAACGAAGTCTCATCAGTTCAACATTAGCTAGTAAACCGTCACTAAATAACAAGATTTGGTTAATATGTTAGAGATGTATCGCTGTTCAGGCTCTAAGAGTAACATTCTTGAAAGAATTGGAACCTTCACCGCCAGAATTTATTGGACGACGAATCTTCGTTTTAATTCCACTAAAAGCAAAATGTTACACAAGTATACCGGAACTCGAGCGCAATCAAAGTACTTTCACGGCTTAAAACGCAACACTGGGTTCGTAAAAGGCGCAATTTCGTACCTTGGGGACGCTCCAAATTGGGTCATCTGTAGAATCGCCGGCGTCCATCAGGCCATTCCATTTTTTTTTAAAGACGAAGTTAGTAATATGATTGTACTTGCCGCCTGCCATCTTGGAATATAGCCTTTGTTCGTAGGACAATGGCGCCGAGAATTGGGATGGCCTGTCGAGAACATGTGCGAATATGTGGACAATGGCAAACAATCGGCTACTCATTGAGAATCATTGTAGTAATATTCAAGTTTGTATAGGACATTTGTTTTGTCTTATTGTTTTGGCCAATGTATGTTTTTCTACTGAATGGACAGCGTTCGGCAATTTACGCACCGTCAGTACTAAGGTTATGTCGTGTGTAGAAAACAATGATGTGAAAACTACAACATATTACGACTTAAAGAGAGACATAAATTACACACATTTGAGATGTTTTTCCTTTGTTAGTGTGACAACTATCAAATATTATTATGGCAGTAATCCTGCATTGTAAAACCTGATAGAGGAGCATTTAATGAAATAATGTGAATGACTTGTTTTTTTTGTACAGTTTGCTGTTTCAAAAGATAACGTTTTACTGTGCTGCATCAAAAAGCATATTAAAATAATTTGCCTCGGGCTTTGCCTTGTGGCTTTCCTCGAAAGTTATGCGATTTGGTAATAATATCAGAAAACGCCAGACACATCGGAATTCCCCCAACGCCATCCCGCAGGCAAAAGGCGATCCAATTTATTCAATTTCAATATCCATATGTATTTCGGGTTCACAATTGTTACATTCTGTGTAAATTATTTACATTTCAGTGAACAAGATTTTAATGGAATTAACCGCAAATCACTATCAGTCGTTTAGCAGTACCTATTACGATCAGTTTTAACCCGTTGCGATTCTCTATAAGTTTGTGTTATTTATTTAATATGTTCTTGGATGAATCACTAGTAGTCAGAAGCCAGAAAATGTAACACCAATCTTGCCAACGTGTTACCCAGCTACTGCTAGCTAGCTACTGGGTTGTGTAGGTGGCAGTCACTCCATGTAGGGCAAACCTTGGCTAGTCGGTGATATGCAGTAATTCGGTGATAGTTCATTTCTCCTTTATAACGAAGTTACTCTATAATCCACAGTTGTAAAACATTAACGATAGGTGGCGCTAGTTGTATAGTTAATAAAGAATTAGAGTGTGTTTCCGAAAGATGTCGAAGAAACTAACAAAAATAAAAAGATGACATTGACACTTGTCTAACCTTAATAATGACTTGTCAATTGAAAGGGCGGATTAAAAATTAAAATATCGTTGAAAATAACTAAAAGTGGTGAAATCTTGTATAAATCATGATAAGGTAAGAGTTTTTAAGCATATTTATGTACTGAAATGTTAAGAAATGGCGTTATTTATTATGCAAAATCCTGAAGTTCTGTATGTAAAATTTTCGTGTTTTTCTGTAATAACGTTATTTTACTATCACAAAATAACCATATTTAATGAATTGTAAGAATTTGTCTAAACGAGATTTAGCGCAAAATATTAAGTTTTCTTTAATATTTGAAGTTAAAAGTGATTACTATTGTTATTGTTACTTGTTATACCATAACCAACCTGTTCCAGGGCTTTAAATGATGTTCAGAATGTGTTGCAGATTCCTAAAGCAAAGAAAAAGAAATCAGGCAAGAAGGGTCAAGTTAAAAAAGGCCATGTTTATGCACCACAGCCATCTCAATCAAGGTCCAATCCAGCCAAGCCATCACAGAGCAATATTGACTTGAACACCTGTGGAACTTGTAAAGGAACTTTTCAACATGATGTTAAACTTAAAAATGGCAGAGAGTGGATTGAATGCCAGTTTTGTAAGACATGGTATCATGTAACATGCCAGAATGTTATAAATCCTATCTTTTTCTTGTGTTCAAATTGTGAAATATCAGACTAATTTTAGACATAATATAAGTAAAATTTATCTTTTCGTTTAAGTTCCTAAAAAAATAATACATACCAAAGCCAGTTGTGCATTATAGTTTCTTTTAAGTGTTGTCTTACTGATTAGGAGTCCAAATATAACATTTGATTACTGATTTTTTGTGTTTTACTTACATTTTCTATTATATCACATAATGACCTGAATGATATCACAAATTGACCAAGCCTATATCACAATATAACTAAATAATCACTGAATTACCTAACTTTATGATGTTCTTGTTTAAGTACATTTTATATGAACAATATAGTATTAGTAATATTTTAAGATATTAATTATGAAAGGCAACTTTATAAAGACTAACGTTTTAAATTTTCCAAATGATTTGCTGGAACACTAAAATTTTGTGGTCGAATTACTAAACTATCACCGATTAGCCAAGTTTTGCCCTAAAACATTAGTACACAGCTGGTTTGGGTTAGCTAAGCAGATAATGATGTTGTATTTGGGTGGGTCACCTCACAATCCGTCCACTATTTTTTTTGGGTTCCGTTGTAATACAAGGAGCCATCATATTTTCGCCATATCTGTTCGTCCTTCCGTCCGCAGTTTCATTCAGAGGCTTTTGATACTGCGAAGCTGTAATTTGGCTTTGTTAAAAGGAAAATACATAATTAAATAAGGTATTAGTAGTTAAATATTATGAGTAAAAGTGATTTGAAAATTTGATATCGTTTACGAACCAAACTACAGACCGACACGCACAGAGTGCATTTTTAGGGTTCCGTAGCCGAATGGCATAAAAAGGAACCCTTATAGTTTCGATATGTCTGTCTGTCCGTCCGTCCGTATATCACAGCCATTTTATTCCGAAACTATTAAGACTATACATGTGAAACTTAGTAGGTAGATGTATTCTGTGAACCGCTTTTTGATTTTAAGAAAAAAATTAAAAAATATTTAAAATAAAGGGGGGGTCCCAATACATGGAACTAGAACTGAAAATATTTTTTTTTTATGAAACCTATGCGTATGTGGTATCTATAGACAGGTCTTTAAAAATGATATAAAGGTTTCTAAAACAACTTTTTCATAAAGTCAATCGTTTAAAAGATATAAGCTTCCAAAGTGGTAAAATGTGTGTCCTCCCCCCCCTCTAACTTCTATAATAATGGAGTGAAAAATCTAGAAAAAATATATGTCTAGACCTTAATGTAAACTTTCAATCAAAATTGGTTTGAACCAAATCGGGTCAGCAGTTTTTGAGATAGCGTATTTTCTAAAACCGCAAATATAACTTTGTAATTCATACAAACACAATTAAAAACAAAGTTATTTAGCGTAGTTGTAAAAATGTTAATAAGCTAGTTTTAAGAAATTTTTTTATTCGTCAAATAAATATACATATTATATTATTATAGTTACTACGAAACCCTTCATGGGCGAGTCTGACTCGCACTTTGCCAATTTTTTTAGATCTATTATATATCGATATATATATCCCTATAACGCTTGACAATTAAATGTACCCCACATTTAATTGTCAAGCATACATTTTTGATTGGGGAAAACATGCATTGATATTGCATAGTATATGTATAGTATGCCGTGAAATTTATAATGTTTTAGTTATTTATAATATACTTTATTAAACGTGGAATATGATTATTAAATGTTGGTAGTTTTAAATTAATTATTCTATCATCTAACTTCGCGTTTTAACGTTAATTCTCTTTGTGTAAGCAGTAGGTATGATATATGAAAAATAACGGTAGAATTTCATACATACGATAAGATAAAATAAAATAGTAGTTTCTAGGTAAAATCCGAACAAAATTTATATTTGTAAACGCATCGTTAATCACGTTTTAACTAGAAGATATTTCAAGGAAACGCTATTTCGGCCGATCATTGTGTACACAAATTAGTTTAATTAATGTTCTAGTACCCGAGCTTACGAAACAACAATGCAGCTCATGCAACTAGAACGAAGGATGTCCCATTTCGCGCCATTTGCGTGGGCCGGCCTCATCGTGGGCCGGAATTCGTCCAATATCTATCCGTACCTGTTATTGCTACTGTTTACATGTTTACATCGTCACCGGTTTTTGACCAATCCTGGCACATTTTTAGCATACTTTGCAAGATAAATTCTTATCTGCCAGTCCCATGTTTAGTCATTAGTTATTGGTACGTCAACTTACCTTAGTTCTTTTGTTTGTCACCTCATTTCTTCGGGTCAAGCCGTTGCCACTTCATTCCGGGGAGCCTTCGTCCGGGATGCCCTCACATTAACAAAAATGTTATTCCAGCACGCTCTCGGTCGCCTTTTATTATTTTTAACCAACTTCAAAAAAAGGAGGTTCTCAATTCGTATGTATGTTACCTCATAACTCGGAGATGGCTGGACCTTTTTGAAAAATTCTTTTTTGTTTGAAAGGGTATACTTTCTAGTTGGTCCCATTGTTACGAAATCAGGATCTGATGATGGAATCCTGGAGAAATCGAGGGAACTCTTTAAATATTGTAGGCACACCTATAGCGTTTTGGGTATTTCTTATAGTACCTTGAGCAGTTGCTTTCGAAGAGTACCATTTGAGGAAGTTGAACTGATGATGAAGACCACAGATGGCCATTGAAACTACTCAATAATAAGTATTTCGTGGATTGCGATTCGATTACTTGAGGACGAATGTTAAGCACTTTATGCTCGTTACAATGCATATGGTGAAGTAGAGCTGATGGTTAAGTACCAGGAGAACTCCTCAAAAATTAATGGCTATGCATTGGGAAAAGCAATATTTTGTAAAAGGTGATAAGTTGTTGACATTATGGCTTTTGTAACTAGGTAAATTATAAACCGACCCACTAAAAAGCGTGAATTTTTTTTTTTGTAAAAATAGAACCGACTTCCATATCAAAACACTACAAAGCCAAAAATAACTTTAATTTTGGAAGGCGGTGTGAAAAAGTAAGAAAATACAAAACCAATAACACCGACTACCGAAATTAAAGTTATTTTTGGCTTTGTAGTGTTTTGATATGGAAGTCGGTTCTATTTTTTGCAAAAATTTTTTTTTGACAGAATACTTGTTAAAGTACTGGTGAAAACAAAATTACTTAATGTCTATTTATGCATTTTATCCATTATTTATTTGAGATATTTGTTTTACGTTATGTAATTATTATATTATGTTTATTTCAACAGATTAAGAATTAAAAAATTGGCTAAGTGCGACTCAGACTCGTCAGCTTTCTCTCATTATTATTACCGAAGATAATTGCCAGCTTTCGTTTGTAAATAGTATTCTTCCAGACTTCGAATTATTAAACAATACGGTGTGGTGGCCATCACTACTCTGCCGTGCTAACGAAGAGTACAATAACTCGATTTTGCTGCTTTCGAGAAAAACGGGCTCAAAGTTTTGAACTTAATTTTTCTTGTATCTCATGAACCAGTGAAGGCATCTAAATGAAACTTGTACAAAATGAAAGGAAAATGAATAAAGAATGGATTCAAATACATATGTGAACAATGTAAAGCTTTTGTCCTGAAATCGTGGATATAATGCTTATAATTAGGAATGTTAAAATGATTAACCTATCATCACTAGTCATAAATACAATAACTACAATACTTATTGTATTTATCTTTAGCAAACCTAGTTGTTGCAGTTCTAAGTAAACACTTACATAAATAATTTCCATAATTTCTAACGATAAATACAATAACTGAAATAGTTATTGTATTAATCGTTAGAAACATCTATGTAACAATCGGTATAATAAGCACAATAACTCAAAGATATTGTATTTATGACTAGCAAGCAAAATATTAAAATTCTGAGTCCTACATAACATAAGTGGAACAACTAACAGTTATTGTACTTATCACTACTAATTTAAAGCATAGTTCAAACCTGAATCAGGTTTGAACTACCACAAGAATGATTGTTGTATTTATGATTAGTGCAATTGTAATGAAGTTTTAGTTATTTTATTCTTGCGTACTGAAAAATCGGTTTCCTGAAGGAATTATAAAAAGTTACTTAGATAGATATAATAGATCTCGATTCGCTGATTCCGAATATATATAACTCAAAATCGTCCAAAATCGAGTTATTGTACTCTTCGTTAGCATGGCAGTACTACTTACTTACATTCTCTGAATTTCGGATTTTCAAGAGGATTCTAGCGGCCACATTTATAGACTCACGGTTGTAAGGGTTATATCCAAAATCCAAGTTGTTCCTGCACAAGGGCTTAGCAGCCTTGAAAGAGTTCTAGTTATTTTTCAAATCCGGAAACGATGCAGCCAATTTCACCGTACAAGCTGAACCAACAAGCCCAGTTTTACTAGCTAATACATAGTATGGAGTACCTTGAGGCACACATACTACTTGGCATACAGCTACTTGATTATCGGTTGCTTTGATGGTGAATTTTCCAAGCCAGTGCAGCGTAATGTCTGTGTAGGTAGCATACAATTGGCATTAGCCTTACAGGTTCAATCTCAATGTATATGATGAAACTGTTAGTCGACGAAGCGTTTTCTAAAATACGTGATGCTTTTTCTTCCATCCAAACACTTCTTGAGATTGTAACCAGAATTCGCTTTATAAAACGATATAGGTTTTACCATGTCAGCATCAGAAAAAAACGAACAAAAGTTTTCGAAGTAAAGTTCTTTCAATGACTCTTCATTTCTAGTTGGAATTATCAGTGAAACTCATTTAAGTCTGACTGTTTTTACTTTATGACATAAAAAATTGGAATGACATGACAGTGTAAATAAAACATGAATAATTCAGTGTAACTCATTTATTCGGGATTCTAATTTATTTTTATATTATATATTCCAACTTACCGGCCAATTCAACCACCATCAGGTGAGATGGTGGTCAAACGCGAACCTATTCTAAATAAAAAAAAAAAAAAAAAATCTTGTTAATTTTACGTAAATGACTTTCGACCTTTTCAAAAGGCCTTCCGTTGAGACGTTCACTAGTAGGGGAAGCTGCCCATTGACAGTTGACAGTCAGCGGCATGTATTGAACAACGGGAACTCCATACAATTTCCCTATACTCATGTTTTCATAACCTATTTAATATGAACACTCTTTTCTGTAAAATGAACTGTATGTGTGAACTTACAGAGCTCACACTAGCTTGGCGCGAATTTGGTGAAAATCCAGGTAGCAAAATGAAATGTAGTATCCGCATATCGACATGAGCAGATGCGTTGACTCGGAACACGTACCGTAACATGCTTATGACATGCGAGGATTAGACTCAGGAGTTTATATTTCACTCATTCCTGTTTTCATAATCCTTATAGAATAGTTAAAAGAATAATACGTAATACACAACGCCATCTCCTTCTGCACCTACAATTCACCTGGTGCTTTTGGATAATTTACATAGGACCTACTAGCTTTTGCCCGCGACTTCGTTCGCGTGGGTGGTTTTTCCCGCGTAATTCCCGATCCCGTGAGAATTCCGGGATGAAAACTATCCTATGTCCTTCACAGGGTCCTAAACTATTCCCGTGCCAAATTTCATCTAAATTGGTTTAGCGATTTAGGCGTGAAAAGGTACCATACAGACAGAGTCACTTTCGCATTTATAATATTAGTATGGATGTAGAGATCACTTCAAAAAGTGTCAATGCGTTCATGCAAATTACATACTCTTACTAATTGGATCTCTTTAAGGCTGAGCCAGATTACTACTATGATTAAAGCGACCGATAAAAATCTGGATCATGCAATAACTCTAATAGTTCCTTTCCTTTTTGGCACGAACCTAATTATGTAGATGGAATTAGAATAAACGAAATTTTAATTATGTAGGTTCATTGTTCAGATAATGTGGTTTAATTATGTATACTGAATGTTTTGGAGATAGTCGTGTGGTGCCCCCGTATATTCGCCTACGTTGCCGCCTACGCGAAGATATCGAATGCTCTGTCTTCGATCGCTGTCAAGGCAGGATCCATTTGATATATTTCGTACTCAATTACACAGTTGTTTTCGTTGCTGTATGTAATTACTGTTCAAATAATGGTATCGGAAAAAGCTTTTAGAAAATTGATGATATTATTTCCATCGCAAGATAGATTGAGGACAATATTGTTAGGAAATCTATACTAACAGAAAATCTTTTATATATTTTAGAACATTTGGCAACCCAGTATTGTAATATTTACATAACCCTTCATTGTAGACGTATTCAATTCTCAACGAGCTCATAACATAATCGAAATTAAATTCAGCTACACTGAGAAATGCGCAAACGAATTGATCGGTGAAGTTTCTGCAAAAATCAAAAGTATGTATAGACTGTAAACTACATAAACATAATTATATGTAATCGATACGATCCACTTTCAACATTCCTCAAAAACTGCAATACAGTTAATCACTACATTCACTACATTATACACCAACAAAGAATAGAGGTCTTCGAAAACGAGTGGAGCGGAATGTATAATTTCTCCGTTAAGTTACCAAAAAATTATAGGGAATTTTATACAACAATGCGTTTAATAGTATTTGTTTTGTACCTGGGTTTTTGCCGTCACATTGAGTGCCGAGAGTCGAATAACAGGAAGGAGATGAATGTAAAGCCACTGGCCAGGTAAGTGGCGCCCGTGAGCCAGACGATACATTATGATAAATGCAATTATGTCTTGGTCTAAGATTTTTGTTGCGGTTTTAAAGGCTAAAAAAATCTCACTTTTAATGTAGGATTGTGTGGGTAACATGAATCAATATTATAGTATCTGTTATTACAAATACCAAATAACTTACATTTTCTTTGTAATCATAATCCATAATTCATCCATCAAAACAAATATTTTCTTGTCATGACATTTTTTTACGTCAAGGCTGACAAACTGTAATTTCTTCTTCTTTGTAGTCACTGAATGGCTAATAGACTAAAAAGGTTGTTCATACTTTTATTATATAATTGTTATTCACTTTTATCGATAGGACTAGCTTAATATTGTATATTATATTGTGGTTGTCTACTGATTAACGGCATTTTAAATTATAATTATAAATTTCTAAAACACACTCTCAGATTTTATCGAAGAGGTTTAATAAATTATGCTCGAATATAACTGGCTGATCAAATAACTGGCAAGATGGACTATTTTGGACTCTACAATTTGAATTCTGGTACAGAATGAGAATGGAATGGATTTTGAACGCTGAGCTGGGTATAAAAGGCGCTGGGGGCCATCTCCGGGGGTTCAGTCTTTGACCAGTTTCTGAAGAGTTTAGTTCTCGACGAGTTTCGACGAAGAGTGGTGGAAGAGGAAGTGCAGTACCCGCTGCCCTGACTCCTTGTTGAGAGCCTGCTGCCTTGACGCCTTGTTGGGAGCCTACTGCCCTGACGCCTTGCTGAGAGCCTGCTGCCCTGACGCCTTGCTGGGAGCCTGCTGCCCTGACGCCTTGCTGAGAGCCTGCTGCCCTGACGCCTTGCTGGGAGCCTGCTGCCCTGACGCCTTGCTGAGAGCCTGCTGCCCAGACGCCTTGTTGGGAGCCTACTGCCAGACCGCCTTGCTCAAGCTGCTGTACGACGAAGACATCGTGGAGGAGAAGGCGATCCTGGAGTGGTCTGCCAAGCCGTCCCGCAAGTAATATACTCTAAACCTCCTCCTCTTCTCTCCTGAGTGTGTCAGTTAGGTAGGTAGGCCGTTTTTTTAGGATAGCTAGGTAGATAGGCAGGTTTTTTATAAAATACTGTATATTATTAATATATTAAATTTAATGGTACATCTATTTTACCCTCTTTTATTGGAGAAGTAGAAGGTATCGTTACAATATACAGTTTAAATAGAAAACCAAGAGGGATGCCCCATCTTGATTTTCTTTTTTCTTATTCATACAGATTCCATTAACTGCAGCAAAATCCTTTTAATTATATTCTTTCAAACAAATGCCCGTTTCAATGACAATGCCAGTCAAACGGTGAACATGATACCACTTCCCTGTTCTCAAATTAGATGTAAAGCAAGCGAAGCGTGGTGATAACGCCAGTATCAAATTTATGGAAAGGAAATTGCGTTAGAGTGGAGGCTTCATTGGTTGCCGGTTCGTAGCACAGCCCCAGCCTTAACCGCTCACACCTGCGGTGAATTTGTTTGTAAGAAGGGGAATATTTATTGTCTTTTGCATGGCTTCATTATTGAAAACAATAAATTCCATTATTTATAGTAATACTGGGACAGTAGAGGAATACATTTACAAAGCCAATTGAAATTCACTTTCGTGTATTCGATATATATGTATATATTGAACCATGGCATGAAATATCTCAGGAGCCAGACAAGAATAGGAGGCGGACTTATCTAGAAAGGAACCAAAGCGATTTTCCTTTTCAAATCGCAATCTTAAAGATGCAGCACGCGTCTGGCACAATAGATCATAAGGTCTGAAGAAGTCTTTTCTTGCGAGACCTAATGCAACCACATGGAACTTGATTGAGTTTTAACTGCTGGTTTTTAACCTAGGTAATGGACCCGTATCGTAATGGAATATTTGTATTTATAATAAATCATTATAGGCATAATTTATTTCTTGGTTTTTTAATGACTCTATTGCTCAATATTGTGGTTTTGTTATGTAGGTTCGTCTTACTTATCTGGCTGCGGTCAAATGATATCAGTAACAGTCGGCCACTGCATTACCTTACCGATATCCAGCACAAAATGGCGCAGCTTGTCACTAATGTTATTGCTGATTGTAATAAATAAATGCCAGTTTCTACTGACGTAAGTTTCCTGGCGAATCACAACACTCTAATACCTGTTAACATTATAGAATTTCTAAGAGTTGATTATACGTTCGTTTTATGTGCGTTTATGTGCATTGTTTATCGTGTAATGCTTCAATTTACATAATACCAACATTTCAGCACCCGCAATACCTTGACCGACATTTAACCTTGGTTTGGTCAATGGTAAAAAGACAATCAACAATTTAGGAACAATAGGATTGAGTTTTTCTTGTTAAACCTTATTTATGGTCAATGTTATGACGTTTGTTGTACCCGTGGGGGGATTAATAGCGACGGTGAAATATTATTAGATATAGCGACGTAATTATAGCCTGTTTGAGAACAATACTCATTCGAATCACGAGCGATACCCGAGCGAGCGTGAGGCAGTTCTTATCTCTTTGCACAAGATGTAATTATCGATTGTTTTGGTTAATATTTAACCGTGGCTAGATTAGATTAGTCTTGGTGTAAAGGCACAGACGCACTGGACGCGACGTGGAACATAACGGTATTGTAACCGGATAGCATGTAACCCCAACTATCGTTAGTCTCTCGTCACGCCTGCTGATCCAATTCTGTGGTTTCGAGGGAAAAAATACCATTCGGAGTTGCTCAATTGAAACCTAGACGCAGCTGTCGTTGCGCAATGGCTTTAGAGCCACTCCGATAGAATTTAGACACGACAAATTGGAGTAATGATCTCCTAGCCAGTAACTAGCTCGCATAGAATAGTCGAAACCGTTTATGATATTACGAGGAACAGATTTGTACTCATTTTAGATTGTATGAACTTTACTTTAATGGTAACTTGCTGGACTCCTAATCTAATTGTATCTCATTAGATTGTTTTACATATTCTCAAGAACTTGTACTGTAAAAGTAACAAGAAAACTGTCCATTTCCTATTCAACCTTGAGTAAAGGTCGGCCGATCGATTGTCATAAAGTTAATTTCACAAGTGCATCATGCAGGGCCTTGTGTACTCGTAACGTATGCGGCGTCGTGCCGGTTCCGCGCCGGTCTAGTGACGCAAACGCCTCGTCCCTGCCTCAAGTTACCCAACAGCGGCAATGCGGCGTCGATCACGCTAATCTGCATTTTTATACTTCACTACGATACTTATGCCCATACAACTACTGCACTATTGCTAAATTGGCATTTAACGCAACAAATTCCAATGTTGACGGATCAACGCCTTCACCTCGCCTATTGTCTTTACGCTGCAAACTTATTGAACGTGATGTGCGTGATCACGCGTGTGAACTACCCGATCATTTTATTATTTAAATTATTACACTTCAACGCTTATCTTCGCCGATTTGTGTTTTACCAAATAACTACTCAAAATGGATGCCACGGTTCGAATACGTATTTCCATCAAATCGTTATGCTCGTAAACTCCTCAAGTTATTATAAGTTAATTGAACTCCGTCTTACGACTTACCCAACATCGAGTAAAATTGAATTTCGAATACCTCGTAATTAGTAATTAAAAGGTTGCTTCGAGTACGGTCTGCGTAAACAACCATTAGGGATCACTTGAGTGTTTTCAGCTCATGAGGTAACCTTACAACGTTACACATTCAAATATTTTAAAATATGTAAATACAATACCTGGTGTTGGTACCTCGGTATAAAAATAAAATGATGCTGACGTCTCAGTTGGCTCAAGAAATAAGAGTGCATGATTGCCAAACATCAAATGGGACGACGTTGACGAAATTGTTAAAAAATTTAACAAAATCACCACACATCACAAGTTTACGATACTCCATCGGAATACGAATCGCAATTTTTATGTTGTACACCAATTAGTCTTTGCTTGAGAGGAAAGTCGTGATGTTAAATTTTTATATGAACCGAGATATTTCTGTTACGAATCGATTTAGCATTTCTATTGCCTAGCAATTGTATTCTACAAATATTAACAAATACCTTCAATACTTCCTCTGGCCTCCACGATGCACTTTGAGGAGCACTTGACAGGAGGCTCGCGAATGTTTCTCGGCATTACCAATCAGAGCGCTACAGTCAGTGTTTGGAACGGGTGACGTAACGCTTTAGCCTTCACACTTCTCGGTGACTGCAGCCTGCTGGCTGTTGTAGAGGATTTACTCTTTAATCACCAAAAAAAGGCTTTATCACGTCCAATTTCCTCAGTCTATACTTTTTTATTCGTGAAGAAATCGTCTCACAGAGTTCAACTGCAGTTTCAATGCCGTTTCTAAGTGCTTAGTTAAATTATGTTAGGTTAATTGAGATGTGAGCAGACGATATTGTTGCTATCGCTGGTATACCCTGAGACTGGCATAGGATCTTAGAGCTTAGCACACGCAAAGGAAGGCCTAAACCCAGCAGTGGGTGAAGTCAGGCTGTGGATGATGAGATTAATTGAACATGTTATCTTATCACGCAATAATATTCCTATTCAAATTGATGTCAATCGTTCATATTACACTTCGGGAATTCCACTCTCGTAAGCAAATCTGTTATCGGTTCAATTGTTTTTATTTTGTTTGAGTTTTTTTTTATGGCGCTTGGTATTCTCCCAGGCCCATACACCATTTAGTAGGAATATTAATTTAGGTACTGAAACAGTGTTCCTACAAAATAATATCTTAGTATGTTGGTGGCATTAGAAAAAATGCATTAGAATGTTACGCCCAAATTTTAAAGATCTGTTTGAATCATAAATAACTAAGGTAATTGTCGAGAAAACAATGCAAATGGACACTCTCGTAGGCCATAGCAACTTTTGCAGTGATGATATATATCTATACCTATTAATATTGTAAATCGGAAATATTTGTGTTTTTGAGGAATAAACTCAAAAATTACTGAATCGATTTAGAAAATTCTTCCTACAAATTCTCTCTCACGGCTGAAGATCACGATCACCATTCTTCGGCCTCCAGCAGTTCGTTAGGTTTTTCTACTTGTAGCGATCGTTGGCCATACGGAGAACTTCTTCGAAACTGTGGGAGCTGTTTGTCTTCAGTAACGGGGACCTCCCTCTTGATCTTTTGCCCTCAACGTTTGCGAATAACATAAAAACTTATTTGTCCCCAGATCGGTAGATCGTCGGAATCTCCGATAGACTTCGTGGTGATGGACACAGTGGCCGGCGACAAGAGTGGAGACACAAAAGTACTGCAGAGTACAATATCGCGGTTTGCATGTCGCATCATAGCAGACCGCAATGATGTCAACAACTGCCGCATTTACGCAGCCGGTTTCGACTCCTCCAGAAATATATTTTTAGGGGTAAGTGACCGATACTTTTTCGGAAAAGTCGAGTGAGTATTTTCGTATACAATATTTATGTAATGTCAACGGATTCGTCGCCACGTGGCTCAGAACTTTTAGCTCGAGTTTGATCAATGTTCATGGCATTACAATAGGTAGTCTTGGTTTTAGGCCCTGTGTCTGGGTATAAACTAGTCTCTGAAATCTATTAGTTGTATGTTAACGATAAAATTATATTTATTTTTTATTCCCGTATTACCCATATATTTGTTAGTAACAACTTGAGCTATGTAAGTAGATATAAAAAATTGCGACAAAAAATTACATAGAAACAAGACCAGGAACTACCATCCTCTAAGAACACCCAGAGAAGATGTCCCATCAAGTTACACTCGGTCTTACAATCACATTCAGGAGACTGTTGACGTTGTCACGATACAATAAAGATACAAAGGCATCTAAGAACTCCTGATAATTCCACGGTCTAAAAAGACCTTTTATCCCATAGAAATTTTTCATCACAGGTACTGAGTAAAAATCTAGTACACAGTTTAGACGCTTCCAACGTAATCTGTAGGCGTCTGTGACGTAGCCGCTTCATGTAAATGAACAGCTAATGCCAACAATTTAGTCGCCATTTATTTGCAATGAGCGTTCACTCAGACTCGGCGATCTTTTAATGCCAGACATTCAGAAAACTGAAGCAATTTATGTGATGGAGGCGGATTTTACGTACTCATGAATAATAGAACGTGATTATACATTATATTTTTCCTTATTAATTAAATCCGTCTATCGAAATTGACAGTTGCCGATATGTAAACATTGATAGATGCTTAAAATGCCTAAAACCTGTCCTTAGTTAATCCCAAATATCATATTTAATAGCCTCAACAGCTTAGGTTTCCGCCTTCATAAATAAGTCGACTCTCATGCCATCAAAAAGATAGCATTTTACTGATACTGATACTGTTAGCCTGCATCATCCCACTGCTGGACCCATTACTTCCAGGTGGTTCTGTCCAGGGCCAAAGTGAACCACTGGTCGTTAGTTTGGTCCAGCTCGTCCCACCATCTTCTTCGAGGTCTACCGCGACGCTTTCTAGCTGAGTCCAGGGCTCCAGAAAGTGGTGATTTTCGTCCACGGCAGACGTGGCCAACCCAGATAGCATTTCCCTTAACTAAAATCACTTCACCAAATCTCCAATGCTTCATTTCAATTTCAGGAAAAGGCGACTAAATGGACAGAGAACCACGAAATAGATGGACTTACGACAAATGGTGTTTTGATCATGCATCCGCGCGGGGACTTCTGTGGCGGTAGCGCCATATGTGGGCCATGGCGCGAAACTTCCGTAGGAGGCGCCGTGTTCTCGCTCAGGGAGAGTCGCTCTGCACAACAGAAGGTAACTTAACGAAACCGTAATATAAATTCATCTGATCACTTTTTTTTTCTTGATAGGCTTGCGTTTGACATCCATTTCACCTGATCGTAAGCGAGGTTGTGGTCGAAGATGAAGCAATCTTGCCTAGAAGTAATCTATTCACCCTTGACTTAAAGACCCTCAGGTTATAGTTATCTGTTCCCAACTATGCCAGTGTGCAGCTGACTACTGTTTTACATACAGCGACTGCCTATCTCACCTCCATAACCCAGTTGCGCTAGGTAACAACCATACCCCTTGCCAAGACCAATGTCATATTTTCAGGATTCTGAACACCCGTAATGATTGTCAAAGATGTACCAATTACAGCAGGAACTAACTGCTTAAGGTGCTTACCGAGGGACGGAAGCTATGACATAAAATAACAGATGGTAAATATAGACACAAATTGGACAGCTGCTTAGGTGTACGGTTGCCAGATCAAAAAATAAAATAATAAATTCCGGACATTTAAATTCCTGACTTTCCTTAATTTGAAATAAAAACATTATATTTTTTTTTATGTTTCACTCTTTCATTCAATTGTAGAAATTCCGGACGGTTTAGGATTTCCTCCGCATTCCGGACAAAGACCTACATTACCGGACATGTCCGGAAAATTCCGGTCGTATGGCAACTCTACTTAGGTGTCTTAATATGTTAGTTTTTTATGAAGTGGCCTGCCCGACACCCTGATTACCAAAAAATTACGTCCGGATATGCAGAGATTGACATCTGTTCCAGCTTTTTTCTGGGTTGTTGCTTTTTGCAATCTGAGCCATTATTCCCAAGAGAGCAGTATGATAGGAAGCTTCATTGTGAAGACTTACAACGAACTAGTTGGAACTTGTCTGAACAAAAAAGGTAATCAGCTGCCCATAAAGTTTTTTGTGGCACAAAAAATTAACAGCTGTTTAATCGCGTGCTCACAAAAAACAGGTGGAATGCATCTAGAGAGCAAATTGTTGAAATCTCAAGAAAAACAGGTGGTACAAATCGTTCCAAGAATTCGTTAAGAATTTTAAACACGCGTGTGAAACCCTTGAGATATATATATATTCCTTCAACGTTCACACCGATTGAGTTGCCGATATTTATTTATTCTATGTCCATTATGTTGTCACCGTAGTAAGAATGTTTTATTGTTTCTTTTATAGGGCCTACCCTGTCAAGCAGAGACCAACGTCCTCAGAGACGGTACGATGATAGATTTATGTGGCGCTACGCTACTGTGGAGAAGTGCCGAAGGACTTAAAAACTCACCGGTAAGTTAAACATCTGTCAGTCAGTCTGTTGACTCAACACGACAAACAGAAAAAGAATGTATTAAAAGTAGATTACGGTCGGATTTTACTTATTTCTTTCTTCATCGTCCATTCTCTACTTATCATTATGTGCTTAGGCTTTTCCCAACTATGCGACTTTCAGTCTAGCCGGGTATGGCTGAGTATTAGAGTTTGATACGAAGCGACTGCCATCTGACTTCCTCAACCCAGTAGCTGGACAAGACCAGTGTTAAATTTTCTGGCATCGGACTTGCCGTCACGACTGTCAAAGATGAACAAATTTCAGCCGGTACTAAAGCTTGGTTTTCCTAGGATAGCGGTGCCGTCATATAGCGGCCGTAATACAGCGGTGAATGATGTCACTAGAACGTTGTCTATGTAAACAAAATGGCGCGGTTTCCTAGAGAGCGGTAACTGACACCGTAACGTCAAAAAGCGGTGCCGCAATTTGCATGACGGCCGTCTTGTCGGTGACAGATGGTTTCGTGAACGTTTCATTGATAGCGATGAAGCAGACTGTGTTAAAACGGCCGTGGAACTTTCCACATGTCTTCACCGTAAAGACGGCCGCCTTTTTGCGTCCGTAATATTACGGCCGCTTTATGACGGCACCGCTTTCCTAGGAAACCAAAGCTTAACGGCTTAGCGTATCTCAATAAATGTTAAAATGTTCTCCCAACCACAGATTGACCTCGGCAAGTGTTGCTTAACCTTGCAAGTTCAACCCGTGCGGCTGTTATTAATTAGCCACGAGCTCCTCTGTCCTCTACTTATATCTATACTAATATTATAAAGCGGAAAAGTTTGTTTGCTTCAACGCGCTAATCTTCGAAAGTACTCGGTGGATTTGGATGAAATTTGGTATGCAAGTAGCTTGAAGCTTGAGGAAGGTTATAGGCTACTTTTTACGCGACTGCAAAAAAGTTGAGTTATGTTTTTACCGTGATAGAATCCACGGGAGCGAAGCCCCGCGTGAGTACTAGTTAGTTATAAAAGATACACTTAACACAAAATTCTGACTACTAAGAAACATTGAAACTCACCACGCAGATTGTCTTAAAAATTATTTCTAGGAAAGAAGCACATGTTTAAGTGGATCTGCCCAGTCATAGCGTGACGTCACTTTAATATTGCCATAAATACATAATGTGGCGAAATAAGTTTCGGGGTTTTCTCTAACGCCATTATTAGATTAAAAAATTCGTAATGACTAATTTTAACATTTAGGTGAAATTGATTAAATTATCATTAGGCCAGATTTCTGAACAACTTTTCTGTCGCAATAAATAAGTCTTTTTTTTTTATTAAAAACGGATACGTTTTAATTTTAAATTTGCTTGCACAAACAACTGTTTGTGTATGTAAGCGAATTTAATTTAAGGTTCTGGGTCTGTACCCAGAACAACTATTATTATTATATTTATATATTTCAGACATATTTTTTTTCCATATAAGATTAACAGAATATAAATGACATACAAACAAACACAAATTACACATAAGACGCATACTATCTTTAAGCAATATAAACATTTGTTCTGGTGTAGGAATCAAACCCACGACACACAGTGCAGCAGCCTATTGCTCATCCACGGCGCCAACCGTGATTCATTATTGATTGGTTGTGACGATAGTCAACAAATCGGCCTACGGTTAAACGGGTTTAAACTTGTTCCCATTTGTGTTTTAATTGCCTCGTTTGGACTAGGGATCATAAGCGGTACTATCAAGCATGAGATACAATGTTAGATTTTTAGGTCTGGTAGTCTTTTCCATCTGTAATTGGACGTAGTTATGCAAAAAGGATCCAATCCACACTTTTACCGCCCATTGCCCTTTGTAGTTTTTTAAGTCCTTATTTAATTCTGCTTTGGTGTACAATAAAGAGTATATCTATCTATCTATCATTTCCGAAATTGAGTTATTTGTACCAAACGCATCTTCAGGGTGATATATTAAAGATGTCAATATAACTCAATTTCGGAAAAAGTGTGGAATTGATTCTTTTTGCATTACTACGTCCAATTTATCATTAGTAGTGCAGCGTGTCCGTTAGATTACAATAAGCCCGTGGCACTTTGAGCATATCAGGCGATATGTAGATGTTTCTTAGATATCTCTATCTATATAAGCTAGGACTGTGTCGGAGGGCAAACGCGCTGCTTTCTTGATAAAAAATACATTGAACTTGTGAACTTACCTATTGCTTGTAGTTAAATTTATTAATGGTTTGTTGTTGTTTGTCGTGTTCTGTGATTGCGCTCTGGGTCATAATCTGCCCAGAACCTACGATGTGTATTTGTTATTATAATTTGATTGTAACCTGTTGTAATTGCCTTGTGAATAAATAAATAACTATCTAAACTTTGAGATGGAAGATAGAAAAAGAGAGTAATGTTACTCAACATATTACTAACTAATGTTACTAACAGAATTTAGATGTGGCGTTATATCTTAACTATTTAATCCCACGACGTTCGGTGGTGGTTGATATTACCTACGCGTTTTTTCCCTTGTTAATCACGATGCTGTGGGAATTCCGAGATAAAAAGCTTATATTTGTCTACTCGGTTTTTCCCTTGTAAATCCCCATTCTGTGGCCCACAGAATGGGGATTTACAAGGGAAAAACCGTTTTCAATTCCCACAGGCTATTGGAATTCCGAGAGATAACACATAGAGATAGAAAATAACTATAACAGCTGTTTAAGACATTAGCCCGGAAAATTAGAAAAACTAAGCGCTTCTCCTCAACATTTATTGTCCGCACAGCCATGGTGTGGAACTCCGTAGGACAGACAATCTAGCTAATAAACTAATTTTATTAATAACTAGCTGCTGCCCGCAACTTCGTTCGTGTGGGAGAATTTTCCGCTTAAATCCCAATCCCGTGGGAATTCCGGGATAAAAATGTGCTATTCCAGGATGTCAACTATTTACTTATCAAATTTCATTAACATCCATCCAGTAGGTCCGGAGATTAGCGTGGACAAACAGACAGTCTTTTTTTAAGTTCTTCCTCTATAACTGTTTCTTAATTATATATTATTATTTTTGTTTAAATATGAAATGTATAGACAGACTTTGTTTACTGTTCAATTATATGCCTTTCCTTCCACCCACAGTGCGAGGAGTCATTACATGATTTTTGATTTTCCCACGCAGAACAAACTAGGTATACTTATCAGATGAGGAATGTTTCTTTAAAATATGGCAACGTCATTTGATGATTTTCCTAACCAGAAAAAAGGAGATATTGAAGGGCACAACTACAACGTGTAACGGAAACCCCATATCTATCCAAAAGGGCTGAAGACAACATCTGGTATGGAGTCTCTATGCACAGTTTCAGCACAAAATAACTGACTCAAAGAATTGATACCAAATTATTGGTTTCATATATTTCTTGAATACCAATCATAACAAACGTGTCACAGCACTACGAGGATCAATAACTTTCCACGTCACTTGCCAATAACACGATAATTCGTTTCGTTCTTCTTAATTTGAAAAATTCGGTCTCTTGTATCAGTGTATTGGAATTTGTAATAAGTTCTACACACGTAGACTTAGGATTACAAAACCCTTGCCATATCGTTTGTTATCATCCAAAGAAGCCATGCACTTGGTATGTATATACCCTTTAAATTACACGTTGTAGATTATCCTACTAATATTATAAATGCGAAAGTTTGTGAGGATGGATGGATGTTTGTTACTCTTCCACGCAAAAACTACTGAACGGATCTGAATGAAATTTGGTAAGTAGATAGTTGACATTCTGGAATAACATATAGGTTACTTTTTATTCCGAAATTCCCACGGGATCGGGATTTGCGCGGGAAAACCTTCCCACGCGTACGAAGTCGCGGGCAAAAGCTACTCATGTATAAGTTTAAGTACACACATCAAAAGTGTCTAGGGATCAAGCATTTTTATGCGGATTTCTTGAGATTGAGATGTGGCTTTGTAATAAATTTATGATTTTATAAATTTATATGGATCCTTTTTGGTGCATTTCATAATTTGAAACAGGAACTGTTAATCAAATTCGAGTAAAAGATGAAAATCAGCTGTCAATATTTTTCCTATAAAAACATACAACGCATTGAAGACATTATTAGTGCTACTGTTTCCCTACTACTGATTAAAACCAACGTTATTATGGAGCGGCGACGTCATTTAAGCAGGGAAGAAATGCTCAGAGCCGTGGGAATGATAGAAGCTGGTTCCCGGCAACGTACTGTGGCTTTAGCTCTGAATACAAGTCAGAGTGTTATCAGTCGACTTTGGACACGTTACCGAAGCACTGGTACCGTGGCTGAGCGCCATGGAGGACGGTATCGCTGCACCACACGGAGACAAGACCGATACATTCAAATCTTAACTCGAAGAACTCCAACAATAACTGCCATGATGTTAGCCGTGAGGCTTCATCACTCTTCAGGGAACTTAATTAGCGACCAAACAGTCAGAAACCGCTTGCATGAAGTGAACCTTCATTCCCGAAGACCGCTACGGGTACCACCTATAGCAATGCACAATCGTAGGATTCGATATCAATGGGCTCTTGAACACAGAAATTGGGCAGAAGAACAATGGCGTTTCGTGTGCTTTTCTGATGAGTCTCGTTTTGGTATGAGACCGGATACAAGACGTATACGACACTGGAGAACCCCTGGATGCCAACAGCGATTAAAATCCTGCCAGGAAGTCCATCCTTATAGTGGTGGAACCATCATGGTATGGGCGGGTATTTGGATCGGCGGAAGAACTGAGTTGATTTGGATCAGAGGCAACCTCAACGCTCAAATTTATGCTGAGACGATTGTATCTGACGTCATCGTTCCTCTACAAGTGCAAATCGGTCCCTTATTTCAGTTAATGCATGATAATGCACGACCGCACACCGCAAGAGTTGTATGACAGACTCTCACCGCAGCTAACATCAATGTCCTGCTCTGGCCTGCTCAGTTGCCAGACTTGAACCCGATTGAGCATGCATGGGATATGCTACAGAGAAGAGCTCTGCCGAATATGGAGGGTATCCAGTCGCAAGAAGACCTTTTTTTTTTTGTTGCAACGAACATGGGCGGCCATTCCACAGCGTGATTTGGATGAACTCATTTTGAGTATGCCAAACCGATGTTCTTGTGTTGTTAGTGTTCGCGGTAGAAACACGGATTATTAATTGTTTAAGTTACCCAATAAAATTTTAAAGAAAACTGTTATTTCAGTCTTTTTTTCGAACTTTAATGTTAGTGGTTCAAATGTCAAAAATCCCTTTATTAGGAAAATGGCAAATTTCTTTATTAATGCAAAGGTGACTTGGTTTATCGTTACTGTGACAAACGAAAACACTTTATTTGATGAATCCTTAAAGAAAATTTTAATTAATATCAATCAGGAGAAAAGTTATTGCAAAAATATATGTTGATCCCTAGACACTTTTGATGTGTGTACATCTTACAATAATTTTCCACAGACAAAACGTGATCTCGAACAGTTAGTGGACGAGTTGAACGCGGGGCGGCCGCAGTGTCCCGTGGGGCTCAACACGCTCGTTATCCCGCGCAAGCTATCTTCAGCGCACCAGGACCTAAACCAGCCCTACGTTTACCTCAACTGCGGACATGTGCAAGGTAACCATCATGAAAACCTTTCTTTTTAAACCCCGACGCAAAAAGAGGGTTGTTATAAGTTTCACGTATCTGTGTGTCTGTCTATGGCATCGTAGCTCCTAAACGAATGGGCCGATTATGATGCGGTTTTTTGTTAGAAAGCTGAAGTGATCGAGATGGTTCTTGGCTACAATTTATCAAGATATGTTAGGGTGTTTCAAGATTGTCGGGGGTTACTTAAATTTTTTTAATTTAATTTTTTTGTTATTTTGTCTACTAACTTCTGATACGAGTAAATGTTAAAAGTTATTTCAAGAGTAAATATTATCATAGAATACAACGTTTAATTAATTTATCTTTCCTATGGTTGTTACATAAATAGTTAATAGTTTATTTTTTATATTACTAGCAATTTGAATTCTTTTTTTTTGCATTCTTAATTTTTTTTATCGTAACGAAACCGTCGGTATCTAGGTTGAATATTGAAATTTAGACACAACGATTTGTAAACCATTTACCATTATCACCCATAAGTTTCATCCATAAGCTGCAACAGGTTTATCAGTCAAAGAGCCTGCTCTTTGCGTGCATACAAAACTAAGTTGAGAAAATTGATTTTCGGGGATGGAGACCAGACCACTCTCTCATTGGTATAATAAAATAGAACGTTTGTAGTATTGTTGTAGTTAAATATTTGTATAATACATATGTGATGTAAACATGTATGTGAATAGTAAGTTTGTGTACCTATATGTTTAATTGTAAGTTACGAGCTATTTTCGACAACAAACTTAAACTTACTTTTTAAAAAAAGTTTGGCGAGTAAAAAAATATTATAAAAATAAGAATATAGCAGAATATTGAATTAAAAAAAAAGCCTTGTTACACTAAGTCCGCCCATGTACCACTATTGTACATAAAGTTTAAATAAATAAAATAAATAAACAGTGTTTTTTTTAAACAGAATTAGCAATTTGTGTAAGAGTGGGTTCGTGACAATAGTATCCCGCGTCCTCTCGACCACAGTTCCGATACCTTAGCCATTAGGCTATCGACGCTTTTACCCCGAAATTTATGATTTAACCCCGAACCAAAACGAAGTTTCATCAAGAAAAAGGTTGATGATTGGACTACATCTGACTTCATAACACATTTTTTCGTTCACAGGCGAGCACTCGTGGGGCGCGGAGGGCAGCGAGTCGGGGTCGCGGCGCTGCCCCATGTGTTTGACGGCGGGCTCGGTGGTACGCGTGTGCATGGGAATCGAACCCGCCTTCTACGTGGACGCCGGCCCGCCCACCTACGCCTTCAACCCCTGCGGACACATGGCCTCCGAGAGGACTGTCAAGTATGTTGTTACTCCTCCTCGCGTCGAGTTCCTCAATGCTGAGGCTCGTGAAGCTCCCGTGGAAATAGCTTTTCCCTGATGGTGTTTTCCGCCATCTATGTCTGTTCTTGGCATCGTGAAGAGACCCTCTTTGATGGGCTACGGCCTCTAGGTCGTTTGCCATCAACCTTGCCAGTAATTAGAATTGTACAAGATTGTGGCTTCCTGACTATGTGACCGAAAACCTCTGGTCTTTACGTATAGTTCGCGAAAAATAGATACGTTGCTACCAAAAAGCAATCCAAGGAATTTTCAGCATTTTCCTCCAGCACCACATCTCGAAAGCATCAATGCGGTTGCGGTCAGCCTTTTTGAGAGTCCAAGTCTCAGCTCCGTAGCTGAATAAGGATATGGGTATACGTTATAGTAACATCTTATTTAAAATATTCAACATTTGTAAATAGTAGTGTTTTTATCTGTCATATATCAAAATAAATACCCACAAATATTGTCTTGTAATGCACCACTTATTAGAAATTTCAATACATTTATTTATACCAGATATCAATATATTGAAATTTCTTAAAAGTTCCATAAAATTTACAGATAGAATAGGGTAGTTTCCTGTGTTACAAAATAATTATTTTATTTGGTCCATTAGGTAGTTATACAAAAAATATTGGTCACGTATTTTTTGCTTTTTGAAGCCAAGAAAAATTCACAAAGATGGAAAGCTTCAAAGTACAGGAGTGGGGGCTGCTGACGTCACACCTTGCTAAGAATTATACCGAGGGGTGACGTCACGCGAAATTTCAACTCACTGTATTGTCTTAATTTTTCAATTACGTGAAAAAATAAAAAATACGTGTCCAATGTTTTTTGTTAAACTACATGACGGACTAAATGAAATATTTTAGGAAACTAGCCTATTAACATCCAAAGAAGCCGTGCACTTGGTATGTATATACCCTTTAAATGGCTCGTTGTATAACGCATATTGTTTGTCTCCCCACAGATACTGGGCGAGCGTGGACATCCCGCACGGCACGAACGGTTTCCACGCGATCTGCCCGTTCTGCGCCGCGCCGCTGCAGGGCTCTCCCGGCTACGTGCGCCTCATTTTCCAGGACAACCTCGACTGAATCTCGCATCTCTCGCACAGGTATGGAAAAATTAAACAACTAGCAATGTAGCTAGAATTCACATTAGTATTATGTTGTATACTGACAGCCCTAAATTTATCTCCTCTAATTTCTGTTCATCCAAAGGTTGTCTTAAAGAGATTGCCCTGTGCGATAAGACCGCCCATTGCACACTAGTTTTATTATTTGTATCCTTAAGTGTATTGTACGGTGTACAATAATGTAAATAATAAATAAATTACCAGCAATCTTATTAACCCCTCCGACTAAGCTAAATATGCTTGTCTGGAGTGGGTTCACGGCAAGTGTAATGGGTGGGGTTCGAACCCGTGACCTCTCGGTCACAAGTCCGACGCCTTAGCCTTAAGGAAATGTATGAGGAAATTCGATTGTTGAACTAAGACTTAGTTTGGTCTTAGCAAGCATAAAAAAATGCATTTACTGACTTATGTTGAGAACAGAAACTATTCCAGTTAATGGGAAAATGGTACCTATGGGGAAATTTATTTCTGAGTATATGGTACATTAAAATCTTAATATTAAAATAATTTCACGTTTACTACCATTACTGGTGTAGAAATATTCAATTAGATAAAAAACCCTAAACTACATATACACATCTATATTTATAATAAATCTGTAGAGAGGTCAATTCTGTACATGAAATATATTTCCAAAATAACTATTAGGGGGTGATTAGGGATCGATACTGATGGTAAAAATGCAATCATTAAAATTTTTGTCTATCTGTCTGTCTGTATAACCGTTATAGAAACAAAAACTACTCGACGGATTTTGACGAAACTTGGTACAATTATTTTTCATACTCCTGAGCTGGTTATAGTATATTTTTCATCACGCTACAATCAATAGGAGCAGAGCAGTGAAGGGAAATGTTGGGAAAACGGAAGAAGTAACTCCATTTTTTAAGATTCTGTCGCGTGTGCAACCTTAATGTTTATAGCTACACAGAAATCATTTCATGACGGAAATGTTCTCCTTAAAATTATATAAAAAATATCCCACGACAGCATTAATTGTCGTCCATCTTTTATGGTTGACTTACAATAACACGTGTAACTCCCGATAGCTTAGCAGTTCGAAGCTTTCTGATTATAATATTTGTCTACTCTTACGTTTATAACACTCTCAGTCACCCCTAATTGAAAAAGTTAACATTATTAACTATTCCATAAAAAAAATCATATAAATCGGTATAGAAACACCAAAGTTATACATGAAATACGCTATAATAAGCCATCGCGCGTGAATACTGAATCATGCTATAAGGATTATTTTTGAGAATCGGTCGCCGCGCTTGACGCGTCTCGCGGCCGAAGGTATAAAATTTCGTTCTATAGGTACTTAAGCCTCATGTGAACGTGATCTAAACAATATTACCAATACATTAACTTACGCTGACGAAATCGCGGGCACAGCTATTAACAATAATATTGTGCGGTTCAGTATTGCGATATTTTTCAACAGTATTATAGATTGACATATTATATTTCCCTACTAAATTACGAAAGTTAATCTGTCTGTTACATCAAAATCACTGAACCGTGATTCCTCACATAAGCTACTTTTTTTACGAAAAACGACGGAAACGCGGACGAAGTCGCGGGCAACAGCTATCTATACTAATAATATAAGGCTGAAGAGTTTGTTTGTTTGTTTGAACGCGATAATCTCAGGAACTACTGGTTCGAATTGAAAAATTATTTTTTAATTAAATAGTCAATTAAGGCTATAGGCTAATATCATTACGCTAAGGCCAATAGGAGCGGAGCGCCAATGAAGAATGCTTCAAAATCGAGGTTAAATTTAACGTTAGCCCAAAGTAACTATTCCACGCGAACGAAGTCGCAGGCAAAAGCTAGTTATAAATAAGTTGAATGTATAATATTGGCAGAGTTCCATTTTCTAAATTTGAATTAATTTTTTTATTATATCGTTTACAAGTGGCCAGTTCTAAAAACGTTTAGTGTCGCCCTCGTATTAAATATTATATGATCTTAACAAAAGTACAAATGTTGTCTCCAAAATAAGGTATTTTAGTTGATGGGTACATGGCAAATCCTTTGAATTTTTCAAATAAAGTTCATTTTACTGACTTTATTTAACTTGAAATGCTGCGTTTACTTAGACATTCGAATAATGTTGGTTTACCTATTAACCCACTTGTTACTAGCGTCCTTTTAAAAGATCCGCTCATAAACAAAAATCGTGTGATTTATGTGGTTAGTATAAACAATTTTTGTTGATGACATTTCAAAGCTAAGATGTGTGGCAGTATAATACAACTATTGTAAGATAAATATCATTTTATTATAAAAAAGTTTTTTAGCATTTATTTTACGTAAAAATTACCATGAGTAACATGAGGTGAATTACTGTATTATTATTACATTTTCAAACTATTTGACAGTGAATAATCAAAGTTCAAACCATCTTTTAAGTGATAACAAAAACAAAATGAACTATTTTATAATGTGTCTTACTTTGCGATTTTATTTGGTGTCCTTTATAAAGCCCAGTAGTAATATCGACTGCTACTTCTTATAAATTTAATATTTTTTTTATTAGTAAATTATTTGGTAAACGATGGGAATCCCAACTCCATGAAATCATCGAAGAGTTGGAACTTGATGATCTCATCCCTTACAGTATCACATTTTTACCACTCGAAAACTGTAATGCTGATGTCATTGACGACGATTCCGGGGACGAAAATCAAGTACAAATTCAAATTTTACCTGGCAGGCAACTAAGGACATTAGCACACGCTAGTTATGACTTTTTGTCATTAGGTGATTACGCCAGTGATTATGAAATGGCGCTAGCTGAAGTTGCCAAATGAAAACTTATTACAAAAATTGTGGTCAAACCAAAAACCATAACAATTGTTTGACGACAGCATAATAGATTGCTTACAGAATATACAAACAAGTATATAAACCAAAGAAATAAAATAGGAACATAACATCTGATGAAATAAAGTATTTCATAATTTCATAGGAATTTTGCTATTCAGTGGTTATGTTGTACCCAGAAGATGCAGCAGATTGTGGAATGCCCTTATTAGATTACAGATGTCCACTACCAACAAACAAAGAACTCAAGAAAATGGATCGTGGTTCCCTGAAGTACAAATCCAAAAAAAGCTGAAGAAATTATTGTGTAAATGAAACGATAACAGTGTACTCGTTATGTAAAATAAGACGCGTTTCACAGCAACAAAAAAAGTATGTACAAAGTTCTAAGGCGACCAACTAGCCATCATAAAAAGTTGTAATGAAAATATGGGAGGTGTAGACATGTCAGATCGAAATATTGGTCTCTATCGCACATCGATAAGGGTGAAAAATTGTATTTCCCATTGATTTGTCACTGTTTGGATATGTCAGTCCAAAATGCTTGGCTACTAATTCATAGGCGACGAAGGAGAACTTGATCATATAAAATTATTGAAAGAATCCGGAAGATTACTGCAATTCCACTTCTTGAAACGTATCGGAATAAAAGAAAACCGGAAACCAGGTCGCACTTCATAAAGTTTTCGCGTTATGATGATAACAAACATTTAATAAATACCAAAATAAACAGCTGAGGTGTGTTATTTTCCATAAAAAGAAACGAATTTGTCCCTTGCATCCATTGATATACTAAAAACCCAAGATGCACACTCAACGTCTCAAAACCGTCCGCATAAAATGAGTGCTTAATTCTAAATTATGCGCTCATTTCAAATAGTATCGCGTCACTCGCGTCTAGGTTCACACGTCAAAAATGCCAAAATTTTCTTTGTAAAAACAACCTTAAACAATTGTCATAAGATAGAATTTGCAAAAACATATTTTGTACTTATAGCATATCTATTACTACGTAGGTGGTGAGTGTTTGGCGACAGTTTCGATCGTCACTTTTCTTCGAGACTGTGCATCTTGGGTTTTTAGTATATCAATGCTTGCATCCAAAGAATTGTTTTGAATTATACCACACTAAATAACCTTTTTAGTAAGAATTTCTTTTTACTTTATTTTATGCAAAAATAAACGCCAATAGAGGTACTTCGTTATTTTTTATGTACACTACATTAGTAGCATATATTACTAGCGTCATTTTAAAAGAACACCATTTTCCTGATTTTCCAATAGCCGAATATTTATTTTTGTATTTTTCTTTAATATCTTATCATGTGATAGTAAACATATCTGAATTTCATTACAATCTGACACAAAAAGTATATTCAGTAACAAGTGGGTTAAACTGACGGTAAAGAGATAGTCAAAGTATATACAAAGAAAGGTATGAGTATGCTCGTTTCACATATTAAAAATAGTTAGAGGCTGAATGAATCATGAATGCATTATAAAAATAACTAGCTATGCCCCGCGGTCTCAACCTCGTAATTTTGAAGAATAAATCAAGATTCATCAAAATCGGTCAAGCTATTTAGATTTCTCATACAAACTTTCATCCCCTATATCAACACTAAAGGTTGGATTAAAAAAAAAAATGGTAACCTATGTTTGACCCTGGGTCTTCCAACTGTTTTCATTCCAAATTTCATCCAAATTGGTACTGTGATTTAGCTGTGAAAGCTTAAGAGACAGACAGACATTCGCATTTATAATATTAGTATGGATAGATAGATTTCCTTAAAAGATAATACCTGCTTAGAAGGACGATATTATTCTCATCTATTGGCTTCAGGATACAAATAAATAAACAAACATCGTCATTGAATTAAACTTAAATAATTCATAAAGGTTGAATACATATTCAAACGGAAGCAGATGTTATCGCGTTAATTGAAGCTAACCACATTCAATAACTCCTAACCAAATGGTTTACCCACATTATTTACTTAGATTGTGCTCGGGTATTTATCCGCTTACATTTTTACTTTGACTACAGAAATAACAGAACCATTATAAAATAACTTCGTTGTTCATTGTCCTTCAATCAAGACTAGGGATGAAAATGGCGAAAGATACTCATTTGTTTTTTTTTCGCAACTTTGAATCTTTCCAGTGAAATACATGTAACTTTGGAATAATACTTTAGGGCTATATCACATTGATATACTAAAAACCCAAGATGCACAGTCTCGAAGAAAAGTGACGCTCGAAACTGTCGCCAAACACTCACCACCTACGTAGTAATAGTAATGCTATAAGTATAAAATATGTTTTTGCAAATTCCATCTTATGAAAATTGTTTAAAGTTGTTTTTACAAAGCAGTGTGCGAAAAACAATCAAATTTTACGACTGACGTTGCTCGATACGACAAGGCCTTGAGTGGAGACTTAATTTTTTTATAAGACATTTTTTTTAGTATTACAACTAAGTTTATTAAATTGTGTTCTAAATACGTAATTATAGCGTAAATGTTTTTGGGTAGAACATGTGTATATCAATGAAACAAATATTAACTGTTAAAAACGTTTATTATTTTTTTTAATTCAAGAAAGTTTATTTATACCTTTTGCCGTGATATACATAAATAATATCTTGGTCAAAAAATTCGCCATAAAAAAATCTCTCGCCTTTGTTGGCTGACGATTAATGTCCGTTCTCCGCATCGTATTTAGTCACGAGAAAAACTAAAGTATAAAAATAAGAAGTTTTTAATGAGATTGGTGTTGCGCCAAAGCAACACTCACACACACATTTATCATTAGCATACCGCATGTCGTGAACCCATAAGTTATCCCATGATGATTCGATATACATGAAATATATTTTTATTCTATTATTAAATCATTTAAATTATTCCAGTATGGGGAGGGACGTTTAAAATTTTAATACTAAGAGCGGAACGCGCACAATGGGCAATACTTAAATTGATGTCGTTCAAAAAACGAATTTATCCCACTGGACTGCTATACTCGGAAGCTCAAGTACTTACAGTTCCCAATATATATCCTCCGTACCATACTACGTAGACACAGATTGTTACCAGTAAGCCCAGATTTAATAAGCAAACGCACTGGGTTCCCCGTTTGTAAAGTTCCCAAATGTCACACTAAACTTACGTCTAGATACTTTTAGGCATTAAGTTCTCTTTCAAAGTCGCCTCCCTTGCCCCCCTTCTCACCCCCTTTAGGCGGATCTCGGAAATTAAGAGACTTGGAACCTTTTTTTTTTCAGATTCATTTAGAGGGGCAATGTTTTAGTCAAAATAATTGTGCAAACCCCCCCCCCCCCCATTTTTTTGCACAAGCACGCGTGGTGCTTTCACCTCGCGCAACACGCAAATACTAGTTTATTTATACATTACAACATTTCTATGGATTATTATGTGACGATAAAAAACAAATGGTGGTCAGATCAAATATCAAAGTACCCATTAGTAGTAGGGTGCCGATACCCATTTGTGCTGCTCTACTACACAAGATAGAGAGCGCAACCCATGGAGACAGCTGTTTAAAATAATCAGCAGTAAAATAATTAAATGAAGTAGAATAAAATAAACAATAAAAACTTTCTTGTTACAGGTCGCCAGCGGCAATAAGACGTGTGCGTACAAAGTGCATTAACGGACGTGAAAGGATGATGCGGCAGGCCATGCAGCGACTACACTGAGCTTGCGCCACGCTCGCTACACACAGCCAGGGCCACCTCACGCTGTGAGGCCGCCACCGTGGCTACTGACACACACACACACTCGCACTGTGAGGCCGCAACCATGGCTACTGACACACACAGTCACACTGTGGCTTCACACAACCTTACTGTAGTACCCAACTGATATGGCTTACCGATGTACCTGCGCAGAAAATGATTTTTTGCACCGTGCTTCGTTTCCTTTACCGCTATTAGTGACGCGTGAGTCAGACGAAACTAACAGCTGCATTGTATTATGAGCCTTATAGTTGTGATCTAAGGTTCATTGTAAGTTTTAAGCATTCTTTCGTTAATAATCGGGGCCATACTTTCTTTTCTGCGCGAACGAAGATTCTCGACGCACCTTATCAGTTGGGTACTACTGTACGCAACTGATCATTTATTTATAAAATTATATCCAATCCTGATTATAAACTTATTTATTACATTAATTTCGCAATTACAATAAAATGTTTCATCATCGAATATTAATTATAAACAGTCTATGAATTGCGATGTGTATGCAAATATGTTACGTTCATAATTCTGTTTTCGGTGTCTGTATGTTAACTTAGGCTCATTATTGCGATAAAATATTAATATTTATTTGTTGAACACAACATGTAAGATACGGTAAGGCGATGAGAAAATTCAGGAAATAACAAAAAATATTTAATGCTTTGTACATTGCTGTGCTGATTATATTGCTAGAATTAATCATTGTTGTAATTATGAATGAACTGAATTATTTAATTGATAGATGTTTCTTTCGAAACTTATCTAGAGTATAATAATTTTGAATGCACTGATGCCTCTCAATATTTTTATAAATCCACCTGTGCTTTTTATTTGGTACCACACTATCTGACAAATTAATGAACCCTATGATAAATAGAAAATATGAAAACATTCAGGAAGTAATAGATTTCAAGAAAAATCTGTTCCGGTTTTTATATGACTATCAAAAAAATCTGAATAAAATGGGACAGAAAATGAATAATATGTTACACCTATGTGTCACGTGGATAGTATAGTACCAGTACTGTTATTATAAGCTAATCAAATGTAAATATTCAATGTATGTTCATTTCTATACATGGTAGGTAAGTAACTTATGTTGGATTTTCCGTAGCGTGTGAGATGTTTAATCGTTCAGTATGAGCCAGCCTTTTAGCGGTAGAAATAGACACAACTGGTGTAAGCTTCAAACAATAAGTTGGTATATGTTTAATAAGATTTAGTTTACTCTTCAATATGGTCTCACTTCAACATATTGGAATTATATTCAAAGTGAAATACACTCATAAAATAGACCATAAGCTGGTTTTTTAGTTTGATGATCAGTTTAAGCATCAGCTATTATAAGATTATACAGTGGGTTGTTAATATTTAGAGATGATTTGTATTGAGTGAAATGATCTATGTTTAACTGGCTGTTATGTCTTAATATAGATGTCAATGTCTATGATGTTGATGTTAAATGCTGTGAATATTGGTGTAGTCAAAGGCAGGAATACGTCGACAAAAGTGCAAAGATGACTAGGCACCATGACTAGATACACTTTAGCGTATTAGATGGTACGAATAGATATATTGGTTACAATTTTAAAGTTGAGTTGTACGTAACTCATGAAGACTATAAGGAAATGACGCACTAAGGAGCCTAACTGTGCACATAAACGCAAATTACATATAGAGTCTACAACTTGAGCGTTAAATAGCTCGGAGTACCCAGTATATGTTGCGCTAGTACCGGCTGTTCAGTGCGCCTTATTCTTACCTCTGTACGTCAGTTCCTATATATTGTATATTGGACCTTTGAAGTCCAATATGTAATCTATCGCAATTACCATCGTCGCAATTACAGTCTTCAACTTATGCAACAGATGCAATCGCCTGCTCGAATGCGATCTCAAAATATTCGATACAAAAAAAAACTGGCTTTATAATAAGCTAAACGAAATTTAATTAAGTCCATCATCCACGAGAGTGTAAAAATAATATAAGTTTTATAGAAGTAGCAAACATTAGCTTATGGAGTATGAAAATTTAGTTTTTGTACAATTCACTAGTTAGGGGTTACACGTAACATTATTGCCTTTCGAGTAATGAATTACAAGACAAAAAACTAATGTGTTGTCCAAATGAAATTGTGAACGAAAATGCAAATAGATTGCAAATAATTATTTTAGACTAAACATTACAGGCTTATTCATAAAAAAAAAACTATTTGCATAGTTTAAATACTTATTACCAAGAAGAAATTGCTATTCAGTGTTTAAACTAAGTATATGGTTAAAATATTTTTATGAATAGCCCTGAAGAACATTTGGTAAAAATGATTGCTTATTTAAAGAGTTGATATAATGTAGACATGTAAATCAGCGTAGAAATGTTATCAGCCATGATATGAAGGATGATTTTGAATTAATTTTATTAGTGTGGTTGCATAATTAAGAACCATGAAGCTACGGAAATATTGGACCATACGATTAAAACTTAGTAGCGATGGTAATGTCTGTGTTATATTATAATGTTGCGTTTCTAATAAGAATTTGAATTAATTAGCATTATTTTCGTTAGGGTGGAGATGTAGTCAGTCACGCTTTTATGTCGACTAGTCGTCGCGGCATTATGGAGTCGTGGGTAATGACGAGATAAGAAAACTCACCTATCAATACGAGTGATTGTGTTCAGAGGCCTAAGTGTATATTATGTAGTAAGTTAACACTACAACTACGTACTTTCTACGTACCTAAGTGTAGACAGAACTTAATAATAAAACAGTTACGTTAACTAACTACAAAGGTTACATTAAAAACTCAGTTCATGATACAATACGCTCGACACGACTTCAGTGTGGCGCGTACGATAAATCTACTTGAAATTTATTAGTGGTCATAAGAACTGAATGCTAGCATTAATTTTATTTATAATGTGTACCTAAGTACTAGGGCTAACAATAAATCGCTCTTTTAGTTAGAAAATTTACATGTTGTTTTATTTACTTTTTTACTTAGTCACGATAAAACACCCCTCCTTTTGCAAGCAGCAAAATCTTTTTCAGCAAGCTTCAAACTAATCCTTTTACTTTCGAATATTAGCGCGTTTAACCTTTAGTTCGCCACAGTCGTGTACATACAACAAATTGAGTTTTTTTTTTTTTTCTTTAATCTTTTGAACGCCAGAGTATAAACGTATCGCCGTACCCCTGACGCCAGGCCACTTTTTCTGTCAAATGACCTTCATAAAAAATAGGTATTCCAAAACTTATATCGATATACAACTGAGTTTTTTATTTTCGTCTTTAATTTTCTAATAAACCGTACTCACGACACTGAAATTTTATTTAACCTGCCACTATATTCCAATATAGTAATCTATACACAGTATTTAACAGAGACTTTATCAATGAAAAAGCAGATATTAGAAAACTAGAAATATATATTTATTACAATATGGTTACAACACTATTCAACATGACTTGTCTTGGTATTGTGACAATGGCGTTGGTTGCCAGTCAATTTTATGACATTCTCGCATCTGAATAAGGGATGTAGCAGTGTACACGTTGGTTATCGATTCTAATAAGTATTCTTATCTAATATAATATTAATACTTATCCATATATAAAAATACGCAAGGATTTTAATGTAGTAATAAAAAGAAATTGAAATCAGTATTTTAATTATTGTTTCTTTTACATATAAAAAATACGCAGAAATAATTTAAAAATCAACAGTTACATATACCTAATAATTATTACTACGAATCAGTCTTACAATATCGCAAATCTTTAACAAAATGTACCTAATACTATACTAGGAAGAACATCAGTTTAGTATATATAAACAAAACATCAGGAATAACAGGAATAGAAGTAACAAAAGGATTATAATAAGGATAATATCACAAGCTTTCAACAAAAATAGTTTACTTTTAGGTAAGCGTGCTCCATCTTCGATCACATCATCACTTACCATCAGGTGAGATAGTGGTCAAACGCGAACCTATTTTCAATAAAAAAATATATATATATTATTAGCAAAAAGGTTAAGAAAAGATACTTATATAAAATCAACAATGTTACCAACTTACAAATAATGGAATGTCATAAATCTCTTAAATAGGAACAATAAAAGTATATCACACATTAGCAAATCATATCTTAAAAGTAAAAAAGAGGATGTGGTGGACACAAATAATATTATACTCTGGACTGAAATTTCATATTCATCTTCTTAAGTTTTTATTGATTTTACAATCATGCGTCACAACACTAGCTGTCACATATAGCAGACTACGGCGTGTGAGACACTCCTTTTATACGCGTTTAGCATCTACTTTTAAAACAAAAATTTCTTGATATTGGTGGTTTATTTATATTAGTTTCATGCAATACAATATAGACGGAAGCTTAAAATTTTAAATTATATAAATAAAAACACACAAAAGTAATGGTTAAATTGTTTATTTCATAATATGGTGCGACGTGTATTTTGTCATATATTTGTGACGTTGGCGTTCAGGGTAAGATTTCGTTTGTCACATATATGTGACAATGGCGTTCAAAAGGTTAAATAATTATAATTATCCCAATGCATATTTATGCAGAATCTGTTCCAATTTTTATAAATATTGTTACAAAACTGAATCATTGAATTGGAATTCAAAATAAATCGAGTTATACGTGAATGTCAAATCGAGTTGTATTTATCCCGAGTTGGCCCATCTCTAGGCGAACCCGTGTCTTGACCGTGACATATTTTTACCGGGAGAAGGAGACATTACGACAAAACAAGATCAGTCGTTTTTAGGTTAATGATCTTTCGTATCGCTGCCATGGTACTCGGAATTTTAATTCGATTCCAGATTTGACAATTTCAGTGTTGCAACGTTATGACAAGTACTAAATAGTGACGTTGCGAAATTATTCGATATGGAAATGGAATATTTCCGGATCGATTCTTCTCGTTTATAATTTTACTCTAGTAAACTAAGTATATCAGGAAATTAAATATTTCTGAACCGATAATTTAGTTTTGACGATTAATTAACGATCTGAGACTTTTCGTTTATAATTGTGTGTGAAATAAATAAAAAATGTGATCATGAAGGAACATGACAAATAAAACAGATAGATGTATTATGGTAATAATTTATTTTATAAATTGTCGCCGTCATCGCTATCGCTGTCACTTTCTGTAACATTTATTATAAATGTGTCTGTGATATTGTCAATTAACATATCTAGCCTACTCATTTTTTCCTCTTCTTTGACAACATGGAATAAGCATTTAGACCATTCGGTAAACGTAATTTTTTGAATGCCTTCCTGAAATAAATTTCTCAAGTCTGCCAATTTGAAGGTTTTATTATTTTGAGCTACATGCCCCTTTACCTGCGCCCATATCAATTCGATAGGGTTTAGCTCGCAATGGTAAGGGGGCAGTCTTAAAACCGTGATCCCATGTTGTGCTGCCATTTCGTCTACAGCGTACTTATTAAAAGACTCGTTATGTGGAATCAGTTCTAAAAGCGTAGCTTTAACCATATCTGGTTCGTAATGAATATTTTTATTTAAAAGCCAATCTTGAATGGCAGCTTTTTTCCAGCTCATTTTTGGTGCCGTTTCAATTTTCGGGAGTGGTAAGGTGCATTATCCATCACCACAATTGAGTATGGTCTTAATTTTGGTAAGACTCCAGCGAACCACTCCTCAAAACAAACTGCATTCATCTCATCATGTTGTAATCTTCACAATTTTTCTTTGCTTCAAAAATCATGAGCCCCTCTTCCAGGAAGCCTTCTTCACTACCTATATGGCTAATTATGAGACGTTTGCCTTTTCCTGATGGATTTTTTAATCCAGTGGTCAGTCCCTCCAAAAACGCTTGTCGAGATGATGTGACTTTCTTGTCCACCCAAGTTTTTTTTACAGTATGATCTTAAAATAAATATAGTACTTACATGAACATTCAATTTTACTATTAAATTTAATGTAAAATGTATATAAATTCATTTTGTGTATAAATGTTACCTGCGTTAACCCAAGTTTCATCTTGATAATATATATGTCTCCCTTCTCGTCGAAACTGACATATAGATCGCAAGTAACGCTGGCGCCATGTTATTATATCATTTCGATCAATAAGTGTGCTCTTGCGTGACCGTGCAACAAATTTAAAATTAAGATGCTTCAAAATTTTTCTGAGGGTGTCTTTGGAAATCTTGGGCATTTCGGAATCATCGTTCATCACTTGTAAAATCTAAAATAGAAAATTTTATAATAGCTTGGAATCATTACTTATATATAAAAGATGTAGGTATAAAATAATACTGTCTGACTGATTGACTAACCTTTGCAATGGCTGGAGGTTCATTTCGGTAAAAGAACTGATGAACAATTCTTCGTATTGCAGAGAATGTAAATTCATAAATTTTATCTTTGAAACTTCGCTTTGGTCCAGTTTTTTTAGGAGGAGTTGGCGGCGCACCTTTATTTACTTCCTTCAAAACGTTACAAACAGAGCGTGAGGTTATTCCCAATATGTCAGCAACTTTGCTCATACATTCATTTTCTTCCACAACTTCAAAGGCCTCCAATTGCGCAGAAATTTCATTTTTCACGTATTTGTAGGCGTTGCGGATCATTACTTTTTCAGAAACCCAACAAAATAACAAAATATCGATTCGCAATGAAATAAGATATTCGTGCAGTCAGACTGGGAGAATGAAGCCGAATGACACGATAAACAAAATGGCGATAGCTGCACGAGCGCGCACGGGTCAATACTGAAAACTATCTAGGCTCTTTTATTATAAGTTTTGTTTTTAATATAAAAGCAAATATATTAACTTTTTATAAAATAGAGCAGCGATTACTAATTAATAAATAATTATTATGAATAATTATGTATTTATTTAAATAAAAATCAATAATTTAGTCTTTAATTGGCACACTGATGGCACACACTGATTGTTTATCGATTTTTGTGTTCATCACTACACTATTATATGTGGTATCATTATTTCACAAAATGACAGTATCTAATGTCAAATCTAGAATCGAATTAAAATTCTGACTTTAGTTGGCCGTACTCCATAGTACCGTAAAACGTGGCAACTTTACCGAACCCTCGGTAACATTACCATACTCTAGGTATTCGGTATAAACTCATTTATCTCAAAAATCTGCCTACTAGAAATCTATTTTGTAATAGAAAGACTCATTGGCAACGATGCACTGGTCGAATCAAAGCTCCAGAGCCTTGAACATCGACGACGAGTTGCAAGTCTATCGGTTTTTTATCGGTTACATTTCGGGGAGTGTGCGATGGAATTACACAATTTAATTCCAACAAGCCCGTTCCATCATCGGACTACGAGACAAACGGCGAAGCGCCATCGTTACATGGTGGACATCCCACCCATACGCACCAAACGTTTTGGGAATACCTTCATTGTGCGTACGGCTAAGGAGTGGAATTCCCTGCCGGAGTCTGTGTTTCCCGATAGCTATAACCTAGGAGTCTTTAAGTCAAGAGTGAATAGGTTACTTTTAGGTAAGCGTGCTCCATCTTCGACCACATCATCACTTACCATCAGGTGAGATGGTGGTCAAACGCGAACCTATTCTAAATAAAAAAAAAAAAAAAAAAAAAGTAGTATTTTTTAGACATTAAAAAGCAACATTTATCATATTTTGGTGTGCGTTACCCCAGCAAAATAATGTCGAAAATAGTCATTTAAATCTTATAGATAATTAGTTGCCCAGCTGCTGTAATTGTTAAGCACATTTTTAAATTTGTTACACATATAGTTTTTTAGTTATTACACAAAAACATATTCTGCTGGGGTAACGTTTGAAACGTTACCGCAGCAAAACTATTTTTTAAATAATGGGAATATTGAAATAAATATTAGCTATACATTTAGTTGTCTAGACGAGGTAAATGTTACACGTTATTTTGTTTTTGTTCTTTCTTCGGCTGCGAAGTTATTCGAGATTTTGCTGGAGTAACGTTTGTGGTTTTGCTGGATCTCTGAAACGGTTAAGAGGATTCTTATCATCTTTTGTACATGACTTCTTAGGAATTAGTTTTAATTTGTTTCGCAATAAAAATAACAAAATGATATACCGTTTAAAAGTTATTTAATGAAATATAAAAACACTTCTTTAGGTCTTAACACTCTGAATATGAGCTCTAAAGACTTACTTTAAACGTTATTTTGTAGCTTTTAACTACCTTCAAATGTATATGAAGTTTCATTAGTATCCTGTAGGTAATTAACAAATTATGATGATATTCATTTCTCCACGTTCACGGTCACAATGCGCGCGGAGTTATTTGGCCACCGATAAACCTGTATACGGTTATATAAACTGAATGTTATATCAATATTTAGTTGCTTAATTCAGTTATATACCTGTAAAATTTCAGAGTAGTACATACAATAATTAACGAGATAATTAAATAAAAGTCATTAGGAACTTCAAGACCGTGGTAATCCGACCAAGTTTAGGTGGTTACAAAAAAGCGACCGCGTAGAACATTATGCTATCTTCTAAAATATGTAGGATAATACACCTTAAAATTTCGGTACAGACGCGTACACTGTTAAATACATAACAATATAATATCTGTACTATAAACATTATTATTATTACCTTTTAGCTACTTATTAGATAGGTATATACTGTATTATGTGCACCAGTTCAGTTGCACGGGTTCCTTCTATTTGACAGAATCTTGATACTCCGAAATTCATTTGGCATAACACACTTGGTATAATCTTCCTTAAACGAATATTTTTAAGGCATAAAAATTATTTAGTATGTATAATTATTATTTAGCCGAATGTTTATAGATTCGAATTCACAATGGCATAAATTGCTTTTGGCAGAGTTAAAATTCTGCATAATTTCGTTTAGCATAACTGCATGCTGCATGCTTGCTTGCATGTTTACATGTTTCTTATAGGGAAATAAAAACCACGTATGTTCACAATCAAATGTTTTATTTAATGTATGCCAAAAGATGGTTCTAACTTTCTGAAAGAATGATGGTTCTTCGGTTTAATTATTATGGATATGAAATGTATGCCTAAAGATGATTCTGACTTACATGATTATTTGGCAGCAGTTTAATATTTTATTTTTGATCTGTGATTTTTACATAATTTAAGTTAATCTTAGAATACAACTATCTGTAATATATATCTAGGAAAAAATATTGTGATATTTGAAATGTATCTACAAAATGGTAGGAATTACTGCTTTTAAGTATAAAAATTATTATTTTACCTGTAAATAAAAATTATTTAAGAAATATGTAGTTTTTTTTAACACTTGTGTACACATCTCTACTAAACTTGTAAGACTATCCTACATATTTTAGAAGATAGCATAATGTTCTACGCGGTCGCTTTTTTGTAACCACCTAAACTTGGTCGGATTACCACGGTCTTGAAGTTCCTAATGACTTTTATTTAATTATCTCGTTAATTATTGTATGTACTACTCTGAAATTTTACAGGTATATAACTGAATTAAGCAACTAAATATTGATATAACATTCAGTTTATATAACCGTATACAGGTTTATCGGTGGCCAAATAACTCCGCGCGCATTGTGACCGTGAACGTGGAGAAATGAATATCATCATAATTTGTTAAATACCTACAGGATACTAATGAAACTTCATATACATTTGAAGGTAGTTAAAAGCTACAAAATAACGTTTAAAGTAAGTCTTTAAAGCTCATATTCAGAGTGTTAGGACCTAAAGAAGTGTTTTTATATTTCATTAAATAACTTTTAAACGGTATATCATTTTGTTATTTTTATTGCGAAACAATTTAAAACTAATTCCTAAGAAGTCATGTACAAAAGATGATAAGAATCCGCTTAACCGTTTCAGAGATCCAGCAAAACCACAAACGTTACTCCAGCAAAATCTCGAATAACTTCGCAGCCGAAGAAAGAACAAAAACAAAATAACGTGTAACATTTACCTTGTCTAGACAACTAAATGTATAGCTAATATTTATTTCAATATTCCCATTATTTAAAAAAAAGTTTTGCTGCGGTAACGTTTCAAACGTTACCCCAGCAGAATATGTTTTTGTGTAATAACTAAAAAACTATATATGTAACAAATTTAAAAATGTGCTTAACAATTACAGAATCTGGGCAACTAATTATCTATAAGATTTAAATGACTATTTTCGACATTATTTTGCTGGGGTAACGCACACCATATTTTGCGTAGAGGCAGAACTGCTGTTAAGTCAGTAATGACTGTCACAGTGTACTGTGTGAAAACGTGCTAGGAGCAATGATATTTTATAGTACAGATATGTTATAGGCGCGCGCGTCGTGAAGACTCGAAAACGAGCTAATTGGAACGTCTTGCAACTAGTCTGCGTCGAACGCAACCACAAGCGTGCCGCACCGTAATACCCATGTCCTTAGATTTTATTTATCAAAAATGCCATCGTGTGAGTTTCGGAAGTGTACGAATTATACTTCCAAAGTAAATAAAATACAAAGGATCTCATACCACATGTGAGAATGCAAATATATTAAGATTATGTTTTATATTTCATTTATTTTCCAAACTTGCCAATAAATTATGCTTAGGAGCCATATGTAGGTGAATACAGAGAGAGCAAACTTGTTTTGTCGCGAGAGCGATAAGGATGCGTGCGTGCGGACATAGATTAGTTAAAAGTTTACAAGTGTAGAAGCGATATTGATTGACTTGGTTTAATTTGTTTTGTGTTACAATTTTTTTGACTAAAGTTCATTTGACTGATAATTGAGGATTATAACTGTTTTTTTTATTGAATTAGGTTTCCGAGGGATCAGGTTCGACTTCAAGATTGGATCGCAATTGTTCGTGAACAAAAAAGCGAAACAGACTGGATAACATCAAAAAACAGCAGGATATGTAGCAATCACTTCCAAAGTACTAACTAACAAATATGTTTCGAAAATTCGAAATGTGGTCGAACAATGCTTAAAAAAATGCAGTTCCAATTATAGAGGTAGGTAACTAAAACATTTTATAAAACATAATGCTGCTTGCATAATGTTTTATAAAATGTCAGCTACCTGTTGCTTGCATTTTCGACAACGTTGAATTTGTTTGGTCAGTATAGGTACCTACAAAGAAACCGCTACATGACATTTCATTATGAAACCTATAGTTGTGTCATGAAATTGATTATTTATTGATTACTAGCTTTCCACCTGCTTCATCCAAGATGAAGTTCCGATTTGACGAAGTTTTAGAATCATACCTACAATTATTGTTATGACGGATCATAAATTATTTCATTAACATAATGACTATTAATTTCTATTTTAGTTTTGAATATAATGGGCTAAGCTGAATACAAACATTAGTGGTAATACTTGATCCGTGATTAACCATTATGATGTTTAATTTCTTACCTACGTACTTACTCTTCAATCGAGTGTCCACTCTACGGCTATAAAAATGTTATCCTATGGCACAAGGACTCATTTGAAGCGCAATTGTTAGAATTATAGCTATCTCTTTCACTTGCGTGTTGTTTCGTATCTTTTGTTCTACTTATCAGTAAAACTTGTCAATGTGTGCCATAGATATCCGCGATGTGTGCAGTTTTTACTACGCGGAACAAATTTCAACGCAAATTACTATGAACGTAACATATCTGTACTTTATAATATCATTGGCTAGGAGTAAATGGTTGTTAAATTGTGCTCACAGAGCCCTAACTATTTACCACAGGTAAGTGAAATTTTGATATTGTATGTATAATACGGTTGGGATTACTGTTGTAAGGTCAGCAATTGCATTTTCTTTAATTTATTGAATAAAACTGCTTTGGTAATGTTGATTGAGGTTAGGTAAAGTTACCACTGATTGCTTTGTGGCAACTTTACCGGTAGCTAGGGTTGGCACTAAATCAAGCATGAGTGTTTATTTCTTTTTTGTGTGTATGTAACCATTTTCGAATACCTAAATTTCACAACATAATAGTGAATATCCTGGATGATAAGTTATATTGGATTTGCGCGCATGTGAGCTTTAGTTTTATTTAACACCTTTTGTTTCAGAGCCAAAATGGCCCCCATAAAACGAAACCGCAGAAAACTCAGTCAAATCCTAATGTGACAGAAATGGGCTTAAACCTTTGGAAGGGTGTGTGTGGATTACTTGGTATCCATTCGAAGGTAATAAAACTCACGTCGGATTGTTAATTGAATACTGAATAGATACTGAATAATTTATTGACGAAAACACCTGCTTTGGTTATGGTTCTATCTAGGCATGACAAACACAGTTTCTAAGCTCTCGACCAATGGCGAAGCGCCGCCGGGCGAGACGCGCGCGGGGCGCGGAACGCATTCCTGCCCGCGGCACTAGATCGTCGCGGACCTATATATATATCGGAGCGGGGCGCGGTCACGCTCCTTTGCTTCGTGAGCTGCCGTCGAGTGAAGATGTCTGCTGTTCAAGAATTTTCCCGCCGTGTGTCGTCAGCGCCGCGTGTCCATCTGCGTAGTCCTGGAGTATGACATGAAGATGCGGAGAAAAACTGATGCTAAGCTTGCTCTGCCTGGTTGCATGCTTACAAACAAACCGCTTCTTTCGAAGCGATATGGCCGGCGAGTGCGGCGTTGTGATGACGCCATGCTATGCTCGTGCTGTTATCCTGTTTCTTTACAAACCAACGTCTTTTTCAAGATGATTGCTTTCTCTGTTTCTTTTCGGAATGTCAAAAACATGGTGTGGTAATTGGTTCAGTTTTGAGTGGTAAACTGGTAATTATTTGGTTTGAAGGTAAAGGTACTGGTCGGCGGTATTTGGTATTCGTTCGCAGGTATGGTAAATGAGTGACAAGTACTATGTCACTACATCACTCCCCCCTAAGCGAAGCGTACGTTGGGTTTCACTGCGCGGCCGGATCGAGTGACGTAGGAGTCATGCGGCGCGCTCGGGGTCGACGACCGCGGCTCGACGCTCGGTGATGTTTTTTCAACGCGAGGTACTTGTGTCACGCCTGTTGTAGAAGCAGTAAACCCTTCGTTGAGTAAGTATGCTGGCTTGAGTCTATCTATTGAGACAACTGTAGTTCGAAGTGGCATTTGTATGGTGAAATGCTTGCTGTCACGTTGAATTATTTTGAACGGGCCGTCGTAAGGTGGGGTCAATTAACTTCGCACGGTATCATTGAGCACGAACACATGGGTACACGTCGCTAGGTCCTTGTATACAAAATTGCTTCTGTTATTGGAATGAGACTTGCTGCTCGGGGACAACGTCGACATGGTTTCCGTTAGCTTCTGGACGAATTCTGCGTCTTCATTTTTCGGCTGTGAAGGCACGAAGAAATCTGACGGTATTCTAAGTGTTGATCCGTAGGTAATGAGTGCCGGGCTTAATTGAGTGTCTTCCCGTAGGGCGGTACGTAGGCCGAGTAATACGGTAGGAAGTTCCTCGCTCCAGTGTGCACCGGCGTTTCGCGCCATAAGTGCAGACTTCAAAGTTCGATGCCAGCGTTCAACTTGACCATTTGCTTGAGGGTGGTAGGCAGTGGTACGTATTCTTGTTATGCCGAATTTCTTCATAAGTTGGTTGAATAACGACGATTCAAACTGTCGTCCTTGATCCGTTGTAATTCGTATAGGGCAACCGAATCGTGATATCCACCCGTCATAGATTGCTAGGGCGACAGTGTTGGCGGTGACGTCACGTACAGGTATTGCTTCTGGCCATTTAGTGCAGCGGTCGATCATTGTTACTAGGTATCTGTAGTCGTTAGAGGGCGGCAGTGGTCCCACGATGTCCACGTGAATGTGTTCGAAACGCGAAGATTTTTGAAACTCGCCTAGCGGGCTGATAACGTGTCGTTGAACTTTCCCGCGCTGGCAACCGATGCATGATTTCGCCCACAAACCGACTTCTTTATTCATATTCGGCCAGAAAAACTTTGTAGACATCACTCTCCTTGTTGTTCGCACACCCGGGTGACTTAGTTCGTGTTGCGCTTTGGATGCTACTACACGTTAAGTCTCTGGTAGGTATGGACGAACGTTACCGGTCGATGTTTCGCATATGATGGGTCGTTGACCTCCGGGTAATGTGATAGGCGCGAACTTGAGACTTGGGTTCGACATGCAGATCTTCAGTTCTTCATCGTTTTCTTGGTCTTGAGCGAGTTGATTGTAGTCGATTGTAGAGTGCGACAAGTCGATTTCTTCGATGCGTGATAAGGCGTCGGCTGCTTGATTCTTATCACCGTGAATGTATTTGATTGCCGTACAGAACTGACTAATGTAGTGTAGCTGGCGCTCTCGCCGTGGTGTATCGCTGCACATAGGGGTATTTTACTTAAAGAACCGGCCATAAGTCCAAATTACAAAATTTATGATAAGCGTTACCTTTGTTATTATAAGACAATATGACTCTCCCACCCAAACGATAACGAACTAACTACGCTTCTACCGCACGCCACGCGCTGTCCATCTCAGTAGGAATTATCTGTTGTACCAGTTACTCGTTATTTTCTCGGCGCATACAATTTTATCATCGCTGTTCTGTGCATTGCCATTCTGCTGTGTTTAGTGCAAAACAAAAAAAAATACTATGGATTCTTCTGATGAAGGTATGTAATTTAGTTTAAATACATTACTGACTAAAATATCATTTATTTTCACTTATAAAAAATATTTTAAAGACGTGGTAATTTTTCTGACAATTATATATTTATTTTTTACTTTACGATGTTAATTTAAGTATGAGTTAAACAGAGTTAAGCTTAAATTCTTATGTGGACATATTCTATGAACCTTCTACATAAATTATTAAAAAAAAAATGTTCCGCAAGTTTCCGCCCGTTCTGTAAAAAGCCTTAAGAAATGACGAGGTAGTAAAGAAAAAAATATTATATGTTTTTGAACGTTTTGATATTAACACTAGATTTTGTTTGTTCACAGGTTACAACCAATCGCCAATTAATATCTCAAGAGAAGATATGTTTAACATAATTAAGCAGTGTGACTTCGACTTTATTAAGAGGCTTAAAGTAATTCTGGAAGTGCTGGCAAGCGGGTTTGAAATTGACACAGAAAAGTTGTCATCGTTTCTGCAATCCACAGCAGAACTATACGTCAGTTTGTATAGCTGGTACCCAATGATGCCCATTCTTCATAAAATGTTGACACATGGCGCTTTAGTTATTAAACATGCTCTACTCCCAATCGGACAGTTATCGGAGGAAGCAGCAGAGGCGCGCAACAAACACCTATACCGGTAAAATTTTGCACGAAAATTTTCGCGAAGAAAGTGCAATGAAGACGTGATGAATCGATTGCTCTTGACATCTGGTGTCTACTTAAATTGTAGTCGAATGAAAATTGGCAAGAATCGAAAACCTTTTTCTACTGAAGCCTTGGAGTTTTTAAAACAGGACGAAAGAGTTTCCACGATTTCACGTGAATATGATGATGAAGTTGATGGAGATGACGACGAGCATAGCGAATCAGATTTTTAACAATATATTTTTTTTATAAATTGACTATTTGTATTATTTTAACAACATATAAAATTAGTTACTTAAAAATGTTTGGCTGAAGTAATTTACAAGTCCTAATATCTTCACCTAAAAACTTCTAAGTAATTTGAAGTATGTTCTGATGAGTTGAAATTACATTTAGACACTAGATAGTTATTTAAACACCAATAAATAATTTTGGCCGGCTTTTTAAGTCAAATACCCGTATGTGCGCTGCTACTTGGCGTTCTTGTCAAGGCGTAAGTCAGTGGTTTGTGATCGGTGAATATTGTTAGGTCACTGCCCTCGATCAGCCGTCGTAGGTGTTGCACTGCGGTGTACATAGCTAATAATTCGCGATCGTACACGCTGTAGCGTCGCTGCGTCTCACTGATAGTTTTTGAGTAGAATGCAAGTGGTTTCCACACGTCGTTAACTTTTTGTTGAAGTACGGCGCCGATGCTAGTGTTCGATGCGTCGGTAAATAAACATAGCGGCGCGTTAGGTATCGGGTGCGTCAGTGTTGTTGCCTCGAGTATGCTTTGTCGGCATTTTTCAAAGGCTTGTTCTGCTACTTGAGACCATTGTATCGGAGTTTTGTCGTTTTTCTTGCTGTTGTGTAGGTATTTGTTTAATTCATGTTGGTACTCGGCTTGATGTGGTAAACAACTACGGTAGAAGTTAATCATTCCTAAAAATCTTCTAAGTTCTTGTACTGTTTGTGGTTTAGGATAGTCGACTATGGTTTTGATTCGTTTTTGAGTGGGTTTGATTCCTTCTGATGACACTTCGTATCCGAGGAACTCGATGGTTGTCTTGTCAAACTCGCATTTCTCGATGTTAAGACTGACGCCGTAGGTATTTAGGCGTTCGAGTACTTGTTCTAAGTGGTGGCGGTGTTCTTCCTTGTTTCTCGATTGTACGAGCAGATCGTCGACGAAACAGAATACGTTGTCATCCAGTCCTCGTAGAACCTCATGCATAAAACGTTGAAATGTTTGACCGGAGTTTCTTAGACCGAATGTCATGCAGTTGAATTCGAAGAGACCGAATGGTGTTATTATTGCTGTTTTTTGAGCATGATCTTGACTTGCGATTGGTATCCAGAAATAGGCCATTTTCAAATCGAGTTTTGAGAATATTTTCTTGCCGTGGAGCTGGTATGTGAAATCTTGAATTCGTGGAATGGGGTATCGGTCGGGAACGGTTACGGCGTTGAGTCTTCTGTAATCCCCACATACTCGAAGTGATCCATCTTTCTTTTTTACTATGTGGAGTGGACTCGCCCACGGACTGTTCGACGGCTTGCATATTCCCATCTCGATCATGCGCTCGAACTCAAGTTTTGCAGCTTTATATTTGTCGGGCGGTAGAGGTCGTGGCCGTGAGTAGATCGGCGGCCCAGTTGTCTCTATGTGATGCGTGACGTCATGCTTGGCTGGAGTTTTCAGTGTCATTGGTCGAAGTACATCTGGATATTTCTTCAGCAGGTCGTGGTGAGTGTGGTCGCGGTTGATGATATGGATTGATTCTTCTGTGGTGTTAATTTTGATGGCGTTCACGCTAAGTTCTGTCACACGGTCGATAAGTTTTCTTTGATGTAGGTCGACTAATAGTTTATGCTGTGCCAGGAAGTCGGCGCCCAGTATTGATGTTTTAACATTAGCGACGACGAAAGTCCACTTGAAACTTCTTCGTAAACCTAGGTTGAGCTCGAGTGTGCGCTCTCCGTAGGTACGAATCTCTGTTCCGTTTGCTGCGTATAGTTTGTAGCCTGCATTGTCCGTCGGTTTTGAGTATTTCTGGTTTCGAGCGGCTAATACAGATATGTCGGCTCCCGTGTCGACCAGAAATTTTTCACGGTTGTTGATGTCGATCACGCATAGGCGGTGGCTTGTTTGGTTTACATCGACACCCGCCACTATCGATGTACGTTCTAGTTTTCCCGCTTAATTTTGGAACACGGCGATTCACATTTTCGTGCCTCGTTACCGAATCGGTAATGGTAATAGCAAAGCCAGTCGGGGTCGCCGGGCTTGCGGGAGTTCTCAGTACGCTGTCTTAAATGTGAGCGTGAGCGGTTACGGTGTGCGGAGTTTTGGCGGGAACGGTGGAACGATGAATGTTGATGTTTGCGGAGTTCGGCGACTTCGATTGACAACTTCTCTATTTGTTTCGACAGCATGCTGATTTGTAGGTTTGTTATTGCGTTTAACTGTACCTCATTCGCTGCTGTGCTTGTTGATGGAGGCTTTGCTGTGGAGCTGGAGACCGCGGCGACTGTAGTGGGTTCGAAATGCTCCATCATTTTGTCGGCCATCGCGGCTAGCACTTCGAGCGATGACTCGGTGTTGACGGAGAGCACGGCGCGAACTTGTGGGGGCAGCTGGTTGAGCCACATAACCTTCAGCGCCTCATCAGATAATAGCGTGCCACTGAGATCTCGCATTTTACGCAGCAGCTGGCTCGGCTTGTTGTCGCCGAGTTCGAGACCGCTGAGTAGCTTCTGTAATTGCCGGTGATCGGACTCTTGGTACGTCGAGATGAGTCTGTCCTTGAGCACGCTGTACTTGCTGGTAGCCGGTGGGTTTAATATAATGTCGCCGATTTGTTCTAGGTCGCTGTTGCCGAGTAACGGGACGACGAGGTTGAACTTTTGTTCTTCACCTATCTTGCTGGCAGCGGCGGCGGCTTCAAATTGCGCGAACCACAGGCGAGGATTTTGGCGCCAAAATGGTGGTAGACGTTCAGGAAGAGAAATTGTTGCCACGTCGCTCTTTACTGTTGTGGCGCCTTCGGCATCGCAGAAATCGTCGGGGTTATTCAGCATGGTGGAGCTTCAAATATTCACGGCGGATCTTGCAGGAGTTTGATATTCGAGGAGCTCAGGCTTCGTTTCGTCTTCCAGTTCGTGTTCTTGACTTCTTGTTCGCGGGTCACCAATTTGGAAGGGTGTGTATGGATTACTTGGTATCCATTCGAAGGTAATAAAACTCACGTCGGATTGTTAATTGAATACTGAATAGATACTGAATAATTTATTGACGAAAACACCTGCTTATATATACATTGGTTATGGTTCTATCTAGGCATGACAAACACAGTTTCTAAGCTCTCGACCAATGGCGAAGCGCCGCCAGGCGAGACGCGCGCGGGGCGCGGAACGCATTCCTGCCCGCGGCACTAGATCGTCGCGGACCTATATATATATCGGAGCGGGGCGCGGTCACGCTCCTTTGCTTCGTGAGCTGCCGTCGAGTGAAGGTGTCTGCTGTTCAAGAATTTTCCCGCCGTGTGTCGTCAGCGCCGCGTGTCCATCTGCGTAGTCCTGGAGTATGACATGAAGATGCGGAGAAAAACTGATGCTAAGCTTGCTCTGCCTGGTTGCATGCTTACAAACAAACCGCTTCTTTCGAAGCGATATGGCCGGCGAGTGCGGCGTTGTGATGACGCCGTGCTATGCTCGTGCTGTTATCCTGTTTCTTTACAAACCAACGTCTTTTTCAAGATGATTGCTTTCTCTGTTTCTTTTCGGAATGTCAAAAACGTGGTGTGGTAATTGGTTCAGTGTTGAGTGGTAAACTGGTAATTATTTGGTTTGAAGGTAAAGGTACTGGTCGGAGGTATTTGGTATTCGTTCGCAGGTATGGTAAATGAGTGACAGGTACTATGTCACTACAAACCTAAAGTTATATTACTCTTAGACAATGCCCCAGGACATCCAACCCAGAGACTTAAAAGTGTACGTGAAGTTCCTTCCACCAAACACTACGTCAATATTAAACCTATGGACCAGGGAGCAATAGCAAACTTTAAAGCTTATTACCATCGCCGCACTTTTAGCCAACTAATTCATGAAACTGATAGGGAAGGAAGACAGTCTGCGAGACTGGTGGAAGTCATACAACATTATGAAAGCTATTCACAACATAGAAGAGGCTTGGAAGGAAGTTAAAAAGAGTTGTATGAAGATGTAGTGGAATCACCTAGAACAATTGTCCAAATGCAGAGACAAGTGCTTGAAGACATTGCTGTAATGATTGAGGGGTCTGAACTTGAAGATGTCGCGGTAGAATATCTCGTAGAACTTGTAACAACGCACGACGATCCTCTCAGCAATGAAGATCTGATCGAGTTACAGAATAATCCTATCTATGATGTGGAAGGAAGAAAGAAGTTTTATCTTCAGGGGGAATACAAAATACTCTTTCAAAAATTTATTCAGGTTTGGACATATTGCAGAGTATAGACAATAATGATGACCGTGTCTTGACCGTGTGTCAAACAATTAAAAACAGTGTTGGGTGTTATGAACGTATTTTACAAGAATTACGTTCTTGTAAAATACGTTCATAAAAAACTAGTAGTTGTAAAAGACTAGTGCGCCGAAACTTTCAGAGACAGGTGTACTGTCAGATGTAACGTTGTGTTTAGAAATATTCGTAATGGTAAGGTTGTGTAATCACAGTCTGATGATTTTATGGAAAGAAAGAAGAAAGCTCCCTTTGTTGCTCTCAAGTCGATGGCGCGGGCGCGTCATGTTCTAAGCGCTGGCGCACAGTGGTCTGGAAATCGAGCTCCATACTCATAGAAACTTAAAGTATAGAATTTAAAAAACAAAAACTGTAATGGCTCTGGTATACCTCCCCTTACATAATATTAACGGATGGATGGTACAAGTCACACTACGCGTGAGAAAAAAAGATTTATGTTTTTTTTTGTATGGGAGAAAACACTAAAAGTACGTTTTTTCGAAACTTAAGGGAACTGTTAGGCTGCTGCTTACACGAGCTACAACTACACACACACTACACTACACGGCGATCAAGACGACATACAATTCATGTACCTTTAAGAAAAGAAAGCCGCAAGCCGCAAGACGCAAGACGCAAGACGCAAGCGGCAAGCCACGAGACGCAAGAAACGCAATAATCGCTAAAAACTGAAACCGCAGGAAACGCAAGAAAGGCAAGCCGCTATCCGCAAGACGCAAGACGCAAGCCGCAAGCCACGAGACGCAAGACGCAAGCAGCGAGACGCAAGAAACGCAAGACTCAAGACTCAATACGCAAGATGCAAGAAACGCAAGTAACGCAAAAAACAGAAAACGCAAGGCGCAATAAACGCAAGAAATGCAAGCCGCAAGACGCAAGACGCAAGACGCAAGCGGCAAGCCACGAGACGCAAGAAACGCAAGACGTAAGACGCAAGCCGCAAGCCGCAAGACGCAACAAACGCAAGAAACGCAAGCCGCAAGACGCAAGACGCAAGCCGCAAGCCGCAAGAAACGCAAGACGAAAGACGCAAGGCGCATAACGCAAGACTCAACAATCGCAAGACGAAAGACGCAAGAAACGCAAGAAGCAAGAAGCAAGAAACGCTGCGTTGCATGCGCAAAACGCAAGACGCAATACGCAAGACGCAAGAAACGCAAGAATCGCTAAAAACAGAAACCGCAATAAACGCAAGAAATGCAAGCCGCAAGACGCAAGACGCAAGACGCAAGCGGCAAGCCACGAGACGCAAGAAACGCAAGACGTAAGACGCAAGCCGCAAGCCGCGAGCCGCATGAAACGCAAGAAACGCAAGCCGCAAGACGCAAGACGCAAGCCGCAAGCCGCAAGAAACGCAAGACGAAAGACGCAAGGCGCATAACGCAAGACTCAACAATCGCAAGACGAAAGACGCAAGAAACGCAAGAAGCAAGAAGCAAGAAACGCTGCGTTGCATGCGCAAAACGCAAGACGCAATACGCAAGACGCAAGAAACGCAAGAATCGCTAAAAACAGAAACCGCAGGAAACGCAAGAAAAGCAAGCCGCAATCCGCAAGACGCAAGACGCAAGCCGCAAGCCACGAGACGCAAGTAACGCAAGACGTAAGACGCAAGCCGCAAGACGCAAGACGCAACAAACGCAAGCCGCAAGCCGCGAGACGCAAGAACGCAGGACGCAAGACGCAAGCCGCAAGACTCAAGACGCAACAAACACAAGACGCAAGATGCAAGAAACGCAAGAAACGCAAGAAAGGCAAGAAACGCAAAAAACAGAAAACGGAAGAAAAGAAAGCCGCAAGCCGCAAGACCCAAGACGTAACAAACGCAAGAAACGCAAGCCGCAAGACGCAAGCCGCAAGCCGCGAGCCGCATGAAACGCCAGAAACGCAAGCCGCAAGCCGCAAGCCGCAAGACGCAAGCCGCAAGCCGCAAGAAACGCAAGACGCAAGACGCAAGTCGCATGACGCAAGACTCAACAACCGCAAGACGAAAGACGCAAGAAACTCAAGAAGCAAGACGCAAGAAACGCTGCGTTGCATGCGCAAAACGCAAGAATCGCTAAAAACTGAAACCGCAGGAATCGCAAGAAAGGCAAGCCGCAATCCGCAAGACGCAAGACGCTAGGCGCAAGCCACGAGACGCAAGAAACGCAAGACGTAAGACGCAAGCCGCAAGACGCAAGACGCAAAACGCAAGACGCAAGCCGCAATACGCTAGACGCAAGAAACGCAAGAAACGTAAAAAACAGGAAACGCAAGACGCGCAAGAAACGCAAGTAGCAAGCCGCAAGACGCAACAAACGCAAGACGAAAGACGCAAGAAATGTCTTGCGGCTCCTGCGTATCTTGCGTTGCGTTGGTTGCGGCTTGCGTCTTATGGCTTGTGGCTGCGTTTCTTGCGTTTCTTGCGTTGCTTGCGTCTTGCGTATTGCGTCTTTCGTCTTGCGTCTTGCGTCTTGCGGCTTGCGGTTTGCATTTCTTGCGTTTATTGCGTCTTGCGTTTTCTGTTTTTTGCGTTACTTGCGTTTCTTGCATCTTGCGTATTGAGTCTTGAGTCTTGCGTTTCTTGCGTCTCGCTGCTTGCGTCTTGCGTCTCGTGGCTTGCGGCTTGCGTCTTGCGTCTTGCGGATAGCGGCTTGCCTTTCTTGCGTTTCCTGCGGTTTCAGTTTTTAGCGATTATTGCGTTTCTTGTCTTGCGTTTTGCGCATGCAACGCAGCGTTTCTTGCGTCTTGCTTCTTGCGTTTCTTGCGTCTTTCGTCTTGCGATTGTTGAGTCTTGCGTCATGCGACTTGCGTCTTGCGGCTTGAGGCTTGCGTCTTTCTCCTGCGTTTCTAGCGTTTCTTACGTCTCGTGGCTTGCGGCTTGCGTTTCTTGCATTTCTTGCGCCTTTCGTCTTGCGTTTGTTGCGTCTTGCGTCTTGAAGCTTGTGGCTAGCGGCCTGCGGCTTGCGTCTTGCGCAACAAACTTTAGAAGAACGCAAGAGAATTTCTTGCGTCTCGCGGCTTGCGGCTTGGGTTTTGCGGATTGCGGCTTCGGCTTGCGTTTCTTGCGTTTGTTGCGTCTTGCGTTTGTTTCGTCGTGCGTCTTGCGTCTTGCGTTTCTTGCGTCTCGCGGCTTTCGGCTTGCGGCTTGCGGTGAGAGATTGCATTTCTTTCGTTTCTTGCGTCTTGCAATTTTTTTTTTGCGTTAAAAGAAAGAAACGCAAGAAACGCTAAAAACGCAAATTACAGAAAACGCAAGACGCAAGAAACGCAAGCCGCAAGCCTCAAGCCGCAAGACGCAAGCCGCAAGCAGCGAGACGCAAGAAACACTAGACGCAAGACGCAAGCCGCAAGACGCAGGACGCAACAACCGCAAGACGAAAGACTCAAGAAACGCAAGACGCAAGACGCAAGAAACGCCGCGTTGCTTGCGCAAAACGCAAGACGCAATACGCAAGAAACGCAAGAAACGCAATACGCAAGAAACGCAAAAAACAGAAAACGCAAGACGCAAGAAACGCAAGAAACGCAAAAAACAGAAAACGCAAGACGCAAGAAACGCAAGAAACGCCGCGTTGCTTGCGCAAAACGCAAGACGCAATACGCAAGAAACGCAAAAAACAGAAAACGCAAGACGCAATACGCAAGAGACGCAAGAAACGCAAAAAACAGACAACGCAAGACGCAAGAAACGCAAGAAACGCAAGCCGCAAGACGCAAGCCGCAAGTCGCAAGCCGCAAGCCGCGAGACGCAAGAAACGCAAGACGCAAGACGCAATCCGTAAGACGCAAGACGCAAAAAACGCAAGGCGAAAGACGCACGAAACGCAAGATGCAAGAAACGCAAGAAACGCAAGCAGCAAACCGCAAGCTGCAAGCCGCGAGCCGCAAGACGCAACAAACGTAAGACGAAAGACGCAAGAAACGCAAGACGCAAGAAACGCTGCGTTGCATGCGCAAAACGCAAGACGCAATACGTAGGACACAAGAAACGCAAGAAACGCAAAAAACAGAAAACGCAAGAAACGCAAGAAATGCAGGCCGCAAGCCGCAAGCCGCAAGCCGCAAGACGCAAGACGCAAGACGCAAGCCACAAGCCACGAGACGCAAGAAACGCAAGACGTAAGACGCAAGCCGCAAGACGCAAGGCGCAACAAACGCAAGACGAAAGACGCAAGAAACGCAAGACGCAAAACGCAAGACGCAAGATGTGCACGAAACGCAAGGCGAAAGACGCAAGCCGCAAGCCGCAGGACGCAAGAAACGCAAGACGCAAGCAGCGAGACGCAAGAAACGCAAGACTCAAGACTCAATACGCAAGATGCAAGAAACGCAAGAAACGCAAAAAACAGAAAACACAAGACGCAAGAAACGCAAGAAACGCAATACGCTAGCCGCAAGCCTTAAGACACAAGCCGCAAGCCACGAGACGCAAGAAACGCAAGGAACGCAAGAAACGCAGGATAAAGAGGCGAGCCGCAAGCTGCAAGCCGCAAGACGCAAGACGCAACAAACGTAGTCTTGCGTTTGCGATGGGCAATACTTAAATTGATGTCGTTCAAAAAACGAATTTATCCCACTGGACTGCTATACTCGGAAGCTCAAGTACTTACAGTTCCCAATATATATCCTCCGTACCATACTACGTAGACACAGATTGTTACCAGTAAGCCCAGATTTAATAAGCAAACGCACTGGGTTTCCCGTTTGTAAAGTTCCCAAATGTCACACTAAACTTACGTCTAGATACTTTTAGGCATTAAGTTCTCTTTCAAAGTCGCCTCCCTTGCCCCCCTTCTCACCCCCTTTAGGCGGATCTCGGAAATTAAGAGACTTGGAACCTTTTTTTTTCAGATTCATTTAGAGGGGCAATGTTTTAGTCAAAATAATTGTGCAAACCCCCCCCCCCCCCCCATTTTTTTTCACAAGCACGCGTGGTGCTTTCACCTCGCGCAACACGCAAATACTAGTTTATTTATACATTACAACATTTCTATGGATTATTATGTGACGATAAAAAACAAACGGTGGTCAGATCAAATATCAAAGTACCCATTAGTAGTAGGGTGCCGATACCCATTTGTGCTGCTCTACTACACAAGATAGAGAGCGCAACCCATGGAGACAGCTGTTTAAAATAATCAGCAGTAAAATAATTAAATGAAGTAGAATAAAATAAACAATAAAAACTTTCTTGTTACAGGTCGCCAGCGGCAATAAGACGTGTGCGTACAAAGTGCATTAACGGACGTGAAAGGATGATGCGGCAGGCCATGCAGCGACTACACTGAGCTTGCGCCACGCTCGCTACACACAGCCAGGGCCACCTCACGCTGTGAGGCCGCCACCGTGGCTACTGACACACAAACACACACTCGCACTGTGAGGCCGCAACCATGGCTACTGACACACACAGTCACACTGTGGCTTCACACAACCTTACTGTAGTACCCAACTGATATGGCTTACCGATGTACCTGCGCAGAAAATGATTTTTTGCACCGTGCTTCGTTTCCTTTACCGCTATTAGTGACGCGTGAGTCAGACGAAACTAACAGCTGCATTGTATTATGAGCCTTATAGTTGTGATCTAAGGTTCATTGTAAGTTTTAAGCATTCTTTCGTTAATAATCGGGGCCATACTTTCTTTACTGCGCGAACGAAGATTCTCGACGCACCTTATCAGTTGGGTACTACTGTACGCAACTGATCATTTATTTATAAAATTATATCCAATCCTGATTATAAACTTATTTATTACATTAATTTCGCAATTACAATAAAATGTTTCATCATCGAATATTAATTATAAACAGTCTATGAATTGCGATGTGTATGCAAATATGTTACGTTCATAATTCTGTTTTCGGTGTCTGTATGTTAACTTAGGCTCATTATTGCGATAAAATATTAATATTTATTTGTTGAACACAACATGTAAGATACGGTAAGGCGATGAGAAAATTCAGGAAATAACAATAAATATTTAATGCTTTGTACATTGCTGTGCTGATTATATTGCTAGAATTAATCATTGTTGTAATTATGAATGAACTGAATTATTTAATTGATAGATGTTTCTTTCGAAACTTATCTAGAGTATAATAATTTTGAATGCACTGATGCCTCTCAATATTTTTATAAATCCACCTGTGCTTTTTATTTGGTACCACACTATCTGACAAATTAATGAACCCTATGATAAATAGAAAATATGAAAACATTCAGGAAGTAATAGATTTCAAAAAAAATCTGTTCCGGTTTTTATATGACTATCAAAAAAATCTGAATAAAATGGGACAGAAAATGAATAATATGTTACACCTATGTGTCACGTGGATAGTATAGTACCAGTACTGTTATTATAAGCTAATCAAATGTAAATATTCAATGTATGTTCATTTCTATACATGGTAGGTAAGTAACTTATGTTGGATTTTCCGTAGCGTGTGAGATGTTTAATCGTTCAGTATGAGCCAGCCTTTTAGCGGTAGAAATAGACACAACTGGTGTAAGCTTCAAACAATAAGTTGGTATATGTTTAATAAGATTTAGTTTACTCTTCAATATGGTCTCACTTCAACATATTGGAATTATATTCAAAGTGAAATACACTCATAAAATAGACCATAAGCTGGTTTTTTAGTTTGATGATCAGTTTAAGCATCAGCTATTATAAGATTATACAGTGGGTTGTTAATATTTAGAGATGATTTGTATTGAGTGAAATGATCTATGTTTAACTGGCTGTTATGTCTTAATATAGATGTCAATGTCTATGATGTTGATGTTAAATGCTGTGAATATTGGTGTAGTCAAAGGCAGGAATACGTCGACAAAAGTGCAAAGATGACTAGGCACCATGACTAGATACACTTTAGCGTATTAGATGGTACGAATAGATATATTGGTTACAATTTTAAAGTTGAGTTGTACGTAACTCATGAAGACTATAAGGAAATGACGCACTAAGGAGCCTAACTGTGCACATAAACGCAAATTACATATAGAGTCTACAATTTGAGCGTTAAATAGCTCGGAGTACCCAGTATATGTTGCGCTAGTACCGGCTGTTCAGTGCGCCTTATTCTTACCTCTGTACGTCAGTTCCTATATATTGTATATTGGACCTTTGAAGTCCAATATGTAATCTATCGCAATTACCATCGTCGCAATTACAGTCTTCAACTTATGCAACAGATGCAATCGCCTGCTCGAATGCGATCTCAAAATATTCGATACAAAAAAAAACTGGCTTTATAATAAGCTAAACGAAATTTAATTAAGTCCATCATCCACGAGAGTGTAAAAATAATATAAGTTTTATAGAAGTAGCAAACATTAGCTTATGGAGTATGAAAATTTAGTTTTTGTACAATTCACTAGTTAGGGGTTACACGTAACATTATTGCCTTTCGAGTAATGAATTACAAGACAAAAAACTAATGTGTTGTCCAAATGAAATTGTGAACGAAAATGCAAATAGATTGCAAATAATTATTTTAGACTAAACATAATATGCAGGCTTATTCATAAAAAAAAAAACTATTTGCATAGTTTAAATACTTATTACCAAGAAGAAATTGCTATTCAGTGTTTAAACTAAGTATATGGTTAAAATATTTTTATGAATAGCCCTGAAGAACATTTGGTAAAAATGATTGCTTATTTAAAGAGTTGATATAATGTAGACATGTAAATCAGCGTAGAAATGTTATCAGCCATGATATGAAGGATGATTTTGAATTAATTTTACTAGTGTGGTTGCATAATTAAGAACCATGAAGCTACGGAAATATTGGACCATACGATTAAAACTTAGTAGCGATGGTAATGTCTGTGTTATATTATAATGTTGCGTTTCTAATAAGAATTTGAATTAATTAGCATTATTTTCGTTAGGGTGGAGATGTAGTCAGTCACGCTTTTATGTCGACTAGTCGTCGCGGCATTATGGAGTCGTGGGTAATGACGAGATAAGAAAACTCACCTATCAATACGAGTGATTGTGTTCAGAGGCCTAAGTGTATATTATGTAGTAAGTTAACACTACAACTACGTACTTTCTACGTACCTAAGTGTAGACAGAACTTAATAATAAAACAGTTACGTTAACTAACTACAAAGGTTACATTAAAAACTCAGTTCATGATACAATACGCTCGACACGACTTTAGTGTGGCGCGTACGATAAATCTACTTGAAATTTATTAGTGGTCATAAGAACTGAATGCTAGCATTAATTTTATTTATAATGTGTACCTAAGTACTAGGGCTAACAATAAATCGCTCTTTTAGTTAGAAAATTTACATGTTGTTTTATTTACTTTTTTACTTAGTCACGATAAAACACCCCTCCTTTTGCAAGCAGCAAAATCTTTTTCAGCAAGCTTCAAACTAATCCTTTTACTTTCGAATATTAGCGCGTTTAACCTTTAGTTCGCCACAGTCGTGTACATACAACAAATTGAGTTTTTTTTTTTCTTTAACCTTTTGAACGCCAGAGTATAAACGTATCGCCGTACCCCTGACGCCAGGCCACTTTTTCTGTCAAATGACCTTCATAAAAAATAGGGATTCCAAAACTTATATCGATATACAACTGAGTTTTTATTTTCGTCTTTAATTTTCTAATAAACCGTACTCACGACACTGAAATTTTATTTAACCTGCCACTATATTCCAATATAGTAATCTATACACAGTATTTAACAGAGACTTTATCAATGAAAAAGCAGATATTAGAAAACTAGAAATATATATTTATTACAATATGGTTACAACACTATTCAACATGACTTGTCTTGGTATTGTGACAATGGCGTTGGTTGCCAGTCAATTTTATGACATTCTCGCATCTGAATAAGGGATGTAGCAGTGTACACGTTGGTTATCGATTCTAATAAGTATTCTTATCTAATATAATATTAATACTTATTCATATATAAAAATACGCAAGGATTTTAATGTAGTAATAAAAAGAAATTGAAATCAGTATTTTAATTATTGTTTCTTTTACATATAAAAAATACGCAGAAATAATTTAAAAATCAACAGTTACATATACCTAATAATTATTACTACGAATCAGTCTTACAATATCGCAAATCTTTAACAAAATGTACCTAATACTATACTAGGAAGAACATCAGTTTAGTATATATAAACAAAACATCAGGAATAACAGGAATAGAAGTAACAAAAGGATTATAATAAGGATAATATCACAAGCTTTCAACAAAAATAGGTTACTTTTAGGTAAGCGTGCTCCATCTTCGATCACATCATCACTTACCATCAGGTGAGATAGTGGTCAAACGCGAACCATTTTCAATAAAAAAAATATATATATATATATTATTACCAAAAAGGTTAAGAAAAGATACCTATGTAAAATCAACAATGTTACCAACTTACAAATAATGGAATGTCATAAATCTCTTAAATAGGAACAATAAAAGTATATCACACATTAGCAAATCATATCTTAAAAGTAAAAAAGAGGATGTGGTGGACACAAATAATATTATAGTCTGGACTGAAATTTCATTCATCTTCTTGAGTTTTTATTGATTTTACAATCATGCGTCACAACACTAGCTGTCACATATAGCAGACTACGGCGTGTGAGACACTCCTTTTATACGCGTTTAGCATCTACTTTTAAAACAAAAATTTCTTGATATTGGTGGTTTATTTATATTAGTTTCATGCAATACAATATAGACGGAAGCTTAAAATTTTAAATTATATAAATAAAAACACACAAAAGTAATGGTTAAATTGTTTATTTCATAATATGGTGCGACGTGTATTTTGTCATATATTTGTGACGTTGGCGTTCAGGGTAAGATTTCGTTTGTCACATATATGTGACAATGGCGTTCAAAAGGTTAAATAATTATAATTATCCCAATGCATATTTATGCAGAATCTGTTCCAATTTTTATAAATATTGTTACAAAACTGAATCATTGAATTGGAATTCAAAATAAATCGAGTTATACGTGAATGTCAAATCGAGTTGTATTTATCCCGAGTTGGCCCATCTCTAGGCGAACCCGTGTCTTGACCGTGACATATTTTTACCGGGAGAAGGAGACATTACGACAAAACAAGATCAGTCGTTTTTAGGTTAATGACCTTTCGTATCGCTGCCATGGTACTCGGAATTTTAATTCGATTCCAGATTTGACAATTTCAGTGTTGCAACGTTATGACAAGTACTAAATAGTGACGTTGCGAAATTATTCGATATGGAAATGGAATATTTCCGGATCGATTCTTCTCGTTTATAATTTTACTCTAGTAAACTAAGTATATCAGGAAATTAAATATTTCTGAACCGATAATTTAGTTTTGACGATTAATTAACGATCTGAGACTTTTCGTTTATAATTGTGTGTGAAATAAATAAAAAATGTGATCATGAAGGAACATGACAAATAAAACAGATAGATGTATTATGGTAATAATTTATTTTATAAATTGTCGCCGTCATCGCTATCGCTGTCACTTTCTGTAACATTTATTATAAATGTGTCTGTGATATTGTCAATTAACATATCTAGCCTACTCATTTTTTCCTCTTCTTTGACAACATGGGATAAGCATTTAGACCATTCGGTAGCCGTAATTTTTTGAATGCCTTCCTGAAATAAATTTCTCAAGTCTGCCAATTTGAAGGTTTTATTATTTTGAGCTACATGCCCCTTTACCTGCGCCCATATCAATTCGATAGGGTTTAGCTCGCAATGGTAAGGGGGCAGTCTTAAAACCGTGATCCCATGTTGTGCTGCCATTTCGTCTACAGCGTACTTATTAAAAGACTCGTTATGTGGAATCAGTTCTAAAAGCGTAGCTTTAACCATATCTGGTTCGTAATGAATATTTTTATTTAAAAGCCAATCTTGAATGGCAGCTTTTTTCCAGCTCATTTTTGGTGCCATTTCAATTTTCGGGAGTGGTAAGGTGCATTATCCATCACCACAATTGAGTTTGGTCTTAATTTTGGTAAGACTCCAGCGAACCACTCCTCAAAACAAACTGCATTCATCTCATCATGTTGTAATCTTCACAATTTTTCTTTGCTTCAAAAATCATGAGCCCCTCTTCCAGGAAGCCTTCTTCACTACCTATATGGCTAATTATGAGACGTTTGCCTTTTCCTGATGGATTTTTTAATCCAGTGGTCAGTCCCTCCAAAAACGCTTGTCGAGATGATGTGACTTTCTTGTCCACCCAAGTTTTTTTTACAGTATGATCTTAAAATAAATATAGTACTTACATGAACATTCAATTTTACTATTAAATTTAATGTAAAATGTATATAAATTCATTTTGTGTATAAATGTTACCTGCGTTAACCCAAGTTTCATCTTGATAATATATATGTCTCCCTTCTCGTCGAAACTGACATATAGATCGCAAGTAACGCTGGCGCCATGTTATTATATCATTTCGATCAATAAGTGTGCTCTTGCGTGACCGTGCAACAAATTTAAAATTAAGATGCTTCAAAATTTTTCTGAGGGTGTCTTTGGAAATCTTGGGCATTTCGGAATCATCGTTCATCACTTGTAAAATCTAAAATAGAAAATTTTATAATAGCTTGGAATCATTACTTATATATAAAAGATGTAGGTATAAAATAATACTGTCTGACTGATTGACTAACCTTTGCAATGGCTGGAGGTTCATTTCGGTAAAAGAACTGATGAACAATTCTTCGTATTGCAGAGAATGTAAATTCATAAATTTTATCTTTGAAACTTCGCTTTGGTCCAGTTTTTTTAGGAGGAGTTGGCGGCGCACCTTTATTTACATCCTTCAAAACGTTACAAACAGAGCGTGAGGTTATTCCCAATATGTCAGCAACTTTGCTCATACATTCATTTTCTTCCACAACTTCAAAGGCCTCCAATTGCGCAGAAATTTCATTTTTCACGTATTTGTAGGCGTTGCGGATCATTACTTTTTCAGAAACCCAACAAAATAACAAAATATCGATTCGCAATGAAATAAGATATTCGTGCAGTCAGACTGGGAGAATGAAGCCGAATGACACGATAAACAAAATGGCGATAGCTGCACGAGCGCGCACGGGTCAATACTGAAAACTATCTAGGCTCTTTTATTATAAGTTTTGTTTTTAATATAAAAGCAAATATATTAACTTTTTATAAAATAGAGCAGCGATTACTAATTAATAAATAATTATTATGAATAATTATGTATTTATTTAAATAAAAATCAATAATTTAGTCTTTAATTGGCACACTGATGGCACACACTGATTGTTTATCGATTTTTGTGTTCATCACTACACTATTATATGTGGTATCATTATTTCACAAAATGACAGTATCTAATGTCAAATCTAGAATCGAATTAAAATTCTGACTTTAGTTGGCCGTACTCCATAGTACCGTAAAACGTGGCAACTTTACCGAACCCTCGGTAACATTACCATACTCTAGGTATTCGGTATAAACTCATTTATCTCAAAAATCTGCCTACTAGAAATCTATTTTGTAATAGTAGTATTTTTTAGACATTAAAAAGCAACATTTATCATATTTTGCGTAGAGGCAGAACTGCTGTTAAGTCAGTAATGACTGTCACAGTGTACTGTGTGAAAACGTGCTAGGAGTAAATGGTTGTTAAATTGTGCTCACAGAGCCCTAACTATTTACCACAGGTAAGTGAAATTTTGATATTGTATGTATAATACGGTTGGGATTACTGTTGTAAGGTCAGCAATTGCATTTTCTTTAATTTATTGAATAAAACTGCTTTGGTAATGTTGATTGAGGTTAGGTAAAGTTACCACTGATTGCTTTGTGGCAACTTTACCGGTAGCTAGGGTTGGCACTAAATCAAGCATGAGTGTTTATTTCTTTTTTGTGTGTATGTAACCATTTTCGAATACCTAAATTTCACAACATAATAGTGAATATCCTGGATGATAAGTTATATTGGATTTGCGCGCATGTGAGCTTTAGTTTTATTTAACACCTTTTGTTTCAGAGCCAAAATGGCCCCCATAAAACGAAACCGCAGAAAACTCAGTCAAATCCTAATGTGACAGAAATGGGCTTAAACCTTTGGAAGGGTGTGTGTGGATTACTTGGTATCCATTCGAAGGTAATAAAACTCACGTCGGATTGTTAATTGAATACTGAATAGATACTGAATAATTTATTGACGAAAACACCTGCTTTGGTTATGGTTCTATCTAGGCATGACAAACACAGTTTCTAAGCTCTCGACCAATGGCGAAGCGCCGCCGGGCGAGACGCGCGCGGGGCGCGGAACGCATTCCTGCCCGCGGCACTAGATCGTCGCGGACCTATATATATATCGGAGCGGGGCGCGGTCACGCAAGAGGACAGTCTCGTGGTTGTGATGAGTGGACGTGCCTAGTTAGTGCTTTCCCACTCAGAACGCTCGGACCGACACGTTAGTCTCCTTTGTGCTTACGCAAGTAGCTCTGCCGCCTACGTAGATACGAAGAAGACTCCCTGCCGCCCGGTGGACCTCCACCGACGCGGTCGCGTTACCACGACACACAGTGCCTCCTACTATGCCGAAACCCCGCGACCGCGGCTCTTTGAGTCGCGACAACGCCCCAACGCATCCCGAAGAGGAGGAAGAGGAAGCCTTAGAAGACGAAGAAGAAGGATGGACGCTGGCCCACCGAACGTCGTCGCTCCCGAATGTCGGGTTCACGACGGCCGGCCCATGGACCAACGCTCCGAAACCCAACGTGAAGATGACGACTGCCGCCGGCCCGTCGGCACCGCCGGCACCTGCGCGCGCTGTGCCCGCGACGCCGCCGAGCCGCCCGCAGAAATCATCACCACATAAGAAAAACCCCAAGGTAGGTAGTGCACAAACTCGCCAACTACCTACCTCGGCCCCGACGCAAAGCGCCAAGTCACCGCACGGTGCCGCGCCCCACCGCGCGCCCGTACAACCCGCGATAACGCCGTCTCGCTCTTACGCGCAGACGGCCCGCGCTGTGCATACCGCGCCGCCCGCGCCCCCGACCGCCGCCCCGCGAAACGCCGAGTCACCGTACCAGCCGCTGTACTCCCCGCCCGCGACCGCGCGCCCCTCGCCCGCGCACGTCGCCGCTCCGGCGCGCGCGCACCTTCTAGAAGCTTCGCTCCAACAAAATCGAGCGAGCGCGCCACCGCGCCCGGCCAGTGTAGCTCCGGGCGCGTCTCGCGATCCACGCCTGCGTCGGGCGACCGCGCTACCGACGCCAACCTCACCCGCGCCTCCACGCACCGCTGCGTACGATTCGCCGGCGATGTGTTCGACCATGGCATCGTGCGCGGGGTCGAACATGTCGCTGGCATCTTATGGCAGCGAAGTGCCTGTCAGCACGGACTCCGAAGGAGAGACGGCGTACCCACGCAAACCGCGCCCCCAGCGCCGCCGGCGCAGTACAGACAGTGAAGAGGAGGCGAAGCGCTACTGCTTAGACCCGCCGCGCACCCCACGTGTGCGCAAGTCGCAGGATCGGGGTACCGACTCGCCCACCGGAAGTGATGTTAAGGTAAGTGGTTCTAATACTTGCCCCCCCCAAGTGTCAAGGCAGCCCCCCCCCCCCGATAGCAGCCGCGAGTAACGCGGCCCAGGACGGGATTCCGGGGAAGAAACGGGAGCGCTATCCGCCCCTGGTAGTGGAGCGGCTACCGGACTGGGCGACGCACTTCCGGGCCATCACCACCCAACTGGGCCAGCCACCGAGCGCTCGTCCATACGGCACCGGCATCCGCTTTATGCCGACGTCGGGAGAAGAGTATCGCCTGGTCCAGAAATACCTGACGAAGTTAGAAGAGGAGACAGGGCTCAGCTGGTTCTCCTACTCACCACCAGCTGAGCGCAAACTGAAGGTAGCAATACGGGGGCTGCCAGCCGACACGGATCCCAAGGAGATCGAGGAGGAACTCCGCGCCCTGGGATACGAGCCGGAGTACGTGCGCCACATAAGGGCGCGCCAGGGACGACCCGGCTGCGTATTCCACGCAGTACTTCAACGTACAGAGAACGTACGTAGCATCTATGACGTCACGACATTTATGTATATGCGTGGCGTCAAGATCGAGATGTGGCGGAGAAAACGTGGGCCCGCCCAATGTCACCGGTGCCAGAAGTTCAGGCACTCGTCCCACCAATGCCACCGGCCGCTCGCTTGCGTCAAATGCGGAGAGGGGCACCTGGCCAGGGATTGTCCCCGGCCCAAAGAAGAACCGGCCACCTGCGCAAACTGCGGTGGCCCCCACCCAGCCTGCCACGTGAAGTGCCCCGTCTTCCAACGGGAGATGGCAAACAAGCGAGCGGGGACTGTCGCCGTCACCAAGAAGACAGCGACGCGCCGCACAGAAGAGATCGTGCAACCCACGACCACGGAGGCCACCGAAGAGGCCCAGGGCGCGTCGCTGATGGCGGCAGCCAACGGGCCCACGGACCGAGACGAAGCTACCTCCTCACGGCGGAGGAAGCGGAGGCGAGGGGGTAAGGGTAGAAACCCAAAACCCCCAAAAACCCCAGCGACCCAAGAAGAGGTCCCCACGGCCGCTCCTGTCCCTACAATGGCGCAGGATAACGCAACAGAAGACAACCAAGCGACGCGGACACGGCGCGCCGGCGCACTCAAGAGCGCCGGCACACGCGCCGACGCCAACGCCGAGCACATTGATACCGAGCCCACACGGAGGCCGATAAATGAAGAGGCCACATCCTGCGCCATAAGAATTCTACTCGGCCTCATTGCAGCGCTGAGAAGGGGACAGGACATACAACAAGTCGTGCTAGACGGCCTAGCGGAGATGGCAACACTTTGCAGTCGCTAGGCCGCCGAGCACGGCCAACAGAAGCCCGCGGCCCACCGGGAAAAGCCGTCCACTCCGCCGCTCCTTGGGATTTATAAATGTCATCCATTTATCTATTTCCACCCCTGACTGACGCCTGGGTAAGTCGCCTCCACACTACACGCGGCTTACCTAAACATTGATACTAATCATAATATTCACACCACGATACGTAACGTGTTCTAAGTTAATATAGGCACGTTACGTACCGATTCATACAAGCGCCACTATACACACAAGTATACATAACAGCGCCGGATAGCTAGCTATTCGGCGTCGACGCACTGAGCGATGACTCACAAAACAAGTCGCTCACACACGCATAACACGGCTCTGCGGCCCGGAACGTAACCGGCTAGATCTGGAAACGTGACGGGCGAGAGCCACGCATCTAACTGTAGGCTCGCCTAAGCCGGCACCCTCGCCGCTGGTCGCGCTCCGCTAGGCCTCCCTCAGGTAACTGGGGGCCTCACCTGGCGGGCGCTGACCGCCGAGGTGTCGTGAAGAAACGACGCCGAATTATCGGCGTCGTGGCGCGCTTACAGTTTACACTTCATAAACATAATATGTGTGCGCGCCCGCCGCGCGAACTACGCGCAGGCAGGGCGCGCGCGCAAACAGGTCACGCCTATATGGCAACCCAGCGACGGGCCCGCTGTCGCGGGCCGCGGCTGGCCACCGTGATCGTGGGGCATACGCCCCGATATCACTTGCCGCGCCCCCTTCGGGGGCGCAGCGACTGTTCCAGTGTGCGGTCACGCTCACAACACTCTCCGCCCGACGCTCGCCCGAGACGGTCGCGCCGCTCTGTGCTCCCGATCGTTCCGTGTCTGTGTCGCTCCATCGCGCTCGCCGTGACGTCATTCGTAGTCGCCGACTACAACTCCCGATCCGGAACCGCCTTTTTCAAGGCAGCGAAGGATATTCTGTTTCTATAACAGAGTGTTGTCAAAAACGTTTTGCCCCTTCAGGGAAAAACCACAGTTTCGTGGTCCTTGGTTGGAAACCTCACGGTGTCAACGAAACCAAGGGGGTGTTGACCCGACACACCCGCTGATCCCCTTCAGGGTGTAGCAGTTAATTGGAGTCGAGTGCTAGGTTTTGGCCTTGGGGGATCTCCTAGTCAAACCTAGTTACTGATTTTCCTTTTCAGCTACACACCTAGTGTCGGTTGGGTGTATCTACCCCTTCGCACTAGACCCAATAGGGCCCGGTTCGCACAATAAGACTGGCGACCGGTTACAAGCTTAGGGCTCACCATTAGGTACTCACCTCCCAGTCTCTACCCGACTGGGAGGGTTACACATCCCCGGACCCATCCATCCGGGGAGTTAGGCCAGTTAGGCTTTAAATAGGCCCCCCGCGGGAGAGAAATCTCCAAAATTTTCCCATTAAATTTTTAATCCATTCGCCAATCATGGCGAACTCCAATATTTTGGAGATATTATTAGAAATCCTTAGGGAAAACCCTGCTATTTCCGCCAAATATGGCGGAAAAATTCAGCGTGAAATCGCTAATTGTCCCCCGGCTACGGAAGCCAACGTCGCTGATTTTAGTGACGCGCTTGACAGCCCATTATCTCCCCCGCTTGCCGATCAAGGCATCCCGGTTGGTCAATTCACGGAAGTGTTTGTTAACTCCGATCCCATTGTTCATCAAACAACGAACGACTTCCAGGTAGATAGCCCTCTATTGCCCCCGCCCGCCGACAAAGTCGTGCCGATCGCCCGATTCCCGAAATCAACCATTGTTTCCGGCCCACCTACTAATCCCATTGTTCATAGAACAATGGACGCCGCGCAGGTGTGCGCTACACCTGAATTCCGTGAAATGGACACCACCGAACCTGTGTCCAATAACAACTCCGACAATGATTTGTCATCATGCCCCTCGTCCTCGGAAGACGACTATCAAGTCGTCACCGGCGGCAAGAGGAAGAAAGGGAAAACCTCCCAGGCCAGCAAGGCCAAAAAGACCACCGCGTTGTCCCCGTCCCCAACTCAAACGCCCGTACGACCCGCTAGCCCCGTCCCAACTACCTCTACTCGCGCGCAGGATAGTCGTCCCCGCAGCCCGATAGCCCAAACTTCCTCAGCCCAAAGGAAGCAACGCCCTCCGCCCCCCTTTTACATCCAAGACAAGGGGAAATGGACTGATGTGTCCAAGATGTGTGTTGATCGAAAGATCAACTACACAAACGCCCGTGCCTGCCAAAATGGCATTAAAGTCACCGTCCCTACGTCGAACGACTATAGGGAACTATATCGCGCCCTCCGTGAAAGGAATATTTCCTTTCACACTTTCTCCTTCCCCGAGGACACGCCCACTCGTGTAGTTATTAAATGTGTCCCTAAAGAAATCCTAGTACAGGATATTAAAGACGACCTTGCCGATCAAGGTATACCAGTGATCGCCGTCCATCGCTTACATAAAGCGAGAGGTGGTGAATTGTACGACATGGTTCTTGTCATTTGTGAACCAACCGAAGGTCATCACCCGATTTTCAAAATTAAGTCCATTTGCTCCCTATCCGGTATCTCAATTGAAAAGCCCTATAAAACCGCAACAGTGGGACAATGCCACCGTTGCCAACTGTATGGCCATGCGCAGAGCAACTGCTATGCGACTCCCAGATGCGTCAAGTGTTTGGGCGAGCACAGCACTGCGGACTGCCCTCGGCCCAAAGACCGAACCCTCTGTTCGGAACCACCCAGCTGCGTTCTCTGCGGCCAGACCGGTCACCCGGCAAACTACCGCGGCTGTCCCAAAGCCCCCAAACTCGCTCCTAAATTAGCGAAGCGCGCCAACGCCCGCCAACAAAGAGAGGCACCTTCCTCTCAAATTCCCCAACGTCTCGCTCCTCAGAGACCATCCCCGTGGAACAGGCTAAACCACGAACAAGCCTTTCCCTCCTTGGCCCCTGCCAAACCTTTGCAGGCACTGATGGATATACCCATCGCAGCGCAGATCCTGCCTATAGCCGTGGCTCCAGAGGCCACAACCAGTCCCAAACTTGCGCCTCAAACCACTGCTGCTCCTGCAGCCAAACAATCGCCCAAACCCTCACCCGTCGGGAACGGCGAGTCTTGCGCCCAGACTCTACTGCGCCACTATAAAATATTTATGACCCGCCAAGTCAGGTCTCTCCGCGATGCCCTTCTGGCTGCCGAGCAGCAGAATAACGGCAAAATTACGACGGAAATGTACAGCCAAATATTCAGCACACACAGTGATGTCGTGCTAGGCCTCGACCAGATGGATGCGATGGACTGATCCAATGGATTCCCAACGCACAAACCACACTAGGCCTCGATCCCTCAAATTAGGTTTTTTCAACGCCAATGGCATTTTCAACCAACGCGCCGAAATAACTAAATTCCTCCGCGACCACCAATTAGACGTCCTCCTTATACAGGAGACCCTTTTGAAACCCCACCGCGCTGACCCCAAAATTGCGAATTACCGTCTAGTTCGCAATGACAGAACACGCTGCCACGGCGGCGGTACCCTTATTTATTACAGGAAGGAGTTATACTGCATCCCTCTGACCCCACCCGCGCCTCTCTCTCACCTAGAGTACTCTGCCTGTCGACTAGGCATGACTGGTCATCCTCCGATAACCATCATCTCTGCCTACCATCCCCCACCATCGGTCGCGTCTCTTGCTTCAGACGATCCTATCGCGCTCACCAGCGATCTCACGACTCTCTTTGGCCTGAGTGACTCCGTCTTACTAGCGGGCGATCTCAACGCCAAACACCCCGCTTGGAACAGCAACACGACAAATGCCAGAGGCAGAATCGTGTATAACCTAGGCGCGACCCTAAACTATGACGTCATCGCTCCGATGACTCCCACCCACTACCCACACGACACCAACCATAGGCCCGATGTCCTCGATGTGGCGCTCCTAAAGAATGTAAACCTCCATTTACACTCCATAGAAGCGCTTCACGAGCTCAACTCGGATCACCGTCCCGTTATCCTACACCTAGGTTCCCGCTCAGGTAACCATGATCCTACCCAACCTCCTCCGACCCAATTGATCACCGACTGGAGGAAAGTAAGTGAAAAACTGAAATCCACCACGTCGCCTCACTTGGACCCCATTCCTGACCACATAGTCTCAGTCGCTGACACGACGGCGGCGATCGACTCGCTTACAGATCACGTACAATCCGTCCTGAACGATTGTTCAAGGGAAGTTCCAGTAGCGGAAGACCACCGCTGGAAACTCCCGGACGATGTACGGAATCTGATAACCGAGAAGAACGCAGCCATCCGTGCGTACAGCGCTTTTCCCTGCACCGCAAACAAAGCTCACATGCGCAACTTACAGCGTGCTGTAAGGAAACGCATTGCCGAGCAGCGTAATGCGAGCTGGGACAAGATGCTGAGCGAACTTGAGCCCACCCATCTTGCCTTCTGGCAGCTTCAGAGGAAGTTACGATCCACTGAAGAGGCCACAATGCCTCCTCTCATTCGTCCCGATAAGAGTATCGCCTTCGATAACTCTGAAAAAGCAGAATGCCTAGCCGACAGCCTAGAGTCCCAGTGTTCTCCCAGCTCTCAACCAGTAGACCAAGCCCACCTCGATATGGTGAACGCCGAAGTCGAACGTAGAACTTCCCTTCCGCCCGTCGAAGATCCCGATAATCCACTGGCCCCCATCACTCCTGATGAGGTCCAGGATATCATTAAAAGTCTCCAACCGCGAAAAGCCCCTGGCTCCGACGGCATCACCAATAGGGTTTTCAAACTTTTCCCCGCCCAGCTTATAGTGCTAATGACTGCCATCTTCAATGGCGCATTGAGCAATAATATGTTCCCCGCAACCTGGAAACAGGCCACCGTCATAGGTATTCCCAAACCAGGCAAGTCCAAGTCTGACCCGTCTAGCTACCGTCCCATTAGCTTACTCAACGTCCTCGGTAAAATCTATGAAAGGCTTATATATAAGCGGCTCAAAGATTTTGCCGAAGCAAAGAGTCTAATACCCAATGAGCAGTTTGGATTTAGAACCGAACACTCGTGTATCCAACAAGTCCACCGCATCATAGAACACGTCAGCGCCGGCTTCCAACGGGGCGCAATAACGGGAGCCTTATTCTTCGGCATAGCGAAAGCGTTCGACAAAGTCTGGCACAATGGCTTAATCTATAAGCTATACCAACTCGGCGTGCCTGACCGTCTCGTGCTCATCTTACGGGACTTTTTATCGAATCGCACCTTTCGTTACCGAATTGAGGGGGAGCTTTCCTCCCCCCATCCCATTCGCGCAGGAGTTCCTCAAGGCTCCGTACTATCCCCCCTCATTTTCACGCTATTCACTAGCGATATCCCCAAGCATAAAAGTACTCAGCTAGCCCTATTTGCCGACGACACGGCTATCTATTATACCGGTTTTAAACCCGATGCCATCGCTCGCACTCTCCAAACTTCCGCAAACACTCTGGCCAAGTGGTTCCGGAAATGGAGAATCGAAGTCAATCCAGACAAAAGCCAGGCAGTCCTCTTTTCTAAACCGCGGATAAACCCACCCTCCCCCCGTCCGATTACCATGTACGGCAAGCCGATCCCTTGGGAAAAGCAAGCCAAATACTTAGGCGTGGTCCTCGATAAACATCTTTCCTTCGCTGAGCACATAAAGCAGGCACGTTCGCGCGCCGCTTTCGCTCTAGGTAGGCTCCACTTCATTCTTAGCTCCCGCAGCAAGTTATCACTCAGGTGCAAGCTGCGTATTTTCACCGCGGTCATCCGTCCCATCATGACCTACGCCTGCGTTGTTTTCGCACACGCAAAGCCCTACCTCCTCCATAAGATGCAGACCCTCCAAAGCCGATTCCTCCGTAGAGTCACGGGAGCCCCCTTTTATGTTCGAAATGAGCTTCTTCACGTAGACCTCAAGATGCCCACCATCCAGCAGTTCATGAAACGCGTCTCCAAGCGTTTCTTTGAAACTTCAATCCAACATAGGAATCCCCTTATCGTATCGGCCGCCCAATACGAACCCTCGCGTATCTCTAAGATTCGCCGACCAAGGCATACCCTAGTCACTCCCGATGACGCAATCACCCTGCTCCAAGAGAGCCGTAGGGAAACAAGTACAGTGGCACACAAACACAAAAACCGACCGTCCTTCCGTCCTCGCCGCCGAGGGCCGCCGCGACGTCCCCGTAATAGTCCACCCCGACCCTTGCCAGAGCCAGCCCGCAACGCTGAGCCAGTAGCTTTAAATTCCCTTATTAATAATAATAATGATATGATCCAGCCTGTCCCTAGCTGCCCTCCCCTGCGACGCCCTAAGCCGAGGTCCGTACCCCACAGGGGGTGCCCTTAGCGTGTAGTCGCCTAGTTTGTAAGTTTTTTTAATAAGCCCTGGCTGGAGGCTTTAATTAATTTATTAATTAAGGCAACCACAGGCAAGCCCGGTTAAGCAGCCGACAACCTCAGAGGTTGACCTGCGAGATGCCACACACAAAAAAAAAAAAAAAAAACGCGGTCACGCTCCTTTGCTTCGTGAGCTGCCGTCGAGTGAAGATGTCTGCTGTTCAAGAATTTTCCCGCCGTGTGTCGTCAGCGCCGCGTGTCCATCTGCGTAGTCTTGGAGTATGACATGAAGATGCGGAGAAAAACTGATGCTAAGCTTGCTCTGCCTGGTTGCATGCTTACAAACAAACCGCTTCTTTCGAAGCGATATGGCCGGCGAGTGCGGCGTTGTGATGACGCCGTGCTTGACGCCGTGCTATGCTCGTGCTGTTATCCTGTTTCTTTACAAACCAACGTCTTTTTCAAGATGATTGCTTTCTCTGTTTCTTTTCGGAATGTCAAAAACATGGTGTGGTAATTGGTTCAGTTTTGAGTGGTAAACTGGTAATTGTTTGGTTTGAAGGTAAAGGTACTGGTCGGCGGTATTTGGTATTCGTTCGCAGGTATGGTAAATGAGTGACAAGTACTATGTCACTACATCACTCCCCCCTAAGCGAAGCGTACGTTGGGTTTCACTGCGCGGCCGGATCGAGTGACGTAGGAGTCATGCGGCGCGCTCGGGGTCGACGACCGCGGCTCGACGCTCGGTGATGTTTTTTCAACGCGAGGTACTTGTGTCACGCCTGTTGTAGAAGCAGTAAACCCTTCGTTGAGTAAGTATGCTGGCTTGAGTCTATCTATTGAGACAACTGTAGTTCGAAGTGGCATTTGTATGGTGAAATGCTTGCTGTCACGTTGAATTATTTTGAACGGGCCGTCGTAAGGTGGGGTCAATGAACTTCGCACGGTATCATTGCGCACGAACACATGGGTACACGTCGCTAGGTCCTTGTATACAAAAGTGCTTCTGTTATTGGAATGAGACTTGCTGCTCGGGGACAACGTCGACATGGTTTCCGTTAGCTTCTGGACGAATTCTGCGTCTTCATTTTTCGGCTGTGAAGGCACGAAGAAATCTGACGGTATTCTAAGTGTTGATCCGTAGGTAATGAGTGCCGGGCTTAATTGAGTGTCTTCCCGTAGGGCGGTACGTAGGCCGAGTAATACGGTAGGAAGTTCCTCGCTCCAGTGTGCACCGGCGTTTCGCGCCATAAGTGCAGACTTCAAAGTTCGATGCCAGCGTTCAACTTGACCATTTGCTTGAGGGTGGTAGGCAGTGGTACGTATTCTTGTTATGCCGAATTTCTTCATAAGTTGGTTGAATAACGACGATTCAAACTGTCGTCCTTGATCCGTTGTAATTCGTATAGGGCAACCGAATCGTGATATCCACCCGTCATAGATTGCTAGGGCGACAGTGTTGGCGGTGACGTCACGTACAGGTATTGCTTCTGGCCATTTAGTGCAGCGGTCGATCATTGTTACTAGGTATCTGTAGTCGTTAGAGGGCGGCAGTGGTCCCACGATGTCCACGTGAATGTGTTCGAAACGCGAAGATTTTTGAAACTCGCCGAGCGGGCTGATAACGTGTCGTTGAACTTTCCCGCGCTGGCAACCGATGCATGATTTCGCCCACAAACCGACTTCTTTATTCATATTCGGCCAGAAAAACTTTGTAGACATCACTCTCCTTGTTGTTCGCACACCCGGGTGACTTAGTTCGTGTTGCGCTTTGGATGCTACTACACGTTAAGTCTCTGGTAGGTATGGACGAACGTTACCGGTCGATGTTTCGCATATGATGGGTCGTTGACCTCCGGGTAATGTGATAGGCGCGAACTTGAGACTTGGGTTCGACATGCAGATCTTCAGTTCTTCATCGTTTTCTTGGTCTTGAGCGAGTTGATTGTAGTCGATTGTAGAGTGCGACAAGTCGATTTCTTCGATGCGTGATAAGGCGTCGGCTGCTTGATTCTTATCACCGTGAATGTATTTGATTGCCGTACAGAACTGACTAATGTAGTGTAGCTGGCGCTCTCGCCGTGGTGTATCGCTGCTACTTGGCGTTCTTGTCAAGGCGTAAGTCAGTGGTTTGTGATCGGTGAATATTGTTAGGTCACTGCCCTCGATCAGCCGTCGTAGGTGTTGCACTGCGGTGTACATAGCTAATAATTCGCGATCGTACACGCTGTAGCGTCGCTGCGTCTCACTCATAGTTTTTGAGTAGAATGCAAGTGGTTTCCACACGTCGTTAACTTTTTGTTGAAGTACGGCGCCGATGCTAGTGTTCGATGCGTCGGTAAATAAACATAGCGGCGCGTTAGGTATCGGGTGCGTCAGTGTTGTTGCCTCGAGTATGCTTTGTCGGCATTTTTCAAAGGCTTGTTCTGCTACTTGAGACCATTGTATCGGAGTTTTGTCGTTTTTCTTGCTGTTGTGTAGGTATTTGTTTAATTCATGTTGGTACTCGGCTTGATGTGGTAAACAACTACGGTAGAAGTTAATCATTCCTAAAAATCTTCTAAGTTCTTGTACTGTTTGTGGTTTAGGATAGTCGACTATGGTTTTGATTCGTTCTTGAGTGGGTTTGATTCCTTCTGATGACACTTCGTATCCGAGGAACTCGATGGTTGTCTTGTCAAACTCGCATTTCTCGATGTTAAGACTGACGCCGTAGGTATTTAGGCGTTCGAGTACTTGTTCTAAGTGGTGGCGGTGTTCTTCCTTGTTTCTCGATTGTACGAGCAGATCGTCGACGAAACAGAATACGTTGTCATCCAGTCCTCGTAGAACCTCATGCATAAAACGTTGAAATGTTTGACCGGAGTTTCTTAGACCGAATGTCATGCAGTTGAATTCGAAGAGACCGAATGGTGTTATTATTGCTGTTTTTTGAGCATGATCTTGACTTGCGATTGGTATCCAGAAATAGGCCATTTTCAAATCGAGTTTTGAGAATATTTTCTTGCCGTGGAGCTGGTATGTGAAATCTTGAATTCGTGGAATGGGGTATCGGTCGGGAACGGTTACGGCGTTGAGTCTTCTGTAATCCCCACATACTCGAAGTGATCCATCTTTCTTTTTTACTATGTGGAGTAGACTCGCCCACGGACTGTTCGACGGCTTGCATATTCCCATCTCGATCATGCGCTCGAACTCAAGTTTTGCAGCTTTATATTTGTCGGGCGGTAGAGGTCGTGGCCGTGAGTAGATCGGCGGCCCAGTTGTCTCTATGTGATGCGTGACGTCATGCTTGGCTGGAGTTTTCAGTGTCATTGGTCGAAGTACATCTGGATATTTCTTCAGCAGGTCGTGGTGAGTGTGGTTGCGGTTGATGATATGGATTGATTCTTCTGTGGTGTTTATTTTGATGGCGTTCACGCTAAGTTCTGTCACACGGTCGATAAGTTTTCTTTGATGTAGGTCGACTAATAGTTTATGCTGTGCCAGGAAGTCGGCGCCCAGTATTGATGTTTTAACATTAGCGACGACGAAAGTCCACTTGAAACTTCTTCGTAAACCTAGGTTGAGCTCGAGTGTGCGCTCTCCGTAGGTACGAATCTCTGTTCCGTTTGCTGCGTATAGTTTGTAGCCTGCATTGTCCGTCGGTTTTGAGTATTTCTGGTTTCGAGCGGCTAATACAGATATGTCGGCTCCCGTGTCGACCAGAAATTTTTCACGGTTGTTGATGTCGATCACGCATAGGCGGTGGCTTGTTTGGTTTACATCGACACCCGCCACTATCGATGTACGTTCTAGTTTTCCCGCTTAATTTTGGAACACGGCGATTCACATTTTCGTGCCTCGTTACCGAATCGGTAATGGTAATAGCAAAGCCAGTCGGGGTCGCCGGGCTTGCGGGAGTTCTCAGTACGCTGTCTTGAATGTGAGCGTGAGCGGTTACGGTGTGCGGAGTTTTGGCGGGAACGGTGGAACGATGAATGTTGATGTTTGCGGAGTTCGGCGACTTCGATTGACAACTTCTCTATTTGTTTCGACAGCATGCTGATTTGTAGGTTTGTTATTGCGTTTAACTGTACCTCATTCGCTGCTGTGCTTGTTGATGGAGGCTTTGCTGTGGAGCTGGAGACCGCGGCGACTGTAGTGGGTTCGAAATGCTCCATCATTTTGTCGGCCATCGCGGCTAGCACTTCGAGCGATGACTCGGTGTTGACGGAGAGCACGGCGCGAACTTGTGGGGGCAGCTGGTTGAGCCACATAACCTTCAGCGCCTCATCAGATAATAGCGTGCCACTGAGATCTCGCATTTTACGCAGCAGCTGGCTCGGCTTGTTGTCGCCGAGTTCGAGACCGCTGAGTAGCTTCTGTAATTGCCGGTGATCGGACTCTTGGTACGTCGAGATGAGTCTGTCCTTGAGCACGCTGTACTTGCTGGTAGCCGGTGGGTTTAATATAATGTCGCCGATTTGTTCTAGGTCGCTGTTGCCGAGTAACGGGACGACGAGGTTGAACTTTTGTTCTTCACCTATCTTGCTGGCAGCGGCGGCGGCTTCAAATTGCGCGAACCACAGGCGAGGATTTTGGCGCCAAAATGGTGGTAGACGTTCAGGAAGAGAAATTGTTGCCACGTCGCTCTTTACTGTTGTGGCGCCTTCGGCATCGCAGAAATCGTCGGGGTTATTCAGCATGGTGGAGCTTCAAATATTCACGGCGGATCTTGCAGGAGTTTGATATTCGAGGAGCTCAGGCTTCGTTTCGTCTTCCAGTTCGTGTTCTTGACTTCTTGTTCGCGGGTCACCAATTTGGAAGGGTGTGTGTGGATTACTTGGTATCCATTCGAAGGTAATAAAACTCACGTCGGATTGTTAATTGAATACTGAATAGATACTGAATAATTTATTGACGAAAACACCTGCTTATATATACATTGGTTATGGTTCTATCTAGGCATGACAAACACAGTTTCTAAGCTCTCGACCAATGGCGAAGCGCCGCCAGGCGAGACGCGCGCGGGGCGCGGAACGCATTCCTGCCCGCGGCACTAGATCGTCGCGGACCTATATATATATCGGAGCGGGGCGCGGTCACGCTCCTTTGCTTCGTGAGCTGCCGTCGAGTGAAGGTGTCTGCTGTTCAAGATTTTTCCCGCCGTGTGTCGTCAGCGCCGCGTGTCCATCTGCGTAGTCCTGGAGTATGACATGAAGATGCGGAGAAAAACTGATGCTAAGCTTGCTCTGCCTGGTTGCATGCTTACAAACAAACCGCTTCTTTCGAAGCGATATGGCCGGCGAGTGCGGCGTTGTGATGACGCCGTGCTATGCTCGTGCTGTTATCCTGTTTCTTTACAAACCAACGTCTTTTTCAAGATGATTGCTTTCTCTGTTTCTTTTCGGAATGTCAAAAACGTGGTGTGGTAATTGGTTCAGTGTTGAGTGGTAAACTGGTAATTATTTGGTTTGAAGGTAAAGGTACTGGTCGGAGGTATTTGGTATTCGTTCGCAGGTATGGTAAATGAGTGACAGGTACTATGTCACTACAAACCTAAAGTTATATTACTCTTAGACAATGCCCCAGGACATCCAACCCAGAGACTTAAAAGTGTACGTGAAGTTCCTTCCACCAAACACTACGTCAATATTAAACCTATGGACCAGGGAGCAATAGCAAACTTTAAAGCTTATTACCATCGCCGCACTTTTAGCCAACTAATTCATGAAACTGATAGGGAAGGAAGACAGTCTGCGAGACTGGTGGAAGTCATACAACATTATGAAAGCTATTCACAACATAGAAGAGGCTTGGAAGGAAGTTAAAAAGAGTTGTATGAACGGGGTGTGGCGTAATCTTTGGCCAGATGTAGTGGAATCACCTAGAACAATTGTCCAAATGCAGAGACAAGTGCTTGAAGACATTGCTGTAATGATTGAGGGGTCTGAACTTGAAGATGTCGCGGTAGAATATCTCGTAGAACTTGTAACAACGCACGACGATCCTCTCAGCAATGAAGATCTGATCGAGTTACAGAATAATCCTATCTATGATGTGGAAGAACAAGTAGTAGAGAAAGTTTTATCTTCAGGGGGAATACAAAATACTCTTTCAAAAATTTATTCAGGTTTGGACATATTGCAGAGTATAGACAATAATGATGACCGTGTCTTGACCGTATGTCAAACAATTAAAAACAGTGTTGGGTGTTATGAACGTATTTTACAAGAACGTAAAAAAAAACCTACCCAAAAGACAATAGATGTATTTTTCCGTAAAACATAATTAATAGTATTTATTGCATAAAGTGCTCTTAGAATTAAAGTGATTGATTAAATTGATTCATATTTTGTTTTGTATTAAATTTTGACTATGTTTAATCATAAACCTCGATATACGCGAATTTCAGTTAACGCGATTTTTTCAGGAACGTATCCCTCGCGTAAAGCGGGGTATTACTGTATTTCATAAAAACACTTTGTTTTTTGACAACCCTGAGCGTTACAAATTACACACATCAAAAGTGTCTAGGGATCAACGTATATTTTTGCAATAACTTTTCTCCTGATTGATATTAATTAAAATTTTCTTTAAGGATTCATCAAATAAAGTGTTTTCGTTTGTCACAGTAACGATAAACCAAGTCATCTTTGCATTAATAAAGAAATTTGCCATTTTCCTAATAAAGGGATTTTTGACATTTGAACCACTAACATTAAAGTTCGAAAAAAAGACTGAAATAACAGTTTTCTTTAAAATTTTATTGGGTAACTTAAACAATTAATAATCCGTGTTTCTACCGCGAACACTAACAACACAAGAACATCGGTTTGGCATACTCAAAATTACTTCATCCAAATCACGCTGTGGAATGGCCGCCCATGTTCGTTGCAACAACAAAAAAAGGTCTTCTTGCGACTGGATACCCTCCATATTCGGCAGAGCTCTCTCTTCTCTGTAGCATATCCCATGCATGCTCAATCGGGTTCAAGTCTGGCGACTGAGCAGGCCAGAGCAGGACATTGATGTTAGCTGCGGCGAGAGTCTGTCTTACAACTCTTGCGGTGTGCGGTCGTGCATTATCATGCATTAACTGAAATAAGGGACCGATTTGCACTTGTAGAGGAACGATGACGTCAGATACAATCGTCTCAGCATAAATTTGAGCGTTGAGGTTGCCTCTGATCCAAATCAACTCAGTTCTTCCGCCGATCCAAATACCCGCCCATACCATGATGGTTCCACCACTATAAGGATGGACTTCCTGGCAGGATTTTAATCGCTGTTGGCGTCCAGGGGTTCTCCAGTGTCGTATACGTCTTGTATCCGGTCTCATACCAAAACGAGACTCATCAGAAAAGCACACGAAACGCCATTGTTCTTCTGCCCAATTTCTGTGTTCAAGAGCCCATTGATATCGAATCCTACGATTGTGCATTGCTATAGGTGGTACCCGTAGCGGTCTTCGGGAATGAGGTTCACTTCATGCAAGCGGTTTCTGACTGTTTGGTCGCTAATTAAGTTCCCTGAAGAGTGATGAAGCCTCACGGCTAACATCATGGCGGTTATTGTTGGAGCTCTTCGAGTTAAGATTTGAATGTATCGGTCTTGTCTCCGTGTGGTGCAGCGATACCGTCCTCCATGGCGCTCAGCCACGGTACCAGTGCTTCGGTAACGTGTCCAAAGTCGACTGATAACACTCTGACTTGTATTCAGAGCTAAAGCCACAGTACGTTGCCGGGAACCAGCTTCTATCATTCCCACGGCTCTGAGCATTTCTTCCCTGCTTAAATGACGTCGCCGCTCCATAATAACGTTGGTTTTAATCAGTAGTAGGGAAACAGTAGCACTAATAATGTCTTCAATGCGTTGTATGTTTTTATAGGGAAAATATTGACAGCTGATTTTCATCTTTTACTCGAATTTGATTAACAGTTCCTGTTTCAAATTATGAAATGCACCAAAAAGGATCCATATAAATTTATAAAATCATAAATTTATTACAAAGCCACATCTCAATCTCAAGAAATCCGCATAAAAATGCTTGATCCCTAGACACTTTTGATGTGTGTATTTGTATGTAGATTACAATGAACCCCATGGCAACTTTACCTACTATCTGTGTTGCCGTTATCGTTATTGATTTCCACATATTCTTTTCATTTTTAAAAGTAGTAATCGTAATTTAGGCCATCTTTACCTCAGTTGAGGTAAAGATACTCTTAAATATGCAATACATGATGAATACGGTGCGTAGGTAAAGTTGCCAAAAATTTGGCATGTTTACCCATGTTGTTTATTCTTTTCTACAGGTTAAAATAAGTGTTTTTATAGATTGACGATTACGGTAAAGTGAGCCAAATGTTTTATAATTATAAACAAATAGTTTTAGTTTCTATGCGTCTTATGGTTAAAAAAATAATTCGTTTTTTTAACCGACTTCTGAAAAAGGAGGAGGTTCTCAATTCGGATGTTTGTTTGTTTTTTTTTTTTTTTATGTTTGTTCGGGCATAGCTCCGTCGCTCGCCAACAAAAATTCTTTTTTTGTTGGAAAGGGTATACTTCCCAAATGGTCCCATGAAAATTTTATCGACATCGAACCAGCCGTTTCTGAAAAATCAACAAACATCTAAAAAAAAATTTTACATTGATGATCTTTTCGGTTACTCTATATTGTGTTTTTTGTTCGCGCGTTTTTAGTTTTTTGTAGTTGACATTTTGGCTTTTATAACTAGATTAATTACAAATTGACCCACTAAAAAGCGCGAAAATAAAAACTTTTTTGCAAAAAAATAAAACCGACTTCCATATCAAAACACTACAAAGCCAAAAATAATTTTAATTTCGGAAGGCGGTGTGAAAAAAAAGAAAATACAAAACCAATAACATCGACTACCGAAATTAAAATTATTTTTGGCTTTGTAGTGTTTTGATATGGAAGTCGGTTTTATTTTTTTGCAAAAAAGTTTTTGTTATGAAATATGGTCAAGTTGCCACGTTTTACGGTACTATACGTTTCAAATAATAATAGGAACGTCAATGAAGGCTTTTTTTTTACCGCGCTTTTGGAGTGACATTTGGCAGGTAGACGACCTGCCAAATGTCACTCGAAAAGCGCGGTAAAAAAAAAAATATAACATTTAATTATTTAAAGTTATAATTAGTTTTTTTAAACATACGTTTCTCTCATTTTTATTGTTGGCACCAATTCGCCTGAAAGTAAAGAGAACGCATGGCGCCAAGGTCCACAAGCCAAGTCCAAATGATTTTTTTTTATTCAGACGGAGCCCACTCTTGACCTCGATCTCGCCTGATGGTAACCGATAGAAGATGAGGTCTACGATGGAACGAGCGAGCCCAGAAGATGCTTGTTTATGGTGAACGCAGACCTAGCCGCACCGCAGTCTCTACAGTCCCCGCAGTCATCGCTTTTTGTTAATGGCCTCGCACATCTATCCGCGCCGCAGTTGCTGCAGTCGTTCCCGTCAGTGTTGCCAGAATTTTGAAAGCATTATCTATCCGAAGATTTAAAAAATCTGTATAAAATCTGTATTTGGTATTGGTATTTTGCTCTTTTGTGTAATTTTATCTGTAGGTGCTATAATAGGGAATAAGCAAGTAATTATTTATACGAGAATAAGTAATTTCATTATAAACCGTTGACAGAGATTCTCTGTCTACTTTATAACTCTGGCAACACTGCGCGCCGTGGATGCGAATGACGTCATCCGCGCTGCGTGCGGGTGACGTCATCAGCTGCGGCTACGGGAGTTCGGTCGTTTCAGGGACTGCGGCGCGGGTAGGTGTGCGAGGTTGCATAGAACTTCATAATTATAAAGAATTCGAATGCAAAGACTGCGGCGCGTGCGGTGCGGCTAGGTCTGCGTTCACCATTACTCTTGCTTTAAAGGTTGAAAGGTTATAAGTGGCAGGGAACACTTATTTTAAGCTTTATTTTTATTTTATTTTTGATGATAAGCTCGCGTTTGATCGCCTGAATAAGGAAATTCAAACGCAAACTCAAAATGTTTTATTTCACATAGGCCTACAAGGGCACTTACAAAACGTCAGCAGTTAGGGCACGGTTCGAAATTATAATATAATAATAATATAATATAATATTCCACAACTTTCACACAACGCCATCTAGTCCCAAACTAAGCAGAGCTTGTGGTATGGGTACTAGACAACTGATAAACATACATATATATTACATATTATAGATAAATAAATTACACCCAGACAAAGAACAAATGACCGTGCTCATCACACAAACATTTGTCCTAGTTGGGAATCGAACCCACGACCCTGCGCACAGCAGTCAGGGCCACTGACCACTATACCAACGGGCCGGTCAAATTGGTCGTTTTCTATGGAGAAGAACCGGCAAGAAACTCCACAGTTACTCTTTTCAAATCAAAATATCATTTTTACAATGTATCCATAATACAGGTTAATTAGGTATGAGAGGACAGTACCTATAGACTAATAAATACAACACAATGAAATTACAAATAAAAAAAATTGTAAAACAAGTCTACAGTGTTCTCCCATTCACAAAAAGCTTTATATTATATTAAAATAAACTTTAATTTACCCAAATGGTTCGATTTGACAGCTATGGCGTCACAATATGGCGCTAAGTCGTTCCTATAAAGCACTATCCACACATTTCCGGGTACCCGGCCCTGCCGTGTTTCGTCAGGGACGGGGAAAAATTCGGTTACGTACAACTTATACGGACTTATTCACATAGGTCCGTGTCAGGCGCATCCGGATCGTCCGTGTCCCGGAGCACGCTCGGACGCACGTATACTCTGACAGTGCTATCCGATTTTTATCTAGCTCACATACCCAAATACGTTTTGCTTACTGATAGTCTTCTTGGTGATCTGCTTCTGCATCTTACGCTATTGCCATCATTGCTAATTCTTCATTGTTAAATAAGGTCATTGTGTTGTGTGTGTATCAGCTAAAGAAACAGATTACACTGATAACGATTTCCCTGATATGTGTGAACACGGGTGACGGATGGCATTTCCCTGACGGGCAGGGGCGGATCGTGAATTTGTGGGGCCCTGGGCTACAACTGCTCGGGGGCCCCTTAATCTATACTAATATTATAAAGCGGAAAAGTTTGTTTGTTTGTTTGCTTGAACGCGCTAATCTTCGAAAGTACTGGGTGGATCTGGATGCAATTTGGTATGGAAGTAGCTTGAAGGTTATAGGCTACTTTTTACGCGACTGCAAAAAAGGAGAGTTATGTTTTTACCGTGATAGAATCCACGGGAGCGAAGCCCCGCGTGAGTACTAGTTATTCAAATAATTGTCATTTTGTCAAGAAACTGTTTTCTATATCTATTTAATACATTAAATTAAATTTATTTAATAAGAGTTCTTATTTATATATTTTTATTACTGATGAGCCCGCTCTTGACCTCGATCACGCCAGATAGTACGTTTACTATCATCATCATCATCTACAGATGAGGTCTACTATAGAACGACAGAGCACAGAAGTTGCCTGTTCACTCTTACTTTAAAGGCCGCAGACGAGTCATATGTGGAAAGGAACACAGAAGCCGGCAGAGAGTTCAAAACCTTGGCCGTGCGCACAATAAATGTAGAGGAGAATCACTTAGTGTGACAAGATGGTATATTGACCAAATGAGGATGGTACCCTGCAGTACTTCTGGTAGATCAGTAGTGAAAGGGAGATGGAAGAATCAGGCCTGTATTAAGTACTAGTATAGTAATTTATATAAGTACAAACAGTTATTTGCTCATCACTAATCCTTTTTTAAATCATAATATATGGAAAGAATTGACAAATGATTTAGACAGTCACTCGTTCAACTTTTTTGTCGTATATTTGTTTTCGATATCGACATCGATGACATCTTGGTGAAAGAGCGCTCTGCTTCACAGCTAGAGATTGTTAATGTCAAAATAATTAATATTTAAGATGGTATAGCAATTAGTGAAAACATGAACTACTTTATTTTCAAAAATAAGATTACTTCTTCTTTACGTCAGGTGTTCATTTGAATCAATGAAACGGCAGTTTCATTGGTAAAGATCTAATAATCTTTACCAATGAAACTGCCGTTTTTCATGAAATAATTTAACGTATTTTTTTCTATATTTTTTATTTCTATTAATCAAAGTAGACACCCATGCAATCGATGCATCTTTTCCGTCTCAGTGGTAGCTTATAATGATGCCCTTCTTGAAGAAATCAGTTGGACGGGAGGCAACAAATTCTTCAAAGGCATTTTTACTGCTTCTCGGGTGTTGATTTTTTTCCCGCCAAGAAATTATCCAAATCCAGATCAAAATAGAAATCTGCAGGCGCAAAGTTTAGTTAGTACGACGGATGGCGGAGAATTTCTAACCCCAGCTCTTGTAACTTGTAGACCGTCTGCTGTGTAGTATGAGTTAGTGCAGGAGCAGCGGAGCCGAGCGATTGAACATAGCTGTTTGGAACTGTGCGAGCTTCTCCATCATTGTGTTCAGTTCTGCAGTAATGCTCACCCTGTTTGGTAAGAAGCTGGGACGAGTTACACCGGGGTTAGACAACCAAACAAAACATCACCTTTCATCAAACCATCACTTTTCTAGGGGTCAGTTTTCGTTGAAGGAATTGTTTAGATGCTAAACCAGGATCCAACCAATTTGCTGAGCGCTTGCGATTGTCAAACAGGATCAATTTTTTGTCGCAAGCAACATAATTCTTTCGTTTGTGTGCCTGTTGAGCGGTGCAAGGTACGTCTCGATGCGTCCTTCGTGCTGATGGACACTGAATTCAGCTTTATTACCTTGCCAATTTGACGCAAGTGAACCAATATAGATTTGATGCATGCGTCTAAAACTGCTGCTAACTCAGCCGTAGATTGAGTATCACCAGCTCCTACAATCGTCTTTAATTTGTCATTATCGACCAAAGTTTTTGGACGACCATGGGGTTCATTTTTCAGGTCGAAATTTCCAGATCGGAAGCGAGAAAACTAATAACGGGTGGTGAATTCGTTTGTAGTGTTCGTTCCGTAAACGTCGTGGCAGCAAAGCCTCGTTGTCGTCGCTGATGTTGCGTGCCGCTTGTACCTACGACCCGCAACATCAGCGAAGACAACGCGGCTTTGCTGCCACGACGGTACTCATATTCCATAATTATTCGAATTTTCGAATTTGATCAGAAAAACGCTTAAAATTATACAATCAGGAACAGTCTGAAGGGAGTTGTTACTCGATTATGGTTTAATAATGTCAACTTATTGCTTTTATTTTGTTTAGTTGTTATAGACAGTTAATCTGCAAATATATTGAAGGTGGCATTTTTAACGTACCCGTGATGACGAAAAATATTCAAATGCAATGAAAACAGAACGCTAATTATTACGTTATGACAAACTTTGAAATAAGAATTCCATGTTTTAAAATAAAATTAATTTGTAATTAGAATTCTAAGCAAAAAAAAAACGGCCAATTGCGAGTCGGACTCGTGCACGAAGAGTTCCGTAGTTACCATTATCTATAAAAACGGCAAAAAAGATCATGTCTGTTGAATGGGAGTCCCCCTTTAAATATTTGTTTTATTTTAATTAAATTATTTATTTTTAACGTGAATATATAACTAAATATTCTGTGAATATTTCAAGCGTTGCCGTCATCAAATCAAGCAAAAAAGACCCGTTGGTAGTATGGGAGCCCTTAAATATTTATTTTATTCTGTGTATAGTATTTGTTGTTAAAGCGGTAACAGAAATATATCATCTGTGAAAATTTCAACTGTCTAACTATCACAGTTCATGAGATACAGCCTGGTGACAGACGGATGGACAGCGAAATCTTAATAATAGGGTCCCGTTTTACCCTTTGGGTACGGAACCCTAAAAATATTATTATCACACTCAAAATATTTATTTCACATAGGCCTACATGGGCACTTACAAAACGTTAGAAGTTAGTGCACGGTTCGAAATTGGTCGTTTTTTTATGGAGAAGAACCGACAAGAAACTCCACAGTTATTCTTTTGAAAATATAATTTTTAAATATAAATTAATGTATTCATAATACAGGTTAATTAGGTATGAGAGGACAGTATATGGTTTGAAATGAAATCGCTGTTTTGCCATACGCCAGTACGGCAAAACATTTCATGGGTAAAGCCCTGTTATTAAAAGCAAATATTTAAAAAATATTCTAGCAGTCGGGTAGGCTATAACCCTTCTCAAGCTTCAAGCTACTTCCATACCAAATTTTATCTTAATCCATCCAGTACTTTCCAAGATTAGCGCGTTCAAACAATCTTTTCTGCTTTATAATATTAGTATAGATTTCCTAAATTAAGAGCATTGTAGGATCTTTTCATAATCAGATTACTTTCATTTATTATAAGTAAGATAATTCTCTTATCTTCAAGGCTCGTCTGATATTTATAACTGAAATAAAATGAAATATTTATTTGTAAATTGGTTATAAATAACACTTTTAGGTACATGTATTTTTTGTGTTTTAAGTTAAGGTAGATGAAGCCGGTGTTTGATAACTGACTACTCTGAGAAGAAACACCAAAACAAACTTAGAGGTCAACATCTCTTTTAAAGTCCATATAATTTGTATTTGTCAAACCATATGAGAAGCATGAGGTTCATATCTGCTATGTCTTTTGAGGAAAGGAGCACGCAGACTGATTTGAGCGGACCTGTCCAGACTCCAGACAGTGCAAGCATTTGTCAGTTATCGTGTAGCTCAACTTTGAACTTAAGGGGCTATTTATGTATGGGTAGGCCACACAAATACTCAAACTGCCAGACATCAACTATAAATTATAATGAAAATAACATAAAAAGAAATAATAACCTACATATTCCTCACATTTACAATAATAAAAATATGAAAGATAAAAAGAACGAAAAAGAAACAATAGATTAAAAAGTATATACAATACTTTAGAAAGTCAATCATTAACTCAGCAAAATATATTAAAAAGCCCACATAAGTAGGTATATCATTGGAGCAGCTCATTCCCAAGCCTTTTTGTCCTCAATATAATCTTTGACTGTGTAAAAAGCTTTCTGGCATAGGTTACGTTTTAGAAATAATTTGAATTTAATTAGGATAAATTACATATCACTTAATAGCACACGAAATACCCATACTCACACACAGTTTTGACAATTAAACACTGAGTTGTGTTTAGACGACAAGAACAAAATTGCGGCGGTACCACGCGACGCAATTGCGCTGCGGGTAGTTCCTTGTAACAAAATGCTCTCTCTAGCTAAAAATACTGAATACCTGATCATTGATAAGCGACAAGGGAATTCCCTGCTTCGTTCTCGATAGTCGTCGGATTGATCGATTATATCTATATATATATGAATATCATGTTAATTTTACATATTTCCGATTTATTATAAGTATATATATATATATATATATATATTACTTATTTTTTAAGGAGCACTGGCAGGGGGCCCCTTATATCCACGGGGCCCTGGGCTGCAGCCCAAATAGCCCATAGGTAGATCCGCCCCTGCTGACGGGAACACTGAAACGCCCTGACCCGGAAATGTGTGGATAGCGCTTCATAAGTAGAAACGCACTGTATGGCCAAATCAGCAGCGATACGAAAGGTTGGTTGATATTGATTCAGATGTCTATACATCTGAATAGATATCAACCAATAATCAATTGAACATAATAATAATCCGGTGAAATCACATCAACATTTTACATTACAACATTGTAATTGCATTGCATCGCATCGTAATTATGCCTGCCATCCGTCTGGCCTCTGGGTTTCCCCGGATTTATCCTAGTTTGGAGTATGTCCGTGGGCTTCCGGGGGGATTTTCTCAATAAGCGTCCGGGTTAAAACCCAGACACTTGTTGGACTTACGGGTGCCAAAAAGCACGATTTCTTTTATTTCCCTATGGTATTTCATGTCATTGTTTTTGTTATGTTGAATTGAAGTTTTGAATAAATATAAAGAAAGAGCTCTATACTGTTATCAGTAAACAAAAAACCATCATTAAACATCGTTGCTTTTGTTTTCAACTTGAAAAAATATTTCTTTAGGTGTCCGGGGAAAATTACGATTTTAGCTAAATGCCCGCGGTTTTTTAAAGTCTTTGTCTGGGACCGACAATTTAGGTGATAACAGCTCTAATCGTAATTGATTGTTTACAGTAATTTATCGTTTGATAGTTAATCGTGGGGAAATAACAACATTAAGAGTGATTATTTGGCGGTTTTCATTCAAATCTAATAACTATGAAATATGCATCACTTAAATGTCTACAATACATATATAAGTATGTATTGCATTTAATGTAAAGTACATGGGCGTGTTTAAGTCGGCTATCCTAGTGTTAGTGCTAGCAGAGTCAATCTACAATTTTTAAGATATTCTAACAGAATAATAACTCATTGCAAAATGCGACAGCAACTTAAACATAAATATATTTTTGGAAAATTGCACAAGATACAATCACACACCCAAAATAAGTTCTCTTATATATTACAACACAAACTATTGCAGATTAAGTTTAGTAGTAATTAAGACCCTGACGTACTGGTCGTAAGCAGTGGCGACAGCCAATCCGAGGTGGTCTCGGTTCCACTCCCACGCATTGATTGGCTGGGAACTGACGACCATGCGCTGAAGTCGCTTTAGTTTACCTGGCACACCGCTGGATACTCCCTGAGCGTCCACATGATATCTGTGCTCTGGGTACTCACTGGAAAGAATAAGTAACTAAAATAAAAGTCAAATTATAACAATAATATAACAAATCAGCCTATTTCGTTCCCACTGCCGCGATACATGTCATATATGCCTCTGTATGAAAGGAAATTGGCCGTAATCTAATGACATCCCCTATTCGCACTGAGCCCGCGTATTGTACTGACTTTAACTTCATTGTTTTTGGTAAATAAATTATATTTCTTTATAATTATGACATAATTTCGTTTTATTTTTCTTACTCCTGTTACCTACAATTTTTTTGGTAATTATTCTAAAAACGGGAAGGTTTACGTAAAACAAAAGTGGCACTGTGCGGAACTTTTTTAAAACGATGTTTTTCAAGGTTTTCCAAATAAGACCATAATTTTAAGTTTAAATAACTACATAACATAAAGTAAGATAGTCAAATTGATAAGTGAAACTAATTGGGGTCTTTTATTTCAGTTATTTGCTAAGATATTTACCGAAATGCTGCGTCAAAAACTTTAAATGGTAATACTGAATATTGTAAATTTTTGTATAACACTTTTTTTTTAAGCTGCGATATGTCTTCGGATATTTGGTCCTAGGACATGTCAGTTTCCTTATATGTCTTTCTTCAGCGATTTAAGAGCAGTGGTACCTATATGTATATACAGTATGTTAGTTTAAACGAGGGACATATTCAGACCCACAATAGTGTATGCTTACATGATACTAATAAAAATATGAACAAAAAAAAACACTGATAAATAACAAACAGATACCAACCAGACATCTCACCTCACTCCGTGGATCTGTTTAAAAGTCGGAATTACCTTATCTCATTCCTTAGTTTACTTCACTCCCGGATATATTAAGCGGATATGGATATGTTAATCGGAAATATATCTTTACTTGGAATGATATAGTACATATCCAATCTCTTTCCGGATATAAACTCTTTTGCAAAAAAAACGGGCACTTTAGATTTTTTTCTCTACTTCAATGAAGAAGAACAAGAAATAGGTTTTATTAATTTGACGATATATTGGCATGTTATTTGAAGCATCCTGGCATGATTCTTTACGTTCCAAATTTAAAATTTGAAATTAATAAAAGAAAAATAATGATTATTGTTGATTATTCTAAAATTGCTTTACTAATGGCGCGAATTGCTGAAACGATATTTTAAAACTTTTTGGATATTTTATGCTAATTAAACAATTTAATCTTTCTTTTTACATTAAATACCACTTTTTGATATGAGTGATAAAGCCATAAGGGCCGGTAAAATTATAGCCCTACTTGAAGAAGGTTGTTCGCAAACTTACGTGTCTCAGCGGCTAAATGTGAGTCGTTCAACTGTATAGAAGACTTGGCAACGGTATAAAGAGACCGGTTCGGTCAAAAGAAGACCCGATGCACAGAACCAAGAGATGACCGCTTTTTGGTGAGTCAGGCGTTGCGGAATCGTAAAGCGTCAAGTGTGGACCTGAAGAAGAGCCTTGAAGAAGTAAGAGGAGTAGAAGTTAGCTTGTGGACGGTCACGAGGAGGCTTTTGGCTGCCAATATCAGGAGTTACCACCCAGCTCGGGGCCCTAAATTACTCCGTGAGCACCGTGTTACTCGACTTCAGTTTGCTCGAAACTGTGCTTCATGGACTCTGGAGGACTGGAATAAAGTATTGTTTTCTGATGAAGCTAGAATCTCTTTGTGTGGAGAGGACCGACGCCGGCGAGTGCTGTGAAGACCACGGGAACGATATGCGGAAGTGTGTTTCGAAGAAATCACTCCTTATGGCGGAGGCTCCGTTATGTTTTGGGCAGCAATTAATTCGACGGAGCGTACGGAGTTAGTTTTCATAGAAAATGGAACATTAAATGCACACCGGTACATAATGGAAGTCCTAATTCCATATGCACAACCCACATTGACTGCACTTGGGGAAGATTCCATTTTTATGGACGACAATGCTCGCCCGCACCGTTCTGGCGACGTGGAAGCGTACATGCAAGAAGTTGGGATCCGTCGTTTAGATTGGCCAGCTCGAAGTCCTGACCTCAATCCAATTGAGCATGTCGGGGATGTTCTAAAGAGACGGGTAAGATCAGTGCAACCTGCTCCACAAAACATCAGGGAGCTAAAAAGAGTCATTGCAGAAGAGTGGGAACGTATTACTCAAAACGTTATTAAAAACATCGTGGAAAGTATGCCTAGAAGGATTCAAGCTGTGATTTTGGCAAGAGGAGGTCACACTCGTTATTAGGTTTTTACATTTGTAACTTTGTTTAATTAAAAAAAGTAAAAAAAAATCTTGTCTTTGTTGCCGACCACTTCTTATTGTTTGGGCGTCGTTTTTTTTTTCTTTTAATTGCCAGAATTTACTTCACGCGCATTAATTTACACGATTATAAGTATACAGACTACGTCAAAGCAATAAATTTCATTTAATTAACTCAAATTGACCTTAGAACGTAAATTTCTTTAGGTGCCCGTTTTTTTTGCAAAAGAGTTTAGTTAGCCCATGCCTATGCGGGAGCGTGCCCTCGGGGGGGGGGGGGGGGGGTTTGACTGCCGCGGGGCGCAAACGCAAACGAGGCATGGTTTACGCACGAGCTTCCTTTTTTGGCTGGATATGCGCGTGTTTTGTCACAAATATTTGGGACGAGAATCGAATACTGAATACCCTCCCTCAATAAGTCCCTCGTTTAACCTATATAAATTCCATAAAGATGTGACTGGGTTCAAACCCACGAAGTGCAACTCGCAAGTCGGGCCTATAACCACTGGGCCATCGACACACTAAGAAGAAGACCACTGAGCCTAGAGTGTATACATATTTCAACCTGATTTACACTAACTGACATGGTGTATGATGCTTGTGGTAACTAGTAGATACAAACTCCTTGACTTCTAATAAATGACTTACTATTTCCACAAGGAGACTTGCCCATTACCAGCACATGTTATGAAAATGTCCCGATTCTGTGGGACATGACGCGCCACCCATATTGTACCACTTTTGGAGGTATTGTCCAACACCTAAAAAAGATTAATTAATTTAATTTTGTATAGGTACTTGTCAACTATAAAAATACTACATTCATAAATAAGCCTTTACTTGAGCAAATCCTTTGCTAGGATTCTGTGTTCTGACATCAAACACATGGAACTTTCCTTCTAAGGTTGTTGCAACTAGCTTATTCATTGGAATGTCCTTGCGGTCAAATTCAGTAGAGCATACCTGAAAAAATATAATTATAAATTGTTATATATCTGGATATAACTATAAATCTTTTATATTCAACGAGCATCTGGCTTGGCTTTGCATAGCTTATTTCTGCAAATTCACAATAAACTTTAATAACTGAATGGGAGCTAAGAAATAAAAAGAACAATAGTTAACATATAAGCATAAATATAATTTATATAATAAGCTTTTATATAAAAGCATAAATATATAAGTATAAATATTAAAGCACAAGTGTACAAGCATAAACATATAAGCATAAATACATAAGGATAAATAAATAAGTATAAAAATATAAGCATAAATATATAAGCATAAAGCCCTGAGCAGCGAGAGTCCCATCCAGCAAAGGATGAGTACACACAGTATGGACAAGACATAGTGCCATTGGCGTATCCAGAGATATTTCGCAGGGGGGGCCAGGCCCCCAGTAGTAGAAGCGATTGGCCAGATTTTTTAATTTTTCAGCCATAATTGTTTGTTAGTAAAAATTCTCGGGTGGGCACCAGACCATTCTGGGGTGGGCACGGCCCACCCGGCTCCCCCCTTTCCTACGCCTATGCATAGTGCGCCGCTTAAAGAGCGAAAGTTTCAAACAAAAAACAGAATGCAAATGGCCATACAGATATACAAGGTCCCGATGTTCTCCATGATCGGGGAAAAGCAGAAGAAAAAAAATAAAAAATAACTGAATGGTAAAAACTGCATGAAAATCTGTTCAGTAGTTCTCAAATTTATCACAAACAAACAGATAGGCACATGAGGCGGGAGATTGTTTTATAATATGTGTAAGTAAGATATTTAAGTACCCCATTCTTCAAATTGCACTCCCATCTTAGTGACATTGTCCGCAAGTCAAACATCTTGAGGTCACCATTATCATAACCAGCAACTACAATCCTCTCTGCATCATTGAAGGAGTTGCCAAAGGAAACTGCCCAGCAATCACGTTTTGTCTCTCCTTTCATTGGCTGCATGTTGGCAACTGGTTTGCCTCTTTGACGAGGGTCCCATACTTTGACTGTACCTAAAATATTGTTTACATTATTCAATAGGGAGTATTCTAATGAGATACCACTGCCCTGGAATGCAAAGGCAACTGAAGGAGCAGGGTGGGTTTTTAGTCAGTAGAAGTCTGACACTCCCTTCCACTCCACCCACAGTGAGAGGAGTAATTTGATGAATTTCCCACTCAGAAAAAGAAAAAAGAATATATTGTATCTTACATCAGGCTGGTGTCCATAATTCTAAATTCAAACAAATACAGTCAAACTTGGATAAGTGAGAACTGGATAAGTGAGAAAACTCTATAAGTGACAGTAGTAGCCAGGACCCATCATGTTAAGCTCCCAAAACCTCTATTAGCGAGAAACAGAAACCTCTGTAAGAGAGAGTCGTTTTTCCCTCATAGACCTCCGTAAGTGAGACTGCTTGCTACTTATCTATACCTCTATAAGCGACAGTCGAGCTTTATTTACAAATTTTACATGTGCTATTTTATGACTCATTCTTAACTTTCGTGGAACTTCCTACCATTGTTTTTGTATTCTCGTCAATATTGTACCTATTCTATTTAGTGGAAATAAATAATATTGTTATTTTATCGCATTCTTTTCAAATGGACACGTGTGCCTGTGTACCGTCCTGTCCTGTTATTGCTGCGTATCCCTATAAGAGAGAAACGCTACCCATGTACCTGCATTAGCGAGAAACTCGGGTTAGTGAGAAACCTCTATAAGCGAGAATGAGATTGTGCTCCCTTGAACTCTCGCTTATCCAGGTTTGACTGTATTTCAGATACTTAATAACAGACAAGATTGTTGAAAATTACCATCTCGGCTGCCAGTAACAATTTCAGGAGCTCCGCAGTTTGTTGTATTACCGCCCATTGCATCTATGGAATTTATTATATCAGTGTGTTCCTTTGTGATGTACATCTGACAACTTTTCTCTAGATCCCTGCACAAAAGTAATAAGAAATACATTTCTATTATTTCCATTTGAAAGCTTACTGTAAAGCTGTGCTGACAGTTTTAATAAAAATAGGTACTAGCCATATTTCTAAGGCGCCTTTGAAATCTCCAGTTGCTAATCTTCTGTCGACGTCGCTGCTGGCTCCAAATGTTCCACATTTGAAGGCGTTCGGTCTCTCTATCTCCTTTATCTTACGAACCTCACCAGACGTAATTTCATACACTTCTAGCATACCACTTCCTTTCGGCAACAAACCGATAACAACAAACTTTGCTGAACATGGAATCCATTTACAATCGAATATGGAATGGTTAATATTATGTTCGACGTGTGTTATAATTTGAGGAGTATCCAACTCTTCCATTTTAGATGAATTAGTATTCTTTTGTTCTATTCTAGAATTAAAGACTTAACAAAGACCGAGTGACATAACCTCTAATAACAAACAATCATCGTTGCTATGACAACCCATGACACATTTATTACCATTAGTGATGTATCAACTCGAGTTACTAACTCGTGTTGGGCTTAACTCGAGTCAACTCGAGTTGAATTCTCTTTAACCCGATTTAGTCAATTTGAATTCTCCCGCCGTCAGCCAAATGACAGACACTGAGATGGCGCGAAGTTTGTCGATCATTTATGACTATATTCATTCGTTTAATTCGCTACAAATGTCAATTATGTCAATGTCACAACAACAACATTCCATTGTTGCAGATTTGAGGTTATTTTGGAGTGCCGGTTGTTATTGTTGTTAGTTTTTCGAATTATTAGGTACTGTATAGAAAAAACTTTTTTTCAAAAATAAAACCGACTTCCATATCAAAACACTACAAAGCCAAAAATAATTTTAATTTCGGTAGTCGGTGTTATTGGTTTTGTATTTTCTTTTTTTTTTCACACCGCCTTCCGAAATTAAAATTAATTTTGGCTTTGTAGTGTTTTGATATGGAAGTCTGTTTTACTTTTTGCAAAAAAGTTTTTATTTTCGCGCATTTTAGTGGGTCAGTTTGTAATTAATCTAGTTACAAAAGCCAAAATGTTAACTACTTATCACCTTTTACAAAATGTTGCTTTTCCCAATGCAGTGCCGTTAATTTTTGAGGAGTTCTGGTATTTCACCATCAGCTCTATTTCACCATATGCATTGTGACGAGCATAAAGTGCTTCACATCCATATTCAAGTAATCGAATCGCAATCCACAAAATACTTATTATTGAGTAGTTTCGGTGGTTATCTGTGGTTTTTATCATCAGTTCTACTTCCCCAAATGGTGCTTTTCGAGAGCAACTGCACAAGTTACTATAAGAAATACCCAAAACACTATAGGTGTGCCTATAATATTTAAAGAGTTCCCTCAATTTCTCTATGATCTCATCATCAGATTCTAACGTGATGACAATGGAACCAACTAGAAAGTATACCCTTTCACACTAAAAAATAATTTTCCAAATCGATCCAGCCGTCTTTGAGATATGAGGTAACATATATAAAAAAAGAAAAAAGAGGGTTCAAGACGAACTGAGAAACTTCTCCTTTTTTTAAAGTCGGTTAAAAAAAGAATTTTCCAAATCGGTTCGTAAATTACGGAGTTATGCGCGAACAAAAAACGCAATGCAGAGTAAAAGAAAAGACCATCAATGTAGATTTTTTTAGACTTTTGTTGATTTTTCAGAAACAGCTTGTCCGATTTGGATAAAATCTTCATGGGACCATTTGGGAAGTATATCCTTTCCAACAAAAAAAGAATTTTTCAAATCGGTTGGCAAGCGACGGAGTTATGCCTGGACAAACATTAAAAAAAAATACAAACTTCCGAATTGAGAACCTCCTCCTTTTTTAGAAGTCGGTTAAAAATGGACCTAAAAGGAAATCTGTTGTTTGGAATGTATTTGAATCGCCAGTGAATGGACATGCTAAGTGCAAACAGTGTTCAGATTGATACAAATATAGTTTTGTTGTTAATTAATTGAATACTTACTTTATGTTACGAAATTTTAATCCTAAATACATAAAACATAAATAAATGATAGATAAATACATTTTTTTTAAATTCTACCTACTTTAATTATAATGGTCCCCATGAATCGGTCACGTTAGCTCGTTAGCTCTCCAGCTCATCTTGCCAAACTTAAAATTATCCAAAATCCCAATTGCTCGTGTGGCACAGATGTGGGCGACTTGAACCACATTCTTTTCTCCTGTCCTCTTTACGACCGTTCTTCCTTTCTCCATGATTTATTGTCTCTCCGTATCCCTTTTCCTACTTCAGTTCTTTCTTTATTTTGTACAAATAGTTTTCCTGTATATAAATGTATAGCTTCATTCATCACCATTAATAATATTAAATTGTAATATTTATCTATATTTTTCTCTTTCGTCATTAGTTAGATTGTATCCCATCGTTCATTAGTAATGTATGTAGTTACTTAGCTTTATAACCCTACTGATCCTATACTTTCCTAAATTCCGTTTATTTTTATTTTTTAAATATTGATAAATTCCAGTTTCCCTACCTTTGTCTCTCCTACACTATAAATAAATAAAATAACCTTAGAACAACAACGCATAGAAGAGGCGTCTAGAACAAAACACGAGCGATTTCGTGTGTCCACTTTATTTTCTTTGTGTGCGTGAGCCGAATGTGTCTACGTTCTTCAAACGCACACAAATATAGCTTTCAGTGATACCATTACCAGTACCATTACCACAAAAATGGGAAAACGCACTATTATGTTGCTGGATCAAATCAAATATTTTATGTTATGAAACTAGATACGTGTGTGGGGCGTGTCGGGAAACTTTTAGAATAAAGTCCGTTTCATATAATAAAAAGGTTTAATTACTGTTCACAAAAAGTTCTTAAAATTATCAAATTTAAAAGTAAAATAATAAAAGTAGGTAAAACTATACGCGATGAGCGCGAGTGTCTGTTCCCACCGATGTTAGGTTGGAAAAAAAAGCCCAGGGACTCGTCGTTACCGTGGGAAGCGCTACTCGTGGAATTTGATGCTTCGCGCTTGTTTGCAAGTGTGCTGAGCTAGCATCTTGGCATCGTAACATCTCCCCTGCCAGATGAGCAACTAGTAAGCTTGAGCGTACTTGGAAAATGAGTCTATAATAGTTAAATATTTGTCATGGTCAACAGTTAGAACATCCGCGTGTGCTAATTCAAACGGTTTAGTTGGTGGGGGTACAATTCTGAACTGTGGGCGTACTGGGTTGCGGTCATATTTTGCGCATCTGCACATGTTACATTCGTTAATAAATTTTGTAATTTCGGTTTTCATTTTGGGCCAAAAATAACGTTTAGATAATGAAAGATAGGTTTCCGTAATTCCGCGATGATTAGTCTGGCCTTCATGATATTTTTTTATTATATTTAATTGGTGTGAGAGGTCATTAATATTGGCTACCTCATGTTTAACTAGAACTAAGTTTACAGATGAACTTTCAAAAGTTTGTTATAAGATTGGTATTATATCGTACATTTTTTCGATGGGGCTTACTAGAATAGCAGTACGGATTTTTGGATTAACGTGAGATTTTATAGTATTTATAATATTACTTTGCAAATTATGTTCGCTAATTTCTACTGAAGTTCTTTGCATAGACTGAAATGGTTCGGTTACTATTGGTCTAGTTTTAGAATTACCGCTTATTACTTTTATTACTAGTTGTCTCTTAAACTTATTTAAAGGTTCATCTGATATCGGAATATCTAGAACGGGATTTTCTGCGCTAGTGTGTATGGTTTGAGTACGTGGTGAGGCTGTGTGTACTTGTGCTTGATGTATGATATTTTGTGGAGCCGAATAAGCAGATAGGGTGGACGATGAATGGTGTGTTGAATGCTGTGTTTCTTCGAATGGAGGTAAGTTTGCTGTAAAAATAGGTGACGAATGTTGCGTTGGGAAATTTGGTTCTTTGTTCGCGGGTGAATATGCAGTAAGAGTAGATGATGAATATATTGGACTGTTGCCTGCAGCGGTGAGAGTAGAGTATGAAAGTGTTGGACTATTTTCCTCGGCTGATAATGTGGAGGACGTATCGGAGTGATTAACGAACAAAGACTGAGTTTCATTATGATTGATCTGAATACGTGAGAGAGCATCTGCATTAGTATTGATTTTCCCTTTTTTATGAACAATAGTGTAATCATATTCTGCTAACTTGAGCCTCCATCTTGTAAGACGTGAACCAGGCTCTTTTAGATTCATAAGCCAAATTAAAGGTTTGTGGTCGGTTACTACTTTAAATTCTCTGCCAAAAAGGTAAGGCCGGAAGTATTTTGTAGCCCAAACTATTGCCAATAATTCCTTTTCGATGGTAGAGTAATTAATTTCACTATTGTTAAGAGTTCTAGACGCATAGGCAATAGGTTTGTCCGAGCTGATAGGACCTTGAGAAAGGACTACTCCTAAGGCCACGTTGGACGCGTCTGTAGTTAAGATAAACTCTTTACTGAAATCCGGGTATATTAAAATGGGGTCATTTGTAAGGAGAGTTTTGCAATGCTCAAAACAGCTTAAATATTCTGGGGTTAAATTTATTTTGGCACCTTTTTTAAGACACGATGTAAAAGGTTTAGTAATACGTGCAAAATCCGGTATAAAACGTCTGTAGTAACCAAGCAGACCCAAGAATGCCTTAATTTGCCTGGGAGTTTTCGGGACTGGATAATTTAGGATGGCTGAAATTTTATCCGGGTTTGGTTTGACACCATCGGTGGTGATAATATGACCGAGATAAGGCGTTTCATGTTTGAAAAATTCAGATTTATCCATCTGAATTTTTAAATTTGAATTTCTGAGACGGTCGAAAATGGCGCGCAAATTAACTATATGTTCTTGCAAGGACGTTGAGAATACCAAAATATCGTCAATATACGTAGTACAATTTGGGAGTCCGCGAAGGACATTGTCCATAACTCGTTGAAATGTTGCCGGAGAATTTTTCAAGCCCATTGGCATTCTAATGTACTCAAAATGGCCTTGCTCTACACTAAATGCTGTTTTCGGTATATCGGATGAATTTAGCTGAATTTGTAAAAATCCTGATTTTAAATCTAAAGTAGAGAAGTACAAACACCTGCCTAACTTGTCTAATATGTCGTTAATGTTGGGAATCGGATACTTATCGTTTATTGTTTTCGCATTTAGTTGCCGAAAGTCAATGACTAATCGCCACTTAACTTTGCCAGATGCGTCACTTTTCTTAGGCACAATCCATATCGGAGCATTCCAAGGCGATGAAGATGGACGAATAATACCTTGCTCTAACATAGATTCTATTTGATTTCGAACTTCTTCTCTATGTACGTAAGGGTATCTATAGGTTTTACTATAAACTGGCTTATCATCTACGGTTCTGATATGATGTTTGATTTCGTTAGTGAAGGTAAGTGGTTCCCCGTCTAGGTAGAAAACATCGGCATATTCTTTGCAAAGATTAATTAAATTGACTGTCTCCTCTGCATTTAAATCTTCTATGCGCAACTGCGATAAGACTTGACGTGTTCGCTCGGCGGTATAGGTACGTGAGGTGGTGTCAATTACGTGGCTTATGGGAAACGTTTCTTTATTAAAAATTTGTGCACATATTGGATTTTCTATAGGTATTACAATGTCGGTATCCCACGGGTTTGAAATTTGTATCATGGTATGATTATTTTCCGCGAATGATATGCATTCGGTAATGTAACAACCAGAAATTGTTTGCTCCTCAATATAGATGTCTCCCTGTGCAATATCAGTAGGTACCCTAATTAATTGAGTAGTTTGGGCCGGTATAGTAATTTCGTGAGAATTTAAGCATTGAGGATTGTAATATAAAATGATAGGAATTTTTGTGAATTCTGTCTCTAAAGCATGAGTAGCAAGGTCGATTTTTGCATTCCACTTTTTTAACTGTTCGCAACCTATTAAACCATCAAAGAAATTATGGAATTTGTAGAGAAATAATTTTATGGGAACATTGTCATTTAATTCCTCAAAGCAAGGGACAGTTAGCGAGTAGTAGTTTTGGGTGGTCACGTGCGTATTTGTAACTAGGAATGGTTCATAGTCAACTGGAATGTGGGGATAAAATTTTTCATAGGCTTCTGGGCTTATGAAAGACTCATTTGCCCGGTGTCAATCAAAAGTTTAATTGGGGGATTTTTAATTTGGATATAGGGCAAATGACGTTTACTTTGCACGTTTAATTCTATACGGGGGCATTGTTCTCTATAGCTGGGCAAAAATTTTGCTCTGCAGTGCCTTCAACGGGGTTCTGATTTGGATCAGGTTCAAGGCCACTCATAAAATTATGAAGATAATCTGTATCGATAGCAGGATGAACTTTTTGGACATTGGGATCGTATTCGTGAAAATTTAAGGCTGTATTATCGTGTAAGAGTTCATTGAAATGAGTTTCTCCAATTTGTGGGAGGTTTGGTGCAAGGTTACGTTTACCATTGTAGTTCATGGGCGGGAGAGTACGCGCGACTGGATGACTAATACCACTCATAGGTGTGGGGATATTGTATTGGGGTGCTTGATTTATTTGAGGTACTTGGGGAGCTCGAGGTGGGATTCGGAATCCAGTAGACATATTGGTAGGGGGAGCCCTAAATATTTGTTGGGTCTTTGTGGGGTTTTGAGGTCTGGGATAGGTTTGCCTGTACTGTTCTAGTGGTACGGGTGGTGGGCATATCTGTGGAGGATATTGGGGATCAAAGGATCGAATTTGAGGTCTGGGGTATGCTTGGAATGTAGGGTTATAATTTGGTGGCATGTATGAACGAACATTTTGCAGATGGTGAGATGAATTGGAGGCAGATGAACGGAAATTTTGCTGTGCGTTAGTAGTATTAGGTGCTTGTTCGTAAAAATTATATAGATTTTTCTTCGCGGGTAGAGACTTATTTCTCTTTTGTAAATAGAGAACGTTTAATTCCTCTTGGGCAAATTCAAGAGCACTTTCGAGAGATGAAGGTCGCATGCACCTTACCCTAGAACCTAGCGGTTCATCTAAACCTCTCAAGAATGTCTGCAAAGCTAAGTTTTTATAAAGAGTTCTTTTTGCTTCCACAGTAGTTCCTACAGATTTATGCAACTCGACATACGTTATTATAGTGCACAGTAAATGCTGAACTTTTTCATAGTATACTTGTATAGTATCATTGCCCTGAACTAAAAGAGATAGATCGGTATATAACGAAGTTTCGTCCCTGTGATCTGAAAAGCTGTTAATTAACGTGGTTCTTATGCCCTGCCAATCATTAGGAATTCCATTAGTTGCCAAAGTACGTGCAGCAGTACCAGTTATCTTATTCAAAATTCCATTAATCAGAGCCAAATTGGAGAGTCTACTTCCTGGTTCCGTACTGACATAAGTGAGTACTAACTCATCGCATAAATTCAAAAATCTGGTCAAAACATTAGGGTTACCATTAAATTCTGGAACTAATCTAAGCGATTTATAAATCTTATCAGTTAAGTCTGACGAAGCCATCTGACTCGTCTGACTCAAAGGTATTGAAGTTTGTTCAGTCATAGTTTCTAAATCTAATTCGTTTAAGAGTTCAAGGTTACGATTGGCGTCACTTCTGATTATCCGAAGTTGAACTCGCCTACTAGGACTAAGGTCCCTATTACTACGTGGGTGAAAAATCTTGAAAAATTATAGTACACTGCGTAAAAAAATATAGCATCCAATTAACAAGAATATATGTAATTCACTTACATTTGTACTATTGCTGGCGAGCGTCGATCCATCGATTTTTGGAAGTCTCGATGTCTGCAGCAGCAGCTTTCCCGACTGGCCTCCGAAGGTTCTTCGTCAGGACGGTCGACGCGGCGATGCCCGATTTTTGGGTGATTCACACAACGACAACACTTTCAAAGTCCTTGACAACTTCCGACTGCGCCAGATACGTGTGTGGGGCGTGTCGGGAAACTTTTAGAATAAAGTCCGTTTCATATAATAAAAAGGTTTAATTACTGTTCACAAAAAGTTCTTAAAATTATCAAATTTAAAAGTAAAATAATAAAAGTAGGTAAAACTATACGCGATGAGCGCGAGTGTCTGTTCCCACCGATGTTAGGTTGGAAAAAAAAGCCCAGGGACTCGTCGTTACCGTGGGAAGCGCTACTCGTGGAATTTGATGCTTCGCGCTTGTTTGCAAGTGTGCTGAGCTAGCATCTTGGCATCGTAACAAACTAAATAAGATGATGTTTTTCATATAATATGACTCATATGACATATATTTACGGAAGGTAAACGAAATGAGATATCGTTTATTGCGTTTAGAATGTTTGATGTGTAATGTGTTATAATGATATTATAGAAATGTATTAATTGCTTAAAAAATCTCGTTTGATATCAATTAAAAGTATGTGTTGTATTTATGAAATAGAAAAATATTATTGAGAACATTACTTAAATTAAAAAAATCTTAATCAATAAAATTGTCATCTTTATGATGCCACTCTTCGAACTAACAGTAACTTTTAGTTATAAAACACTGTAGGTAGTAGCTGTAAATAAATATAATTTAGTTTTATAAATATAGTTTATTTTTTTTAAACAAAAATAAGCACAAAAGAAATCAATATGGGTATTTTTTCCTCACGGATAGCAACATTGAATTGTGATAAGTTACGTTATTAGAATTTTTGTTTGATGGTCGATTTACTTAAATATAATGTATAAAATGTAAGTATTTACTCGTGAAATGTAATTTGGTTACACGTTTTTTGTTTTCCTGAAGGACTATGACATCCCTTTACGCTACAAACGGTCGTTTTAAATTATTTACTCGCGATCTCTGTTCGGCAGAATGTGACCTTGAGTACTGACGGCTCGTCGAGCAAATTTAGCCAAAAATGGCTAAGTTTTAGTTGCCTCACTTTTTGCACTCGTACTATCCTTCTATGCGTTGTTGTTCTAAGAAAATAACAAACATGACATTGGCTAAATGCACAAACCGTGCGAAGACAGAAAAAAACAATAAAAAATGGTCCCCATATATATTTATGCTGAATCTGTTAATTTTTTTTTAAATATTGTTACGGAAACAAATCATTTACTCTGTTTCATTTCACCCAGTTAACTAGAGTTACTTAACTCGAGTTCACTCGAGTTACGTGAATTTCAACTCGAGTTAACTCGAGTTGTGTTTTTGTTTTTATTTTTCGTCCAACTCGAGTTGTGTTTATTCCGAGTTGGCACATCACTAATTACCATTGAATTACCATTGATTTCTTGCGTTTAGTTTGTGATAAGTCTCAGTATTTATATGTATCATCTATGGTGATAAGTTTCTGGGCGGTTATCCAGAAATTATTTTTTTTATGGTAAAGAATCTTAATGGACCCGCGCCAACCAGTTAGCAGCATTGACGCTAACCGATGAGGCAATTGCCTGCCGGGGTTGCGGGAATATGCTAAGGAAATACCTACCACGGAATGAAATGAAAAAAAAAAAAACTGGGGTAAAAATCACTTCCAATTTGTAAGATTTAGTTATATTCACTGTGCCACGGTCTTTCCTCGTTTAATTTGGTGAATGGACGGAGTTCCTCCCTATGAGCACCGGCCATAGAGTCCGCATGTCTATGGCATGTCTCAATTAACTTCTCTCTCAATCTGTAGGATACAGCGCTATTGTTTAGGTAACTACCTAAAAGAAGTTAGGAAAGACCGTGGCACATTAATAGTAATAGTAGTAGTAATAACATTTATTTGCCATAAAACACGGTATAAAAGATGTTACAAAGATTGAATACAGAGCATACATGTTTCTGCGTGCAAATTTTTGTGCATACAATTCATCAATGTTTTTTGTCAAAAAACTCTTTAAGACTATAAAAACTATTATTGGACAGCCAATCATACAATTTACTTTTAAATAATCTGGTATTGAGAATTTTTAGATAACACGGTATCCTATTAAATATTTCTACACACATATACAAACAGCTTTTATTATATTTAGCTAGCCTTGGCATGACATCCAGCACGAGCCTGTGAGGGTCGCGCCGGATTCGAGGATGTACATCGTCTGCTTTTATAAATAATTCCTTATTCTTCCACACAAACATGCATATCTCATATATATAAAGAGATGGTAGCGGTAACAAACCAAGTTTCTGAAATAAGGTAAAGGCGCCGTATATAGCCCACCTCCTATCATAGCCCACTTTAAAAATATTTAAGTTTCGGTGGCCAGAAAAAAATTAATTTGCGGGAATCTTGTGAATGCGTTCCTAGACAAAAGGCAAACTTCATCACACCAATCGCGCGTGGCCATTTTGAACACTGCTGTCAGTTGTAGAGGCGGGCAAAGTGAATCATTTTTGAGATTGGAACATTTGCATCTCGATCACTGAAATGATCCGGAACACTGATATGACTCATTTAGCTCTTTTAGATCATCGGCTCAAATGACTCAGTAGTCGCCCGCGACGCAACGTAGTGTATAGAAACGTAAGTTCAATCTTACGTTGCGTCGTGCATCGCGGGCGTTTAGTATTGAGACATAGCTAAATGTTTTATGGCATCGGAATGTTATGTCTACATAATTATTTAGGGCAATAAGTGAGATTATAAATAAAGTCAATCGTCGTTCATACGACACGTGAGTCAATAGTTAAAGTAACTCGGTGTTTCCCTATCTCGCTCGCTCACTGCTCAGTTGCCTCGCGAGCGACGCGTCACGCGGAATGAGCCATAACATAGTAATGTTTCAGATCCAAATGATGTATTTGAAACGTTGTTACTGAACCAATCTTTTGAATCACTTCAATGATTCGAATCACTGAGTCGGTTCAGCAAAGAGTTATACACTCCTAGTCAGTTGTCACTTTGTCAGCATTGGCGTATCTAGAGATATTTCCCAGGGGCAGCCTGGCCCCCAGTAGTAGAAGCGATTGGCCAGATTTTTAAATTTTTCAGCCATAATTGTTTGTTAGTAACAATTCTCGGGTGGGCACCAGACCATTCTGGGGTGGGCACGGCCCACCCGGCTCCCCCCCTTCCTACGCCTATGTTTGTCAGTGACGCGTCAAAGCAGTGCACGTATAGCATATATTGCACCTTACTCACGTAAGTATTTTTTTTTATAGCAAAATACAGTAATATCGCGTTTAACCTTGATATATCTCAGTACTAACAGTCTTAAGATTAAATCAAAGTAAGTTTTAATATTTTATTGGTGTCATTTAATTTTTAACATGATTTTTACTGCCTTATGACAAAGTTCCATATGATAGCCCACTACATGATCCCCAAAGAAGGCCCGGGCTTTCTTTGGACTATCAAATATTTCATTTGTTGTGTAGTAAATTGCAATAAAAATAATATTTTGATGTTTTATATATTTATATGTCTAATCCTTGTATTAAATTTGCATAAGACAATAAAATTCGATAAAAAAAATTAAAATTGAAGTTATATTTTGCTTTGAACGTTAAAATTACGTCCACAGTTTAATTGTTAACGTAGTTTGTCTTCCCTAGGCTGGTATTCAACAAAATGGCGCCAATTGGAAAAATAACCTCGAGGACAGTGGTCAGAATGTGAGCTTAAAAATGCCATAAAGGCAGTAAAAAGAAGTGAAATGTCACAGCGAGCAGCTGCTGAAGCATTTGGTATCCCAAGGCGTACATTGCGAAATCATTTAATATCCGGCAAGACAGAAAAGGTTACTGGTAGACCACCTATTCTTAATAGTAAACAAGAACAGGACTTAGCCAAACGAATAATAAGACTTGCTCACGTAGGTATGCCATTAACCTCCAAACTTGTTCGGAAACAAGCGTATGAGTTCTGTAGAGCAAATGGCATATTAAACATGTTCAGTGAGAAAACAAATATTGCAAGAAAGAAATGGCTGAAAGGTTTCCTCAAACGCAACACGCAAATAGCACTTCGTAAAGCTCAGTTTATGAATCGCGGCAGAGCACAGAAGCTTAATAAGCACATCGTCCAAAAGCACTTTGAAGCTGTCAAAAAAATATATTGCGAATTGGATATATCAAATCATCCAGAACGTCTATATAATATGGATGAGAAGGGTTGCAGATTGAACCTTCATCATCAGCAGAAAGTGTTTGCTAAAATAGGTACAAAAAGAGTGCATTTTATAGCTAATGAACATGCAGAAAATGTTACTATCGCGATGTGTGTGAATGCAACGGGAAATGTAGTGCCCCAATGATCTTATTCAAGGGTAAAAGATTGAAACCAGAATTTTGTAACAATTTTCCTGCTGGAACCTTAGTGAAGATGGCACCTAAGGGAAGTATGACGACCGAACTTTTCGTGGACTTCATTGAACATCTGGGTCAGTATAAGTCTCCAGGAAAATGCTTATTAATTTTTGATGGCGCTTCTTGTCATTTAGATGCCAGGATCGTAGATGCAGCAGATGAACACGAAATCATATTATACTGTTTGCCCTCAAATACAACACATGAATTACAACCCCTTGATAAGTCAGTTAATAAATCGTACGAGCATCATTAGGATGAGGAGCTATTATTATACACATATCAATATCCAGATTGCAAACTTACAAAACAGCGCTTCAGTAAGATTTTTACCAAGAAAATATAATTAACGGTTTCAGAGCCACCGGTCTCTACCCTTATGATCCCCATGCAATTCCGCAAGAAGCTTACGCGCCCTCAGCACTTACGCAATTACCTGGTATACAGCTTCAAAACGACTCACCAATGCAACAAGCTACTGATTTCGGAGATTTACTGGTCTCCCCACGGCGAGACAATAACATTGAGATACATGTCTCAAACAATGAAGAAAACTTGCGAGATTTGTCACCATCGATTTTATCCCAGTTTCTTGATGATCTGTCAGAAAATGAACTTGCAGAAAGAAATATATTAGATATTCCAAAGTGTTCAACTAGTACTGTGTTACCATTGAGAATGATTCACAACATCAAGAACAGTGTCGTAGAAAACCCCTTTCTAGCATTCCGTACGACAGGAATTCTCAGTTTTTTTCACCTATTCCTTCCACCTCCGGTATAAATATGCACCCTCAAAGACTGTTAGATTGTTCTACGTCAAACGAGTCCGATCAAGAAGATTTTGATCAAAATATATTGAATTTCACCTATTTACAATATCCTGCAAGAAATATTAACATTTATACGTCGTCATCTGAGTCGTAAGAAGAAAAAATAAACCCACAGTCTAGAGAAAAATATACTTCATTTACTAAACGTGATCAGGAAAGATCTGAAGATTCTGATGAAAACTTACCACTTTCAAAAATTAAAGAAACTCCAGGCACATCAGGCGCTACGACACCATTTCATAAACAAATTCCTACACCAAATTTCGCAACAATAAAGAATAAACCAAGGCGTAAAGCTTTAAATTATATTGGCCAAAAAGTTACCAAAGACTTATTTGACGCTGTCAAAGAAAAAATCAAAGCGATCACTAAAAAACAAAATGAGTCAGAAACAAAAGAAAAAACCAAGGAAAAAATCAGTGCCTGTAAAAGGACAGATAAAAAAAAAGTAACGGTAAATCTACAGAAGAACGGCAAAAATACCGAAAACATTGGAGACACTGATGATAATGAAGTGTGGTTTTGTCAAGCTTGTGAGACGGACAGGGTTGCCGATATGCGTCAATGTTTTTTTTTCACTGGAATACCATCATTTGAATAATTTATATTTCTTCCGTAACAATGGTTGACTTTGACCATCTCTCAAATAACATTGATGGCTTTGTGGTTTCGAAATCTTGCGAGTGTGAAGTTGACGACTGCAAGAAAATTTTTCCAACACAGTCTTTATCAGTTATCACACAAAACGTTCGTAGCCTGAATTGTAATTTTTCGGGTTTTCAGGTATTATTAACGAGACTTGCGGTTGACTGTGACATAATCATTCTAACTGAATGCTGGCTGACATGCGTGTCTTCTATACCTACAATTAGTGGTTATTGTTCTTTTGTGACTGCATTAAATTCCCTCCAAAATGATGGCGTTGTCATTTATGTAAAGGAAGAACTAAGCTTTTGTATTGAGGAACCTAATGTACAAAATTGTAATTGCCTACTGATTAAAATTGGTAACAATGATACCGCGTTACTAGCTATTTATCGGTCACCGTCATATACCAACATAGACCCTTTTTTGACGTCGCTTGATGAAACTTTGGAGTAATTATCTGGTTTTAAAAATATTGCTATATTGGGGGACCTGAATATAGACATAATTTCGGAAAATCTAAGTTCTAGCTCTAATCAATATCTTTCTCTTACAGCTTATCACGGTTTATTACCGGCACATTATTTTATCACTCGTGACGCTAGTGGGACATGTTTAGATCATGTGCTTTTGAAAACTAAGATTCCTTCTGTTACTATTGTTCCACAATCGACTCTTACCGATCACAAAGCAGTCCTATTTTGTTTAAAAAAGAATCAGTCCCGTAAATATTAAGTTTTAACACGTACAAAAATAGACCAAGAGGGATTGACTCAGGATATAAGCCAAATTGACTTTAACCCTATTTATGAAACTGATGACTGCGATTTTGCAATCAGTTATGTCATTAGCGAATTAAAGTCAGCTTTAAATAAAAATTCTGAAACCAGTGTTCTTTCACGTCGCAAGAAGATTATACAACCGTGGATAACACAAGGCTTATTACGCTGCATGCGCAACAGGGATAAGCTACATAAAAAGGCAAAATTGGCTCCGGATAACGTAATTTTAAATAAAACTTATATTCGATACAGGAACTTTTGTGGCACTATTTTGAAAAAGGTTAAACGTAGATATGAAATAGATCTTGTTCAAAGAGCTGGTAAAGATAGTAAAAAGTTGTGGGATACAATTAAAAATATTACGAATTCCTCTAAAGATGTGAGCTATCCTAAGGAACTACTGACATTGTCGGATACCCCCCAGAGTTCTGCTAATGAAATCAATTACTATTTTTCCAATGTTGGCAAATTACTGGCTGAACAAATAACTCAAGTGCAGACGAATGCGACTATAAATAGAATAAGTTCCCTAGCAAATAATCTCAATTCGTTTGTACTTTCTGATACCGATGATGATGAAGTCATGAACCTTTTAACTACTCTCAAAAATGAATGTTCTGTAGGTTGGGATAATTTGTCGAACCAATTATTGAAAGACCATAAAACCGTTCTTGTGCCACACTTAACCTATATTTTCAATTTGTGTCTAAAAAATGGTTGCTTTCCTACAGTACTTAAAAAATCACAGATCCGTCCAATTCATAAGGGTGGGGCCAGAGACCGTATCGAAAACTATAGGCCCATTTCAATACTACCTTCTCTTTCAAAAATTTTAGAAAAAATTATCAATACACGCTTAATTAACTATCTTGAGAGTAAACATATTTTATCCGATCATCAGTTTGGTTTCCGCCGTGGTAAATCTACTGATCACGCAGTTAGCAATTTAACGGATTTTATAACCACGAATCTTGATAAAGGTAATAAATGTTTATCCATATTCTTAGACCTCGCCAAAGCTTTCGATACGGTTTCTGTCCCAATCCTTGTGCAAAAATTGGAAAAAATTGGTATCAGGGGGACACAGCTCAGCCTCTTGAGCGATTATCTCACTGGTAGAACTCAGTGTGTGAGGGTTGGTTACTTCATTAGTAGTGACCTTCCGGTGACCTACGGTGTGCCGCAAGGCAGCATTCTTGGGCCAACTCTTTTTCTCGTTTACATAAACGATCTCCTTTGTTTAAACTCATTTCATGGAAAAATTATCTCATACGCAGATGATACTGCCCTTATTTTTGCTGCTAAAACATGGATTGAGACCTATCAGCTGGCCCAAAAGGGGTTCGATAAAGTAAAAAGATGGCTTCATGAGAATGTACTTACTTTAAACATTGTTAAAACGAAGTACCTGACCTTTTCGATTCGTGCTTCTTCCCATGTAAACCTAAATCTGACTGCGCATAGCTGTGTTCTTGACACTCCAGTTGATTCGAATTGCTCTTGTGGTCCGTTGGAACGATCAAAGACCGTTCAATATTTGGGAGTTATAATTGACGAAAATGTTAGCTTCAAGGAACACATTCAACAGTTGAGTAAAAGAATTAGAAAACTTACGTACATTTTTAAGACATTGACATGTAGTGACTTCTGTTATCCTTAAGCAAGTGTACTATGCACTTTGTCAGTCACTGATTACATATTGCATAACATCTTGGGGTGGAGCACCGAAAACGACGCTAAAACAACTTGAAGTGTCACAAAGAACTATACTGAAACTCTGTACTTTTAAACCTTTCCGTTACCCAACTACTCTACTTTATGAGTACTGTGAGGTCCTGACTGTGCGCCAGCTGTTTGTCTTGGGTACAGTATTAAAACAACATACTAACCTTGACTACAGACAGGTTTACCAGTCTGTAAGCGGTTGGTACAGTCAAAGACAACGTTTATGCGTAAATTCCACCCCTTCTTAGGTCCATTTATATATGACAAGGTTAACAAAATTATTAACATATACTCACTGAACAAGTCAACATTGAAAAGATCGGTATCTCAGTGGCTCTGGAAATTATCCTATGATCAAACAGAAAATATACTTACCATCTTGAAGTAGGGGTATATGTTTTGGTTGAAACAATAGTTTACTTTGTTTGGGATAACCCAAACAAAGAAAATTTTTTTTTTTATGTAACCATAAGGTTAGATCAAAATAATCTACAGGCTTTCTTTAACTTTCAACTCACCCTCTCACACACATACACTCACCCTTTCACTTCACTCACCCAGAGGACTGTAGACTTCTAATATATATTATATATATTCTACTACTGTTTTACTGCAGAAATATTGTACATTGCTAAATAAAACTTTTATAATTTGTATGTAAGATCATATAGGGTAGGGCGTAATGCGCTGCATGCTGAGACACAGGCTATAAGCCTAGTTTGGCAGCAGATGCTATTAAATAGGCACAATTGTTTTTGTTATTAAGCTTACCTTCTGTTATTAGAAAATTGTGTTAACATGTATAATTATTTTTGGTCTTAATAAATATTACTATTACTATAATGTAAGGTGTGTTTGGTGTGGTACCATGAGGATTGCGTAGGCTTAACAAAAGAAGACACCGATATTTTCTTATGCCCAACGTGTAACTAAAAAGTCTGAGCAAAGAGTCTTCCCTTCTACCTGCAATTATATGGCTCAGACTTTTTGATTGTTGATTATGTTATTAGTTTAAGGGAAAATTAAAGATACTGTTAATGAAAACTTACTGTTGATTATAATGTTGTTTTTGTTTTCGAGTTTTTTCTGCACAAGTTTTTAAGCTATAAGTACAGTACCTATATCTTACATTTCAGTTCCTTTTTATTAAAAGTAGTTTTCAATATTCCTAATATGGCCCACAATTTAAAATAATAGACCTATTAGAGAATATTATTGGTATTATTTAGTTACGAACAAAGGAGATGGATCTCAAAATATATGCCATTATTAGTTTAAGCGTTGATTTTTTGTTTTAGAGTCATTCCGAGTTTCCATAGACATAACAAGGCCCAATGCCAAATTTTTGACTGATTAAATAATCTAAAGAAACTTAATATTAAATAAAACTCCATAATAAATTAATTTTTGTGAAAATATAACTTTTTTGGTCTTGATATTCCATAGATATTTATTATTTCATAACGTGCTTTCTTGGGCTACTATGTTCCTAAGATGGCCCATTGACTATGTTTTAATAAAATGATTTTTCTCTGTTGCGATGGCATAAAAAAGATTGTAGCTATTTAAAATGTGTCAATAATAAACATTTTATATATTTGAACAGTAGTTTACCTTAATTCTTTTATTTGTTTAATTTACAGTGATTTAAAATTAAGTGGGCCTTATACGGCGCCTGTACCTTACAGGCCGACAAGAGTCGTCGAATTGAAGCCCATAGATTGCTCGAATGCATTTTTTTATGCAACAAATGCTCTATTTTGATCAGTGCTATTACCCCGTGATTGTCACGGGCAGGGATGTCCCTTTTCATGATCGTTGCTAAGCGGGGGTTCCGAAATGCTTTTTAACGAGATTAAAAAGCACTTCGGAAGAGGTGGGCCTTTCTGTATGCTAGACACCAGGGTGGTTCTAGTTAGGTAAATGTCTCACACCCTTGACCTTTCCCTTGAAGTCCAGGTGTATTTTAAAAACCTGTTGTAAAGACCTCTTTGGTGCTTTGACAAGCTTTCGTGTGTCTTTTCTTTTATATAAAATAAATTAATAGTTTAAAAATCACTAGAAAAACACGCTTTTATAAATGCACGTAAAAACAAAAAATTTGTTCGCGTTTTTCCTTTTTTTTGTAGTCTCTGTTTTCTTTGTGTTGCTGTTTCTTTTTTTGTATTTTTTGCCATATTATTCCCACGAGTAGTTAACAATTAAACGGTCGATCACCCCAGAGGATTTGAAAGTGACATCTATAAAAAATAAATCTATGGATTACGCGGTAATTCAAAAAGGTTAAAAAAACCGATAATGGATTTTCTTTAGGTTTGTTATAACCTTGAAACCTGATCGTGTTCAAAGTCCATTACGTGGCTTTTCTCACAAGTGCAAACACGACTATGATACGATATTCCATCATGTAATGCCAGTGCCTATCTTCCGGCTCCATCATCAGATAAGTTCGACAGTACCATATTATTGTATTGTCATCAGAACTACATACAGCTGCCAATTTTCATTACGATACGACCCTTGGAAGATGGTTAAATTAGTTACCTTAGATTTCATTACATACTTAGTTACATACAGGTCAACCTAATAAAAGCGTGTTAATAAATTTTCTTTCTTGTTTCATTTTACGTAATAAGTTTCATCTTTCTTTAATTAGAGTTTACTATCAAAAAATTCATCCTCAAGTCAACGCTGTCGGCTGGTAATGTACTCAGGGACTGGCGGCATTGACTTTTGCTTCCGCTTTTGATAGCGTCACAAGACAATAAAAACGTTTTACCAAAAAATTAAAACGACTCCCAAAAATCACTGCAAAGTGAAAAATAACTTTAATTTCGGTAGTCGGTGTCTTTAGTTTTGTATTTTCGTTTTAGGCACCGACTTCCGAAATGAAAGTAATTTTTCACTTTGCAGTGATTATTGGGAGTCGGTTTAATTTTTTGGTAAAAAGTTTTTATTTCTCTCTTTTTAGTTGATCGATTTTTAATTTACCTAGTTACAAGAGCCTAAATGTCAACTACTTATATTAATTTACAAAATATTGCTTTTCCCAATGTTGGGCCGTTAATTGTTGAGGAGTTCTCCTGGTACTTCACCATCAGCTTCACTTCACCATATGTATTGTGACGAGCATATTGTGCTTAATAACCACATTCAAGTAATGGAAGCGGAACACATGAAACACTTATTATTCCTACTTATATATTGAGCAGCTCCAGTGGTCATCTGTGGTCTTCATCATCAGGTCCACTTCACCAATGGTGCTTTTGGAATGCAACTACACAAGTTACTATAAAAAATACTCGAATGTGAACTGTAGGTGTGCCTATAATATTTGAAGAGTTCCCTCGATTTCTCCAGGATCCCATCATCAGATCCTGACTTGTTGACAATGGGACCAATTTCAAAGTATACCCTTTCAAACAAAAAAAGAATTTTCCAAATCGGTTCAGCCGTCTTCGAGTAATCGGTGATCATATATTAAAAAATATATACGCGTCGAATTGATAACCTCCTCCTTTTTTGTCGTCGGTTGAAAATGGCATTTTAAATACAAATTATTATTATAGTACCAAATTCAACCTTGGGAAAGAGAGAAGTGTACTTCGGAGGATAATCGGGGAATCCCCGGCCATCAACACCGAAAACATCGAAAGATCGGAATTGGGTCGGAATATTCATAATTATGACGTAAAACTAAGCATTCGGGAGCAGATTTTAAATTATAGTATGTTAGCGTACCTACTATCCTTAGATGTGGATAGTATATAGTACAAAGGGCGAAATTATAGTAAAAATACTATTGCTTGCGCAAGTTATTTGATTTGTAACTTTCTACTGACATATATCCGAACGTATCACATATTAGAATACAAATTCATATTTTGCCGCGGCTTTTGAGTTGACCAATCATCCCTTCCTAGCTTCCTATTCCCATGAATCAGAGAAGAAATGCTCATCGCACGCGCCGCTTATAGGCGGATTCAACGCCGACCAATCACCGTACAGATACGGTGGTTCGAGGGTATAATTACCCACGCAATATTCTGTCTCGGAGATTACAGACCGGTTAAGTAGTACATTAGCCGTATAGAGCTAAACTACGAGTGGCCCTTCATAAAAAATAAAAAAAAACTGTCTCGGAGTATTCTAGAAGAAACCATCGTGAAGTTACCACAACGCGACTTGCCCGTTAAGCAAGTTATCACACGCGTCTAGCCGAGATTAACTAAATACCACTATATATCTATATATCTAAAACTATCAAAATATCCGTATTGGACACACACGTGTGACAAAATAAAGACTACAGTGAAGTGCTTAAACATCCGAAGAAGAAAGTGATTCAATCCACGTGCGTCTTCTACATACTGTATGGTCAATACTTCACTGCCCGCAAATTATTTCCCCGCCACGGTCCTTCGAGTATCTTCCACAACAACTATAATTACAGTACAAAATTCAACCCTGGCCTTTAGTTTGGCCAAAGAAATCAAAGAGTGTAATAATACAGTACGTTGTAAAAGAAATAGCCAGCCCTCCTTGGGTTACGGGAAACGGCAACGAGCCTTTTTAACCGACTTCTAAAAAAGGAGGAGGTTCTCAATTCGGATGTTTGTATTTTTTTTTTTTTTTTTTTATGTTTGTCCACGCATAACTCCGTCGTTTGCCAACCGATTTGAAAAATTCTGATTTTGTTAGAAAGGGTATACTTCCCAAATGGTCCCATGAAAATTTTATCGAAATCGGACAAGCCGTTTCTGAAAAATCAACAAAAGTCTAAAAAAATGTTTACGTTGATGATCTTTTCGTTTACGCTGCATTGCGTTTTTTGTTCGCGCATAACTCCGTCATTTACGAAGAGATTTGGAAAATTCACTGACCCACTAAAAAGCACGAAAATAAAAACTTTTTTGCAAAAAATAAAACCGACTTCCATATCAAAACACTACAAAGCCAAAAATAATTTTAATTTCGGAAGGCGGTGTGAAAAAAAAAAGAAAATACAAAATCAATAACACCGACTACCGAAATTAAAATTATTTTTGGCTTTGTAGTGTTTTGATATGGAAGTCGGTTTTATTTTTTGCAAAAAAGTTTTTTTATATTTCTTTAAAAAGGCTGTGTGCACACGGACCCGACGCGCGGTCCGAGAGTTTCGACCTCAAACGGCTCGAACATATTATAGTTATCACCAGTGATCGGAGTAGGTAGATTGATTTTTGGTACTTGTATCATAAATGCACACAGAAAGAATAACATGGATAAGCCATTTTCCCGGAAAATAATTCCGGTATTTCCGGATTCAATTAAACATTGTTAATGTTGGTAGTGATATTATTCCTACTCAATTCAAAATTTAAAGGAAGGTATAAAAACTAAATTAATTCATTATTTATCTGTTGAATAATAAAAACAATCTAATTCCGATCGAAGCTTTAATTTTTATTTTTTTATTTTTAGCCTTTTATGGCTAGAACTTTTATAGATAGACATAAATTGTTGCACTTAAATTTAAATATTTTCATAGTGGTCATAGTAATTTGCATTAAGGGTAGAATAAATGACGGGGCCCCATAGAGGGCCAATGCCTGCTGGGGTCGTGAGACTGTTCTAAGGATGCACCACGACTCTGAAACGTGAAGGGCATACGAAGGAACAGGTTGATTTTAGTCAGATTTTAGGACCAAAAAAAAAGGGGTAGAATAAAGAAAAAAGATAAAAATCAACATTGTTTATCGTTAAATATGTACATTTTACATTTATTCATATTTTTAATCTTCATCGATTACAATGTCAGCATCCTGGTAATCCTGATCTTTACAATTAAAATATATAACTATGAGTTTCTCTATATTTTCAATTTTCAACCTATTTCTTTTAACATCTAAAATCCATTTATAAATGGAAAAAGACCGTTCTACATCTGACGATGTCAAAGGAGCAAATTTTAAAAAGGTATTAAATTATGTGCTTCATTTTTTTCAATGGCCTCACTATATTCTCTAAATGTGTGTAAATCTGGGTTTCGTTCCATAACACATTCTATTTTATTTTTTATATTTTCTGAATTGCACTGATTTATAGCATCTCTGACGTTGTCAAATGCTAAAAGTGAATCTGTCAACGATAAATTATGCTTTTGCAATTCTTTTAAAGACAAATGAATTATAAAATAATTGTCTTTGATGTAATTTAAATCTTCTTTTAAATTTTCTTTTGCTATAATATTTTTTGCCTCTCGAATAGATACCGCATCAGAGCTGCTTAAACAAGATAATACTTCTTTTATTTTTTCAAAGTTTTGAGCGTAATAAAATGCTGCCTCTAACCAAGTGCCCCATCTTGTAACAACTGGTTGGGGAGGTAGCGGCAAATCTGGATATTTGTCTTTTAAAATTTTGACTCTACTTGGGGCTTTCAAAAATACCTTTTTAACATTTGCTGTTAAAATGTTAACATCGTGATATTCTAACCTAATTTGCTCAGATACGCGATGAAGAGAGTGTGCCAAACATGTTACGTGCTTCATTTCAGGTAAGTATTGTTTTAAATTTCGTCCTGCAGACAGCATATATGCAACGCTATCAGTGCAGAGGACAAGAATGTTACCTACCTTCGATTCAAAAGAATCTTCCCAAAAGTTTTCCAAACATTCTAACACAAATTGCGTGATTGTTTGTCCATTAACTACAGTTAGCATTTTACATGCTACCAAATAAGGTCTAGTCAAATTGCTAGGATGTAATGGTTTTATTAAAAAATGGACTATATAGCGACCTAAAAAGTCTGTCGTTTCAACTAGTGATATCCATAGTTTCTCATTTTTATAATTTTGCCGAATCGAATTGATTTTATTCTTAAAAAACTTGTCCAAGTAAACTTTCCGTAACTGTGATTCATCTGGCAGAGTACGATTAGTACACGTACAACAACAGGTACTACACATATATTTTTTAAAGAAATCTTGAAAAATAGTATTTTTCATCTGAGACCACGGAATATTGCACAAAATGAGAAATTTTATAAGATCGAAATAAAATTCCTCTTCGGGCCGCTCAAACTTTCCCTGGTGTACTGCTCCTTCGATATGTCTTTTAACGTTTCCTTTATTTATGGTTTTTAAATGGCTTTCACATTTTGAACAGTATATTGTACCACTAGCGTGATCGTAAAGTAGTTCGGGATGACCGGATATCCATTTTTCTACAGTTTCAGCCTTGACGTTTGCCATATCTGAACTCTGTTGTAGAGATGGAACCTCGTATATATCACCTAAAACAAAGACATGAAAAAATACATTTTATTTAGTTTATTTAGCTTACTCCGTTTGTTTTATTTTTCGTGGATCAAATTTAGTCATTGAAATTTCACCCTCTTCCTGTCAACCGATTGATCTAAAATTTGGTATTCGCCTTTGATTCTGGTGACAATACAATTGTGTATATTAAATATTATTGTCAATCCAAAATGGCTGCCGCTACAAGATGGCGGACAACTTAGTTTTTTTTCAATCCCATCAATATAATCACACAGAACATAAGATCAATATGCTGTAATTTTCTAGGTTTACAAACAGTTCTTCAACGAATTTCCGTAGACTGTGACCTTATAGTATTGACGGAATGCTGGCTCTCGTGTTCCAGTAATACTTATATTCCATTCTTAGATAATTATTCAATGTTTAGTACTAAGAACAATTTAAACCAAAGTGACGGGGTCGTCATATATGTTAAAAACGATCTTAATTCCACATGCAAAGAGTTAGTTTTGAATAGTTGCGCTACTGGTCTGGTTGTGGAGGTAGGATCAGATATCGCCATACTCTGCATCTATCGATCGCCATCAAATGGAAACACTGATGGATTTACTTCTACTCTTAACGATATATTACCCACCTTTTCTAAATTCAAATCTGTTGTTCTAACCGGCGACATTAACTTAGATATAAAAACGCCCTCGCTTGACTCTCGCTCTCAGGATTATCTTAATGTGCTGGCATTCCATGGCTTTCTTCCCGCTCATAACTTACCCACCAGAGGCCCTAACTGTCTTGACCACATAATACTGAAGACAAAATCTCCATCAGTTTCACTTGTTTTCGATACCACTGCAACAGATCACTATTCATCCCTACTGGGCTTGTTTGTAAAAAAAATTAAAGTTGATGTGAATACTACCATTACAAAATTAGACCTTGACAAACTAGATAAATCCATGAAAGAAATGGATTTGACGCATATCTTCTCTTTGAAAGATGCAATATTGCAGCTGACACTCTGGTGGATGTTCTAAATAAAGTCATTTCTGAGAGTACGAGGGTTACTAAAGTACCAGCAAGAAAAAGAATTATAAAACCCTGGATCACTCCTGGGCTGCTACGGTGTATGAAGCACAGGGATTCGCTGCATAAGAAAGTTAAAAGATCACCCGGCAATACTACACTTGAAATTAGCTACAAGCGATACAGAAATTTTTGCAACAAAATCTTAAAAAAAGTTAAAATACAATTTGATTCTGAAGAACTCAGTAAAGCTGAAAAAAATCCAAAAACTTTATGGGATACAATAAAACGTATCACAAACCTTCCCAAAAAATCGAATTCTTCCACACAACTACTATCACATGCTGCCACTCCCACGGAGTCCTGCAACGCCATAAACAGTTTTTTTGTTGAAATAGTTAAGAATCTTGCCGATAAAATTACACCCAACCGCACATTTATTGAGCCAGTCACCTTAGAAACTAGTTCGCGTCCGTCTACATCATTTGTCCTCGAGGAAACGGATCCTGAGGATATTAAATTGGTGATTAACTCTCTTAGAGTAAACGCAGCCACCGGATGGTATGGTATCTCACCTTCTATATTAAAAAGGTACTCGCCTGTTTTGGCACCTGTATTAAGCTACATTTTTAACCTCTGCTTCCAGACTGCATTCTTTCCAACATCATTCAAGAAGGCGATCATTCATCCGATCTTCAAGAGTGGTGATAAAAAGTCCGTCAATAATTACCGTCCCATAGCGGTTCTTACCGCCTTATCAAAGGTCCTTGAACGATTAATCAATAAAAGATTAGTACACTATTTTGAAAAATTTAACCTTATCTCGCCCCAACAATTCGGCTTTAGGAGAAACAAAAGTACAACCGATGCGGTTCAAGAGCTAACGGGATTTATTGTGAGTAATCTTAACTCTCACAAGAAGGTGCTCACCATATTCCTTGACCTCGCTAAAGCCTTCGGCTCAATCCCGGTTTCAGCACTTCTAAACAAACTCGAAAAATTAGGTGTTAGAGGCACACAGTTACAGTTTTTTAGAAGCTATCTTACAAATCGGACACAAACGGTCAAGGTGGGTGAGCACACAAGCAGCGAGCTTCCAATTTGTTACGGTGTGCCACAAGGCAGTATTCTTGGGCCTACCTTGTTTCTTGCTTTTATTAACGACCTTTGCAACTTACCTATCTCCAATGCTAAAATCGTGTCCTTCGCAGATGATACTGCCCTTACATTTTCTGCAAATTCTTGGTTGGAATTGCAGAAGGTAGCGCAAGATGGCTTTAATTCCGCGTTCGACTGGCTTATTTCTCATACCCTTACATTAAATACTTCCAAGATAAAGCTTATAACCTTTTCCATATCGTCACGATCACAACCGAAAACTCCAATCACTATAAAAGCTCATTCCTGTCACACACATGCTCAAATATCATTACCCTGTCAGTGTCCTCTTATAACTCTCGTTGACAATATAAAATATCTAGGCATAACTCTGGATAAGTTTCTTAACTTTAATACGCATATTAATCTTCTTACAAGCCGGGTTAGGAAACTTATCTATATTTTTAAAAATCTACGATATGTGGCCAAGTTAACTGTAATACGCCGAGTCTATCATGCCCTTTGTCAATCTATCGTAACTTACTGTATTACCTGTTGGGGTGGCGCTGCAAAAACCACGATGAAGCCATTGGAAATAGCTCATAGAGCAATATTGAAAGTATCAACATTTAAACCTATACTTTACCCTAAATAACTCTCTACAAGGAATGGAATGTGCTTAACGTCAGACAACCCTTTGTTTTGTAGACCATTCTTTTACAACACCGACAGACCCCTTTTATTAAAATCTCGAAACGACGACAGGACATTATATGTACCACTCCACCACCGAATTACAGCTTCACCAAAAGATTCTGTTATTACATTGGCCCGTATCTGTACAATAAGCTTAATGCAAGTTTACCAATCCATGCCTTGCCATATTCCAAATGCAAAACAACTGTTCGTTCGTTTCTTCTCTCCAAAACATATAGTGAGACTGAACAAATCTTACTAACACTGTCTTAAAAAGTCCTCTATTTCTAATCCACTGCAAACGAATTATTCGATGACACCAACATACCCAAACACATACACACGCATATATACACACTAACATACACGCACACACAAATCCGACTCACACATACCTCCTCACTTTCACACTCACACGACTCACTTACAATACATAAAAAAAGAAACATTAATTTTCTTTTATAAACTTCATCTTTGCTCACAATCTATTACTTAATAATAATGTATAACATAATCTTAGTAAATAATTTAACTTAATTTAATTTAATTTTGTAAAACACCAACCGGGGAGGCAAACTGTCTCTCCTTAATACAGGTTGCCCAGCAACCTAGCTAGGAGAACAGCTGGTCACCCAAAAAATTTGTCGATTTGTAATAGTAACAACATAAATTTTGCTAACATCATGTACAAATACCATTTGATGAAATAAACAATTTTATTTTATATGGGTATCAAATGAAAGGGCTTGTTACGTAGAATATTTTGTAGACAAGTAGATAAGGCCTATAGTAATTTATTTTACCAATACATTGCAAGAGGACACAGCACACAGGGCATTCAAATTATATACGGATTCCAGTAAAATGTCGGTTAATAGTGGAGTTAGCTGAATTGCGACTACATTACTAGAATATCATAATTTTGTTTCGCACTAAGCTCACTGGTTCATACTCTATTAAAGATTTAACAATATTAAGACTCATGGTATGTTCAGCAGGTTAAGCGAACAAACACAATACTAAAAATATTCTTATAGTACATCCAAACATGCTTTATACTCCTTGTAACTAGTAAAATATTACTTACCAAAGCTTGGTTTAAATATGTAGATCCAATTCAATAGTGAAAAATCTGAGTCCGTATATTCGAGCCAAATCGTGGTTTAGAGCAGATTCCAGAAGTCAGTATGTACCACAAGCCAGGGTCAAGTAACGTTTTCACAACACAGTAACAAACAAAGATGCGCACTCTACGAACCGAAGTAAACGAGTGAGCTACCTGGCATGTCGTCGGCGGGCGTACGCATTGTTCTGATAACCGGTTATTGTACCACCCATGATCCTTTGTTCTGATTGGTCGTTGGGTTTTGTCAAATCGTGACTGTGTGCTGTTAAAAAAAATATGAAGAAATATAAAGAATAATATTGCTCATTTTATTACAATTCCTACCTTTTTTTTGAGGATGGCAAATCATCAAATGACTCCTTCCACTCTGGCAGAATAAAATTCCTACATAAGTTCCGGTTTTTTTTTAATAATCCACCAATTCCGGAGGAATGTCCATATTAATATATACGTTTCGGATCAATGACCCCATTTCAATCTACCTACTCCGATCACGGGTTATCACCGAGATGACGGTATTTACGCTACTTGAGATTTTCCACAGCCGCAGTGGGAGCGTCAGCACTACATGATGAACTGGGGAGAGGGATGTCGTGAGAGTATCGACAGAAGTTGCGTCCCACACTAATGAATAATGACCTACCCATCTTCCAAGGAAACAATGACATGCCATCCGGTCTTATTAATTTTTATTAAATGTTAATTTATAGGGTTCCGTACCCAAAGGGTAATACAGGACCCTATTACTAAGACTCCGCTGTCCGTCCATCTGTCTGTTCGTCTGTCACCAGGCTGTATCTTATGAACCGTGAAAGTTAGACAGTTGAAATTTTCACAGACCATGTATTTCTGTTGCCGCTATAACAAAAAATACTAAAAAATAGCATTAAAATATTCAAGGGACTCCCATTCAACAAAGGTAATTTTTTTAGCTCTATATTGACAACGGCAACATGTAGACACTTGAAATATTCACAGAATATTTAAAAATAAATAATTAAATAAAAATAAAACAAATATTTAAGGGGGCTCCCACACAAAAGACCTGTTTTTTTTCCGTTGTTATAGATAATGGTACGGAACCCTTCGTGCGCGAGTCCGACTCGAACTTGGCCGGGTTTTTTGTTCTCTTTTGTCAAGATTAATTTATAAAGTTTTTATGTGAATGAGAGAATACTGTACCCTTAGATTCGTTTTTATTCATTGTTGTTCATTCATTGTTTTGTCATTTTATGTTTGTTCGGGCATAGCTCCGTCGCTCGCCAACCGATTTGAAAAATTCTTTTTTTGTTGGAAAGGGTATACTTCCCAAATGGTCCCATGAAAATTTTATCGACATCGAACAAACCGTTTCTGAAAAATCAACAAAAGTCTAAAAAAAATATTTACATTGATGATCTTTTCGGTTACTCTGTGTTTTTTGTTCGCGCGTTTTTAGTTTTTTTGTAGTTGACATTTTGGCTTTTATAACTAGATTAATTACAAATTGACCCACTAAAAAGCGCGAAAATAAAAACTTTTTTTGCAAAAAAATAAAACCGACTTCCATATCAAAACACTACAAAGCCAAAAATAATTTTAATTTCGGAAGGCGGTGTGAAAAAAAAGAAAATACAAAACCAATAACACCGACTACCGAAATTAAAATTATTTTTGGCTTTGTAGTGTTTTGATATGGAAGTCGGTTTTATTTTTTTGCAAAAAAGTTTTTTTGACACTCTGCGTTACAGAAGCGTAGCCTTCTAACAGGTTATTGGTCCAGAATAGCCAAGAGTTTAATAGCTTTTAATAAGTTATGGCGACACAAAAAATAGAGTTACTGAATCATCAAAATTATGATACGTGGAAAATACAAGTACAGACTTTACTCATAAAAAATCTAGCCTGGAAGTATGTTAACGGCTCCTTAACGAAACCGGCAGCCACGGAGGCGGTATGCGAATGGTCAGAGAAGGATGACATGGCGAAGGCCGACCTGATTATGGCAATAAGTCCTGGTGAGTTAAAACATATTCGAGGCTGTGTAACTGCACACGAGATATGGAAGAAGTTGGAGACCGTATACGCATCGAAAGGTCCGATAAGAAAAGCAAGTCTACTTAAAAAGCTTACGTTGAGCCGTATGAAGGAGGGCGATGATATACAGCGTCATTTAAGTGATTTCTTTGAGGCAGCGAACATGTTAAATGATATAGGTGTTGAGACACACGAGGACATGTTGTCGATTTTATTGCTGTATAGTTTACCGAAAAGCTATAAGAATTTTAGATACGCTATGGAAAGTAGGGATGAATTACCGAAAGCAGAAATGCTTAAAATTAAGATATTAGAAAAAGCTAGCATTTCAAATTCAACGGAAGCTGAGAATATTGAGGGCGCTATCTACGTGAAGCGTAGAGTACCGAAGAATGCAAAACAGGAAGAACAAAAACCTAAGACCAATAAATTTACCTACAAATGCTTTAAATGTCATAAATCTATACTAATATTATAAAGCGGAAAAGTTTGTTTGTTTGCTTGAACGCGATAATCTTCGAAAGTGCTGGGTGGATTTGGATGAAATTTGGTATGGAAATGTTTTTACCGTGATAGAATCCACGGGAGCGAAGCCCCGCGTGAGTACTAGTATGGTCATAAAGCTTCAGAATGTAAGATGAAGCGGAGCAATGACAATGCTAAATATATAGCAGATCCAGAAGAGGAAGAGGAGAGTACTTTTGATATTCTTTTTAATTGTATGAATCTTTCGAACTCTTAACAAACTACAAAGAATGACTGGATACTTGATACTGGATGTACATCGCATTTGTGTAATAATTTAGATAAATTTACAGATAACTTTTGTGTTTTGCAGGATAAACTCAACTTAGCATCTAATCTGTCGACTGATGTAAAGGGCAAAGGTGATATACGGTTGTCAGCATCAACCAGGAGAATTACCTTCAAAAATACCTTGTTCGTACCAGATCTTCGTAGCAATTTACTGTCAGTGGCAAAAATTGCAGATAACGGGTATGAGATTAATTTTACTAATGATAGGGCCTGTATAAATGATGCGACGTCTGGTAAGTCCGTGATGACAGCTGTACGAAAGGGATATCTTTACCTTGTTAAGGAATTGAATGGAAAATCTTATTCTGCTGTAGATTCAATTGATATCCTAGCTTGGCATGAGCGTATGGGTCATTTAAATGGTAGAGGTCTTGTAAAACTACTGAACCGTTGCGGGCATAATATAGAAGAGGCAGATTTACGTGATATATCCAATTGCGATATATGTGCTAAGGGAAAAATGAGTTCATTACCTTTTTCTAGGTCGAGTGGACCGTGTAATGAGTTATTACGTATCATACACTCCGATGTGGTAGGTCCGATGAAAACGCAATCCATAGGAGGCGCGAAATATTTTGTAAGCTTTATCGATGACAGTTCCCGGTGGTGTGAAGTGTATCTAATAAGGAAGAAAAGTGCAGTATTTAGTGCATTTAAACTTTCTAAAAATTATGCTGAGAAGTTGACAGGAAAGAAAATAAAAATTTTCAGACTGACAATGGTGGTGAATATTGCAATAGCGAGTTTGATGAATTTTTAGAGAACGAAGGTATCAAACGAAGATTGACAATGCCACATACTCCTCAGATGAACGGTGTCAGCGAACGCATGAACAGAACTTTGTTGGAAATGGCTAGGTGCATGTTGTTGTCGTCTGGTCTATCTGTAGGCTTTTGGGCGGATGCGGTTGTGACAGCATGCTACGTACGTAACCGTTGTCCAACCAGCAGCTTGGATGGAGGCATTCCTTTTGAAAAATGGACTGGAACTGCTGTGGACTTAACGATTATCCGAAGTTTTGGTACCAAAATGTACGTTTTGGATAAGACACCAGGGAAAGCCGGTGGCATTAGCGTTGAACATGATTTATCGTGTATCGGCTCAATTCGTGTGTCTCATTCTCAAGTTCTAAAGTTATTAAAGACCATGGACCTTGCCAAATCTGGCGGTCCTGATTACATGCCTCCATTATTTATAGTAAATTGTGCGGACAGCTTAGTTGAACCACTTTGTATTTTATTCAGGCGGTCACTGTCCGAAGGCATAGTTCCAAAAATTTGGAAGTCTGCGTTCGTTACTCCAGTATTTAAAAAAGGTAATAAGTCGGATATCTCTAATTACCGACCGATATCCAAGATATGTCTGTTCTCAAAAATCTTAGAACGTATTGTGTTTACTGACGTATACAATGCTTTGAAGTGCTACTTTGGTGATGAGCAGCACGGTTTTCTCAGGAAGCGTTCCACTACATCTAACTTAATCTTATCCCATGAATACATATCCGAGGGTATGGGAAACCGCGCACAAGTTGACGTCATTTATACTGATTATAGTAAATGTTTTGATCGTATTGACCACGCACTGCTCATGGAGAAGTTATTTAAGGCCGGAATACATGGAGATTTATATCGTTGGTTTTCCTCGTATATTGATAACAGAACGCAAGCTGTAGTGCTTCAGGGGTACACCTCTGGATGGTGTTTTGTCCCCTCGGGAGTTCCTCAGGGTTCCATATTAGGGTCCCTATTGTTTACTATTTTTATTGCCGATGTGAAATATTGTTTCGAAAATTGTTATATTTTACTTTATGCCGACGATATGAAGATTCATAAAACTATCCGAAATATAGCTGATACGTACCTGTTACAAGCTGATTTGAATAGATTTGATGAATATTGTAGACGTAACAGGCTTGAATTGAATGTATCAAAATGTTATCACATGACTTTTACGCGCCAGAAGTCGTTAATTGATTCATCATACACATTATGCAATATCGGTATAGGGAAGGTCAATACTGTTAGAGATCTTGGGATTATACAAGACAGCAAGCTGCTCTTCGATAAGCATATTGATGGAATAGTAAAAAAAGCATCGAGAGCACTTGGTTTCATAATTAGAACCTCGGCTTCTTTCCGATCGCTAAAACCGATCAAAGTTTTGTATTGTTCGTTCGTACGCAGCCATCTTGAGTATGCATCACAAGTCTGGAACCCTCAGTACGGGATCTACATCTCTCGCATTGAGGGTATTCAGAGAAAATTTCTTAAGTACCTAGATTACAGGGCGAAACAAGTATCTGTAGATTACAATCACCGATGTAGAAGGTACCATTTTCTGCCGCTTGACCAAAGGCGTAATATTAATGACATATGTTACTTATTAAATATTGCAAATGATTTAATTGACAGTACTGAACTTGTTTCTAAGTTAACGTTACGCACTAATCAAATGGGGCTGCGACAGCGACCACTTCTACGTGTACCTTCTGTAAACACTAACTATAGGCGTAATGCCTATTTCTGTAGAGCGAGTCGCAGCTTCAACAAAATTTGTTGTGAACATGATGTGGATTTGTTTTGCACCAATGCAAACACACTAAGGAAGCTCTTAGCAAAGCCATTTTTTGAACCTGTTGCACCTACTTGCATTTGAATTGAACTGCACACCTGAACAGAAATTAATTGTTTTAGTTAACTTGTGTAGTCGAATAGAACACATCAGTCTATTTTGTATTAGGCTAGTTCAGTTTGAACATAGTCTTTTTTTTTTACATAACTTTATTTATCTGTGAGGGCTTGTAATTAGCAACTTAGTTTTTATATATTATTGTTATAATGTTATTAGTCTGTAAGCCTTCCGAAAATAAAATAAATAAATAAATAAAAATACCTTGTTCGTACCAGATCTTCGTAGCAATTTACTGTCAGTGGCAAAAATTGCAGATGACGGGTATGAGATTAATTTTACTAATGATAGGGCCTGTATAAATGATGCGACGTCTGGTAAGTCCGTGATGACAGCTGTACGAAAGGGATATCTTTACCTTGTTAAGGAATTGAATGGAAAATCTTATTCTGCTGTAGATTCAATTGATATCCTAGCTTGGCATGAGCGTATGGGTTATTTAAATGGTAGAGGTCTCGTAAAACTACTGAACCGTTGCGGGCATAATATAGAAGAGGCAGATTTACGTGATATATCCAATTGCGATATATGTGCTAAGGGAAAAATGAGTTCATTACCTTTTTCTAGGTCGAGTGGACCGTGTAATGAGTTATTACGTATCATACACTCCGATGTGGTAGGTCCGATGAAAACGCAATCCATAGGAGGCGCGAAATATTTTGTAAGCTTTATCGATGACAGTTCCCGGTGGTGTGAAGTGTATCTAATAAGGAAGAAAAGTGCAGTATTTAGTGCATTTAAACTTTCTAAAAATTATGCTGAGAAGTTGACAGGAAAAAAAATAAAAATTTTCAGACTGACAATGGTGGTGAATATTGCAATAGCGAGTTTGATGAATTTTTAGAGAACGAAGGTATCAAACGAAGATTGACAATACCACATACTCCTCAGATGAACGGTGTCAGCGAACGCATGAACAGAACTTTGTTGGAAATGGCTAGGTGCATGTTGTTGTCGTCTGGTCTATCTGTAGGCTTTTGGGCGGATGCGGTTGTGACAGCATGCTACGTACGTAACCGTTGTCCAACCAGCAGCTTGGATGGAGGCATTCCTTTTGAAAAATGGACTGGAACTGCTGTGGACTTAACGATTATCCGAAGTTTTGGTACCAAAATGTACGTTTTGGATAAGACACCAGGGAAAGACAAGTTCGATGCACGTGCCAGCGAGGGAATCCTAGTTGGATATCCGAGATCTACGAGGGGATATCGAATTTGGATTCCAGCTGAACACAAAGTTATTGAAGCTAGAGACGTTAAATTTCAAACAGAAGTAAACACCTTGAAGAGTGATAAGAATATTGAATTAAAAGTTGATAATAATATTCGAACACGAGAGAAACCTATAATTCGAACTGTAGAATTTGAAGTACCAAATGAAGCCACACAAAAACCTACCTTACGTGCTGGTGATTTTGCCAGAGAACAAGAACTCACTGTAAGAGAGCGCTCAGGAGGTGGTGACTTTCAAGACAACAGAGACAACTCTCGTTGCAATTGTGATATAAATATGGATCAAATTGAAGAACTTGCGGAGGATTGTCGTAGACAGCCAATTTTAAAGCGAGCTCCTGGAAGACCTAAACTTATTAAGGGGGAGCGTGGACGTCCGAAGAAAGTATACAACATGGTAGAAGTATATTCAGGAGATGCAGAACGAACAGAAGGAAATGAAGAACATCAAGGTAATGTTAATGAGACAGATCCACAAGTTGAAGGTGAAGTGCTGAACAATGAAAATCATGAAGAGAATGATGAGAATTCTTTTTTGCAGTGGCTGAAATATCTCTTAAACAAGCGTTATCAAGCGATGATCATGTGGGGTGGCGTGAAGCAATCCTATCCGAGATAACAAGCTTAATAAAGAATGAAACTTGGGATATTGTAAAGAAACCTAAAGACCGAGACATCATAGGCTGTCGTTATGTATTGACAACAAAATATAATGTCGACTTCAGCACGAAGAAGAAGGCTCGATTGGTAGCAAAGGGTTTTAGTCAACGTTATGGAATAGACTACCATCAAACGTTGACTCGTTAAATGGATAGAACATTTTAAGAAAAACTTAGGTGAAGATTTTGAGCTGAAAGACTTTGGGCCAGCCAAAGACTGTCTAGGGATAGAAATTGAAAGAAAAGATGGTGCTACAAGTCTGTCACAGCGAAATTATATCAAAGATACTTTAAAGAATTTTGGTATGGAAGATTGCAAAACAGTGTCCACTTCATTTGAAGTTGTACTAAATTTTGCAGAGCCGAAGAAAGATCGTGATGAAGATCACAAAGAACAGGTAACGTGTCCGTATCGAGAACTGATAGGCACGTTAATGTACCTAAGCGTGGGTACGAGACCTGATATTTGTAATACTGTTTCTAAATTAGCTCAGTTCACGACTTGTCCTAACCATACCCATTGGATTTCGGCTAAGAGGGTTCTTCGATATTTGAAGAAAACAATCGACTATCGTCTAACGTTTCGTAAGACAGGCAAAACGTTGATAGGTTACTCGGATGCCGACTGGTGTAATTGTTTAATCGATAGGCGGTCATACTCCGGTTATGCTTTTATTTTAGGAGGTGCAGCCATTTCTTGGCGATCTCAAAAACAGAGAACTGTAGCCACGTCATCCACTGAGGCAGAATATATTAGTGCTAGTGAGGCGATGAAGGAAGCTCTCTACCTAAGTAGTTTATTGAGGGAGATAGGATTATCAGGGCTATCTAAATCTACTGTATATGCTGACAACCAGGGGGCGATATACCTTGCTAAAGATCCTGTATGATAGACAAAAGCTCGTAGCAAACACATAGACATAAAGCATCACTTTATTAGGGATGTACTCAGGGGTAACATCGTTGATTTGAAACATGTGTCGACAGATTTCATGCTGGCTGATGTTTTGACGAAAGCTTTACCTGTATGTAAACTTTATAAATGTACTGAAGGCTTAGGGCTGCAGCAGCTAAATTGAGGGGGCGTGTTGAAGGTTCTATTCAATTGAGCTGCTGGCTAGAAAGATTGTCTATTGATGTGACAAAGTCACTTTTGAACATGATTGTTTTTTCTGAGTATGAATATGACATAATAAAAGTCCTTACGTAAAATAAACGTAATTTATTTTTGATCTCAAGTAATCTTTGATTCTAGTTGGAAGCGTAGCCTTCTAACATATATTGTAAAAATGATTAATGTTTTGAAAAGTAAAAGTGCCCAGGTGAAAATTTTTTTTTTATGTTTTTGAGTTATATCTTTTTTTTTCTATGCCATTAGCTGTCATTTTATGAGTTTATAATTCCATCTATATTACTATACTCTTGGAGATTCTCGCCACGGGTTTCTTGGATAACACGTGTGTCTAGTGAATTTTTATTGTTTTTGAGTGACAGTTGTTACTTTTGTGACTTGTTTTTATAGAATTGTGTCGTTCTTGTGTTCGTAAACAGGTTTGTATTGTGTTTGTCCCGGTGTTAGTTCTAAGATGGATTTAAATAAACCTCCCGATCCTGGTCCTCCTGACATCTCAGCTTCCCCAAACCCTTTTCCCAGTGACCCACTATCACAATTCGCAGATGTAGTCTGTAACATCGCAGGCATAGACGTGACCCTTACTTCACAATCCTCACGAAAACGTCCTGTTAACGAAGAAGTTCCTACACCCACCCCACCAAGCAAGCAACCCAAAAGCCAAATTGGTCGGCTTAGATACTCCGTAACGGATAAAGGTCCATACATAGTTCATGTGTCCCGAATTGAAACCCAACCAAATGCTGGCACGACTTTACATCCTGTGAATTTTGGAAAATTTTTAATTCTTAATAATTTCACTAATGTAGTACGCGATGGCGTTAAAAGAGTGGGCCGTAACCGAGTTTCTGTGGAGTTTACCTTACCTCAAGATGCGAATTCTTTCCTGGCAAACAATATATTACCAAGATTTAGTTATTCTGCTACGATTCCCACATTTAATATTACCAGGATGGGTGTTGTGACCGGTGTCCCTACTGATATTACAGAAGAGGAAGCTATAACTTACTTATCTGTGCCCTCAGGTTGTGGGCAAATCTTGAAAATTCGCCGCATTAATAGGAAAATATTTAAAGACGGTGTTAATGAGTGGAAGCCCACAGAAACTTGTGTTATTACTTTTGATGGCCAAGTACTCCCAAAACGTATTTTCTGTTGTTATACATCTCTCCCTGTAGAACAATACATTTTCCCCACAATTCAGTGTCGCAAGTGTTGCAGATTTGGTCATGTGGCCAATCTGTGCAGATCCAAACCACGGTGTAATAAATGTGGCCACGATCACCCTGGTGATGGTTGCTCCATTTCTGAGACAGATGCTTTCTGTGTGCTCTGCTCGGGGAGCCATTTTGCTAATAGCAAGTCATGCCCTGAGCATGGTCGACAGAGGGCTATAAAGACTATCATGGCAGAAAAATCTATTCCCTATGCTGAGGCAAGTAAAATTATTCCAGTAGCCTCACGCAACTATGCCAATGCTACTAAATCCCAACAGCAATCATATAATAAAACTGTGACCCTAAAACCCAAGACACATACTCCACTTTCCCCATCATATGACAAATCAGCTCATAACCTATTAATTAATTCTCCCCAACCTAATCAGCCTAATGGCTGCGCTCTAAATTATAATACCTCCCCTAGTAATACAATTTCTGTCATTGAACTTCTCTTAAAACTTCTACCAACAATTATTTCTTCTTCTTCTTCTAACCCCCAATCACCGTCCAACGTTGCCGATCAACTTATATCAATACTGTTAGAAATTAAAAATGGCGTCAAACCAAGTATTCCTTCAGTGGAACGTGAGGAGCGTGTGGCATAAAAAACACGACCTCATTTTCCTCCTTAACAAATACAAACCTTTGGCTTGTTCATTAGCTGAGACCTGGCTAACCCCAAATCTTAGCTTTCGTATGGCACATTACAACATACTCCGATGTGATAGACCTGACGGATATGGAGGGTCAGCTCTCTTTGTTAACAGTCGAGTTCCACTGTCACCCTTATCTCTTTCTGCACCCACAGGTGATATGAGTATAGTTGCTAGTCGAGTGGAAGGAATTACAGTCATCTCAATATACATTGCTCACCCCAGTCTGAACTTATTAAATATTTTAAGAAACATTATTTCCAATGTCCAGGGCCCAATACTGGTCATGGGTGACTTTAACTGTCACCATTACCGGTGGGGGTCTGAACGTTGCGATGCCACTGGCATAGCCCTAGTTGAGATCCTTGATGACATGGACCTTTGCATTTTAAATAATGGTTGCCCAACTCGCAGGTCTCTTCCTGGACAGCAGAAGAGTTGTGTTGACCTAACGTTTTGCTCGGTTGAATTGGCTGCTTCGACCCATTCGAAATGTACAAGCTTATCGCATGGCAGTGATCATTACCCTATTGTCATATCTTTGTTAGATAAAACTTACTTAGAAAAAACTTCTCCTCCACTTTTGAAGTATAATTTGTCCAATCCAGATTGGTCCAAGTTTGCATCATGACTGGAGGAGAAAATAGATATACTTCCAAATTTAGCTTCAAGTTCTCCTCAAATCTCTGATCACCGCCATGCCAAGAGTTGTTATGAAGGCTTTGTTGAGGCTGTAACCTCGAGTGCAGACTCTTGTTTTCCATTGAAAAACTGTGCCCGTAATAAAATCCCGTCACCTCCATGGTGGGACCAAGAATGCACCTCAGTTGTTAGGTCGAGGAATGAGGCCGAAAGAACATACAATGGGGAGATGAACACCCAAAATCTGTTGGCTTATTTACGACTCTATGCAAGATCCAAGCGCCTTCTCCGTAGGAAGAAACGTGCGGGTTGGGTCAAATTCTGTTCGTCCTTATCCCCCTCCACTCCAATTTCACTTGTATGGAAGAATATTAATAGGTTTAGACGTGGGTGTACTCTTTCATTATCCCCACCGATCGCCAGGGAAACTGCTGAACATTTTTTCGACATAATTGCGCCACCCTACGTTCCGCTCCTGTCTGAGTGCCATAATTTGCCGCGCCTTATAGAATCTGATGACCCTTTTGACGCGCCATTTACCTCAGAAGAACTAGATGTTGTGCTCAACCATGTCCAGGACTCAGCACCTGGTAGTGACGGGATACCGTATTCTTTTATCACTCGTGCAGGAAAAAAAGCAAAATTATATTACCTAGATTTATTAAATTACTGTTACAATCATGGTTGGGTTCCAGACCAATGGAAACTGCAAATTATTATCCCTCTGCTCAAACCTGGCAAACATGTGGATGACCCTAATGGCCTTAGACCTATCGCCCTGTCTTCAGTCTTAGCCAAATTACTCGAACATCTTATTAAAAACCGTCTAGAATGGATAGTAGAATCCAGAGGCTTACTGCCGAACTACCAATTTGGTTTCAGGAAGGGGCTCGGCACGATGGACAGTGTTGGAGTTCTAGTCACGGATATCCGTTTGGCGTTCTCCAAAAACGAGTCAGTTGTTGCTGCCTTTCTAGATATTTCCTCCGCATACGATAACGTTCTTCTTCCCGTTCTCAGGCAGAAACTGCATCAGCTGAGTATTCCGGCTAAGATGATCGAATGCATATGTGGACTACTTTGGTCTCGCTCTTTGGTTTTGAGGGTCCAGGGTGAGGACTTTGATGGGAGGGTGACTTGGAGAGGACTCCCGCAGGGCTTCGTCTTAAGCCCCCTTCTTTATAACCTTTACACAGCTGATATTGGCTCCTGCCTAAACACTGATTGTCGTATTTTACAGTACGCTGATGACTTAGCCCTGTATGTGTCACACTCCTCTATCGTAGACGCTGCGTCATCTCTGTGCCTCTCACTGGACTCTCTTAATCATTGGCTTTCAAAACGCGGCCTTACGTTATCTGCACCAAAAAGCTCGGCAGTAGTCTTTTCCCGCAAGAGGACAATCCCACAGATAACGGTAACCATCTCGGGGAAAAACATCCCGCTCTCAAGTAAGGTCAAATTTCTGGGCGTTTTTCTTGACCCGAAATTAACTGGCAAGCACCACATTAATCACCTAATCAGTAAATGTGAACGTGTCATCTCAATTTTAAAAGTACTTGCGGGCGTATGGTGGGGTGCTCACCCGTACACCATGAAATTAGTTTATAATGCCCTAGTTCGCAGTATTTTGGACTATGGCACGTTCCACTTAACACCATGCAACAAAGGTGCTTTGGCTGGACTTGACAGGGTACAGTCCAAGTGTCTTCGGATCATCTCTGGATGTATGAAGTCTTCGCCCATCGGCGCGTTGCAGGTCGAATGCGCTGAACCTCCCCTGGCCCTAAGGCGACAGTACCTGGCCTCCCGTTTTTTATCTAGGGTAATTTGTAGGTCTTCCCATCCCCTTATTACTAAATTGCATGAGCTAAATTCCATAAGCAGAACCTCAAATTATTGGAAAAATAAAGAAACGCCTTTAATCTTAAAACATTTTCGTCTAACTCAAAGTTTAGAATGCCCAATCGTACAGTTTCCTAAATTACCCCTCTTTCATTTCGACTACGAAGTCTTATGTTTCATTCCAAAAATCCATTTCAATATAGGTATACCCAAAAATTCCCCTTCAGCAAATTCGATCTTCAATGCATCCGTGGCCCAGCGATGGGACGGTTTCCAGAGATTTTTTACAGACGCCTCAAAATCTACTGACTCTAATCACACTGGAGCTGCAGTATTTTTCGAAAACTCCAGGATCATACTTCAATACAAATGTCCCAAGGAAGCATCTGTGTTCACAGGCGAGTGTGTGGCATTATTGGAAGCGTGTCTTTTCATCGAGTCCCACCGCATTGACAAAGCCGTTATATTTACAGACTCCCTAAGCTGTCTCCAAGCCCTAGTCCAAAACCCTTTCCAAGGTAAATTGCACAGTTCGCTTATTTTAAAAATTAAAAAAGCACTTTTCTCGTGCAGTTATAGCCGGAAGGATGTTCAGTTGGTTTGGATACCTAGCCATTGTGGCATTAAGGGCAACGAGTGCGTCGATGCCTTGGCCAAAGGTGCATGTTCATCTGCTACAGCCGATCTCTGCCACAATGCCCATCAGGGCTATGATTTACTGAATCTCCCAAAAGAAAACCTTTACAGTACTTGGCAACAGCAGTGGAACTCGACTGGGAAGAAGAAAGGCAAATTCTTTTATGCAGTGCAACCATATGTTAAGCCAAAACCTTGGTTCTACACATACAAAAAGGTGTCGAAATCCATCATCTCCGTCCTCTGTAGAATCCGCTTAGGTTTTTGTTGTACTCCTGTGTTCTTGGAAAAAATCCGTGTTCGGGACTCATCCCTATGCGAATGCGGCCTGGAAGAAGGCACACTGGACCACATATTTTTTAAATGCCCAAATATCGTCTCATCTTCAGATTTGTATAGTCGTCTCCCGAAATTTAAGATCCCTCTTCCAATTAACTTCTCTTCTCTTCTAACATTTCCTTCACCAGAACTGCTTGTGGCGCTGATGAGTTTCATCCGTCACAACAATATAAAACTGTGAGCCAGAGTACCAAAAATTGTCTGTATGGTTGTGGTATAATTTATGTAATCGTTTAACAACTATAATATTTATGTATTTTTATTCTTTGTTTGTTTCAGTCCTGTACTAACCCAACAAGTTCAACTGTACCAATTGAAGAAACAGAGACTATCGTTCCTGTTCTGATTTTAACTTTTTTCTTTTCTAAATCCATTCTGTCTCTAATCATTAATCATACACACTTGTTTTTCCAATTTACTTTAGACATTGGCAGAATAGTCGACATCGGCTCCACTTGCCATTAACCAAAAATAGAATAGAATACTATACTCTTTGTTGTAATCTATGGTCAAATTTATTTGGGAAGCTTGTGATTTTTGTTTTTAATACCGTAATTTTGGTTAAAACATAGTGTATTACATACTCTTTGATTTTGGTCTTTTAGCTGCAAAGAGCAGGCCAAATTATTTGATTAATGTTAATATATTATTGAATTAAAATGGGTGACAAGAAATATAAGCAGAGTGTAAGTTCCAACAGCAATATTGAATACTATCGTAACGTTTTTTACTGAAACTTGTGGCTCACTCAAAGATTTTTTTGCAGAAAGCAGAAATAGCGAAACAGTTTAACTTGCCAGAGCGGCAATCGAAGATCACGACATTGCTAAATCAGGCTGGCCAAGCGTACTGCATATGCCGCTCTTCAGACAGTTCCCGTTTTATGATGTGAGAGACTATCTACATAACCCACTCCTAAGATGACCCACTGACCCATTTGATTTCTTTATTTCAATTATTGTCAGAATACTTAATTATATATAGAATATCATTTGTGATGTGTAATACCATTAAAAACTTGTATGTAATAATTTTGAAGCACACTTCTGTTTCTTGTACGAAAATTTTTATATGTTTACAAGACCCAAAGTTGACAAATTAATCGTTAATTAGTATTCATTCCGCCAAAAACTAGATGATCAATCTGATATGCAGTGTGCTGCACCACCCTCCCGCCTGCAAATACAAATTGATGCAATTATAAACATACCACACTCAAGCATGCAAGTGGTTTTTTTTTGATAGTTCATGTATTTTTGGCAGAATTAACACTGTATTTTAATCTGCAAAGTAATGCCTGATTCAATTCTGTTTACCAAAGTTGGTTTGCTAAGTTGCGTTTTCTATTACAGCATTATAGTAAGTTATACTTGTAATTGATTTCAGTGCTTGTGACTCATGTGAAGAGTGGTATCATGGAGATTGCATCAACATATCGGAGAGAGAAGCAAAGTATATTAAAAACTACTTCTGTGACCGCTGTAGGGAAGAAGATCCAACTCTTAAGACAAGGTTCAGACCGCAGAAGAGAGAGAATGATGGCGATGTTGGTATGTCTTACTATTATTTTGCTTTATGTGATATCTTACTTTTTACATACTTCATTTTATAAATGCGAAAGTTTGTGAGGATGGATGTATAGATGTTTGTAACTTAATCACACCCATAAACTATAGATCGCATTTTATTTTATCATTGAAAATAGGTTCGCATTTGACCACTATCTCACCTGATGGTAAGTCATGATGTGGTCGAAGGTGGAGCATGCTTACCTAAAAGTAACCTATTCGCTCTTGACTTAGAGACTCCTAGGTTGCAGCTATTGGGAAACACAGACTCCGGCAGGGAATTTTGATGAAATTTAGTAGTTGTTTTTGCCGTGATGTTGATATAACTGCGTTTTCTCAACAAACATTTTTAAATTCTTATGTCTGTCCTTTTGCTTTTGCTCTGGAATAGCTGATGTTAATGATGCTCACTGAGAGATAGAGGCTGTTATAGGACAACATAATATAGGCCCCTTTCTGTCCCGGAATACCCACTTGAATGAAGTTGGAGGCACAGCTAATGTTCAAAAATGTTTATTGCAAAGAAAGTCAATTATTATTAATGAAAACTTTGCAATTATTATTTTTTCTTCATGATTTCAATTTTCTGCATACAACACTCACTTACATTTATCATACTCACACAGTTACATACAACACACACATACACACCTCAATCACACATAAATGGCATACATTCACTTATTCTGATTTGTAAAAGTATAACCTTCATTTTTATTTTATTTTGCGATGTTTAGAAATTGTTCTAGAGCTGTTAAAATTTCTGGCTTGTAAAATTGTTACGGAGGGTCACTGATCTTCTAAGATACAGGTTCTAACCTAGTTTAGAGGTCAGGGTTTCAATGTATTGCTACCTAGTATAAGCCTCTCAATGTATCTACTTCTACTATACCAATGTAATAGTTTTTAAGGCTTTAGTTCGATAAAGTTGTATTTATTATTTATTTATGTTGAATTTGTTATTTAAATATTTATTGTTTACTTGAATCATTTTCAATCATTTTTGTTTAACATTTTAGCTCCACGCGATGACAGAAAAAAGAAGCGTAAAGAGAAGGACCATTCTGAAAACAAGTCTTCAACAAGACCAAGTACTAAAGACGGATGCGGAGACTGTCCTGGATGTCTGCAGATGAATGACTGCGGGCAGTGAGTATCTTAGAAACTTCTACAATTATTCAACATTCATTAATATTTTCATTTACCAAAACCTGTTGAAGAGATTCCTATACAATTTGATTTGAATTTAACTTCCTCCGTGCGTTGTTTTCCTCAATACTGAGTGCCGTCAACCTTACCCGAAACTATGACTTGCTCCAGATTATGCTCTTTTTTTTCTGTTGATGTCTGAAGTACTCCAGCACTCTTTGCAAGCAGATATTTGAACCTAAATTTAATTATATAGGAATGTTTTCTGGTTAAAAAATATTGTTTAGACTGTCAGACACCTCAAAATCAGTTTAGCCTTCTTTCAACTATTTTCTTACAACTTCTTTCAGCTTACAGTCTAACCAAATGCAGCTAAGTACTAGTGTTGGAGTGACTGCATATCTAAATAAGCTTTATATAATAATGCATTAACAATCATATATACTACGGTTGAATTTCAACCTGTGAACAACCAACTATGGGATATTTGACAAATGCTTGCACTGCTGGGTGGGCTTGCTCAAATCTGTTTGATTCTGTCCTCTAAAGGGTGCCACAGACGTTAACCTACATGGTTCTCATATGATTTGATCACAAGTTTGTTTCAGTGTTTCTTCTCAGAGTAGTCAGATAGGATACACTGGCCTCATCTAGTTTACATTTACGAAAAAAAAGATGAGTAAAAGTGTTATTTATATAACCTATTTGCAAAATAAACATCATTATCATTATCAATTAATATAAATACTCAGCATAATAAATAAGAGGTACTATCCCTTATGCATGTTTAAATTCAAGTATTCAAAACAATTAAAAACATTCCATTATCCTTTCCTGCTGTTATCATAAACATTTGATCAACTCACATAATATTATGAAGAAGTAAGTTTTGTTCTGAATTGAAATTAAATAATTGACATTAATCTTTCAGCTGTGATGCCTGTGAAGATATGTACAAGTACAGCAGCAGTAACAAGTTGAAGCTAAAGTGCAAGATGCGGTTGTGTATCAAGAATAGTAAAAAGCCTTCAAGACAATCAAGGTAAAAATTCTACTTAATATGTTTCTTTTTTACCATGTATTTGATCTTTAATTGCCTCGTTGGTCGAGTCGTCGCAAGCGCGACTGCTGAGCACGTGGTCTCTGGTAAGGAATTTCTTAGTAGTAGACTAGTGTTTGGAAGCTGGCGGTCGTTGGTCCCGGATGTTTTTTATAAGCCAGTAAATCTGACACTTGTCTAGTTAAAGGGTATCGTGTTTCCCAGCTACTGGGTTGTGAAGGCTAGAAGGTTAGAATTAATAAGCCCTTAACAACTAAAATAGGAGGTCTTATCGCTAAAAGCGATTTTTTACAGAGAGAAAGCAAAGAGATCTTTTACGTATATACAGGGTTAAATGTAAAATACTGAAAACCTCTCAGGACTATGTTACTAACATCATAATCAACAACTTTTGTTCTATGACTTTTAAGAATTCGTCATATTTTAGTTCACCAGATTTTCATACAAAAATAAAAATATTTAAATTGAACGCCCTAAATGTTACGAACTCTATGCGAAGCAAAAGAAAGCAATTTATACTATCGCTTTCTTTTGCTTTGCATAGATGCTACATGCGTTTAGGGCGTTCAATTTAAATATTTTTATTTTTACATGAAAATCTCGTGAACTAAAATATGACGAACTTTTAAAAGTCATAGAACAATAGTTGTTGATTATTAGCATCATAATCAACAACTATTGTTCTATGACTTTTAAACACATGTAACATAGTCGCCCTGAGAGGTTTTTGGTGTTTTACAATTAACCCTGTATAGGAGCGAAAAATGTTACTCGATCCACATAATCTTTTGAAAGTAAGAAAATACCAGTTTTATTGGGACTTTGATCGGAAGATAGTAGAGGTAATCACAGCTAGTTTGTACTAAAACTTAATAAATCATGTCTGGTGAGAAAGGTCAGCTGCCAATAGAAGTTTGCCATCATTAAAGGAATGAAAACATTATTTTCGCAATGTGTCTGTACAAGCAAAAAAAAAAAACGAGACATCTGGTTTTTTTTTAATTCGGGATGAGCCCACTCTTGACCTCTCGCCTGATGGTAAGCGATAGATAAGTTCTATGATGGAACGAGCGAGCCCAGAAGATGCATTTTTTCTTGCTTTAAAGGCTGAAAGGTCACAATTGGCAGGAACACAAGTTTGTCTAGCATATCTTTCTATATAATGTCAGGAACTCTCAGGATCATTAAAAAATCCAAACATTATAAATGTCAAAACTTTCCACCCCAGATTATGTTTCCTCAGAATATTTTTTGAATGTAACACTGGCTAAACTAAGCTAACTTATGAGGAAGTTTGAAGTCTCCTATCTTGGTATAGACATGTGATGGGGAGGGATGACACGCATGTAACTAAAAGTGTGAGGTGGATGTACAGAGGTGGAGTGAGGTGGATGTACAGAGGCATTTTAATTTGAGACAACGACTCCCAAACTGAGCTATGCTCGTATCTTGGGTAGTCGGCGGTCAACCGCGCAGTTTTCGCATACATATCACCGTCCTATTTTGTGCCAAAATATTACAATTTTATTTTATATAATTAGCAACTTACTTTAAATTAAATCTATCTATATATTTCTATAATTTAATTTAAAAAAAAATCAAAGATTAAGATTTTATTTTTATTTTACAATTTCGTGTGATGGGTTTGAATGTTGATGGATAGAGAAGTAAAAGAAGGCCAAAGAAAAGGTGGATTGATTGTGTGAGGAATGATATGACAAAACTTGGAGTAAATGATGCTATGACAAAAATGTGTTGCGCCGACCCTAAAGCTTATTTCACACGGGGGCAGCACAGTACTGCTACTGTTTGAACAGTACTGTCTTGACAGTAACCAATACAGTTAATAGCCCGCCGGTCAATTTTTTCGGGGCTGTTTGCTTCGCCCACCACTTTTCTCGCTCATCTGTCTTGTGGTTGGATTCGTGTGAACGCAAGGGCAGCAGTCTAAAGAGCAGGACAGTATGCGTTTTGACTTGTTTTGCATTTGGTGTGGTTTATTTTACTTAAAATTTCTTAATTTTTATATTAAAAAATGACACCTAAATTATCAACGGACGAAACTATAAAACTAATAAGATTACAAAGAAAAAGAGTGTTTATGGCAAAGCGACTCTGTTCAATATTGGAATAGAGCTGCGTGAGCTATTTGTGCAGCAATTTTTAGTAAACGGCGCAAATATTCGCTCACTTGGACTGTCCCGACTGTCCTATAATCCTATATTTAAACGATACTGTCCTTCCCAATTACTGTTCTGTCGTACTGTTCTGCCTCATTGTTCTGCCCCCGTGTGAAATAAGCATACTGATTATGAATACTGGCTGACTTTAACACTTTGTGTAAGGAATTCTCATTTGACCCTGTCAACACCAAATCTTATTCTGCGCGTAATTGGCTGAACGCTACTTTTTGTGGGGCCTTAGTGCTATGTTTATGTATGTTCTGTTTATAAATATTTCTATTTTATCGTGATTGTTAGTGCAGTTTTAAGTTACAATGTTCTGTATGCTAAAACCTTAGAATAACAACGCATAGAAGGATAGTACGAGTGCAAAAAGTGAGGCAACTAAAACTTAGCCATTTTTGGCTAACTTTGCTCGACGAGCCGTCAGTATTCAAGGTCACATTCTGCCGAACAGAGCTCGCGAGTAAATAATTTAAAACGACCGTTTGTAGCGTAAAGGGATGTCATAGTCCTTCAGGAAAACAAAAAACATGTAATTAAATTACATTTCACAAGTAAATACTTACATTTTATACATTATATTTAAGTAAATCGACCATCAAACAAAAATTCTAATAACCTAACTTATCACAATTCAATGTTGCTATCCGTGAGGAAAAAAATACCCATATTGATTTCTTTTGTGCTTATTTTTGTTTAAAAAAATATAGGGTAAAACTTTCCTTTATGGCCCGTCGATTTTTGGGTCGGGGTGGGAGGGGAGGGGTGGGGGGGGGGGAGTAGTGCTACTCCCCTGTACCATCCCCCCGCGCAAACCCATGGTTATAGTGATATCCATGCTTAAATTTTTTAGGTTAGAATAAAAATTTCGGAAAAATTTAGTATTTTTTGGCAGGAGGAAGGCAGCGGGAGTGGAGTGACGGGGCAGGGGGTGCTCCTCTCCTCCCCGGCATTACTCCAACAAAAAGGTTTTCAAAAAACTCAAAAGTTGGCTAAAAGGTGTAGTCGGTTTAAAAAAAAAAATAACCACGAAGGTGATGGCCGGGTCTGTTCGCTCGCTGCGCTCGCTCACTAGACCCGGCCATCCCCTTCTAACCTAATCTGTCCGAGTCGGGTTGCCCCAAGTCCCGAGCTCGCTTTGCTCGCTATTGCATCCTAACTTCTAGTAACGGTTGGAACTACCATGAATATTATTTATCATATATTGCGTACTATTTCCCAATTTGTATGGAAACTTTAAATATTATATCTCACTTTCACATTATTATCACACTTCACTTTCCGTTCCACAGTGTAAACAAAAATTCGTAATATTTTTGTGTAAAAACGTCAACGGAATTACATAATACAGCACAGCTATAATGCCCACTAATAACACACCAAATTTAATACGTGAATATGTGAAAATAAAATTATTTTTACGTAAAAATATGACATAAAATTGAACAAAATACACTTCTTCTGTCAATGGAACGTGAAATGTCAACTTTGACGTCTACCATGACAATAAACAATGCTGCTATTTTTCAGTATTAAACGAAACTTTAAAAACTTATATCTCGTAAACTGTGAATTTGCGCAACTTAACAATTCGTAAAAAGCTTTCTATTTATGAGTACTATTTACAGTAAAACTATGAACTTCCAACTCAACGGGCCATAAAGGAAAGTTTAGCCAAATATAGTTTTGGCGGCAATTATGTATGCGTCAAACTAAACTATATTTATTTACAGCTACTACCTACAGTGTTTTATAACTAAAAGTTACTGTTAGTTCGAAGAGTGGCATCATAAAGATGACAATTTTATTAATTAAGATTTTTTTCATTTAAGTAATGTTCTCAATAATATTTTTCTATTTCATAAATACAACACATACTTTTAATTGATATCAAACGAGATTTTTCAAGCAATTAATACATTTCTATAATATCATTATAACACATTACACATCAAACATTCTAAACGCAATAAACGATATCTCATTTCGTTTACCTTCCGTAAATATATGTCATATAAGTCATATTACATGAAAAAACATCATCTTATTTAGTTTCATAACATAAAATACTTGATTTGAACCAGCAACATAATAGTGCGTTTTCCCATTTTTGTGGTAATGGTACTGGTAATGGTATCACTGAAAGCTATATTTGTGTGCGTTTGAAGAACGTAGACACATTCGGCTCACGCACACAAAGAAAATAAAGTGGACACACGAAATCGCTCGTGTTTTGTTCTAGACGCCTCTTCTATGCGTTGTTATTCTAAGGCTAAAACTATGTTTGTATGTGTGCGTACCGTGGCTGCGTCTCGGTACTTTAACCTGTGTCTATGTGAATAAAGCAGTGTGACATTGACTAGCGTGTTTAATGGTTGTCCGTAACTCCCGCATATCTAACAGTATACCACTGCAATTGATGTAGATTAGCTGTTAGTTCTCCTTTTCATAAATAAAAAATTACTGAAAGATTCAAGTTCTTTATAAAAATTCTCAGTTCCATTCTTAGCAGCAGCAATAGAGTAAAGAAGAAGCACCATGAACGGGAACAGCATGAACCAGAAGAGTCTATAGCACACCTACAGACTACAGAGGCTCGCCAGTGCTACGGGCCACAGTGTACGAACCCTGCTCAGTATGGCTCCAAGTATTGTTCGGCGCAGTGCGGTATGAGGCTCGCAACGGCTAGAATTTATCAGGCAAGTGCTAGTTTGGTATAATAAAGACTACTATGTGGGAGCATGTGGGAAAACAATAAATATTATGAGTAGGTTACCACTCTGTCTGGCAGTATGAGTACTGTATATGGCCTACCTAAACGTCCTTACTTTGGTATTGTTCGTCAAATCGTTAGAGCTCCTTCAAGTTCTAAGTTCACAGATCTGCTCAAATGTATGTGATTCTGTCTTCTGAAAAACGCCACGGACATAAAACTAGTTCTCTTATGATTTAATTACTACGGATTGTATGGACTTCAAAAGAGAATGGACCACTGAGTTTGTTTCGGTGTTTCTTCTCATGATAGTCAGCTAGGAACACCAGCATCCTCTAGATTACATTTAAGAAAAACAATTACGTGTAAAAGTATGGTTCTCTTATGATTTGATTACTACGGATTGTATGGAGTTCAAAAGAGACATTGCCCACTGAGTTTGTTTCGGTGTTTCTTATCATGGTAGTCAGCTAGGAACACCAGCATCCTCTAGATTACATTTAAGAAAAACAATTACGTGTTAAAGTATTACTTATTTATAAACTTTTTGCAAAATAAGCATCATTATTTCTCTATTTTTACGTCTCTCTTGTTGGTTGTATATGAAATAGGCTATAGTTGAAAAGAAAAAAAATTGTACACCACAAGCCAAGTCTGCTCAGTAAGAGTTCAGCTGCCCAGTTATATTGGAAACTGGCAACAGAGTTGAAAAAGTGCTAAGATTGAATATAGTTTGGAGAAGGACAATTAGGCATACTGAAATAGTTTTCTTTATAAAAAAAATCAAACAGATTATACTCATGTATTGTGGGCACGGAATAGATGAATAAGGTTGGAATGGTAATGTGGGCGTGGCGAGCGCGCCATATTTATGATTCGAAAATATAGCTCGACCGATAAATTCATTCACCACGTTTAGTGCGCTTCCGACTACTTCGGAACACAGAGCTCTGCTTTAAAATGCCGTGTTGTGCAATTATAACCGGTAAAACAAAAAGTCAGACCGCACGTATAGAGCGAGGATGTATATCTTTCCATCGGTAAGTCGAAAATAACATTTAAGTACAATTTTATTTGTAAAAACAAAAAATATTGTGATCACTAGAAAATTAACAACATTATTGCAACAAGTTACAAAACATATACATTGCCTGATGTGTACTCGCTTAATCAACGCAATGACCTAGTCCGCTTACAATGTACTGCATGCATCGCGTCCTCAACACTTCAACCATTGACGTTTCGTCCTTTGCCTTGATTGGCCGTGATGCACGGCGCATGTTTATCGACAGTGAGTTACAATCAGTAGCAAGCTCTCGATTTAAGTGTGTGTAATTTATTTGTGTGCGTAATTCGCATACGTAACGGGCCTCTTGCTTGTAGTGGAGCTAAAGAGTGTGAGACAAGCGGCGATACGCGTTCTCATACAAATCAGGAACTATTTCCTTTCTAACCTCTTTTATCTGTTTTGTGATTGTGGGTGTATTTACAACTTATCGAGTTTCATTTATATTTGCCTACCCATAAACTGGGTATGCCCAAACTGAAGCTCACTTCTATTCAAAACCGAATTAAATTTCTTGACAGCATTAATGTACACGTAATGAGTGCTGCTGATTTGAATGTTTTGCTCAATTCGTCTGCCGTACTGTCTTTAATATTTTTGAAATAAATATCTGGGTTGAATTCACATAAATAGCAATCTTGTTAACCCCTCCAACTGAGCTAAATATGCTTGTGTCTGGAGTGGTATCACGGCAATAGTGTGATGGGTGTGATTCGAACCCGGAACCTCTCGATAACAAGTCCCAAAACCTTTGCCATTAGGCTGTTAACGTTTCGATTTGGATGAAATTTGGTATGGATGTTATGTCAAACTACTAATATTATAAAGCAGAAAACTGTCTGTTTGAACGCGCTAATCTTCGAAAGTACTGGGCGAATTTGGATAAAACTTGGTATGGTGGTAGCTTGAAGCTCGAGGAAGGTTAAAGGCTTATTTATCGGACTGCAAAGATGGAGGTTATGTTTTTATTATATTGTTACGAGCTGGGGTTCGGGATAGAAATAATTAACGCCAATTAAACAAAAATTAACACTTTACTTAAATTAACACAAAACAAAAATCAACACAGTTATTCACAGTACAATACTTGTCACTTAACACTTAAATCGCACTGAAATTCACTTGTAAAGCTTCGAATTATATCGCGTCGTATCTTGAAATAAGACTGACTGTCCGCGTTCCATTGCGATCTATTTATACCCCGGTCTATGAGTTCTAGAACATTCTTGTAAAATGGACTCACTGCCTATACTGGCAAGAATAATCCAGAAGCTACTTGAGATACATAGTACTGCTACTCGCCGCTAGATGGCGTTAGTGTCTCGAACATTCTAGATTTCTGTCGAAGTTTCTCGACGTACTTCACTAAGCGACTGACGTAACAATATTAAAGTCCACGGGAGGTAAGCCCCGCGCGACTTCTAGTTATAAATTAAATAGTTTTTAATTGTTAAGTCCTTATTTGTTTATGTTACGGTGTACAATAATCTATCTAAAATCTTTTTCCAGGTTCTACCCCAACGTATCCAAGAATGGTCTCTATCTACGTGCGTTGCCGAGCAAAAGAACCGCAAGGCACTAGAAGTGGTGCGCGGAGGACTTGCGCGAGCGCAGGCCGCGCTCAAAGCGTTAGACACACAGCACTCGGAACTAGACGCCATTGTGGCGAGAGCTAAGAACGCCACTATTGTTCACACTGATGATAAGGTAAGGAATGTGATGACTATACCACAACTTTTAATTTGATGCAGTAAACTGACAGGTTCAGTGTTGTAAGGTAATGACTACTATGAAATTGTGATGTAACTAAATTAATCGATTCGGGAATAAAATCGAATATTTTACTAAAAGTTAAATGTGTAAAACGAATAAATCATGATATTTTTGATTTTTTTACAACTACCGTAGGTACCTATTTCAATTCAATAAGGTTTAGATCGCAGTGGTGAGTGGGCAGTCTTTTTTGTAGTAATTTCGTGTAATTTATTAAAATATTCATCGCATGAAACAATTTTCAAGAGTGACTTTTACCATGTCTGGTAAGGTATGAATATTTTAAATATAAATAGATAAATTTGTAATATAAATATACTTATTTATAATAGCTAATGTCAATTTATAAAAAAAGTGACAAGTAGGCAGGACCCAATGGAACATAATATTTTTTTTAAATGGGTTAGGTCCTGTGCTTGTTACTTTTTAAAATTAAAATGCGTCTTTCTTGCATTTCAGTCAGTGGTCGGGTTTTTTAGGGCCGTCCGTCCGTCCGTCCGTCCGTATGTCACAGCCATTTTATTCCGAAACTGTAAGAACTGTACATGTGAAACTTGGTAGGTAGATGTATTCTGTGAACCGCTTTCCGATTATATGAAAAAAAAATATATATTTAAAATAAAGGGGGGGCTCCCCATACATGGAACTGAAACTGAAAATATATTTTTTCATGAAACCTATGCGTGTGTGGTATCTATAGACAGGTCTTAAAAAATGACATTGAGGTTTCTAAAACCACTTTTTCATAAAGTTAATAGTTTAAAAGATATACGTTTCTAAAGTGGTAAAATGTGTTCACTCCATAATTATAGAAGTTATAGGGGGACACGGTGTCCCGGACACCCCTATAACTTCTATAATTATGGAGTGAAAAATCAAAAAAAAAGATATGCTATAGATCTTAATGTAATCTTTCAACCAAAATTGGTTTGAACGAGATCGGGTCTGCAGTTTTTGAGATACAGCATATTTTCTAAAACCGCAAATATAACTTTGTAATTCATACAAACACTATGAAAAACAAAGTTATTTGGCGTAGTTGTAAAAATTGTAAATAAACTAGTTTTAAGAAATTTTTAAGTTTTTTTTTTCCAAATAAATATATTCAATTATATTTATTATAGTTACTACGGAACCCTTCATGGGCGAGTCTGACTCGCACTTGGCCAATTTTTTTTTTATAAAGTGGCATTAGCTTATGTCAGTTTACTGAATCGAATTAAAAGTCGTGGTACAGGAATAGTATAGCAGAGAAGATGACAGTTACGATGAGGGTTTGTTTATAATTATAATTGATAATTAAGTCAAATCGAACAACAAACAATTCCACCCATACATACAAAATCTGGCTATCTTTTGGGAATATTTTCATTGTGCCTACAGCTAGTAGTGGGGGTCTTTTAGAGTTCAAGAGTGATTGGGTTACTTCTACGTAGGTGTGCTTAATCTTTGAACACATCATCGCTCTCAGCTGAGATGGCGATGCTATCAAAAAATAAAAATAAATAAAAGAAACTAAAATGAAGGCTGTAACAGCGCACATTATCACTTATATTTACTTCTATGGATTGAGACATGCTGGCATGTCTTCTTTAAACCCGCTTTAGAAAGCTTCTGCCAAGACGTACATAAAAAAAATGGAAAAATCCATAAAAAAATCTCCTTTTATGTTGTTGGCTAGAAAATAATGATCCCTGATGAACGCACCATCATATGTACAACTTGCTGCCAGCACGAGAGAAAACAAGGATGTTTTTGTTTCGGGGGGAAATTCATTGTGGTTTGTATTTCTGCCTTCAGCAACCCTTGCTAAATATGAAGAATTTACAGCAGGAACCATCGGCCTAGCATGCTTTGCGAAGCAAGGAATCCGTTTTGTACCTATGTATGTAATGAATGTTTAGTTTTCTTCGGACTACCCTCTGTAAGCATTGTCAATCTTTTTTTTTTCCGAGAGTTAATAATATAATATAAGTGAAAGAGATTGTGAGACTTTAACTGACTAAAACCGGTCAAGTGCGTGTCGGGCCACGCGCAGTGTAGGGTTCCGTAGTTTTTATAACAGCCAAGTGCCTGTCATATTCGCTGACTGATCGTTTCGTACCATGCTCTAACTAAAAGCCAAACATGACTACCTAACTAATTTGACTTCCTATACAAATCCTGATCCGACAATTTTGCACGGAAAGTTTTAATTTTTTTTAGAGATTTGTATAAAACTTGTCATAGCCGGTGTTTTGAATTTAAATACGGACACAGAGCTACACTACTCAATCGTCACAAGAAACTAGCACGACACAACTGGCGCCTAGCGCCATCTATCGACATTTCTATAGAGTTGTTCGAAATTTTCGAGTCAAATACAATTGGTCGACTATTACTCGTAAACTTGTAAAGCCCACTTATGTGTGATAGTTTTCCTTTAAATTACGTTATATATAGGTACTACTGCCGTGACATTTGAATTTCTAACTACAACCTACAACCGTTTAGTTGATAGAGGGGGGGGGGGGACACTTGACTCTAACGAAAATTGGTACTTTAAAGCTTGATAAGTCACGAACGGTTTACTTAATAGAAAAACGGTATTCCCAAACCCCTAATATTTTTGAAAGACCTATCCAACGATATCCCACACTATGGGAAGAACGAAAAAAAAAAATATCATCCCACTTTACATGTATGAGAGGTACCCTATATCATTGTTTTTTTCAAAATTTTATTTTACCACTTTTTCGGCGTCATTAACGTGTATACTCATGCCAAAGTACAACTTTCTAGTACTAATCGTTTTTGAGCTAAACCGCGGACAGACGGACAGACAGACGGACATGGCGAAACTATAAGGGTTCCTTGTTGACTACGGAACCCTAAAAACCCTGTTCCTTTAGTACGTTCTAACCCAACTCCGGACATGAGGATGTTCAAATTAAACATACCTTTTCAATGTATCATTAGAACTTAAAACGGTACCATGTGTATTTATTGTTCCGAGTTACCGATGTTAAAATATAACGTTTTAAGTTCTAATGATACTGTTAGTGATAGGGCTTGCAATCCCGCAGCCTGAATTCAATCTCACTATTTGCGGGACTACGAATTTTCAATACCGCGGGATCTCGGTATTTGCGAGATCCCGCATATTGTAAATATTCACATTTATATAAGACAAATAAAAAAATGAATTAATCAAATGACTCCACATTTATTTACGTATTACTACTAGTATGAGATCAATCAACTTACACCGTTTTTTCTTCACAAAAAACAGTAACAAATACTGAATAAAAAACTTTACTACCTACTACCACCTACTGCTACCACTGACTGAAATTCGGCTATATTAGGCTACTTAAGCTGTAAATACCGTAACATCGGCCCCCGCGTTGTTTGCAACACTGCCGGTCGCCAGTCACCGAGCAATCGCGCTCGCGAGAGGTCACATGCATACTTTTTTTTTAGGCCCGCAAATCCCGCGGATCCCGCGCCCGTAATCCCGCGTCACGCGGGATTGGAAAGTGACGCGGGATCCCGCAATACCGAGATCTCGGGATCGCGCAATACCGAGATCTCGGGATCCCGCAATACCGAAATCTCGGTATTCCGGGATTGCAAGCCCTAGTTAGTGACCATATTTGCTTAAAAACTTATTTTCAATGTAGATTAAATTCTTAATTTGTTCCCCAGGACGCTGACGACGAAACCTCAATGTACTGCATAACTTGCGGCCACGAGATCCACTCGCGCACCGCCGTCAAACATATGGAAAAGTGCTTCGTAAAATACGAGGCGCAGGCGTCGTTTGGCAGCCGGCATCGAACGCGCATCGACGGACAGAGCATGTTCTGCGACTACTATAACCCTATCAATGCTACCTACTGCAAGAGATTGAGGGTAGGTGGATACATAAATTAAGTGTCAATAGCCTTATGTAATAATATAATCTTTATTTCCAGTTTTCAATTTACATAGTTAGTCACTACTCACTAATAAACAGAATATGTCATCTTATAAATTGGAGCTTTACACTGAGTTATAGACCGCTGACACCCAAGCTAAGATTACACTTTTGTTGTGGGTGTCAGGGCTCTCAAAATTGCAAAAAAATGGATTCGAACCCCACCCATTACACTATAGCCTAGTTCTCTAAAAATTGTGTTAAAACCCGAACATGTTTTGCGACTAATACAACCCTACGCCACTTACCTCAAGGTTTTGGGTAGGTCAGGGATACATTTGTGTAATTTTATTCTAGTTACGTAGCTGTGTCCACAACTGTCTATCTGCCTGTTTGATTAAGCAGAGCTTCATCATCATCTGCTTAGCCTTTTCCCAAGTCTAACCCGTTGCAGCTGAGTAACAGTATTGTTACGCCAGTCGCTTAGTGAAGTACGTCGAGAAACTTCGACAGAAGTCTAGAATGTTCGAGACACTAACGCCATCTAGCGGCGAGTAGTAGTACTGTGTATTTCAAATAGCTTCTGGAATATTCTTGGCAGTATAAACATTGAGTCGATTTTACAAGAATGTTCTAGAACTCAGACCGGGGTATAAATAGATTGCAAAGTGACGCAGAGAGGTACCGTCCTTTGCCAAACGAGCCAGCCCGCGATGCTGAGCCAGTAGCGATAAATAACCCCTTAAAGAATATGACTCAGCCTGTCCCTTTGCTGCCCTCCATCAACGACCCCGCTATGCCGAGGCCCGTACTCCACAGGGAGTGCCCTTAGCGTGCGGTTGTTTAAATATAGTATTTAGTTTGTAAGCCCTGGCTGGGGGCCTTTAATTTTAGAGGTCACCACAGGATCGCCCGGTTGAGTAGTGACCAGCCTTAGTGTGCTGAACTACGAGTGGGCCTACCTAAAAAAAAAAAACGCGAAGAGGCAGTCTTATTTCAAGATACGAGGCGACATAATCGAAGCTTTACAAGTGAATTTCAGTGCGATTTAAGGCGTTAATTATTTCTATCCCGAAACACAGCTCGTAACAGTATTTTACACGGAGCTACTGCCTATCTGAGCTTCACAACCGAGTAGCTAGGCAAAGCGATATCCCTTGGCAAGTCTGCGGCCTTAGTATGAGTTTGCGATACTATTATCGTGTTCGAAAACTATAGCTTTGTCTCTTTCACACTAATCTGGTACGTGTGAAAGAGACAAAGCGATAGTTTTCGAAAACGACAAAAGTATTTCAAACTCATACTAAGCACACTGGTGTTGATTTCTGGCTGCTGACTACCCGAAACGACTGTCAAACGACAGCCGGGACTGACTGCCTAACAAGCTTTCCGAGGCACGGAGAAAGCTCGATTTATTATTTATTTATAAACATGAATTACATATCACTACATAGTATAAAACAAAGTCGCTTCCCTGTCTGTCTGTCCCTATGTATGCTTAGATCTTTAAAACTACGCAACGGATTTTGATGCGGGTTTTTTAAATAGCTAGTGATTCCTGAGGAAGGTTTTAGTGTATAATAAGTTAAGGTTTTGTGTAGATTGAATGAAATACGACGATATTACTTCAACATGTCGGAAAGAATTAAGCCTATCGGGAGCTTTAATCGAAAACGCTGCCAAAACCTTTTGAGTTATAAAAATACAATGTATGATGGGATTGTTTCTCTTTTATAGATCTACAAAAAAGTCCGCGATGGCATATGTCTATCTCCCAAGAATAACCCACAATAACTATTTGTTTCTTTTACAAATTACATTAAAATTATGGGTTATTTACGAATCTTTTTTTAATAGTACAGTATTATTCCTTATCCAATTAAATACGTCAGATATGTTGAGGATTTAATGTAGATCAAAATTGCTTTTTACACTATATCAATAAAATGAATATCTTATGAATTATCGCCGATATATAAGTGTGGCAAATTACCGGACGAGAATTTGATTAAGCAAAATTATATACAAGGTGTCCAAAAAGAGTATCGGGTATTTGTTTGTTCAATAAAACAAAAACTACTTGTAATCAATTTTTTTTTATTGTTCATTATCAGAACACAAAATGGAAAATTATTTCGAAAAGATAATGTTATCCAAATAGTGACCGTTACGCTGCTGGCAATCTTTTAATCTGGAACGAAGATTGGTGATAACACGCCGACACATAGCCCTCGATAGTGTTGCCATTTCTGACCTGATGTTTAGTTTCAATTGCGTTAGGTTCGTCGGATAATTCTCATAAACCTTACTTTTAAGGTATCCCCATACGAAATAGTCAAGTGGGCTAAGGTCGGGGCTTCTGGGAGGCCAGTTGATGTTACCTCTACGTAAAATGACCTTATTAAGGAATAATTCATTAACAGCTTCAATTGATTGATTTGATGTATGGCAAGTGGCCCCGTCTTGTTGGAACCACGTTCTTGAGTTACAACCTTGACACTCTTACAACTCTGTGCCCAAAAAGTTTCGCCGCATATCGCAATAACGGTCACTATTCACATAAAGCGCTCGGCCTCGTCGATCTTCAAGAAAATAAGGACCAATTATGCCTTTACCAGACATAGCGGCCCACACAACGACCTTTGGGCTGTGCAGGGGTCGTTTCTAATGCTATCGTCAAATGATGCATTGCGGGTACGATACTCCGCACGATACAAACGTTGAGCAGTCACAATTGGATAACGATAATACGCTCTTACGCAAAATGCGCGAGGCGTCCCCGCGTACTGCTACATTGCAACTAAAATTGCACAAAATGGCGGATTTGACAATCCCTTCCCCGCCCCTCTCCGCCGCTTCGAGTCAACTTCAGCGCTAAAACAAATACCCGATACTCTTTTTGGACACCTTGTATAAGCAAATATAAACATTATTACCCGAGCGAAGCCGGGCCGGGTCGCTAGTAACTTATAAACTAAGCCCCACAAAATCACCAACCACCAACCCCTGTAAATGTCACTTAACTTTGAACATCGTCCCGTAAGCAGAGCCTAATAAAACTGTAAAAGTTAGAAGCTGCCAGTAATACATCTTAGTTAGCCCACTTTTCTTTACACAAACCTTTATGTCTAATCCATTTTCTTTCACCAGGTTATGTGCCCAGAACATTTCAAAGATCCTAAGGTCAGTGATCAAGACGTGTGCGGTTGTCCACTCGTGCGCAACGTGTTCAAGCCAACAGGGGAATTCTGCCGAGCTCCAAAGAAGGCGTGCTTGAAGCACTACCAGTGGGAGAAACTGAGGAGAGCCGAGATCGACATGGAAAGGGTCCGGCAATGGCTGAAGTTGGACGAGTTAGTGGAACAGGAACGGAGTATTAGACTGGCTATGGCTTCTAGGTAAGTTTAGCTTGGTTTTTATGACGGTCGGCCTCTCGACCCTACTCTTTTCGGTGGGTAAATCATCAAATCACTTCCGCTCTGGGTGGAGCGGAAAGGTCAGACTTCTACTGACTAAAAACTTCCTTCAGTAGCCATTGTGGTCGGGAGCCGCGGTATCTCTACTCGAGCATTTGAATACCGCCATCAAATGTAAAAGTTTGCCAATTATGTTAGAGTCGGCTGCTAGTCTAACCAGAAGCAGCTGAGTATTTATTTATTAAAACTTTATGCAACACAAAATGTACAAAGGCGGACTTGATGCCATAGGCATTCTCTACCAGTCAACCATGGGTGGTGAAGAGATAACCAGGCAGGTGCATAAAAACAATCCTAAGTACATAATATATTCAAAGTAAAAGTCTTATTACAATTATATATATACATAAATAACTATTATAAACTTACATATTTATCATAATACACACCAAATATATACAACGTGTAACGGAAACCCCATATCTATCCAAAAGGACTGAAGACAACATCTGGTATGGAGTCTCTATGCAAAGTTTCAGCTCAAAATAAGTGACTCACAGAATTGACCCCAAATTATTGGTTTCATAATTATGTTTCTTGAATATCAATAATAACAAACGTGTCACAGCACTATGAGGGTCATAACTTTCCACGTCACTTTTTTTTTTTTTACTTGCTGAGATATTCTGTCTTAAATTAATTGCTGCAAATAACAGAAAAATAATAAACAAAATTGTATCTTCTGTAAGTAGAACTCTTGGGCCTCTAACATCAGGAGAGGATCTCTTAAATGGTAAATCACCAACATTATCCAAAATATTGCTGGAAACAGAAAACAGTTTTACTGGTATTAGAAAACAGTACCCATGGCCATGTTACTCCTTCTCTTATCAGTGTATTTCACATCAAGTTAAAGAATTACAAAATCCCATTAATAATAATTCAGATATGTAACAGTTTTTGACAGATAATAAGAATTATCATGTTATTTACACTGATGGCAGTAAGGGGAGGGATTATGTACGTGCTGCTATATATGATCCACAAGCTAAATTCTCTCAAAGCTTTGTTCTGTACAATACATGTACTATATTCACTGCAGAGGCATATGCGGTTTACCAGGTATTAATACATATTCGCCAAATTAGCAATTGTAAATACTTTTTGATTGTTTCTGATTCACTAAGTTTGATAAAAGCCTTAACTAACCTTACAGTTTCGTTTAAGTCAAATTATATTCTGTATTTCATCAAGGAAATAATTCATCAATATTATCTTAAGCACATAAAAATTGTATTTTTGTGGGTACATTCTCATCGAGGTATCTTTGGCAATGAAGTAGTTGATAAAACCGCATATGAAGATAGTAATGCTATTGATGTTAGAAATGCAATGGATATTCCTATGACTGACTTCCTACAATGCATTAATAAAATATATGTAACTTATGGTTGCAAATGTGAAAGAAAGACCAAGACATCAAAGGAAAGTGGTATGGAAGTATACAAGAAAGATTACCTATTAAATCCTCGTACAATAAATTAAAGGAAGCCAGCCGAGACTTTATCACTACGATAAATAGATTGCGCTTTGACCATAATACTGCTCCGTCACAGCTTGCTAGACTTGGCATTACACACAAGCAATACATGCCCACATTGTGAATACCAAGAAAGAACCATGGACCGTCTTATTTTTGACTGTCAAAACTTCTTGCTTGACAGATTAGTATTGGCTAGTGAACTTAGTGATGTGAATATTAAGTGCGATTCTTTATCCCGCCCGCCGCCACTTGAAGAGTTATTAAAAGACAAATATACTTACAAACCGATATATAAATACATTAAAAATACCATTAAAACAATTTAAAAATGAAGTGATAGTGCAGTGTTGATATTAAAATTAAAATAAGATTTGACCTAAAAGTCCAGTTACCAGGTCATAAAATCCCAAAAAAAATCTCTTCGTTCTTCTTAATTTGAAAAATTCGGTCTCTGGTATCAATGTATTTTATATTGTATGTTTTTAATAAGTTCCACACATGTAGACATAGGATTACAAAACCCTTGATATATCGTTTGTTATCATCCAAAGAAGCCGTGCACTCGGTATGTATATACCCTTTAAATTACACGTTGTATATTAATAAAATGTCATAGAAAGGTGTTATGAAAACTCTGCTTCCACTCAGGGCCGGATTAAGCATCAGGCGGAGTAGGCAACTGCCTAGGGGCTCCTGCATCAACTAGGGGCCCAGGCCCAGTGTACGCAACAAGAAAACATGTTTCTTCGAACGAGAATTTGATGTGCGTGTAAACTTATTGTCCTCACTGTTATCTCACAAAATACAAATCGTTACATTTAGTAGTAGAATTAAAACAATTTTAGAACAAATCTGGGAATAAGTAAACAAATTTATTAAAAACCACAGCCCTTAATGTGCGTCAGTCAAAGTAAGAAAAGGGGCCCCGAGAGTGCCATTGCCTTAGGGCCACTAACAGGGTTAATTCGGCTCTGCTTCCACTATCTATTTTGAAAATAATGCCGCAACTTTCTCTTTCACAATCAGTGTATTACGTGGAGCGAATGCCTATCAGAACTCCATAACCTAGTGGCTGGGTAACAACGTAACACCTCTTGGCAAGACTAGTCTCAGAATCTCTGGCTTCTGACTACTCGTAATTACTGTCAAAGTTGTACAAATTACAGCCAATACTAAAGGCTTGCCCTGCTTTTTTCGAGGCACGGACGAATCTCTATATAATAGTCAACCATACAAGGACCGAAATCAAGCCAAAAGTTGTTTGAAAATCGACCCCAAGCGGCTGTTATTATTTATACTCCTCACTCTCTTTTATAAATACTTTTTTTTTAATTTGTTGATAGTCTCGCGTTTGACCTCGTCTGATGTTAAGCGATGATGTGGTCTAAGATGAAGCGCGCTGATGAATAGGTTGCTCACAGAACATATAAAAGAGATTAGAAAGGAAATAGTTATAGGAAATAGTGCTGAATAAAGTCCAAAAAATTGGCATTAGAGGATTATCGCATGATATTTTTAGAAGTTATCTTAGTGATCGTTCCCAGATTGTAAAAATAGGAAACCATATGAGCAGCGAAGAAAGTATGTGCTATGGCGTCCCACAAGGTAGTGTTCTTGGACCTACCTTATTCTTAATCTACATTAACGAGCTCTGCAGACTCAATATACCAAATTCGAAACTTTTAGTCTACGCTGACGATACGGCAATAATTGTACAAGGAAGAGACTGGCATGAGACCCGCTCACATGCAGAATCCGCATTACGAATGGTTTCTAACTGGCTATCGAATAACTTGCTTACTCTGAACATGGATAAAACTCAATTTATAACATTTGCTCCACGTATAGCTTCTCAACCAGCTTCTCCTTTCGCTTTGATTATCCACAATTGTCTTCTTCTTCTTCTCGGTTTGGTTTCCGCACTTAGTCTCTGCACGAGACCATTGTGCGTGAGCCGTGTCGGCCGTCACTCCATCCAGCCAACCTCCTTCCAGAAGCAGATCAGGTCTCTCGGTCTGTTCAGGATGTCTGTAAGGGAATTCAAAGACCCGAGGGTTTGCTTTCGTATGTCAGTGATTTCCGTGCACTCTAGGAGCACGTGTGCCACCGTTTCCTCCGTCCCCATGCAGGCCCTGCATAAGGGACTGTCCGTTACACCTATTGTGTGGTAGTGTTTGTTCAGTGAGCAATGCCCGGTGATGGTCCCCGCCACCATTCGCAGGCTTTTCCTGTCCATGTGTAGGAGGCGCCTGCTTAGTTTTTTGTCTAGGTTTGGCATCGCCTCCTTGGACTGCCTGCAGCCTGGTGCCGAGGACCAACATTTCTGGGCTTGAACGTGTGTGTGTTCTTTTAACCATGTGCGCAGCTGGGTGGGGGGGAGCGGCACGATGGGCTCTGGTCCGAAAACCGTCGTGTTGGACCCCCTCCTGGCCAGTTCATCCGCCGCATCATTGCCGAGTGATCCGCTGGGCCCCTTTATCCATTGTAGTGTCACAGTGTTGCGGTTCTCGACCGCCGAGCGTTGCAGCGCGTTGTGACATTCTAGTATGAGTTTAGATGTGATATAGTTTTTCCCTAGGGATTGTAGTACTGAGGCACTGTCGGAAAGTATACGGATGTGGCTATCCGGAAAGACAATTGTCTTTCCGTAAATAATAATAACTGCTGTTGCAAATCTATCTCGCGAACAAATAGTATAAAATACTTAGGCGTAACAGTTGATAGCACTATGTCCTGGAACGAGCACATTGGTTCATTAGTTGCACGGGTTAGGAAACTGATATTCGTGTTTAAAAAATTAAGATCCTCAGCGGACCTCCCTACGCTTAAGACAGTTTACTATGCACTAGCCAACTCCATCCTGAACTATTGTATAACCGCATGGGGTAGTTCAGGAAAGTGTTTAATGCTTCGTTTAGAAAGAGCGCAGCGAGCGGTTCTTAAAGTTATGTCACACAAACCAGTTCGTTTTCCAACTGAGGAACTGTATGCATTGTTGCAAGTACCTAGGGTAAGACACAGTTTCCTTTTGAACTTAATTTTAAGAAAACATACTGAACTTAGTTTCGACCACAGCTTTAGCAGCCAGAGTAGGCGGAAACGTAGACCTGTTAAAGTCTGCCCAGTAGTAGTAGCTCGCATTGTAATAGTTAGACGACAATACATCTTCATAAGCCCAATTTTGTATAACAAAATAAATGAAATTTTGAACATTTACCCCCTTACTTCACGCGAATGTAAATCAAAAACACATAAGTGGCTCAGTTCTTTGACTTATGAAGAGCTTGAAGATGTTGTGAAAGCTTAAAATAAAAAGACATAAATAAAAATTGGTAACGTCCCTTTCATTCCTCACTGCCTTCCAAATCGCAAGGGTAACGAACATACGCACCTTCCTACCTTTACATATATACACATTCACTCACACGCCTACACATACATACACTACACATACATTCCACGCATACACACACTCATTCATTCCAAAATTTAAAAAAAAAAAAAAAAAAAATTTTTTTGTTTCTTTTCCTTTTATATTAATTCATGGAACACTGTAGTCTCCCCTCTTGGAGGTGGGCGCTAATGGTCGCGACACAGTATTTCATACTAATGTGATTGTTAACGTACACAAACTTTTGTAAACTGATTTTTGTTCCAATAAATATTTGTATTTGTATTTGTAGTTCCTGATTTGTATGAGAACGCGCGTCGCCGCTTGTCTCCCACTCTTTAGCTCCACTACAAACCCGGCCCGTTACGTATGCGAATTATGCACACAAATAAATTTACACTTAAATCGAGAGCTTGCTACTGATTGTAACTCACTGTTGATAAACATGCGCCGTGCATCACGTCCAATCAGGGCAAAGGACGAAACGTCAATGGTTGAAGTGTTGAGGACGCAACGCATGCAGTACATTGTAAGCGGACTTGGTCATTGCGTTGATTAAGCGAGTACACATCGGGCAATGTATATTTTCTGTAACTTGTTGCAATAATGTTGTTAATGTGAGGAACTTCATAGTAATCAGAATATTTTTATGTTTTTTACAAATAAAATTGTAATTAAATGTTATTTTTGACTTATCGATGGAAAGATATTCCTCGCTCTATACTTGCAGTCTGACTTTTTTTTTTACGGGTTATAATTGCACAATACGGCATTTTAAAGCAAAGCTCTGTGTTCTGAAGTAGTCCGAAGCGCACTAAACGCGGTGAATTAATTAATCGGTTGAGCTATGATTTTCGAACCATAGTCGTGGCGCGGTCGCCACGCCCACATTACCATTCCAACCTTATTCATCTATTCCGTGAGGTTGCTTCTAGGTAAAAGACTTAGACTCCCAGGTTATAGCTATCCCCTTGCGGGAATGTTCTAACGAGATACTGCGGTTCCGGAACTTAAGAGCAGCTAAAGGAACATGGTGGGTTTTTAGTCAATAGAAGTCTGACACTCCCTTCCGCTTAATCCAGAGCGGGAGAAGTCATTCGATTTTCCCACCCGGGAAAAAAAAGGTTATAGCTATCAGGAAACACAGACTAATTCCTCACTTTACACACTAGCTTTTTCTTGTTAATAATGTTTTTAACCCCCGACGCAAAAAGAGGCGTGTTATAAGTTTGACGTGTCTGTGTGTGTGTGTCTGTCTGTCTGTGGCATCATAGCTCCCGAACGGATGAAGCGATTTCAATTTAGTTTTTTTTTTGTATTAAAGGTGACTTATGTGCGAGTGTTCTTAGACATGTTTGATTAAATTCGGTTGAGCCGTTTAAAAGTTGTGGGGAGTGAAAGTGGGGATGAATAATTGAATATTGTAAAATATACCCAAGTGGCGTATCAAATGAAATAACTGACAAAAACTATGGTAGGTAAAAAGTTTAAAAAGCATAAAATGAAATTAATTTTTAAATTAATTTTTATTATTTTCTCTACAGGGCTGGCGTCCTAGGCCTGATGTTACACTCAACCTACAACCACGAGGTGATGGAGCGCATCACAACCAAAGCGACGGAGAACGGCAAAGTGACCGCCAAGGATGGTTCCTGACATAGAGACGCGGGGCCGGCCTCCGAGCACTCCGAGTCACAGACTAGGGAACAGACGAGAGATATAATATAAATAAGATAGACTAATAAATGTATTTGATTAAGTTGGTAATTTTATTTGTATGTTATCATCTTGCTCTTATCTCATTTATTTGGGATCGGTGCAACATGTTTTATTTATTCATTTACACTTCATTTAGTTTCACTTTAACTATCTCGGTGGCCTAGTGGTCGCAAGCGCGACTACATTGTAAATGTGAGGAGAATGTAGGTTACCTATTCTTTCTTCGTTGTTTTTACTTTCACTATAATTTCTTTAATGATGTCAAGCAGTTTGAGTACTTGTGTGGCCTACCCAAATGTACTTACTTTGGTATTGTTCGTCAAATTGTTGAGCTCCTTAAGTTCTAAGTTGAGCTACACGATAACTGACAAATGCTTGCACTGTCTGGACAGGTCCGCTCAAAGAGCAATGCAGAGTGTCCATAGTAACTTTGGCTCGATATAAAATTCTCACGGCCATTGATGAAAATAATTTTATTGTGTGTAGTTCAATACTAAGAACTGTTTCTTAGCATTTAATATTGTATAGAACTGCTAACAAAAAAATATTGCATAAATACAAATATGGAATTTTGAGGTTATTACAATTTGACTATACATGTTTGTACATGCTAACATTTAGCACTAAAGTAATTACTTCTGTCTAATTAAATAAAAGTACTTTACTTCGAGAATAGAGGTCCACTGCTGTAACAATGAACGAACTTCTTCGCATTCTACTAAATACCTCCGCATTCGGAAAACATTCAATCCACAATTAGTGCAACGTTGTTGGTTAGACATGGTCACAATAATGAATGTACTTCAACACTTCGAAAAGCAAGAGTCTCAAAAAACAGAGAAGGAAACGTTAACGCATGCACTTCGCAATATCACCGACAATAACAACTCAAAGAGAATGTAATATGTATTATTTTTTTTTTTCTTCTCTTCTTTGGCAACTGAGCCGGTGTCGACTATTCTGCCAGTGTCATGTTATGACGGCACCGAAGGTAGGCCGTCGAACTTTGTACTTTGTGGTAGCTGTTAGTTCAGCTGCAAGGACGAACACATGAGTTAAACATATAATCTACTATATACAAGCTAAGATATAGTATACTATATATATATATTATAAAACACAGACTATTATCTACACAATAACTATACACATATTACGCACTACTTACATTTTAATCTCATTATCTGTTATAAATTTAGATAGGAGATTAATTAATTTAGGAGAAAAGTGGGTAAGAAGGGTATGGATGTTGGTTGGGAGAGGAATACTGCATTTGGGAAGTTTTTGGTATAAATCAAAGGATCTATTGTTTAGGGAGCAGGAGAAGAAAATGTGATCTAGGGTACCCTCAGCAAGCCCACACTCGCACAGGGAGCTGTCACGGACATGTATTTTATGCAAGAATACTGGGCTACAACAATGTCCGAGTCTAAGTCTGCAGAGTGACGAAACAGTCTTCTTGGACAATTTAGAGAATTTAAAAAACCAGGGTTTCTTCTGAATTTCAGGTTGTATAGCGGCATAGTACTTACCTTTGGTTTTTGAGGTCGACTTCCATGTTTCAGCCCACAAGTTAAATAACTTGGGTCTGGCACCATTCTGCAAATCATAGTTCTGTGCTACGTAGTGCTTTCGATCAGCCGGATTCGATGTGGCATACTTTGCTAACGAATCAGCGCACTCATTGCCAACAATACCCGAGTGGCCGGGGATCCAGGCTATCTCGATGTCCAAGCCGCTTTGGGAGCAATCAAATAACAAGTTCTTAATATCCATAATGATTTGACTATTAATTTTGCTGTAAAGTTGATTTTGTTTTAGGGCCTGGATACTACTACGTGAATCTGAAAAAATTACTGATCTTGTTATTTGATGGGATTTTATATAGTGTATGGCTTCTAAAATACCAATACACTCCCCTGTAAATACTGATGCTTCTGGTGGACATTTAAATAATAAAGCAATTTTTGAATTTTGAAAATAAACAGCAACCCCTGTGGATTCGGTATCAGATAGTTTTGAAGCATCAGTGAAAAATAAATTCCATCCTTCCCAATACCGCTTAACAGCTGACTCAAAGTCATCTCTAGGGTTTTGGGAATCTTTGATATGCCCAGTCCCAAAACGGCTTTGGGTTCGAAATGAATCGTTTCGTATGTGGTGGTGAAGACCGGGAGAGTTGAGTATTGACAAACTGGCGCGGAGAGGTGTTTAAGCTCTCTGTACCTGTTTATCAATAGAGGAACTGTTTTATTATTCCAATAGGGAGAGTTATTAATTGAGAGGTCAATCTGTTGTAAAATTGGGAGCAAAGGATGGGATGAAAGTGAAAAAACTTTAGTCAGAAAGCGATCTGCCAGGTATTGTCTCCTAAGGTGCAGAGGAGGTTCTGCGCATTCAACTTGAAGTGCATTTATGGGAGTGGATTTCATGGCCCTAATGACAATTCTTAAACATTTTGACTGGATGCTAATCAATTTTTTAAGAGCTTCTTTGTTGCAGGGCTCTAACAAAAAGCTGCAATAATCTAAAGCACTTCTGGTCAATGCATTGTAGATCAGTTTAAGGGTGTAGGGGTGAGCTCCCCACCAAACCCCAGCCAAGGCCTTGAGAACTGATACAGATTTTTCACATTTTTTTACCACGCTGTTAATGTGATCAACTCCAGTCAACCTTGAGTCTAAAGTTACTCCCAGGAACTTGGCACTTTTCTTAACTGGGATGGTTTGTCCATCAATATTTATATCAATTGGGGGTACAGAACACTTGCGGGTAAAGATGACCGCTGTACTCTTTGGCACACTTAATGACAGACCGTGATCAAGAAGCCATTGGTTTAGTGAGGACAGAGAGATATTCATTGAAAGAGCGGCATCCTGAATGGAACTGCCACAGACCAACAAAGCAATATCGTCAGCATACTGAAGGATTTTGCAGTTGAAGTTAAGAGATGAGGGCAAGGTAGCTGTATAAATATTGTATAATGGGGGACTAAGAACAGATCCTTGAGGTAATCCTCTCCAGACAGTTCTTTGATCGGAGTCAGCCCCAGGGAATCTTAATTTAATTGTGCGGTTGGAAAATATGCTACCAATAATGCGAGAAATCCTACCCGGGATTCTCAGCTCGTGCAGCTTGTGCCTGAGATTGGGGAGGAGGACTGAATCATAGGCAGCTGATATATCCAGGAAGACAGCAACCACAGACTCATTCCTGCTGAGGGCCAGTCGGACCTCTGACGTGAGGATACCTACACTGTCAGCCGTGCCCAGACCTTTCCTAAAGCCGAACTGAGTCGCCGGGAGCAGTCTCCTGTTTTCAACCAACCACACTAACCGATTTTTAATTAAATGTTCTAAAAGTTTTAAGAGTATGGATGATAAGGCGATGGGTCTGTATGAGCAATGATCATTAGGATCTTTGCCTGGTTTTAATAATGGAATAACAACTTGAACCTTCCACTCTGTGGGAATGAAGCCGGATGTAAAGCAGAAATTAGCCAAATCCAGGTAATATTCGTGAGTTTTTGGACCCGCTTTAGAAATAAAGGAGTAAGTGAATCCATCCACTCCTGGGGCAGAGTCTCTTACATGGGATAACACGGTTTTTAGTTCGTCCAAGCTAAATGGTTTGTTCATAGGGTCGTCAGTGTTGTCTACATCTTCAATGTCAACACTGGCGTCTTCCTTAGTTGGAACATAAGCTGGAGCGATTTTAGAGAAAAACCGGTATCCCAGTTCCTCCGTGATATTATTCGAAGAGATGGGTGCTAAACTGCTCCTAAAGTGTTTAACTTTACGCCAAACTACCGAAACCGGAGTGGATGGACTCAGCGAACTACAAAATTTTGCCCAACCTTCGCGTTTTTTTCTTTTAAAGGATTTTCTGGACTTAGCTAATATCTGCTTGAAAGCAATGAGTTTGTCCAGGTTCATATCGCTATTAACTGTCTTTTCGGCCTCATTCCTGGCCCTGACCATGTTAGTGCATTCCCTATCCCACCATGGTGGGGAAGGAAGTCTACCGGAGTGGGGTTTTTTGGAAGGGAGGCAATCATCTGCTGTGGAGGAGACAGTGGAAGAAAAGGATAAAAAACACTCATGGGCATTATTCTCATTCACTTTTGGCAGGGTTGATATCCTTAAATCCAAAATTTTGGAATACAGATCCCAATCCGCTGCATTGAGTTGGTGTTTTAAAAGAGGAGGGGAAACTTTGATGGGAGTATTTTTGGAAGGGAACTCAATTATGATAGGATAGTGATCACTTCCATAGGTCATATCCAAGCGACGCCAAATGAGAAGACTAGATATATATTGTTTTACAACAACTGTTTGTGTTTGTAATGTCAATCAATTCCCTTTGTGTCACTTTTGACACTTGTTCGAGTTTTTATTTCGCAAAATAGTCAACATCTCCTTTGCTTGCCATGTATAAAAATAGAATAGAGTTTTTATTCTCAATAATTAAAATATTATTTCAGATTTTTTATATAATTAAATGCGATTATTGTTCACCACATATTGTTACTATTTTTAATATAGAAAAGAATACATAAAACAATAAAGAATTTGAAATAAAAACTGATTAATAAGTTTTATTGACAACTCAACCTTTTTTCGACGATTTCCGGTCAGCTATTTGTTTATTAATAAATCAATTCTAATGAAGAAGTTCTCGAAAGAAATTAAATACAAACTTATAGTTTAGATTTTATTGTATAGATTCTTATACATTAAAGATAAATGGCCGAGCCATTTTAAATTTAAAAGTTGTGTAGGCCAGGATCCGTCTTTGTTCTTTGCGTGGTTATTTCCTCAAAAGAATACCACAGACATGAACCTACATGCTTCTCATATACAAATACAAATTGTCTGGACTTTAAAAGAGACTTTGACCTCTGAGTTTGTTTCGGTGTTTCTTCTCAGAGTAGTCAGTTAGGAAATACCGGCCTCATCTAGCTAAACTAAACTTAACACGCAAAAAAACATGACGTGTAAAAGTTTTATTTATAACCAATTTACAAAATAAATATTTCATTTCATTTCATTACAGAGAAAAAGTTTTCGGGTTCGATTTGAAATTTTTCCGGGCACGAATTTTCAAAAAAATTCGTGTTCGGGACGGGCAAAAAGTGTTATTGGGTTTTTCAGTTAGAAAGTTGCCTGGAGTTTTGAAGTTGTTTTTTATTTTTTTTTTATTATGAATCAGCCCGCTCTTGACCTCGATCACACCTGATGGTAAGTGTAAGATGAGGTCTACGATCGAACGAGCGAGCCCAGAAGATGCCTTTTCACTCTTGCTTTAAACGCTGACGGGTCATATGTGGCAGGGAACACAGAAGCCGGCAGAGAGTTCCACACCTTGGCTGTGCGCACAGTAATTATTGAGGAAAAGCGCTTAGTCCGACAAGACGGTATATCTACCAAATCTTGCGGTACGTCTGGTAGACCGGGAGTAAAAGGGGGATGAAGGGAGCTCCTGCGCACACTCCGAAGTATAATCTGTAGAAGATAGACAGGCAAGCAACGTTTCGCCGGTGAGCCAGGCTATGAAGTATGCCTGCCAGAACCTCGTCACCTATGAGCCTTTTAGCTCTGCGTTCGATCGAGTCAAGTGCAGCTAACTAGTATTTTGCTGAGCCATCCCACAAGTGACTGCAATACTCCATACAGGAACGGACCTGTGCTTTATATAAATTCAAAAGCTGTCCAGGTGTGAGGTATCGCCTCACTTTCTGTAGGATGCCCAGCTTTTTGGCTGCAGTCTTAGCTTTAGACTCAATAGTTGAGCCGAAGTTGAGGTCAGACGTCAACTCCATGCTCCAGGCGGTCGGTAATAGGTACAGATGCACTTCTGAAAGTGGCGGACCATTCAAACTGGCTCTTTTTAGCGGAGAAAAGACAAGCCTGTGTTTTTAAAGCGTTGAATTTGACTGATTTGGTGGTGTAATAACCCACGGAAAGTAAGATAAGCCGTTGGTCCTGCGCTCGATCTCTATCCAGTCGTGTCGGATTTCCGGCCCATCGGACAATGAGAGTAAAGGAACAGTGTACCTGCGCACAAACTTGTGCACTACCTATAATATCTCCTGCGCAGGTGGCTAATCAATTATGAGATTGGCTGCCGTGACTGAAATCGGTTATGAGGACTATTACAATTACTTACACTTTATGCACATACGTACAAAGGCGGAATTAATGCCGTAGGCATTCTCTACCCATAGGCGTAGGAAGGGGGGGAGCCGGGTGGGCCGTGCCCACCCCAGAATGGTCTGGTGCCCACCCGAGAATTTTTACTAACAAACAATTATGGCTGAAAAATTTTAAAATCTGGCCAAGTGTGAGTCGGACTCACTCATGCAAGGTTCCGTTATGCGATACATGTTAAATTAATTTATGTGAAAATTTTCATTTCGTACGTTAAGAGTTGACGCAACTTTGATAAGCGATCAGTGCTTCCACTACTGGGGGCCAGGTATCTCTAGATACGCCAATGTCTCTACCAGTCAAGTTAGAGTGGTGAAGAGATAGTGTGGGAGGTGCAATACGTATATACCTACGTGAAAAACGAAATTAATAAAAAATAAAACCCGGTCAAGTGCGTGTCGGGCCACGCGCAGTGAAGGGTTCCGTAGTTTTTATAACAGCCAAGTGCGTGTCGTATTCTCTGACTGATCGTTTCGTACCTTGCTCTAACTAAAAGCCAAACATTACTACCTAACTAATTTGATTTCCTATAAATAAATCCTCACCTGATCCGAAAATTTTGCACGGAAAGTTTCAATTTTTTTTAGAGATTTGTATAAATAAAACTTGTCATAGTGTTTTGAATTTAAATATATTCTATTATTACTATTTCAATCTCCAAATTCCTACACTCAACGAGACTTGATTATGAATTTCACAATTAAACTATTTCAATTTTATCTCTGTGTGAACACCGTGGATTTTAGTCAGTAAAAGTCTGACAGTCCCTCCCACCCTGCCCGGAGTGGGAGGACTTATTTGATAATTTTACACACACAATCTGAAGAATTTTTTTTTTTTACACTCTATCTCAATAACTTCATTGTTTTTAGGTAGGGCCACTCGTAGTTCAGCACACTAAGGCTGGTCACTACTCAACCGGGCGATCCTGTGGTGACCTCTAAAATTAAAGGCCCCCAGCCAGGGCTTACAAACTAGAATTACATTTTAAACAACCGTACGCTAAGGGCACTCCCTGTGGAATACGGGCCTCGGCATAGCGGGGTCGTTGGTGGAGGGCAGCAAAGGGACAGGCTGGGTCCATATTATTTAAGGGGTTATTTATCGCTACTGACTCAGCATCGCGGGCTGGCTCGTTTGGCAAAGGTCGGGGAGAGTTTCCGTTACAAGTACGCGGACGTCGTGATGGGCCTCGTCGGCGAGGCTGGAATACGGAACGTGTTTTATTTCTGTATTTTCTAAGAGTGCTAGTTTCCCTACTGCTCTCTTGTCGGATGTTGGTCTAGGTCATGGGTTTTCAATCCGCGGCCCGCGGGCCGCTTGCGGCCCGCGGTTGCTTTCTTGGCGGCCCGGACGCTTGCTTGACAAGCCCAAAATCTATTTGTTACATATCTATACCTACCTATGTACATACTGGGCATGCGGCGAGGAGCCTACGCACATTTATTCCACGCGAAACGCAAACGACATTATGATTCCAAACATTCCAGTAAGTTTGCACATCTTTAAGGACAATTACGCATTGATAAGGTGGAGTCCCTGAAGAAACAACTTTAAAGACTAAGCATTCATTTTACAAACAGAATGAAGACAGTGAAGCAAGTGTAAAAGTAAGCTACATTATTTCAGAGAAAATTGCACGTAAGTCAAAACCATTTACTGACGGCGAATTCATAAAAGAATGTATGGAGGCTGCAGCAGACGTTTTATGCCCCTCGCAAAAGCAACTTTTCTCGAAAGTCCTTCTGGCGTTAGAGTAGCAAGGAGGATAGAAGAGTTGGCTGGGGATATCGAAAGAACATTAATGGAACGCGTGCCGCGATTTGTTTACTATTCCGTTGCACTCGACGAAAGTAAAGACTTAAGTGACGTTAATTTTGATATTACAGAAGAAATGGCTGCTCTAGTTCCAATGAAAGGCAGCACAAGAGGATGTGATTTGTTGGAGTCGCTAAATTCCGTCTTAGACAGATATAACCTCAAATTATCAAATTTGTCTGGTATCACCACAAACGGTGCACCTTCTATGGTTGGCAAAAATGAAGGACTTGTTGCTTTAATAAAGAAAAATAATCCCGATGTCTCCTTTGTATAGTACCACTGCATTTTACATCAAGAAAATGTATGTGCAAAGTCCCTTAATATTCAAGATGTCATGAGTGTTGTGGTAAAAACCGTTAACTTTATCAAATCTTCGGGGTCTAAACCACAAGCAATTTCAGGAGTTTTTCAAAGAAACGAATGCTGAATATGGTGACATAACTTATTTCTGTGAAGTTCGTTGGCTCAGCAGAGGAAAGATGTTAAAACGTGTGTTTGATTTGCGGAAGGAAATTGCAGCATTTATGCAAAGTAAGGATAAAGCTGTTCGGCAATTCACTGATGAAGCATGGCTGAGTGATTTGGGTTTTCTCACTGTTTTGTTATTACATCTCAATTATTTAAATAAGAAACTGCAAGGAAAAGATAATTTGATTAATGAGCTATTTGACACTTTAAAAGCGTTTGACATGAAGATGGATTTATTAAAAAAAATGTTACCACTTATTTTCTACATATGTTTTCTTGCGAAATTTCAAACATCGACAAATATGTATATTACTGCGCTGCAAGATCTGAAAACTCGACAATTCGACTCACGTTATACCGATTTTCAAAAAAATTAAATGATCCTGAATTTGTTTGCTCGCCCATTCAACGTTTCTGTCGAAGAGGTTCAGATGGAATTGATAGAGTTACAGTGCAACTCTAAGTACATTGAAAGATAAATTTAATTTAGGTTTGCTAGAGTTTTACTCAAAATACATAAGTTCCGATTTTCCTAAAATCAGAGATCATGCACTGAAAATGGCATGTCTGTTTGGCACAACTTATCTATGTGAGCAGTTATTTTCTCGAATGAAAAATGTGAAGTCCCGGGCAAAAACCAGAATCACCGATGTTCACCTTGAGAACAGTTTAAGAATTTCAACGACTTCTATAAAGGCAGATATTGACAAATTAATCAAAAACAAACAATGTCAAACATCTCATTGATTATGTTTGATTCCTTTTTATATAATTTTTGTAATAAATAAGTTTAACATTTGAATAGTGTTTTTATTTACTTTTGAAATTAGCTGCACCCTGCGGTTTAACCTATGTAAGTCCCGATCCCGTAGGAATATTGGGATGATCGGGGTAGTCTATGTCCTATTCTAGAACTTCAGCTATCTGCATTCCAAGTTTCATCGCAATCCGTTTAGCCGTTTACGCGGTAGATGGTAGGTAACAAACATACAGACACACACACACTTTCGTATTTATAGTGTTCGTAGGATGTTTCCCTTGTGTTGCGGCCCGCCGAACCAAAATTAAAGTATTTTTGGCCCTTTACTTTAAAAAGGTTGAAGACCCCTGGTCTAGGTCTAGGACGTTACGCGGGCGACGAACCCGAGAAATATTGGCGGGCGGCCGATACGATCAGGGGTTGGGTACTACTAAGTCCTAATAGACTATATACTTTTTTTTTTTTTAACCTGGTAAAATGATCAAATAAGTCCTCCCACCCCGGGCAGGGTGGGAGGGACTGTCAGACTTTTACTGACTAAAATCCACGGTGTTCCTTCAATAACCCTTTACGTACCGGGGTCACGGTAATGGGATAAGTCCCACGACCCCGGCAGGCTTCGGCCCTCTGCAGAGGGCCTCGTCATGTTGCTGACGCTCTTTGAGGCGCGCGTGGAACACAACGCGCCGTCGACCCGGGTATGGTCCATGGTCGGACTGCGAGTTGCCCTTTACTCGCTGTCCGCATGCCCGCGCCTACGGTGGCCGGAGATCGTCGGCCGACGTCCGACGCCGTGGGCGTCTACCACTGCGGCTGGGCTGGAGGGAGGACGCCATCCTCTCCCTCACGCGGCCCGCCTCCTCCTTCGGAAGCATGACTGCTTCGCAGAAGGAGGCGACCGCTTCCCACTCCCTCTCGCCCCGCAGCATGGCCAATGCCGGGCGCGAGAGGTCTCCGCCTATCGCCGCCGTGAGGACACGTCGGTGCTCTGCCCAGGCGGGGCAGTCTTGCACCGTGTGCTCTACGGTGTCCTCAGGGCGACCCTCGCAGTGGTGACACCCAGGCGTTTCCTCCTTTCCCATCAGACACAGGTACCTCCTGAAACTTCCGTGTCCGGTGAGGACCTGCGTCATGCGGTAGGTCAGGACGCCGTGACGCCGATCTAGCCACTCCTCAAAGAGGGGTCTTATCGCCGCAATTGCGGCGTGCCCGGATAGACTATGTACTTTTTTTTTTTTTTTTTTTTTTTTATTGTTTTTTTTTTTTTTTTTTTAACGTGGTAAAATTATCAAATAAGTCCTCCCACTCCGGGCAGGGTGGGAGGGACTGTCAGACTTTTACTGACTAAAATCCACGGTGTTCCTTCAATAACCCTTTACATACCGGGGCCACGGTAACGGGATGAGTCCCACGACCCCGGCAGGCTTCGGCCCTCTGCAGAGGGGGCCTCGTCATGTTGCTGACGCTCTTTGAGGCGCGCGTGGAACACGACGCGCCGTCGACCCGGGCATGGTCCATGGTCGGACAGCGAGTTGCCCTTTACTCACTGTCCGCATGCCCGGGATAGACTATATACTAGTACATTTTTCAAATTGTCCGAATAGAGTGCGCACTAGTAACATGGGCGTTATTTCACGTCACTATTTACAGAAACTGGCTACAGGGCATGTAACTGAATCACTAGTTTCGAGTCCAAAGACAAACTAGTGATTTTCATAAACAAGTGATTTGGTACTTAAGTGAGTTACACGTTAATGCAGTGACCGAATCACCGAAGGGGCGAATGATAAGAAACTAAATGAACGAAACAAGTGACGTTACAACTTTACGCGCATGTCCGTCGCATAATCGCATTCGTTGCAAAGCGACCGAGTCGAGAACTCCAGGAAACTAGAAAAGGAATCCCGACTAACCCCGAATGATGACACGATTTAATCCGAACAAAATAAATCGGAGTTAGGTGTATTGAAATGCATACAATTTTCATACGTAATTACTTTAGTTTAGAGATTAGTTTCGATTTTTTTTGGACGGCTCTGGTGACGAGTGGGGGAAGGAACACAAATTGAGATCGGAATTCGTGTTATTATTTGTTTACTTATTTATTTAGTTCGTTTATGAATATTGCATAATAAGTTACTATTGATTTCGAAAGCGACCTCCATTCATGTTTTTTTTTTTTAAATACGTTGAATAATATAGTGTGTAAATCTAAATAGTGTAGTTAGTGTAAAAAACTGTAAATAATTAACTTTTTCGGTAGTCGTCATGTCTCGATGCAATTCCTGTGTCCTGTCACTGTGGGAATATTTCCAAAAAATTGGAACTGAAAACAAGCCAAGTGCAACAAGTGTGGTGAAATTTATAGCTTTAAAACTTCAACAGCGAATTTAAAAATGCATTTAAAGAGGAAACATCTTGATGCATATGAAAAGTGTTTCTTCAGCACAGTCGAGGTCTCAAGAAACAAGTCGTGGACAAGAAATTCCAAGTGATGTTCAACGTGGACCTTCATCGTCCAGCTCAGTTATTGCGTTAATATGTAAAAACAGTCTGTGTTTCCTGATCGCTATAACCTGGGAGTCTTTAAGTCAAGAGTGAATAGGTTACTTCTAGGCAAGCGTGCTTCATATTCGACCACATCATCACTTACCATCAGGTGAGATGGTGGTCAAACGCAAGCCTATTATCAATTTAAAAAAATGTATATACAATCAAATGGACTTCTAAATACGCCTGCTTATCTCTGATTACAGAAAAAAATAGGAAGAAATTATGCAGTCATGCAGAGGGCCGAAGCCTGCCGGGGTCGTGGGATGAGACTTATCCCATTACCGTGACCCCGGTACGTAAAGGGTTATTGAAGGAACACCGTGGATTTTAGTCAGTAAAAGTCTGATAGTCCCTCCCACCCTGCCCGGGGTGGGAGGACTTATTTGATAATTTTACCACGTTAAAAAAAAAAGCCTGAAAAACGGATGAAGGGAAGTTCATTTGTGTTGTCTTAGATCATTGTGTAACTTATTAAGCCGGGTCCGCTGCGACGTGTTTTCGTGTTTGCAAACAGTAAAACATTGTTTGCTAACAGAATATAGGCGTGACCTAACAGTTTTGTTAGCAAAAACACAATAACATGTTTGCCGAGATGAATGGATAACATCCCCCGCGTTCGCCTGCGGGGAGGGGAAAAGTGACGCATTTTGTGTTCGCGCTCACTATCCCTATTTTTTAATCTCAGAGACAGAATTGCCACACCTAATCTCATGTCAGGAGGAATCACATCGTTCCTCCAAGTTGTTTTCTTCTCTATATCTGGTAAAATTAATGATAGCAGCTCTTGATAATCACTTTCTGAACATCTAAAACTAAACAAAAACATTACAATAGACGCAACGGACGGGCGGTTTTACTAACATATTTTGATAACATGTTTTGTTAGAAAATTGGCGCAGCGGACCCGGCTTTACGTAGGTAATCATTTATTATTTTCGTTTCGCAAATAACTGTAACACTTCGATAAAATCACCATGTTGAATAACTGCGAATCAACAAAATTTTAAAAGTAACTAGTTACTAAAATCACTAGTTTTAGAGATGAGTCGTATTTACTAGAACAAATCCGAAGAATAGGTAAATTTCGATACTAGGCGGCACCTATTCTCACTTTGACAACACCTAGTGATATATAGATAGATACTTCGTAATACTTAGTCTTGTCGAGACTAGGTGGTACTCATTCGGATCGAGTATTCTCGGATCGAATGATTACTGACTAGTCTCAAGTATAAAGTTCAATTACTAGGTACCAACCTAGTCTTATCACCAGTGATCGGAGTAGGTAGATTGATTTTTGGTACTTGTATCATAAATGCACACAGAAAGAATAACATGGATAAGCCATTTTCCCGGAAAGTAATTCCGGTATTTCCGGATTCAATTAAACATTGTTAATGTTGGTAGTGATATTATTCCTACTCCATTCAAAATTTAAAGGAAGGTATAAAAACTAAATTAATTCATTATTTATCTGTTGAATAATAAAAACAATCTAATTCCGATCGAAGCTTTAATTTTTATTTTTTTATTTTTAGCCTTTTATGGCTAGAACTTTTATAGATAGACATAAATTGTTGCACTTAAATTTAAATATTTTCATAGTGGTCATGGTAATTTGCATTAAGGGTAGAATAAATGACGGGGCCCCATAGAGGGCCAATGCCTGCTGGGGTCGTGAGACTGTTCTAAGGATGCACCACGACTCTGAAACGTAAAGGGCATACGAAGGAACAGGTTGATTTTAGTCAGATTTTAGGACCAAAAAAAAGGGGTAGAATAAAGAAAAAAGATAAAAATCAACATTGTTTATCGTTAAATATGTACATTTTACATTTATTCACATTTTTAATCTTCATCGATTTCAATGTCAGTTTCCTGGTAATCCTGATCTTTACAATTAAAATATATAACTATGAGTTTCTCTATGTTTCAATTTTCAACCTATTTCTTTTAACATCTAAAATCCATTTATAAATGGAAAAAGACCGTTCTACATCTGACGATGTCAAAGGAGCAAATTTTAAAAAAGGTATTAAATTATGTGTTATTTTTTTCAATGGCCTCACTATATTCTCTAAGTGTGTCTAAATCTGGGTTTCGTTCCATAACACATTCTATTTTATTTTTTATATTTTCTGAATTGCACTGATTTATAGCATCTCTGACGTTGTCAAATGCTAAAAGTGAATCTGTCAACGATAAATTATGCTTTTGCAATTCTTTAAAGACAAATGAATTATAAAATAATTGTCTTTAATGTAATTTAAATCTTCTTTTAAATTTTCTTTTTCTATAATATTTTTTGCCTCTCGAATAGATACCGCATCAGAGCTGCTTAAACAAGATAATACTTCTTTTATTTTTTCAAAGTTTTGAGCGTAATAAAATGCTGCCTCTAACCAAGTGCCCCATCTTGTAACAACTGGTTGGGGAGGTAGCGGCAAATCTGGATATTTTTCTTTAAAAATTTTGACTCTACTTGGGGCTTTCAAAAATACCTTTTTAACATTTGCTATTAAAATGTTAACATCGTGATATTCTAACCTAATTTGCTCAGATACGCGATGAAGAGAGTGCGCCAAACATGTTACGTGCTTCATTTCAGGTAAGTATTGTTTTAAATTTCGTCCTGCAGACAGCATATATGCAACGCTATCAGTGCAGAGGACAAGAATGTTACCTACCTTCGATTCAAAAGAATCTTCCCAAAAGTTTTCCAAACATTCTAACACAAATTGCGTGATTGTTTGTCCATTAACTACAGTTAGCATTTTACATGCTACCAAATAAGGTCTAGTCAAATGGCTAGGATGTAATGGTTTTATTAAAAAATGGACTATATAGCGACCTAAAAAGTCTGTCGTTTCATCTAATGATATCCATAGTTTATCCTTTTTATAATTTTGCCTAATCGAATTGATTTTATTCTTAAAAAACTTGTCCAAGTAAACTTTCCGTAACTGTGATTCATCTGGCAGAGTACGATTAGTACACGTACAACAACAGGTACTACACATATATTTTTTAAAGAAATCTTGAAAAGTAGTATTTTTCATCTGAGACCACGGAATATTGCACAAAATGAGAAATTTTATAAGATCGAAATAAAATTCCTCTTCGGGCCACTCAAACTTTCCCTGGTGTACTGCTCCTTCGATATGTCTTTTAACGTTTCCTTTATTTATGGTTTTCAAATGGCTTTCACATTTTGAACAGTATATTGTACCACTAGCGTGATCGTAAAGTAGTTCGGGATGACCGGATATCCATTTTTCTACAGTTTCAGCCTTGATGTTTGCCATATCTGAACTCTGTTGTAGAGATGGAACCTCGTATATATCACCTAAAACAAAGACATGAAAAAAATACATTTTATTTAGTTTATTTAGCTTACTCCGTTTGTTTTATTTTTCGTGGATCAAATTTAGTCATTGAAATTTCACCCTCTTCCTGTCAACCGATTGATCTAAAATTTGCTATTCGCCTTTGATTCTGGTGACAATACAATTATGTATATTCAATATTATTGTCAATCCAAAATGGCTGCCGCTACAAGATGGCGGACAACTTAGTTTTTTTTCAATCCCATCAATATGGGTATCAAATGAAAGGGCTTGTTATGTAGAATATTTTGTAGAGAAGTAGATAAGGCCTATAGTAATTTATTTTACCAATACATTGCAAGAGGACACAGCACACAGGGCATTCAAATTATATACGGATTTCAGTAAAATGTCGGTTAATAGTGGAGTTAGCTGAATTGCGACTACATTACTAGAATATCATAATTTTGTTTCGCACTAAGCTCACTGGTTCATACTCTATTAAAGATTTAACAATATTAAGACTCATGGTATGTTCAGCAGGTTAAGCGAACAAACACAATACTAAAAATATTCTTATAGTACATCCAAACATGCTTTATACTCCTTGTAACTAGTAAAATATTACTTACCAAAGCTTGGTTTAAATATGTAGATCCAATTCAATAGTGAAAAATCTGAGTCCGTATATTCGAGCCAAATCGTGGTTTAGAGCAGATTCCAGAAGTCAGTATGTACACAAGCCAGGGTCAAGTAACGTTTTCACAACACAGTAACAAACAAAGATGCGCACTCTACGAACCGAAGTAAACGAGTGAGCTACCTGGCATGTCGTCGGCGGGCGTACGCATTGTTCTGATAACCGGTTATTGTACCACCCATGATCCTTTGTTCTGATTGGTCGTTGGGTTTTGTCAAATCGTGACTGTGTGCCGTTAAAAAAAATATGAAGAATAATAAAGAATAATATTGCTCATTTTATTACAATTCCTACCTTTTTTTTGAGGATGGCAAATCATCAAATGACTCCTTCCACTCTGGCAGAATAAAATTCCTACATAAGTTCCGGTTTTTTTTAATAATCCACCAATTCCGGAGGAATGTCCATATTAATATATTTCAATCTACCTACTCCGATCACTGCTTATCACTGATTGCTGGTGCTAACACCGTAAGTTCAATAGAAATATCAAGTACAGGAAAAGTGGCAATGAGCTGAGTCCGTGAAGCTTAAAGACCGTCATCGTAAAATTTAATCAAAATACCGTGTTCATTTGTTGTTTAGCAGTTTCCTGCAAAATTTGTAGCCACAATAAAAAAAATACTTGGACTAAGTACGTGCGCCATGACCACATTCGACAAGTAATAATTGATACTAGGTGGACTAGGGACTAGGTGGACTAGGTGGAATAGGTATCTGGATCACGTATTTTTAAATACTAAGAATAGGTGCACCCATGTGTTATAACCAGGGACCATTTTGGTTACCCATTGAAAGGGTTTTCGACAGGGTTTTTCTAAGCGGTTAATCTGAAACCCATAAGATATAGGTAACCCTTTTGAATGGCTTAAAGGACCATTTTGGTTATTTATAGGAAGGGTTTTCGATAGGGTTTTTTTAAGCAGTTAATCTAAAACCCATATGATGTAGGTAACCTTTTAAATGGCTTAATGGACCATTTTGGTTATTCAAAAACCCATACGACGTGGGTAACACTTTTGAACAGCTAAATTAAGTCGTTCAAAAGGGTTCCTTACACTTTCAACTCTTTTGAAAACGATAACAGCGTAACATTCCAACTCGGAGCAATGTAATATAATATCTCGATGGTAGGCATACGCTTTAAAATGGCATAGCACGCGTTAAGCGTCAGCGGTGGCGGGGCTCCTTTGGGGTTACTTACCGAGAGCCTTGCAAACAGGGATCTATGATATGATCATTATTGCATGTAGTAGGTATATGTCGAATGGCTCGAATATACGGACTCAGATTTTTCACTATTGAATTGGATCTACATATTTAAACCAAGCTTTGGTAAGTAATATTTTACTAGTTACAAGGAGTATAAAGCATGTTTGGATGTACTATAAGAATATTTTTAGTATTGTGTTTGTTCGCTTAACCTGCTGAACATACCATGTTTCTTAATATTGTTAAATCTTTAATAGAGTATGAACCAGTGAGCTTAGTGCGAAACAAAATTATGATATTCTAGTAATGTAGTCGCAATTCAGCTAACTCCACTATTAACCGACATTTTACTGAAATCCGTATATAATTTGAATGCCCTGTGTGCTGTGTCCTCTTGCAATGTATTGGTAAAATAAATTACTATAGGCCTTATCTACTTCTCTACAAAATATTCTACATAACAAGCCCTTTCATTTGATACCCATATTGATGGGATTGAAAAAAAACTAAGTTGTCCGCCATCTTGTAGCGGCAGCCATTTTGGATTGACAATAATATTGAATATACATAATTGTATTGTCACCAGAATCAAAGGCGAATAGCAAATTTTAGATCAATCGGTTGACAGGAAGAGGGTGAAATTTCAATGACTAAATTTGATCCACGAAAAATAAAACAAACGGAGTAAGCTAAATAAACTAAATAAAATGTATTTTTTTCATGTCTTTGTTTTAGGTGATATATACGAGGTTCCATCTCTACAACAGAGTTCAGATATGGCAAACATCAAGGCTGAAACTGTAGAAAAATGGATATCCGGTCATCCCGAACTACTTTACGATCACGCTAGTGGTACAATACACTGTTCAAAATGTGAAAGCCATTTGAAAACCATAAATAAAGGAAACGTTAAAAGACATATCGAAGGAGCAGTACACCAGGGAAAGTTTGAGTGGCCCGAAGAGGAATTTTATTTCGATCTTATAAAATTTCTCATTTTGTGCAATATTCCGTGGTCTCAGATGAAAAATACTACTTTTCAAGATTTCTTTAAAAAATATATGTGTAGTACCTGTTGTTGTACGTGTACTAATCGTACTCTGCCAGATGAATCACAGTTACGGAAAGTTTACTTGGACAAGTTTTTTAAGAATAAAATCAATTCGATTAGGCAAAATTATAAAAAGGATAAACTATGGATATCATTAGATGAAACGACAGACTTTTTAGGTCGCTATATAGTCCATTTTTTAATAAAACTATTACATCCTAGCCATTTGACTAGACCTTATTTGGTAGCATGTAAAATGCTAACTGTAGTTAATGGACAAACAATCACGCAATTTGTGTTAGAATGTTTGGAAAACTTTTGGGAAGATTCTTTTGAATCGAAGGTAGGTAACATTCTTGTCCTCTGCACTGATAGCGTTGCATATATGCTGTCTGCAGGACGAAATTTAAAACAATACTTACCTGAAATGAAGCACGTAACATGTTTGGCGCACTCTCTTCATCGCGTATCTGAGCAAATTAGGTTAGAATATCACGATGTTAACATTTTAATAGCAAATGTTAAAAAGGTATTTTTGAAAGCCCCAAGTAGAGTCAAAATTTTTAAAGAAAAATATCCAGATTTGCCGCTACCTCCCCAACCAGTTGTTACAAGATGGGGCACTTGGTTAGAGGCAGCATTTTATTACGCTCAAAACTTTGAAAAAATAAAAGAAGTATTATCTTGTTTAAGCAGCTCTGATGCGGTATCTATTCGAGAGGCAAAAAATATTATAGAAAAAGAAAATTTAAAAGAAGATTTAAATTACATTAAAGACAATTATTTTATAATTCATTTGTCTTTAAAGAATTGCAAAAGCATAATTTATCGTTGACAGATTCACTTTTAGCATTTGACAACGTCAGAGATGCTATAAATCAGTGCAATTCAGAAAATATAAAAAATAAAATAGAATGTGTTATGGAACGAAACCCAGATTTAGACACACTTAGAGAATATAGTGAGGCCATTGAAAAAAATAACACATAATTTAATACCTTTTTTAAAATTTGCTCCTTTGACATCGTCAGATGTAGAACGGTCTTTTTCCATTTATAAATGGATTTTAGATGTTAAAAGAAATAGGTTGAAAATTGAAACATAGAGAAACTCATAGTTATATATTTTAATTGTAAAGATCAGGATTACCAGGAAACTGACATTGAAATCGATGAAGATTAAAAATGTGAATAAATGTAAAATGTACATATTTAACGATAAACAATGTTGATTTTTATCTTTTTTCTTTATTCTACCCCTTTTTTTTGGTCCTAAAATCTGACTAAAATCAACCTGTTCCTTCGTATGCCCTTTACGTTTCAGAGTCGTGGTGCATCCTTAGAACAGTCTCACGACCCCAGCAGGCATTGGCCCTCTATGGGGCCCCGTCATTTATTCTACCCTTAATGCAAATTACCATGACCACTATGAAAATATTTAAATTTAAGTGCAACAATTTATGTCTATCTATAAAAGTTCTAGCCATAAAAGGCTAAAAATAAAAAAATAAAAATTAAAGCTTCGATCGGAATTAGATTGTTTTTATTATTCAACAGATAAATAATGAATTAATTTAGTTTTTATACCTTCCTTTAAATTTTGAATGGAGTAGGAATAATATCACTACCAACATTAACAATGTTTAATGAATAACTGATAGTTGCAAACAGTATTTTATTGATTATAACATTTTAACTCTTCCTTCCGTATTTATTTATGAAATAGCAATTTTTATAAGAACCAATCCAAAACTATTTAAGAAATTATCAGACGTCTGTATTCGTAATCGGCGGGATAATAGTAGATTATGTGTACCAAAATCAACGACGGCATTGATGCAAAAAAGTATTTTTGGTTTAGCACCAATCATTTACAATAAAATTCCTAAAACTATTAAACAAATGCCTACTGCTTTGTTTAAAATACATTTAAAAAAATATCTCATAGCCAAATGCTATTATTCCATATCAGAATTTTTAAATGACCGAAAATAATCCAATAGATTAACCTACAATTACAACATTTTCACAACTTGTCTCCAAAATTTATAAATACTAACTTCCATTATTTATTTGCATTAAGATTTAGTTTATTAATTTCATAGCTTGCTGTGTAAACTCAAATTGTCTTAATTTTATTTTTTTGGTTTATTGTAAACCGGAATTATTTTGTTTTTGTACGCCATGAATGGCAAAACATGTAGATCTAATAACTGTTTTTACTTTAAGACCTTACACATTTGATGTATACTCATGTTTTTACAATAAAAGTTTATTCTATTCTAAGTAGAGCATTGCACCTATGTACCTATTTTTCAGTCGGGTTAGTTGACCCCTGTTTCGATAGATGGCGTTGGCATCGAATTAGAAGTCGCAATGGTTTCGTTACAGCGCGTGGTACATGTAGTTTAGTTGTATAAATTTTCTTTAGGTTACTTCTAGGCTAAGTCCTAGTGCATTTTTTTGGAAAGATTGAGTACTTCACGTGCTTTGATCTTTAAATATGTTGAGAATGAATTAACCGATTGAATACTTAGTTATTAATAACTGTAACTAGTAGTAGTCTTGGGCTTATGTGGACGCTGTGGGGTGCGCACTCCGCCTGACTAGGCGCGGGTCGTTACCTGAGTTGAACTCAGGTAAGAAACGTAACGTAACTAGTGACTTCGAACTTTGGTTCGAAAGCATCACCTGTTTTAGAAACTAGTTAGAGATGGGTTGTATTAGGTAAATTTGGGTCTAGGTTAGAGTACATTTTATATACTGAGATAGAGCCGTCACTCGAAGATTCCAGAGCGCCCGCGCCCTTTGGCAACAAGTAACAACAACAATGTATGAAGCATATGTACCTATATATATATATAGCATATAGATATAGCTACCTACAAATCAGTGTACCACTGCATAGGCCGTCCTATTTACTCCTTTTTATTTAGTATTTAGTAATTTATGTTGATTTACAATAAAATAATATAATTACAACACCAAATACTTTATTAAAATCTTCTGTTACAATATTTGATGGCCATCTGAATTTTATCTTCCATAATCGTTTCGTGATCCACACAATAACTTAGAAGTATCCTTAGGTACACACCAATTAAATAAGAATATATTATATCTTAAATTTCTTGAATTATTTGCAATTATTGACTTATTATTTGACAAATTATTTAACTTTTCTTAAACCTTTGACATTTACAAAGTGTTGCCAAGTGACCGACTCGCGTTCTCCCCAAACTTTCCCCGAAATCTCCCCAAAATACAAGATTTGTAAAAAACCTAATAAATGGCTATTCTTTTTTATTATTGATACAATTTTATACAATTTCAGCAATAGCGTCCATGACTAAATTAGCCTCTTCACTCGCGCCGGTTGCAGTTCCGTACATTTTTTCTGAGTTAAACCTGTTTAGCATCTTTGAACCGGGTTTAAAATGAACACATCCTTCTAGCAAATTATATCTTATTCTCAAGATGGATTCGGCAGTGTTAATGGCCAATCTGTTTCGACATTTGTCTTCAATAATAGCTACTTGAGAGAAGGCTCTTTCCGCAATATACCTACAAATTCAATGGGTTATCATAATGTAGGTGTAACCCTTTCACTGGGGTTCTTGTATAAAACCCATTCAATGGGTTATCCATATTGAAGAGATAACCCTTTTAATGGGTTCAAGCCTAAAACCCATTCATAGAGTTACATCACGATAAAGGTAACCTTATAAATGGCTTACCCTTTCAAAGAATTAACTCTTAATCGGGGTTGTACGGTCCCTGGTTATAACTTAGAACAAAAGTGACGAAATGATAACCGACTAGTTTAGGTAGGGTTCTGCTTTTGGATATAAACTACTCAATTCAATTGATTTTTAATTTATTCGTATAGCAATAATCAAAGTTTAAGTTACGTATTGATAGATGGCATTTTTCTCAAAATATTTACACATTTAGCTTAAACTTGTTCTCCGTTCTACTCAGATATTCTAAATTATCTTTAACAAATAACCATTTTATTTTATATAAATTAAAATATTACGGATATAAGGACACCTTTAAAATTTCACACCTTTTATAATATATTAAAACACGTATCTTCAAATTAATAAAATCCTCCAATTACGCAATCCTATTTTTTCTTTAACTTATTTAATTTTAAACTAAAATGGTAACGAAACTTGCGTAAATGCAGTGATGCCAGATTGGAGGGAATCCCCCCAAATTTGGGGGGTTTTTAAAGTTATGGAGGGAGAATTGAGGGACAATATTTTTGGGGGAATATTTGGACTGATGATGTCGGAATGCGATCAAACCACTAACTAATCTGTGAAAGCACACTCATGAAAACAAAATGCTGTGCACGATGATAGCCGAGTGGCTCCGAAGTTGCCGCAGAATGGAATGATTTGCATCGTACAACTCGGAAATCCACGCAATACACCGAAGAGTTCAGGGTTGAAGTTTATAATTTCAAAAATGCAGTCGGTGATAGAACATACCCGTGGAAATGTTAGCAAATTGGCACTAGGAATTTTGTCTTTATCTTTTTCTAACGCAATTGCGGAAAGAGCCTTCTCTCAAGTAGCTATTATTGAAGACAAATGTCGAAACAGATTGGCCATTAACACTGCCGAATCCATCTTGAGAATAAGATATAATTTGCTAGAAGGATGTGTTCATTTTAAACCCGGTTCAAAGATGCTAAACAGGTTTAACTCAGAAAAAATGTACGGAACTGCAACCGGCGCGAGTGAAGAGGCTAATTTAGTCATGGACGCTATTGCTGAAATTGTATAAAATTGTATCAATAATAAAAAAGAATAGCCATTTATTAGGTTTTTTACAAATCTTGTATTTTGGGGAGATTTCGGGGAAAGTTTGGGGAGAACGCGAGTCGGTCACTTGGCAACACTTTGTAAATGTCAAAGGTTTAAGAAAAGTTAAATAATTTGTCAAATAATAAGTCAATAATTGCAAATAATTCAAGAAATTTAAGATATAATATATTCTTATTTAATTGGTGTGTACCTAAGGATACTTCTAAGTTATTGTGTGGATCACGAAACGATTATGGAAGATAAAATTCAGATGGCCATCAAATATTGTAACAGAAGATTTTAATAAAGTATTTGGTGTTGTAATTATATTATTTTATTGTAAATCAACATAAATTACTAAATACTAAATAAAAAGGAGTAAATAGGACGGCCTATGCAGTGGTACACTGATTTGTAGGTAGCTATATCTATATGCTATATATATATATAGGTACATATGCTTCATACATTGTTGTTGTTACTTGTTGCCAAAGGGCGCGGGCGCTCTGGAATCTTCGAGTGACGGCTCTATCTCAGTATATAAAATGTACTCTAACCTAGACCCAAATTTACCTAATACAACCCATCTCTAACTAGTTTCTAAAACAGGTGATGCTTTCGAACCAAAGTTCGAAGTCACTAGTTACGTTACGTTTCTTACCTGAGTTCAACTCAGGTAACGACCCGCGCCTAGTCAGGCGGAGTGCGCACCCCACAGCGTCCACATAAGCCCAAGACTACTACTAGTTACAGTTATTAATAACTAAGTATTCAATCGGTTAATTCATTCTCAACATATTTAAAGATCAAAGCACGTGAAGTACTCAATCTTTCCAAAAAAATGCACTAGGACTTAGCCTAGAAGTAACCTAAAGAAAATTTATACAACTAAACTACATGTACCACGCGCTGTAACGAAACCATTGCGACTTCTAATTCGATGCCAACGCCATCTATCGAAACAGGGGTCAACTAACCCGACTGAAAAATAGGTACATAGGTGCAATGCTCTACTTAGAATAGAATAAACTTTTATTGTAAAAACATGAGTATACATCAAATGTGTAAGGTCTTAAAGTAAAAACAGTTATTAGATCTACATGTTTTGCCATTCATGGCGTACAAAAACAAAATAATTCCGGTTTACAATAAACAATAAATTAGAGTTTGCGGTACCTATATGGAACCCACTGTACAAGAAATATAATGAGAGTTTGGAGTTGGTACAACGTAAATACCTTCGTGCTGTAAACTACAGATGTTTTCGAAAGAGAGTCTCATACAGCCTACTTCTAAAAAAATACGATCTCCTTACCTTGCAGTCGAGACGGAAGCTCCTGGATGTTATGACTCTGTTTAATGTGTGTCGGAATAAATTTGATTGTCCTGACCTAGTGAAGAATTTAAGTTACCTTGTTCCCCGAACAGTACATGTACGTGAGGTACGCACACGACACTTATTTGCTACTAGCCGTTGTAAATCCAATGCTGGTTCACGCTCACCTCTTCATCGTTTAGTTGAGACTTACAATAATGAGTTTGGCACAGTCGACATATTTTTCCTCAGCAAAAATTTATTCAGGAAACAAATTCGAGCAATTATTAAGGATTGGCAGTTGACTTTGTGATTAACGTGTAATTTCGTCTGCCCTGTTTATGAAATCATTTGTATTTTACATTTTCTGCACCGCACTTTATTAACTGTTGCTTTTCTTTTAGTTTATAAAGTAAATCACACCGTATTATAATTATGTCGCTCTAGTTTTTATATAGTAATCCGTGGAAAACGTTGTGGGTAGCATATTTACCATATTTTTGTATGTAAGCCTATGTATAACTATGTAATATGTTACTGTTTGTTTTTCCCTAAAATAAATAAATAAATAAATAAATAAATAAATAAACCAAAAAAATAAAATTAAGACAATTTGAGTTTACACAGCAAGCTATGAAATTAATAAACTAAATCTTAATGCAAATAAATAATGGAAGTTAGTATTTATAAATTTTGGAGACAAGTTGTGAAAATGTTGTAATTGTAGGTTAATCTATTGGATTATTTTCGGTCATTTAAAAATTCTGATATGGAATAATAGCATTTGGCTATGAGATATTTTTTTAAATGTATTTTAAACAAAGCAGTAGGCATTTGTTTAATAGTTTTAGGAATTTTATTGTAAATGATTGGTGCTAAACCAAAAATACTTTTTTGCATCAATGCCGTCGTTGATTTTGGTACACATAATCTACTATTATCCCGCCGATTACGAATACAGACGTCTGATAATTTCTTAAATAGTTTTGGATTGGTTCTTATAAAAATTGCTATTTCATAAATAAATACGGAAGGAAGAGTTAAAATGTTATAATCAATAAAATACTGTTTGCAACTATCAGTTATTTTCAATCCATACATAGCCCTAATACACCTCTTTTGTGACTTGAAGATAATTTCTTTATTCGTAGAATTTCCCCAAAATATAACTCCAAACCTCAATAGGGAGCCGACGATACCATGATAGGCAGTTGTAAGTGCATTGGTACTTATAATTGGTTTTAATTTATATAGGGCATAGCCAGAAGAACATACTCTATTATTTAATTCTTCTATGTGTGCTTTCCAGTTCAAGTGTTTGTCAATGGTTACACCTAAAAATTTTGCTGTGTCTACCCTTTTTATAACAGTTGATTTGTATTGAACATTAATATTTGGTGCTGCTAGACGTCGACTGAAGAACATAATTTTAGTTTTTTCAAGATTTATTTTCAAATTATTGTTATCTAACCAGTTAATTATTGAATTGATTGTAGTATTAATTTCATTTTGATAGCTATCTTTATTTATAGAACTAATCGTGACTGTGCTGTCATCGGCAAATAGGGATACTGGATAATTAGTTACTAATGGCAAGTCATTTCTGTAAATTATGAATAACAAAGGGCCCAATACGCTCCCTTGCGGGACTCCATATCTAGATATACGTTTTCTTGATGCATATGTTTCTTCTTTTTTGGTATTAATATTTATTCTGGAAATTTCAGTATATTGTTTACGATTTTTTAGATAAGATTCTATGAGCTTGAGTAAATTGCCTCTAATGCCATAAGCTTCCAGTTTACGGAGGAGAATGTCATGATTGACATAATCGAAAGCCTGGGTCAGTAAATGGAACATACCGGCGTCCTTTTATCCATGTTACCCATGACGTTATTTATGAAATCAAAAATAGCCATATTTATTGTTTTATTTTTGCGGAAACCTTTCTGGTCTACTGTAAGAATGTTGAATTTTTCTAAATAATTATAGATTTGATTATATATGTATTTTTCAAAAACTTTAGAAATTATAGGAATAAGTGCAATAGGTCTGTAACAGTTCATACTCTGCTTATTGCATTTTTTGAAGATGGGTTTAATGATGGCAGTTTTTAGACTTTCCGGGTATAGTCCAGCGGTTATACACATATTAATAATATGACTTAGGTGGTCACAAATATGATAAGCAATAGACTTTAGGATTCTAGTAGAGATCCCATCATATCCAACACTTGTAGTATTTTTAAGCGATCTTATAATTTGAAGTATGTCGTATGGAGTACTTGGTGCCATAAACATAGATTGATTAGATTTGGAAATATTTACGGTTACATCCTTACCAGCTTCTGGTATTGGTGTTATCTTTTCTATGAAGAAGTTGTTAAAAGCATTCGCAATCTCTCGCGGCTTGGTTATAGTTTTATGATTTGTTTCAATGGAAGTGATACTGCTCTTTGGTAAATTGAGTTTAGACCTATTTATAATGGTCCATGTGGCTTTGGATTTGTTAGCAGAAGATTTTATTTTATGATTGTTTTGTGCTCGTTGCGTTAAATTAATTATATTTTTGTATATTTTAGAGTATTTTTTAAATTTAGTTTTGTTTACATCATTGCGATTTAGCCTATAGTTCCACATAAGCTCTCGCTTTTTTTTACTACAGATTTTTATGCCCCGTGATACCCACTGCGGTTTTACTTTGGTTCTTATTGTAACATTTCGGAAAGGAAAACATAGATTGTACAGCATCATGAAAGAGTCTAAAAATGCATTATATGCTGTGTCAGGATTATTTGTATTATATATTTCAGAAAAAGTTAATGCTTTTATATAGTTTTTGAATTTTTCCATGTTATCTTTAATGTAGTCTCGTCTATTTTTGCGCCAATAGTTTATTAAATTTTTTTTATTAACCGGTAAGTTTAGTTTTAGTTTACCGCAAAGCACATAATTATTATGCTGTTCTTGCCGTATGTGCATTCATCATCTTCCTGCCTTTTACTTGTCTTTTAACCGACTTCAAAAAAGGAGGAGGTTCGCAGTTCGTCTTGAACTTTTTTTTTATTTGTATGTTACCTCATATCTCGAAGGCGGCTGGACTGATTTAAAAAATTCTTTTTTTGTTTGTAAGGGTATACTTTCTAGTTGGTCCCATTGTAATAACTAATAACTCTTCAAATATTATAGGCACACCTACAGCGTTTTGGGTATTTCTTATAGTAACTTATGCAGTTACTCTCGAAAAGCACCATTTGGGGAAATGGAACTGATGATGAAGACCACAGATGGAAGTATATAGATACTTCGTAATACATAGCCTTGTCGAGACTAGTTGGTACTCATTCGGATCGAGTATTCTCGGATCGAATGATTACTGTTTAGTCTCGAGTATAAAGTCCAATTACTAGGTACCTACCTAGTCTTATCACTGATTGCTGGTGCTAACACACTAAGTTCAATAGAAATATCAAGGACAGGAGAAGTGGCAACGAGGTGAGTCCGGGAAGCTTAAAGACCGGCATCGTAAAATTTAATGAAAATACCGTGTTCATTAGTTGTTTAGCAGTTTCCTGCAAAATTAGTAGCCATAATAAAAACTTTTCAGCACTTGCTTTATGGTCAATTTGTATAAAAATAAATATTAATAATAGTAAAAAATAACAAAGTCCATATTCAATTTTCTTAAGACTTGTTGAGCGAAGGATTATAGAAATTAATTTCCCGTTGATCAGCTTCTTCACGAAATATTTCAAAATGTGACTTACTAAATGGATTTATGGTGCCAAAAATAATAATTGCTATTATTTTGTGCGATATTTTGTTCGGAATATAGTATCTGGACAATAACATTACCGTAGTTAAAATAAAACCCTCGTTTTAGGCACTCGCAGTCGAGTAAGAAAGAAAACAACAAAAATATGAAAGATCATCCCCCAAGTTACCGCTTGGTTACCCTTCGCAAAGTCACCCCGAGTCATCCCCGCATTGTGTGAAAGTGTGTCCAAACTCCAAACGCTGCATTAAATTATTTTCGGTTCTGACTTATTAAAAATATATTAGCGCATTAGCGTAGAAAAAGCGATTGTACGCTCGTGTGGCTATTAGAAAGATTGGATTTAAAAGAATAGGTTTATTATAAGTTCGGGTATCGTGCTGGGCCTTGGTTAATAATATACACATTTATTTTTTCCTGTATCCTCTTACATTATATTTATTTTACATATATGTGTATGTATGTGTATTGCATGTATATTGGCTAGCCAGCTAGATGCCTGTGACTACGTTCGCATGGGAATTAACATTACCAACGTGGTTTTCCCTAGTAAATGCCGATTTAAAAAAAAAAATGAATAAGCCTATGATTGACCCCGATCGCACGAGCCCAAAAGATGCCTGTTCACTCTTGCATTAAAGGCTGACGGGTCATATGTGGCAGGGAATACCTACAGAAGCCGGAAGAGAGTTGCACCACCAACCTTAGTTGTGCGCACAATAAATGTAGGGGAGAAGCGCTTAGCACTTACGACAAGGAAGTATATCGACCAAGTGTGGATGATACCCTGCAGTACCGTAGTAAGTAGTATTAGTAGTTGGTAGACCGGTAGTAAAAGGGGGATGGAGGGATTTCACTTATATGTTGCTCCAATACCTCCTCTATATGTCAGAAACTGCTTCAGTGGCCTAAAGGTTGCAAGCGCGTTTGCTGGGCAAGAGGTTTTTCTAATAGAAATTTCTCAGTAGTAAGCCCGGACTTTGGAAGTTGGCTGGCCCCGTGCCTCGGAAAGCACGTTAATTCGTTGGCCCTTTTTTTTTAACGTGGTAAATTTATCAAATAAGTCCTCCCACCCCGGGCAGGGTGGGAGGGACTGTGAGACTTTTACTGACTAAAATCCACGGTGTTCCTTCAAAAACCCTTTACGTACCGGGGTCACGGTATTGGGATAAGTCCCACGACCCCGGCAGGCTTCGGCCCTCTGCAGAGGGGGCCTCGTCATGTTGCTGACGCTCTTTGAGGCGCGCGTGGAACACAACGCGCCGTCGACCCAAGCATGGTCCATGGTCGGACAGCGAGTTGAATTCGTTGGCCCTACGCTTGATCTCTCCGGTCGTGTCAGATTGCCATGCCTTCGGGTTATGAGAGTAAAGGAACAGAGAGTGCATCTGTATGTACCGGCGCGGCGTATACCACGTGTAACGGAAACCCCATATCTATCCAAAAGGACTGAAGACAACATCTGGTATGGAGTCTCTATGCAAAGTTTCAGCTCAAAATAAGTGACTCACAGAATTGAACCCAAATTGTTGGTTTCGTATGTTTCTTGAATACCAATAATAACAAACGTGTCACATCACTATGAGGGTCATCACTTTTCACGTCACTAGCCAATAAAAAATTTTTAGCAAAAAATAAAACCGACTTCTATATAAAAACACTACAAAGAGAAAAATAACTTTAATTTCGGTAGTCGGTGTCATTTTTTTGTATTTTCTTCTTTTTTTGACACCGCCTTCCGAAATTAAAGTTATTTTTGTCTTTGTAGTGTTTTTATATAGAAGACGGTTTTATTTTTTGCAAAAAAAAAATTTTCACGCTTTTTAGTGGGTCGGTTTGTAATTTATCTAGTTACAAAAGCCATAATGTCAACTACTTATCACCTTTTACTAAATATTGCTTTTCCCGGTGCAGAGCCGTTAATTTTTGAGGAGTTCTCCTGGTACATTACCATCAGCTCTACTTCACCATATGCATTGTGACGAGCATAAAGTGCTTAACATCTATATTAAAGTAATCTAATCGAAAACCACGAAATACTTATTATTGAGTAGTTTCGGTGGCCATCTCGGGTCTTCATCATCAGTTCCACTTCCTCAAATGGTGCTTTTCGAGAGCAACTGCACAAGGTACTATAAGAAATACCCAAAACGCTATAGGTGTGCCTATAATATTTGAAGAGTTCCCTCGATTTCTCCATGATCCCAATAAGGTCGACCGAACAGTGATTGTGCAATTTTTTAATTGTCTGTGATTTTAATAAACACAGCTTCAACATAAAATTTTATATTTGGAAATAAAGTATCATTATTTTATATTGTAGAATTTCTTGCCAAAAACCGATTTAGTAAGGACCATTTAAAGACCTACGTTTTAAAGTTCTAAAATAATTAATCAGTTTTAAATATCTAATTCACAATACAAACCACTATAAAATAGAACACTTGCGTAACAAGGCAGTCCCCTAAACAATTAGATCACAATACGAAGTATTAGTTATCATATCAAAACATATTTTGTCCCCCGGTGACACGTGCGGCCGCTCCAGCCCCATACAGCCCCCTGACTTTAATATCAGCCCCTTTTCTATTGTAATTGAAGCGTGTAATTCGGTGACATGTTTTGCTTAAATCTCATAATTTGACACGGATAAAGATTCTCTTGTTAGCATTGAGATTTAAGATTTGATGTTTTTACATTTTGGCATTTTGGAAAGCAACGATTTGTTTACAACTTAACTTGTACCTAAATCTTGTAAGAATCTTGGTCCAGTTTTTGAAAGAATATTTATATAATACTAGCGTTTTTAGCAAAGGTAAGGTAGTCTATTTGTCCAAGGTCTAATTCATCTCTGTATCAAATTTCGTCAGAATCGGTTAAGTGGTTTGGACCTTTTTTTTGTCCGGGTGATAAAATCATCGAATGACTTCGGGTGGGAAAATCGAATGACTTCTCCCGCTCTGGGTGGAGCGGAAAGGAGTGTCAGACTTCTACTGACTAAAAACCCACCCGCTCCTTCAGCTGCCCATAAGTTCCGGGGCCGCGATATCTCTTTAGAACATTACTGAAACCAAGTGGTTTGGACCTGAAAGTGTAACAGACTGATAGAAGTTACGACAGACCCATTGCGTTGGCAATCATAATATAGGGAAGGCATCTATAAAATGAACTAGTGTAGCAAAAGTTTTCTACCATTTTTACGAAAATTACTCTGTAGAGGAACGAAATTTGTCACTGACTTTATATGAAGGAGCGAAGAAAGCTAATATTTTTTAATGAAGTACAAATTTAAATTTATTATGGTTGTAATTCGACCACAGAGCGACTACCAGTATGATGTTAATGGAAAAAGCACGATAGTTATAGTGATGATTAGTAGCATGAACTTACAGCAGAAAGTTGCATCATTTAATTTGCGTTTAATTTGTGACGCGTCGTTATTTTTTGTACGAAATCGGGCATCACAGAGTCGCGTTGGCGGTTTGCATAGGGATATCGAGTTTCTAGCCAAAATTAATATTGTTTATTAGAGTTATTATACATATATTATCATATATTTCAAAGTAAGCAATTTTTCGTGAGCCAAATGCTGGCTACGTCTTTGGCCAAAGGCCATACATACAACATGGCCATTTCACCCGTCTCTTGGGTGAACTGCAGTAGCTTTCAGGACGAATTACTTTTATACCTTTTCTAGTTTGTCGTTTATTTTAAATAGCTTACAAAAATGTTAAATACAGAACAACAGGAACATTTCCGACGTATTATTTATATGAATGAAATCTGACTTCTGAATCATACCAGCTTTTATAAGCGACGGTTTAGTATTTCTTGTAACGTAAGGGACTAAACAGAGATACAGATCGAAGGAGCATCCGAACGAAACGCAATTTATACTAAATCTTAATTCAAAGAAAATCAATCCATAACCAATCATCGCCTGTCAATAATCACACAGTTGACAACCCGAAAAATACCAAAATTAACATTTCAATAAAACCCCCTTGATGAAAGCAAGAATACAGCTTTACCCTATCCGCACTAATTTCGCGTCAGAATTGACAAATATCCCTAAATCTGACACCATTCTATATTGGACAATGCATGCGTGACCAATATGCCATCTGTCCGGGTCACGCCTATCGGGTAATGCGATATGATCAGTATAACAGATTAGCCAATGTGCTTCGAATTAGTTTTACTGGGTGCAGGTGCATTATGACAAGTAGCGTCAGTGATCATCAGTGTAATAAGCGGATACCTATTTAATGATATGAGTGACAACTTAGATTGATAGAAAAATTAAAAATGCTGCCGAAAGTCACAAACGTAGTAAAGTATATAGTTGTTAAATAACAACTAGCTGTGCCCGCGACTTCGTCCACGCGGAATTGTGACTTTCGGCAGCATTTTTAATTTTTCGGCAAATTATTTTGAAAATAAAACTCATACATTACTTATTTGAATGTCGTATTTATTAATATCTAATCAAAAGTCTTAAAAATAAGTTTCAAGCTTCTAGTTTTAAAAATGACGTAATTTCCATACAAATTTTCATCCCCTATTTCAACTCCTTACAGCCCTTTTTTCGCATTAAAAAGCAGCCTATGTCCTTTCTCAGGCTCTAGAATAAGTCTGTACCAAATTTCATTAAAATTGGTTCAGTAGTTTAGTCGTGATTGCGTAACACACAGACAGACAAGTTACTTTTGCATTTATAATATTAGTAAGGATATTGCTTATTTATGGTTACAATGGCGGTCTTATCACAACTTAGTACATATAGTATAATGTCGTCAAAGATGGCTCAATATCTCCAGATACCATTTTAAGATCGACATCGATGCTTCGACTCAATATTAAAGCACTAGGAATAGGAAAAGGTTTAGAAGTGGTTAGGGTAATCGAATACAAGAAGAAGTAGCGTTGGAAGGCCAAGCACCCCCACAGTAGACTAAGAATCATCAATTCAGCGCCTTTACTGTGAAACTACTGAAATCGCATTCACAATCGCAAAGACCAAATTATGTGCAGGATCAGGTTTGTTCATCGTTAATGAAGCGGCTTGCGTAAGTTTTCAATTCGTATAATAAAATTCGTATTTACAATGGTTTGTACTTGCTGGTTGGCGGTTGAAAAAGAAGGGCGGAATTAATACATATCAAGTGGTTTTATAGAGGCTTGAGTGAACGAGAATGTAAGACCGAACGCGAGACCGAATGCGAGACGACCGAAGGAACGACCGGGTTCGATTTGATGGTAGGTAGTCTTCTTCTCTTCAACGCTAGATGACACCCTGTACCGCATCTGATCGTACGTTGCTGCGTCTACGTGATGAGAGATGGCTCGAACATGCCCCCGGCCTTGGAAGCCCTGCTTTCAAAATGATTCTGAGTATGGAGTCAAGCGTCGTCGCTCACCGATTGCGGTGGCATCGAATGAAATTCCAGATTCAATTGGCCTTTTCCTAAAGATCGGGGCGGCTTCTTATCTAAGCGGACGCAGCTGAGTACTGTTTTACATCAAGCGAATGCCTATCTATCCTCCATAACCTAGTGGCAGGGTAACACAATACCCTTTGGCAAGACTTATGCCAGATTTTCTGGCTTCTGACTACCCGTAACCATTGTGAAAGATGTGCATGTAAAATATGACAGTGGGGACCAAATGCGTATCGTGATTTCCGAGTCACGAAGGAATTTCCGTATGTTAAATTGGTCCCTTATCCACGAGTCGACATCGGCAAGCTGTGAAGATGCGAACAGCGCGGCTGTTAAAATTTGGCTCCAAGTTCCTAAGTTTAATCAACTAGGTTGAACATGCAATGGATATGGTTGCAATGTGGTATGCATGAAAGCTTTACTTTCAGGATAGTGATTTATTTATTTATTGATTAGGCACCTAAACGACTAATTCACTAAGACATAAACACGGAAATCATAGAAAGAAATTATGATGAATGATGATCTTTTTTATTGCTGATAGGCTTGCGTTTGACCATAATCTCACCTGATGTTAAGCGATGATGTGGTCGAAGATGAAGCACGCTCGCCAAGACCTATTTACTCTTGATTTTAAGACTCCCAGGTTATAGCTATCAGGAAACAGACTCCAGCAGAGAATTCCACTCCTTAACTGTACGTACAACGAAATTATTTCCAAAACGTTTTGTGCGTATGGGTGGGATGTCCATGTCCACCATGTAACGATGGCGCATCGCAGTTTGTCTTGTAGTCCGATGATGGAACGGGCTTGGTGGAATTAGACTGTGCAATTTAATCGCACACTCCCCGAAATGTAACCGACAGAAAACTGATTGAGCAAGAGTGAATAAGTTACTTCTAGGCAAGCAAGCTTGAACTTCGACCACATCATCGCTTAACATCAACAATAAAAAAAATATTCAAAAATTCGGGCATGCTGTTCCCAATGTGGAACGATTTTTACTAATTTGCATTCAAATGGAATAAAATACTGTGAGCTAGGCATAGTTATACGGTATACCTATTGAAAAAATCGTTTCCAAAAGTGATTAATATGAAAAACCCAAGTGACACTTCTATATTGATTTATTCATGTTTGGGGATAACAACAGCTTCCAACTCTTAACTAGGTAATCAACTAAGATTACATGAGTAACCAATAATAGCCATGGACGGTAGGTACCTTTAAAGTAGCTTTAAAGTGAATCTTGTTTAATTTGAGTTTATTTTTAGATAAAACTAGAACTTAAGAAAATATTTATAGGAAAAATAGCTCTAAAATGTATTTAATAAGAACATGTTATCTAGTCTTGACCTGTTTCGATGTGAATCAAAATGACCTCGTTCCGGCCAAGGTAAATTATTTTTCTTGCTTTATACAGTTTTACAGCAAATTTCATGAAATCTAGAGGTCGATACAGACCGCCTCTTGCGCCTGCTGCGACCAATCAGAGCTCACCACCCTCATCTCACCCTTTGTTCCTCCAATCAGGAGCGCAAAGACTGACGTTACCATTGTAAGGGGTGAATTTAAGACCATGAAAAGCCAATTTGGACTCTAGGCACAGTTACTTTGGGTGTGTTTTTCGTTAGCAAGCAAAATTAATAAAACTGCGAAGCTCTATGTATAGCGTGAAGATATAATAATTTGATTTAGTCCATTTTGATGCTCGGTGGCTTCTGGTCGGTCTTCTGTGGTCAGATTGTCAGTGTGTTGGCTCCTAGTGGTCAGTGAGTGGTTGGTGGGTCAGTTTCGTCCGGGAGTCTGTGCAAAGGTATCAAGATTCATTTCCCGCTGATGTCATACGGTAGCGAGACGCCGCACGTTTGGAGCAGCTCAGCAGTAAGTACCAGGCTGATGTTTCAGTAAATTACTTTGTATCATAAATTCTGAACTATCAATAATCTCAATGCAGTAAACTGTAAATATTAAACTGCACCGTAAAACTGAAGCGTTGATAAAGTCATAGTTTCCGTAAATCTTTCCGTACTCTGTAGTAAGTATTTATTTTTATTGTGTTAGTTAGAAACATGCCCAGTAAAAACATCTGTTTAGCCTTTCCCTAACTATCTTGGGGTCGTCTTCCAGCCTGATTGGACACAGGTGAGTACCTACTAATGTTTTACAAGGACCGATGGACTATTCAGGGCCGGATTAACCATTAGGCGGAGTAGGCAACTGCCTAGGTGCCCCACATCAACTAGGGGCCTAGGCCCAGTGCACGCACCAATAAAACATGTTTCTTCGAACGAGAATTTGATGTGCGTGTGAACTTAGGGACCTCACTGATATCTCACAAAATACAAATTGTTAGATTTAGTAGTAGAATTAAAACAATTTTAGAACAAATCTGGGAATAAGTAAACAAATATATTAAAAACCACAGCCCTTGATGTGCGTTTCCTCAGTTCACACACGATTTGATCAGTCAAAGTAAGAAAAGGGGCGACGAGAATGCCATTGCCTTAGGGCCTCGGACAGGGTTAATCCGGCTCTGGTACTATTTGACCTCCACAACTCAGAAGCTAGGTTAGGTAGGCTACATGCTTTTCGAGGCACAGAGTATTCTCCATATGTTAATACCCATCTACGTATCGACCTCGGCAAGTGCGGCTCTTATTATTCAGCGAAGATCTCAAACAAACCTAGTACTTGCATATTCACGAAACAATTATCTCATGAATTAATAGATAAATACATTTAGTACGAGCAAGTACGAGTCATATTGTTGAACTAGCTTTTGCCCGCGACTTCGTCCACGTGGAATAGTTACTTTGGGCTAACGTTAAATTTAACCCCGATTTTGAAGCATTCTTCATTGGCGCTCCGCTCCTATTGATAATCGCTAATGATATATAGCCTATAGCCTTTCTCTATAAATTGACTATTTAATTAAAAAACAATTTTTCAATTCGCACCAGTAGTTCCTGAGATTATCGCGTTCAAACAAACAAACTCTTCAGCCTTATATTATTAGTATAGATAGCTGTTGCCCGCGACTTCGTCCGCGATTCAGTCGTTTTTCGTAAAAAAAAGTAGCCTATGTCCTTCCTCACGGTTCAGTGATTTTGATGTAATAGACAGATTAACTTTCGTAATTTAGTAGGGAAATATAATATGTCGATCTATAATACTGTTGAAAAATATCACAATACGGAACCGCACAATATTATTGTTAATAGCTGTGCTCGCGACTCCGTCAGCGTGTAACTCCTTGTGTGTTATTAAGTTAATGTATTGGTAATATTGTTTAGATCACGTTCACATGAGGCTTAAGTACCTATAGAACGAAAATACTTCAGCGCAAAGCTTCCGGGTAAACTATGTTGAAAGTTGACCCGTCCGGCACGTGAACATAAAGATTTCTAGAACTGCTAACCCGGGAAAGAGCGACGTACAACTGACCATGCGAGAAACAACTGACTAGTGTTGCCCAAACGAGAGTCTCGCAAGAGTCTTGCTATTAGCGATTATCCTATTGCTATTTATTAAACGGTAGTTGAGATCTCAGAATAATCTAACAGAGTCTGTTACATTGTTCTGAGATCTCAACTACCGTTTAATAAATAGCAATAGGATAATCGCAAATTGCAAGACTCTTGCGAGACTCTCGTTTGGGCAACACTACAACTGACACCGAGATCTACTCCAGCAACACGAAAAGTCTGCCCTTGAGCCTTATTAATTGTCATTGCATAACACACCGATACTGGGAATTGCGTTTTTTTAAATTGGAATTTGGAAAATTATTTGGTATATCATGTATAACTTTAGTGTTTCTATACCGATTTATAAGATTCTTTTTTATGGAATAGTTAATAATGTTAACTTTTTCAATTAGGGGCGACTGAGAGTGTTATAAACGTAAGAGTAGACAAATATTATAATCAGAAAGCTTCGAACTGCTAAGTTGTCGGGAGTTACACGTGTTATTGTGAGTCAACCATAAAAGATAGACATATGCTGTCGTGGGATATTTTTTATATAATTTTAAGGAGAACATTTTCGTCATGAAATGATTTCCGTGTAGCTTTAACCATTAAGGTTGCACACGCGACGGAAGCTTAAAAAATGGAGTTGCTTCTCCCGTTTTCCCAACATTTCCCTTCACTGCTCTGCTCCTACTGATTGTAGCGTGATTAAAAGTATACTATAACCAGCTCAGGAGTATGAAAAATAATTGTACCAAGTTTCGTTAAAATCCGTCGAGTACTTTTTGTTTCTATAACGGTTATACAGACAGACAGACTGACAAAAATTTTACTGATTGCATTTTTGGCATCAGCATCGATCCCTAATCACCCCCTGATAGTTATTTTGGAACTATATTTCATGTACACAATTGACCTCTCTACAGATTTATTATAAGTATAGATAACATGGCTGGGTTACAATAGTAGATTATAAACCAAGGGGATAAAGCAGTGTCTCCTGTCGCGGGTGACGATTTAAATCGCGAGCATAACGAAGGACTCGAGGTTTACTCCCGAGCGTAGCGAGGGTGTTAAAAATTTAAATCACGAGCGAAGCGAGGGATTTAAGACGAGTCCTGAGTGTAGCGAGGGATTTAAATTCACCCAAGACTAAGACAGCTTTATCACCGAGGAAAATACTCTACTTTTCGTACCATTTGCGAAAAAATTAACACAATAATAATATGAGATAAGCATTTATTAAAAATAATGACAGTTAAAAGTAAAAGTTAACATTCGAAACATTGGTTCAATTATTGATAGAGAGTTACATTTTTCTTTGGTACATTTATTGTTGATGAGTTGATTTAAGTATTTCTCTGTTCTTGCGTCTGAGGAACTTAAACATAAACTTAACGTTTATGTATTTGAAGAAAACAAAAACGCGGCAAATTCCTTGACTAATATTTTTATCGGAAAAGCAAAGGCATCAAGCTCATATGGCCTCGTCGGTTTTCGTAATTTTATTTACATATCTCTTGCTCTACAGAGCAAGAGATATGTAAATTCCGGCATTCAGGGGTGTAAGGGTGTACTTACAAGTACACCCTTACACCCCTGAATGCCGGGGTGTATGACTATCATTACAGCATAGGTTTTGGAATTTGAAAAAAGAACTGTCATACTCATACTGCACGAAGAATATTTTTAAAAAGTTAATTTTTTTTTCTCGGTATCGATAATTACTCGAATCGGAATCTAGACAATTTATTTTATAAAGATTTTATTTTAAATATGGAACTATTTGTTTCCACATCGTATGTTAGATGGAATCGATTTAAAAATCAAACTGGCCAGCAAGATTTGACGCGCTTGCGTGCGTGAAAAAAAAAGGCAGTCTATTAGTAGGCGCGAAAGCATCGCGAAAATAATTAATTTTCTTGTTTGAGTTCTTTTTCAAAAGTTTTAAACATGTCTAGTGACGAAGACATAGATCTAACGCCCGATTTTATTAAAGAAAGGGCAAAAACAGTTGTCGAAAATATATTACCGCCGAACTCGAAAGAAAGATATGTAAAGGCATACGACGAATTTATGAAATGGCGGTCAGAAAAAAAAGTGAAATCTCTTTCTGAAAGTGTTTTTATATCATATTTTGATGAATTATCTAAGAGGCTACAACCTTCCAGTTTATGGTGCTTTTATTCCATGCTAAAATCTACAATGATGTCAAAACATGACGTGAATTTGAAAGATTTTTCTAAACTTACTGCTTTCTTGAAAAGGCAGTCTGACGGCTTTAAAAGCAAGAAATCGAAGGTATTTACTGCAGAAGAAGTACAGAAATTCTTAAATGAAGCTCCGGATGAAATTTATTTAGCAATAAAGGTACCTACGTATTTACTTGCCCTTTTTAATAAGTTACCAAAATATTTCACAGAAATACTATGCGAATTTGGTGCCTTTAATACAACTTATGTCTTTTTTACAGGTTGTTCTAATTTTTGGGATATCGGGAGCCTGCAGAACCGTGGAATTGACAAACTTGACAATAGAAAATGTAGAAAAACATAACAAATTACTACTCATAAAACTGCCTAACACGAAAACTAAAATTGACCGGTCATTTGTTGTGCATGAAGAATTTGCAAATTATGTTGAAAAATATCAAGCTCTTCGGCCTGAAAACGTGGATACAAATCGTTTTTTTCTTAATTACAGTAAAGGAAAATGCCACAGACAAGTAATAGGAAAAAACAAATTTACAGGCATGCCAAAGCAAATAGCCACATATTTAAAACTGAGTAACGTAGAGTTATACACCGGGCATTGCTTTCGCAGAACATCAGCGACTCTATTGGCTGATTCGGGAGCCAACCTCACTCTGTTAAAAAGGCACGGCGGCTGGAAGTCCAGCAAAGTGGCCGAAGGTTATATCGAAGATTCGATGGCAAACAAAAGCAAAATTACTTCTAAAATAACAGAAAATATAAACTTAAAATCACCACGTCAAAGCACATCATCTGAGCCATTTTTTAATGAAGAAAATAGTACCAGTCAACTGCCGCCATTTACGATGCAAGAACCTCAAGTCACTCAAACTCAAGTCTTATCATCACAAACTCATATTCAAACTATAAATATACCTAAAAAGAACGTGACCATATCTCTTACAAATTGTAATAATTTTACTATTAATTTTAATTAAATACACATTTTTTTCTTCTTAATAAATGTTCATTGAAACCTGCTGTCTTGTTGTTTACTTACCTCACAATCGATATGTAAAGCAGAGTATTTATCTCGGGCGTAAGCATCAATTGCATACTCGGGTTAATTAGCGCCTTCGCTTCGCTCAGGCGCCAAAAACCTCGTATGCAATTGATGTCATACAGCCCTTGGTTAATAATCTACTATTAATAATCATAACTGCATAATAAATGCGTATTCCTTTTTCAAAAAGATGTGTAATGCTTTATATACAAACTCAATGGTGTAAACACAGATGTAGTTCAGTATAAATTTCGGTAAGTATTCCAAATTTGAATCACATTCTCCCCCTAGAGGATGAATGAAATTCAGTACAATTTTCTTTCCCTGTTTGTAACAGATTAATAAATGAATAGTTTAAAAAACACAAGAAAAACACGCTTTTGTAAATGCACGTATAAACAAAAAAGATTGTGTTCAAAGTCCATTACGTGGCCTTTCTCACAAGTGCAAACACGACTATGATACGATATTCCATCATGGGGTGCCGGTGCCTATCTTCCGGCTTCATCACCAGACCATGAAACCTAATCGTTGTCAAAGTTCATTAAGAGACTTTTCTAAGAAATCCAAAACAGCTATGATACGATTTTCCATCACGAAGTTCCAGTTCATATCTTCTGGCTCCATCATGAGATCAGTTTGACAGTACCATATTATTGTATTGTCATCAGAACTACATACAGCTGCCAATTTTCATTACGCTACGACCATTGGGAGATGGTTAAATTAGTTACCTTAGATTCCATTACATAGTTAGTTACATACAGGTCGACCTAATAAAAGCGTGTTAAAAATGACTATTGTTATGTTCGCTTTTTGTGGCATAGAATGTCACTTTTTTGAGCAAGTGGTACGAAAAATATTTTTCCTACCTACCGACAAACAATTCAGTTTAATAAATCATTTCTTGTTTGAGTCTCCTGAAATCAAGATACCCCATTTCCTACCGTACCTCTTCCAATGATATGCAACTTTTGCTATACTATGAAATGATGACATTGTAGTCATCTATACTAATATTATAAAAAGGTAAAATTTGTAAGTTTGTAAGTTTGTATGTAGGGGGTAATCTCTGAAACTACCGAACCGATTTTGAAAATTATTTCGCTTACATGTAGCTGCATTATCCCTGAGTGCTATAGGCTATAAATTATCTTTATATCATGCATATTAGCCGAGCTATTATAATCTTTGTCAAGCAAGTCGGAAAATTGTACCTCTTAAAATATAATTATTTGCATGCGCTGCCTAAACAGTTGCATAAAACTGAAAACAATATATGGCAATCTGGTCCGTCTTAAATAATTATATCTTAAATTTTAGCAGATATAGGAGGATTTATGTAAAAAAAAGCTTTTTCAACATACTTACGTTTCAGTTTCATTGGAGCAGCAGTCGGTATGTTTAATTCGCAAAAATGGGCCCCTTGGACAGTTATTACAGAATACGTCGCTGATAATGTGGGATGAATGCACAATGAGCCATAGAGCTCATGTTGAAGCAGTGGATCGAACGCTTAAGGACTTGAGAAATTCAGTTGCTATCATGGATGGTGTCACCTTTGTGTTTGCTGGTGACTTTCGGCAGACACGTCCCGTCATCACAAAAGGGACCCGTGCGGACATCATAAAGGCGTGTCTTAAATCGTCACCTCTATGGAGTATGGTCCAAACTTTAAACTTACGAACTAATATGAGAGCCTTCCTAATCGGAAATACAGATAACGATTTTCCACAACAGCTACTCAAAGTTGGAGAAGGGTCTTTTTCTTCTCAAACCTTGGGCATTAACTGAGACCGGACTAAAATGAGACTGTAGGCCGAATAGTTCACAATTTGCAGCAACTCATAGATGCAGTTTATCCAGATCTTGAATATTTATTAGAATTGGTTTTGTTCAAGGCTATCGTCTCACCAAGAAACGATACGAAAAGAAACGATAATGAAATCAATAACCTAATTTTACAAAAAGTCCCCGGTCAATTCAAAATTTACAAGTCCATTGATACAGTGTGCAATGTCGAGGATGTAGTCCATTATCCGCAAGAATTTTTGAATTCCTTGAATCCATCTGGCCTGCCACCTCACGAACTGCTCTTGAAAACTGGAACGCCTATTATGCTTTTAAGGAATTTAAGCCCACCCAACCTGTGTAATGGCACAAGACTACTAATTAAAGATTTAAAAGATAACTTAATTGTGGCGACTATTCTCATCGACCAGGAGCTGGCCAGTTGGCGCACATCCCGAGAATTCCAATGATTGATGCCTATACCGTTTAAGCGACTCCAGTTTCCCATAAAAACATCTTTTGCCCTGACTATAAACAAGTCCCAAGGACAAACTTTCTCTTTAGTTGGCATTGACTTACGAAAAGAATGTTTTGGCAAATCCCGCCAGTCTTTTGGGCACATTACTAGTGGACAGCGATGCTCACGAATTTCTGGATGCCATATTTTAGTTTATTTTTAGATGTATATATTTATTTATTTATTTATTATTAAGGTCATCCAACAGCTTCTGTATATAGCATTTCGTGGGTATAAGTAACAAACAGCCTTAGTCTTATACAGTCGCCAATTACAGGAAAACCAGCATTCAACATAATTAATAACATTAAAACAAAAAATAGTATTACAAAATTAACTTAAATCGATTGAAATTAAATTATTAAATTATTATTAAAATTAAATTATAAAGATTTGAGTAAACCTTCCATTGCATATTAAATTCTAATCCATTAAAAAGCAATACATTTCTTATTCTACAATAATTATATTATCTTATTTACATTATCTCATTTACATATTTTATTATAAGTGTCGGGTTTCTTTCTTTGAGACTCCAGTATAATTGTTTTAAAGACCTTCAAGGAGTTGTAGTGGATGTCAACTTCGGGCATAGATTTTATGAGAGAGTTCATTTCCCTACAGACCCTGTTTATCAGTGAGTTACCCCCAATATTAGTTTTGGATGATGGAACATGAAACATATTACTGACCGGAAATCTGGGTAAGTTATAAGGCACTTTAAGTCCAATTCGCGCGATCAACTTAATGCAGTCTAACTTATTATTGACCAATTTATGGAGGAACGTTAAACCCTGCACCAGTCGACGATCACTCAGAGAAGTCATATTGAAGCACTGAATACGTTGCTTATACGGACACCTGGGAGATATTTTACCGGATGTATAAGCTAAGTGTTTCGTGAAAGCCCTCTGGATACTTTCGACTCTTTGTGATTGCACTGCATAGTGCAGGTTCCACACAACACTAGCAAACTCTAAGTGGCTCCGAACTAATGAATTGTATAACACGATTTTAGTCTTTACCAGCTTAAAACCTCTAGTGGTTCTCTTAACAAATCCAAGTAACCGCGCTGATTTAGCAACGATCTTTTCAATATGACTCCTGAAGTTAGCTTTATCGTCCATGATGATCCCAAGATCTCGAATTTCATGAACTGTATCCAATGATACTCCATTAATATTATATGAGACAGCTGTAGATTGTTTTTTCCTAGTAAAACGTATGTGGTTACATTTCTGTACATTGAGCTTCATACGGTTTGAGTTGCACCATCGTTCAATCCTATCCAGATCCTGCTGAATTAATGTAGCATCTTCACTTGACCTGATTGTTCTATAAATTTTGAGATCGTCTGCAAACATTAAATATTTACAGTGATAGATTTCATTAGCTATATCGTTAATGAAGAGCGAGAATAGAACTGGAGCTCAGTATATAGTAAGCGTAGGATTCATAACCATTGACGACAAGAATTTGTGATCGACGGGTCAAATAAGACGAGAATGTATATATGTAGTTTATTTAGGGTTTTTATTTAAGTGTTTAAAGTGTTAAAAATTTAATGTTAAAAACTAATATGTTGGTCTATCACGAGTTGGATCATCTGAAAAGCAGATTATTTTGTTACCGGAAAATAAAACAACCTCAAATATTGTATACAGAGAAGCTTTAAATTAAACGGGGCCGTTACTTAAATTTTATGTTATTAAATATTACCTACGTTTATATTATTAACCGTATAGTTACGGTATGAAAACACTCTTTTAAATCTATCTAGCCAGCGGTAGTTATATATTGAAATAATTTGCCTACATTACCTTTGAGTCTCCTGTCCAGTCGTGGGACATTAAAGAGCTGAAAGCTTTTAGATTAGTATTGTATTTAATTCGAAAAAAAAAACACCGCCTGTAAAAATTGCACGCGGACGAAGTCATAGGCGAAATCTATACTTAATATTATAAAGCGGAAAAGTTTGTTAGTTTGTTTGTTTGTTTGTTTGTTTGCTTGAACGCGCTAATCTTCGAAAGTACTGGGTGGATTTGGATGAAATTTGGTATGGAAGTAGCTTGAAGCTTGAGGAAGGTTATAGGCTACTTTTTACCCGACTGCAAAAAAGGAGAGTTATGTTTTTACCGTGATAGAATCCACGGGAGCGAAGCCCCGCGAGAGTACTAGTCTTTCATATTTAAAAATGGAATTGTAAATCTATATCTATACTCAGTACATAGTATAAAACAAAGTCGCTTTCTCTGTCCCTGCACATGTATAAAATCTTTAAAACTACGCAACGGATTTTGATGCAGTTTTTTTCAATAGAAGGAGTGATTCAATAGGAAGGTTTTTAAGTATGTAACATGCATAATATAGTAGAGGAACACTGATGATTTTTGAGGTTTCTAATGTGATGTCGCAAATAAACACATTTTTTTGCGCTTTCATTACAAAGACTGGCTGAACCCTACGAGATAGATCAAAATAATGTACTACAGTATTGTACATCTTAAAAAGGTCAACAAAAAAGTCCCCGATGGTATATGTCTATCTCTTATAGGTAACCCACAAGAACCATTTTTATCTTTTACTTTTTACGAGAAATACGAGCATATTTTACGAAGCAATTTTAAGCAATACATCATTAATCCTTATCCAATTAAATAACATAAATACATTGTGCATTTATTATAGATCAATATTGCCCTTTACAGCATATAATTTAAATGAATAGTTTCGAAGGTATTACAGATTTAAAACGGAAGGACATAGCGGTTGCGGCTAGAGATGTAAATTGAAAAAAAAAACAAAATGTTTTTTTTCTCAATCTTGAAAAAAAACATGAAAAAAATCTTGGCACCGTTGTTTTTTTTCTACATTTGGTTTTTTTTCAGAAAAAGTGAAATTCTATAACTAAAGTGGAATAAGACACTAAATTTGATTTGCTGTAAATTTTATGGTGAGGCTGTTTCGGAAAAATTTCAGCCCCTGCAACTTGGTTACGGTTCCAAAGGGGGCTGTGAGGCTGCCGTACACGCTTTGTCGACATACCTAAATTCTGGGAAAAGCGAGGCCATTCTGAAGGTTGACATAAAGAACGCCTTCAATTCAGTTAACAGGGACACTTTGTTGGCTGAGACTAAAAAAGAATTACCCCAAATTTATAGTTTCCTTTGGCAATGCTATAGAAATCCATCCAAATTATTGTTTCGAGACAATCTATTAGAATCAGCTGTTGGCTGTCAACAAGGTGACCCTCTCGGGCCAGTGATTTTCAGTTTAGCTATTCACCCAATAATTCGAAAGCTAAATTCTAAATTTAATGTTTGGTATCTTGACGACGGAACCTTGGGAGGTGATGTAGAAAATATTTTAGCAGACCTAAATTTCTTAAAAAATGAACTACATTCTATTGGCCTTGACCTCAACCTTTCAAAATGTGAATTATTTTTAACAGATAACACTGACAGACTACTGACTCTCTCTAAATTTAACGAAATAGCACCTGGAATTCAAATTATTGAGTAAAGTTCTCTCCGTCTTCTTGGTTCTCCAATCTTTGATACTTCCTTTCCCGACTTTATTGCAGAACAAATTAATAAATTCAATGACGTTTCGGAAAGATTGCTCCAAATCAATATGCACTCGGCCATCACTATAATTTGTTTCTGCTGTTTCGGCCCTAAATTAACATACTCTCTTCGTGCTTCCCATTTGTGGAAGCACCATCAACTTTTAGTTCAAATGGATCAAATTATCAGACGAACTTTGTCCTTAATTCTGAATGTGGCTTTGGATGACCGAGCTTGGGCCCAAGCCTCTCTTCCCATCCGCATGGGAGGGCTCGGAATCCGCAAAATTTCTAGTATTAGTTTACCGGCTTTCATTTCCTCGGTCCACAGCAGTGAGAAATTAATCAGGAATATCCTGGCTTCCACACTGATTGATTTCAATGTGCCGTGCTTCACTGAGGCTATTGATGCCTGGAATCTCGCTTGTCCGAATTCTGACCTACCTGTTATACCATCTTCCCAGAGGCGGTGGGACGAGCCCCTCTGCAGAGTAGTTCTGAATAATTTACTAACCACGTCTGCTACTTCTGCTGAGTGTGCTCGTCTGCTGGCTGTGGGAAAGTGGGAATCAGGTCTTTGGTTACATGCTCTACCGTCCTCAAATCTTGGCACTTTGTTCGACGACACCACTTTCCGCATCGCTGCTTCACTACGCCTAGGAGCCCCTTGTTGTTCCCCTCATCGCTGTAATTGTGGGGAAGCGGTCAACAGCCTCGGGCACCATGGTCTCTCTTGCAGCCGTAGTGCGGGTCGTTTTGCACGACATGCCAACTTAAATGACATTATCCGACGAGCCCTTGTCACCGTCGGCGTTCCAGCCGTATTGGAACCCATTGGACTGGCGCGTGACGATGGCAAGAGACCGGACGGCATGTCATTGTTTCTTTGGAAGATGGGTAGGCCTTTAGTGTGGGACGCAACTTGTGTCGATACTGTCGCGCCATCCCATCTTCCCAGTTCATCATGTTGTGCTGGCGCTCCCGCTGCGGCTGCGGAAAACCTCAAGCGGCGTAAATATAGTCATCTCGGTGATAACTATATTTTCGAGCCGTTTGGGGTCGAAACTCTCGGACCATGGGGCCCGTGTGCTCACAGCCTTTTTAAAGAAATATCGAAAAGGCTCGTTGACGCTTCCCGCGACCCAAGGGCTGGCTATTTCTTTGGTCAACGGCTAAGCATTGCCATACAACGAGGCAATGCTGCCAGTATCTTAGGTACGTTGCCAGCCGACAGCGTTGAGGATGAATTTTTTGATGCTTTATTGTAGTTTGTATTTTAGTACATAATTTTGTATATTTGTTGTAATTAATTGTCTAAATTTGATTGTTTTGTTTTTATTCAAGTCAAATAATGTTTAAATCAATGGGTAACTATTATTATGAACTTAAAAAATACTTAATGTGTTACAATCTGTATCAGTATCTGTAGCTACGGCTACGCTTGTTTTATCAGCTTCGAAATAATGTTCTGTGTCTGTATTTGTTTCATCTGATTCTGAATCAACGACTATACTATTAGGGACTTTATTACATTCTGCTTGTGTTAATATTGTTGATGATTGTACTGATTGCACAATGTACATTATTTTCCTAGCCCTGTCATTTGTCAGTCTATTACGTTTCTTGGTATGAATGTCGCTGATTCGCTGTACGTATTAAATGTTTCTGCAGTCTGCACGCAAATCAACCAAAACATAAACCAAACGAGGATTAGGGAAATCCCGTCCGTAAATGTAGTTTACACTTAGTGTTGCCAATTATGTTAAAAACAAATGGTATTTTCTTATTGAACAAAAAAAATAATATCAACTCACATACGCCAACCGCCTTACCATATTTTTATTGTCCTACTCATGAAAAAAAACCTACTCCAGAAAAAAACCTGTTTCTTTTCATGTTTTTTTTAAACGTTTTTTTTCATCTCAGAAAAAAAAACCGTTTTTTTACAACTCTAGTTGCGGCGCGGTGCCGGCGAAATAGGGCGTCGCAGGCCGTGCTAGGAGTGATCCTAAACCAAAACAGAGAGCATATAAAGTCGGTTCGCTCGCGAGACGCTTTTGCTCTCGGTAGGTTACAAAGCATGCTGAATGCACACAGCAAACTCTCCCTAAAATGCAAACTACGCATTTTTACCACGTGCATACGCCCTATTTTGAAATACGCCTGTCCGGTGTTTACTCAATCCAGTTCGGCTCAGATCCATAGGATGCAAGTCATTCAAAACCGATTTCTCCGAAAGGCCATGGGCGCGCCCTGGTACTTGAGGAACGAGGATCTCCACTTGGACCTCAAAATCCCGACCATAAAGCAAGTGTTGAAACGCCATTCAGTGCGTTACTTCGCCTCTGCTAAAAACACACACAAACTCCTTGATTGTATCGGCCGCCCGATGCACAGCCTCAAAAATTTCCCGGGTGGGTTTCGTTGTCTTCACTTGAGAACAGGCTTTTTCAGAGATGCTGCTAAAAGTTGGCAATAGAGAGTTAACACAAATTGATGGAAGGATTAAACTAGAAAACCTTTGTTTTTTGATAGACAACCTCCAAGAGTTGATCAAGAATGTCTATACCCACATTGATAACATAAGTTGTAGGGCTATATCTTGGTCATCTTGGTAGAAAGAGCAACTCTATCACCCACTAACGAACAAGTATGATAAGGTAAATAACTTGATTCTTTCAAACATTGATGCACCGACGCAAATATACTACTCGGTTGATACTGTTCTGGATTTGGAAGAACTTTTGAAAAAAATCCTATAGTATTATTATTTATTAAGAAACCTGAATCCACCTAAACTTTGCAATGGCACGCCTTTGCTGGTAAAATCACTAAAACTTTCATAATAGAGTGCACAATACTCATCGGATGTGGTACCTTAGAAGATGTATTGATTCCCCGAATTCCTCTGATACCATCGGATTTACCGTTCCAGTATAAACGTCTACAATTTCCGTTAAAAATATCTTTTGCAATGATCATTAACAAATCCCAGGGTCAAATATTCAACGTTGCAGGCTTAGATTTGAGCGTTGAATGATCCCATGGTCAATTATATGTCGCACCTTCAAGAGTAACTACTAAAGAGAACATGTATGTATTTTCGAATGACAAAAAGGCTGTCAACGTTGTATATAAAGACATTCTATAGTATTTATTTTATTATTAACATTGCACCCGTGCGAAGCCCTGGCGGGTCGCTAGTAATTCTATTCTATTTTTGGTTAATGGCAAGTGGAGCCGATGTCGACTATTCTGCCAATGTCTAAAGTAAATTGGAAAAACAAGTGTGTATGATTAATGATTAGAGACAGAATGGATTTAGAAAAGAAAAAAGTTAAAATCAAAACAGGAACGATAGTCTCTGTTTCTTTAATTGGTACAGTTGAACTTGTTGGGTTAGTACAGGACTGAAACAAACAAAGAATAAAAATACATAAATATTATAGTTGTTAAACGATTACATAAATTATACCACAACCATACAGACAATTTTTGGTACTCTGGCTCACAGTTTTATATTGTTGTGACGGATGAAACTCAACAGCGCCACAAGCAGTTCTGGTGAAGGAAATGTTAGAAGAGAAGAGAAGTTAATTGGAAGAGGGATCTTAAATTTCGGGAGACGACTATACAAATCTGAAGATGAGACGATATTTGGGCATTTAAAAAATATGTGGTCCAGTGTGCCTTCTTCCAGGCCGCATTCGCATAGGGATGAGTCCCGAACACGGATTTTTCCAAGAACACAGGAGTGCAACAAAAACCTAAGCGGATTCTACAGAGGACGGAGATGATGGATTTAATATTATAAATGCGAAACTTTGGATGGATGTTTGTTATTAAATCACGCTATAACGGGTGAACGGATTTGAAAGAAATTTGGCACACAGATAGATAAATATGTCCTGGAATAAAACATAGGATACTATTTATCCCGGGGACGGGATCCCGTGGAATATTTTCGACTTCTACGCGGACGAAGTCGCGGGCAGAAGCTAGTAATTGCATAATTTAAACAATAAAATTACGTGTTCTTTTTTCGATAACTTTTTTCTTACATTGTCATGGTTGTGTAACGTTCATGGATGATGAGATGGGATATAATACTTTTCCATCACATATTGTACTAGTATTAGCCAGCTCTTGCCTCGTTCTCGCCTGATGGTAAGCGATAGATGAGGTTTACGATGGAACGAACGAGCCCAGAAAACGCTTGTTCCTCATGTTGGCTGTGCGTATAATAAATGTATAACTTTGACGTGCATATTTACTTTGCAAACAAAGTATTATAATTATATTTTATATACTAGGATACGACAAAAACATATCTCTCCTACTTTTCAGACGAGTAAAAAGTTACATAAAACCCTCCTTAAGAGCGCGCCTAAAGCCAGCAAAATTTTAGAATTCACCCGCACTGTCCTACCCGCTCCTCACATCGAATACGATCGCGCGTGTACCTACGCGCTCGCTCGACGCGTATCTTCTGTAGTAAGTATACGTATAATATTCAGATGAAACAACTGTATTCAAAGTATGACTGCGTTATACAATATTACGAAATGTTATTATGTGTACGCGAATAATACGTAAATAGTAAGTTAGTAGGAGGTGACTATACCACTGATACTGAACACGAATCAATATAAAATCAATACCAAAAGGTAATATTATATTATGTATAATATAATATTATTTTGGCGCGTGATTTTGGTGTGGCGTAAATAATGGATAACTCTGAAACTGTCGATTGGCATCATTTACCCCACTTATATCGTCATATGCCCATGGATGACCAAATTATTGATATTTTTTATATTTTAAATAAAAATCGTACTTACTCTTACAAAATTAGGTACCATTTCTAAAATTGGTGATATTTTTTTCATTTTGTTTTTTTTTTATATCAGTCCTGAATATTTGTATTATCAGATCAGTATCAAGATTTTTTATTACATTCTAAATCAATATTGCAAAAAATAGTTATTCTTAAATTTTAACATTTTTTTCTACGGAATTACGCAATTTTGGGCCCCTGTATCTATAGTTGCAAAACTTCTGAAAAATTCGGAATAATTCCGGAATACTTCTGGGAAAGTTTCTTTAAATCAGAATTATTCAAAATGAATTTAAATAAAGCCCTCTGTGCGCCGGCCGCTGCCGCCGCGCTGCGATGGCGGTGCGGGGTGCGGTAAGAGGGGAGATGCTCCCCGGAGAAGTTTTCCCCCCGCGAGAAAGATTCGTACCCCGCAATGGAATGTTTCCGAATATTTCGCCCGAATAATTCAATCGAAATTAACGTGTTTGTTTGTTGTGTGGTGGGTGGGTTAATTATTGTTCAGTGCGAGACTACGTACGATACAAGAGTAAAATATAAATGTTTATCTATACTAATATTATAAAGCGGAAAAGTTTGTTTGTTTGTTTGTTTGTTTGCTTGAACGCGCTAATCTTCGAAAGTTCTGGGTGGATTTGGATGAAATTTGGTATGGAAATAGCTTGAAGCTTGAGGAAGGTTATAGGCTACTTTTTACGCGACTGCAAAAAAGGAGAGTTATGTTTTTACCGTGATAGAATCCACGGGAGCGAAGCCCCGCGTGAGTACTAGTTTTATTATAAATGGGATTGATTAAGTATATGTTGATATTTTTATAGGTAGATATGTTAGCCTGCGATTAACAGGATTTTTATTCTTTTGTTTCTAGGTAGGTACTCTACTTATTTCGAAATTGAATGCTATTTTTATAAATGTCAGTAGTTGAATAAAAAACCAGGCCTAGCATATTTTATTTGTTTTTTGAAAAAGGGTTACCTATGTTTTTGGTTAGTTTGTATGTAGCTCTGTACGCATCGCGAGTATTCGCGAGTCGCATAGGTAGGTATTAATCATTACCTACCTACTTAACGCGTTTAATAGCCCAGCCAATAAAAACAATTAAAGGCAAACCTTGCAAGCAAACACGTTTTGATGCGGTTTTCAGAAAAGTATTTGTTATACTTAGGTAGGAGCAGGTTTTGGTATATTAACCGACTTCAAAGGTCGATTTTCCTGGTTTCTTTTGGCAGTTGAAATATTCCCAAAGTTTCGGAATATTTCGGAATACTTCCGAAGTATACGACGGGAATGATTCGGAATTATTCCCGCCAGACTATATCGAAAAAAAATGTACTACACTGCGGTGGCTCATTATTTTAGACGAGCTTTTGCCCGCGACTTCGTCCGCGTGGAATAGTTACTTTGGGCTAACGTTAAAAGACATTGTTCGATTTTGGCCTATATAACCGATGTGAATATAAATTACATGATAATTTTTATTTCTTTTTATACTGCTTGAAACATATTTAAGTATTCCACGGAAACTTGAAATAAATAAATTCAAAATAAAAAGTTCGGTCACGATACGATAACGACGCCAGACAGTGTTGCCGATTTACGGGATTTTTCCCCGATTTCAGGAAATACGGACGGTTGTCTGAATTAAATCAGAAATTGATAAAATCCGGACTATTTCGGGTATTTTCAACGTATAGATAGAAATAAAAATAATAATAAAATATTGAATGGGTTAGGTTATTAATTTAACCCTAGTAAATAATATACAATCGTCAACTAATTGAGGACGGGAAATCCTCCATGCTTCTTCAGTCTGACGTTTTGTCTCATTCACTTAGTGAAGCTCACATTCGTTTGTTCAATTGACTGATTATTCCTGAAATTGAGTTAATCACATATAGGTACATAAATAATAATATGAATTCAATAAATCAAATAGGCACTGTATCTTATTATTGACAATAAATAAATTAATATCTAAAAAATATTTATTTAACACTTTATACATTTAAATACCTGAATTGACTAGCTGGAGAAGAAAATGTATTCCATATTTTTTATCTGAAATCGGGAATTTCTGGCGTGGTATTCGGGTATTATAGCTTTTCGTAATTGGCAACACTGGTGTGCTTATATTTCATTTCGTTTCAATTTTTATTGCAAAGTTCGTTTCTTTGCGATTTTCTATGCGTTTTATGGTTTTATTCTAACAACTTGATAACGGACTCTGATCAGATTGCATACTTGGTAGACTCGGCTGTGTTTAAAGAATTCTGTGAATCATACTACCTGGCTATTTTCGGACTGGATTTTGATGAATTGATTATTTTTGGATCTTCAAGTGTCTGTTAGTAAAAATTGATTTACTATGATTCCATAAAATATTTAGAGTCTATCTAAGTCATTTTCGATTCAAACGATTCTTAGGCGTGACATGTATGGAGCCGGAACAATGTCCTTTAAGCCCGATTTTGAAGCATTCTTCATTGGTGCTCCGCTCCTATTGGCCTTAGCGTAATGATATATATAGCCTATAGCCTTTCTCTATAAATTGAGTATTTAATTAAAAATATTTTTTTCAATTCGAACCAGTAGTTCCTGAGATTATCGCGTTCAAACAAACAAACAAACTCTTCAGCCTTATATATTAGCATAGATAGCTGTTGCCCGCGACTTCGTCCACGTTTCTACCGTTTTTCGTAAAAAAAAGTAGCCTATGTCCTTCCTCACGGTTCAGTGATTTAGATGTAACACACAGATTAACTTTCGTAATTTAGTAGGGAAATATAATATGTCAATCTATAATACTGTTGAAAAATATATTTCATGTACAGAATTGACCTCTCTACAGATTTATTATAAGTATAGATAATTGCCTATTTAATGCAAATTCTAAAATGGTATAATAATAACCAGTATCTTGATAAAGTACAAAGTTATTGCTGTTCGAATCTTAAAGGAGAATTTTTATACAAATTTGATTTCAAAATTAAATTACTTTAACACTGCTGTAACTAATTTTAGACTCAAAGAGAATGAGAATTTCCTTAAAATTTGATCACTATGGGTTTGTTGACACCATAAAAGACATTAGTAATTAAACAAATTTATTGAAAAAGAAAATATTCAAGATGTTCGAAGTGGGCTCCTTCAGCTGCTATACACGCTCTACACCTTCTTATGAAGGACCGTCTCAATCGGCGCGCAAATCCTGCTGACGATATTTCGTCAGCAGCCGAACGTATGCGTTGTCGCAGCTGTTCAACTGAAGTGATTTCTTCTTTATAAACTACCTCCTTTAAACAGCCCCAGTAAAAAAGTCCAATGGGTTTAAATCTGGCGAGCGAGGTGGCCACATTCTGAAAATAAAATATTATTTCAAAACAAATTCCTTGTTATACAATCACGTCCACAATAAATTGATCTACAAAAATAGGGTTTAAATACCTAATGGGCATACTTAAATAGGTTCGTAATCGATATAAATATATTTCATCGAACAAACACGGATACCAACTAAAAGCTTGTGTTTATTTTGCATATACTATTCTGCCCGCGTTACCTACGACTACGAGTGACCATAGAAATATTAAATAAGAAGTGGTATAGGTAGATAATTTTTTTTTTATATAGGATACTCGCAAGATCATTATTGTTGTCCATCCGTGTATCTAGATTTTTAGAAGATCTCATAACTACCTACATTATGGGAAAATGATCATAAAATTGTATCGTGAAGAATAACATAACAAAATAGCAAAAGTAAATAGCTACCTATTATGAATGTAATTTATTACCTATTATCCTAATAATCTAATAAAGTACCTACCACGAATTTTTGATATCGTCGTGTCTGGGTGTTGTTTATCTATATATGTATGTATTTAAAAATATATTTGTCTATGTATATCAGCTGTCTGACACCCATAGTACAGGGTCTTCCTAGTTTGGGGTCAGACAGCCGTGTGTGAAATGTCCCCACATATTATTATGTCTAGTTACCTACTCGGCCCACGAAAGTGCGTAGGTAAACGAATTTAGATCTTGTGTCTCTCAAAATAAAATCTAAAATCACCTGCATAAACTTTCTCGAAAGTATAAAATGTATTTTTATTTTTTCAGTATATAACAAACAAGTAACTCACAAACTTACCTTCGACAATTAGCCATCCTGTCAATTTGTAACTTTTTTAGTTCTCTTTCAATGTTTTTTTTTGTTTCCCATTTCACTATTTAGTTCGAACAACAACAACAATTACGATTGAAATGATTATAACTCGGCGCAGCTAAAACACTTGAGCGTAGTCCTCTCGTCTCAACAGAGCGGTAGCGACTGATGTGTGAAATAGAAATATGCTTGAAGCTCCCGCAACGAGCGACGGAAGATGACTTCTTGCGCGGAATAAAAACGTAGTATGCGCCAAAAGTGTTTTATCGTAATAAATCCAAAACTAAAAGGAATTACATAAAATGCCTAAGCAAAGCCTTTACTCTTGTTTAAATATAAATATTTATCAAATTTTTGTCGCAATAGGCATTACCATATCGAGTACAAAACGGAAAAACATGAGAATTAGAGGTTATTTCGTGATTTTTTTCTACCAAGGAAATGTTATTATTTTATGTTTTTGATCAGAGAGAGCCCTTGAAAATATGATGTAGTTATTCATATATTTTTATTTTAAGATTTGGTCTGGAATTTTTCATGTAAAATCAAATAGAAAATTGGTAATTTTGCTTTATACGCGCTCTTAAGTTTCAATCTACATCCATACCAAATTCCATCCAAATCCACCCAGTATTTACCTACTTTCGAAGATTAAGGCTTTTAAACAAACAAACTTTTTCGCTTTATAATATTAGTAAAGATTATTATGAATGTTCATTGGCTTTATTCGCCATGTAATTCAGCTCCTCAGTAATTTTGAAGTTGAGTTACTCAAGTAACTGATAAAGGCTTGCACTGACTAGACAGAAGATCCTCAGACATTATTAATTAATTATTGACAGTTGACCAGTACAGATTATCTGGACTTTGAAAGCGACTTTGACTTCTGGGCTGGGGTTCCGTGTTTTTTCTTCTCTAGGGTAAAAAGCTAGGAAACATAGGTCTTATTTAGTTTAAACTGAATGAGAGTAACGTGGATAATTTGTATTTTTAAACTTATTTCCATAGGTACTTAATAGATATATATTTTTTATTGTTATATTTATTTGTAAATTAACCATTGATCGAAAAAGGTAATTTTAGTTTCCAGCTCCAGTTACGCCTATATTTATTTATGTAATTTTGAAATGTCTAACAAGTAATTCAAAACAAAATCGCGGTTGCTAGTTCAGTCAATTCAGGCTGATGAACACTATGGCTTATCCTAGGCCGAAAGTAGACTCGAAAAACCTGATGATTATTTGTTCCCCAGGGTAGCGAGGTGTCTCCGTACGGGCCGCTGTGGGACGCTCCGCCGGCCCCTGTGCCGTATCCAGACATCCTGGCGTTCCCGCCGGCCGACCTGGGTAAATACACTTTTATTTGTATATGTTATTTTATATATAAGAGAGTCAATGTAACTGAGGCTGAAGAATCGCTAAATTGAAGTAGCTGATAGGGCAAATTGCAAATAGGTGTTGACAAAACCGAAAGGCTCTCGAGTTTGGACCAACGCACAGGGCGTTCAGCTCGCAGGAGACAGCTGGATACGAGACGTTTACGAGAAAGGTCGATGTTTCGACAGAGGAGGCCTATGTCCAGTGGTGGGCGTTTTTTGGCCGAAGTGATTATGATGCCGCTTGTAAAGTACAACAAAGCCTCAACATTTTATTGTTGTATTCGTACAATATCCACGTGTTCTTTGGAAAGCTCAATATTCAGTAGTAGTATAATCGGCCGAATTGTTGTTTGCTAACAGTATTAATGTCTTAAAACTGGCTTCTTCCTCAAAGTTTTCTGATTCTGAATGAAATATTTCTGCTCTTCATAATCATAAATAATGATTTCTCTTCATTTTCAAGAGTTTGAGAGTAGTATCTTAGCAAATATTTCGAAAAAAAAAAAATTAATAAATAATCAAGCTGGATTCAGAAAAGGGAAATCAGTTAATACAGCAATGCACTAGTTTTTACAAAAAAATATTACGGAACTAGATAAAAAAAATCAGGTCACAGCCCTATACATGGATATGACAAAAGCCTTTGATTATGTTGACCATGAACTACTGTTATAGAAACTAGAAATATATGGAGTACGGGGTAAAGCGCTGGAAATAATGAAATCCTATCTTGGTGATAGAATACAGTTTACTGAAATAGTTATGTCCATTAACAAAAACAGAAATAAAATATACATCAAGCCCAAGGTCTATAAAATTTGGTGTACCTACCTCAAGGATCAATACGGGGACCATTACTATTTCTCATTTATATAAATGATTTACCTAACGCTATTCTACAGCCTATGGTTTTATTTGCAGATGATAGTACGGCTATTTTCACAAATAATAAAAACAAAACTCATAAATTAGAAATAAATGATTCCTTATCTAAAATAATTACTTGGCTAAATATTAATAATCTTAAAATAAATCATAAAACCCATTACATGAATTTCAAAAATAAAAATGTTAAATCAACTCCTTTAACTATTAAATACAATAATGAAACGGTATCTGAGGTTACAAATACAAAATTTCTAGGTATCCATATAGATTCAAATTTGTCATGGAAAACACATGTAAATAGTGTATGTAGCAAATTAAATCAATTCTCTTATTCTTCTCTCTACATGCTCAAAAAAGTATCTAACCAAATTACACTACTAAATGCTTATCATACCTACGTACGGATCCACTCTATCGTATGGGATTTTATATTGGAGGTACTCAACTGATAAGGAATTTACGTTTAAGACTCAAAAAAGTGTATAAGATCTATATGTGGGATACACCAAACAGATTCATGTAAGCCCCATTTTATAACCCTCAAGATATTAACCCTTCCTTGTCTTTATATCTATGCGGCTTCAAGTTTAATTAAATCGAACATCAGTAGATATGACACATTAACAAGCAGTAGACTTAAGAATATATTACGCAATAAATCATCCCACACTAAAGTGTATAGCAACAGTATATTTTGTATGGCCATAAAGATATATAAGTTACCCATAGAAATTAAGTCAAATTCAATTAGTACTTTTAATAGGAAGCTAAAAGACTTCCTTATTATAAAAGCATATTATTCCATAAAAGAATTCCTTGAAGAAAAAGAATAATTTAAAAATATTAAAATATGATATTAAATATTAAGTGACATAAATACTGTGATATAATAAAAAAAATAATGATAATTAGTAATTAATATAATGTAACCTGTAAGAAAACTGTAAGATAGACTATAAGATAAACATAAATTGCAACGCCTTAACAGGCAACTAAGTTCTAAGAACTTTTCTATTGTTAACATCTTCAAAAATATATTGTACACTTAGTTCGCAATAAAGAATTTTAATTTGAATTAAAAATAAAAGTATTTTCGGTACATATTTTAATGATTAATTCAATGATATCAAAATATCTTTAAATATGTTTATTTTTCTTCACAATATTTAACAATATATCATTTAAATTTTGTTTGATATCAGTTTTTTTATTGTAAAACACTGGTGCCTAAGCTAAACTGTAAACCTGTACCTACTTCAGGACGCCAAGACTCCACCTTTTAAAATTTCGCCATTGCGGCTTCTTGCCTAAATATAACAATGTATTCTAAGAACAAAAGTAATGATTGACAGGAGTGCAATAAGCTGCTACGGTACTACCACAAGTAGTAAGTAGCAAGCGGTAGTAGCAATTACCGTGTTATCTTCATGATCCAACTTCAACAGACTGCCTTCTAGTCCGTCCAACCGTTCCTTTCTATCCCGACGAACCAGTGGACAGCCTGTAGTAAAGTCCTCTGGGGAATCAATGTTCAGGCCCTCTATATTCCCATTAAATAACAAATTGGCCTGACCAGTGTGGTCGGCGGCGGGTTGCGGAGGCCGCGCCGGATCCCGCATCCCCTCCGGCGGCAAGAAACCGCGGCGACGCGTCGCCTCCGTCGCGCAACGTCGCGCCGCCAACATTCGTGAGCGACGACGCATGTTCAATCTCAATGAAGCCTTCGATAAGTTGCGTAGGAAGGTTGGTATTGAATACTTAAGCTAAACCCATGCGTGTCGTACCCAGGTGGCAAGAAGGCGAGGCACCGCGTCGCCTCCGTAGCGCAACGACGCGCCGCCAACATAAGAGAGCAACGGAGGACCTTCAACCTTAATGAGGGCTTCGATAGGTTGCGGAGGAAGGTTTGTACTTCATATCTATTTTAAAGCAAAATTAGGCCGTCTTTCAGTAACAAAATCTGCACTGGCGCTTATAATACTCATCAACGTATTAAACAAAATGGTGTGTACGTACTCGATAGGTACTTATTTTTAACAGTGTCAGGGCATAATTACTGTACAGCACATGCAGATGCAGTTCAAATCACAGCATGATAAGTTATGACTGGCACGCACCCCAAGATGGTAAGATACATTTAGTTTAGTGTTTACCATTCATCCAAAGGTAGGAAAAGTGAAGATCTGTTCTTTCCAGCTGCAGCGATAAGGTAAGTAAAGGAAAATCTCACAGGGTGGCGAGAATCTACGTATGGCTCTTCAAACATACAAAACCACATCTCAAGGTACCTTAAACATTGATTTGTGACCTCATCTACCCATCAGGTATGACCAGGCATTTTTTGTGCTGGCTCGTTCCATCGTAGACCTCATCTATCGGTTACCATTAGGCATGATCGAGGTCATGTTCGAGCTCATCCGTGATAAAATAAGATCAAATAAAAGGCACCAATGCCTGTTAAAGACATGACAATTAAAGGTATTTATAAAATAGAAACTACATTTTTACTCTGCCGTTACTAACCAACTTAATCTCCTTCAGGTCCCAACCTTCGCTTACGAGAAGCGTCTCTCCCGCATCGAGACCCTGCGGCTAGCCATCACTTACATCAGCTTCATGTGCGAGCTGCTGCATGGATCCCCACAGCCCCATCACGCCGCACATCCCATCCATCCTCCAAGACACGTGTTTGATGCCGAGGTGCCATGGTGCGCGTGAAATGGATCTGGGACTCCAGAAAAAGGGCTTGAGCCCTGTCAAAATATACGAGTGATCTCATAATTTAATTCTGTTTTAAATATTTTTGAGGGGAAGGAGGGAGATGGTCATGGTTCCTTTATAGTAACGGTTAGTTCAGGTGACCCATGCATTAGACGCACACATCTTAGACGGAGTATTCCATGCTAGTCATCTTGTATGCAGGTTCATCTTTCAGGGTAGAATAATTCAATGCCAATACTTACTACCTCTTTATTTCTGCCAGTTTGCTAAACGATAAGTGATATTTATTACCAAAAGACATATTTAATTAGAAAACAATAAACTTTTCTATTGTGCCCAGGGTCTCCAATAAGTTAAGGACGGCTCTGCAAAAAATCTTTTTGGTTTTGTGGCGAATCCTACAAAAATCACCTGGAATATAGGTATAAGTTACGCAACTACTCGCAGCTACTTATTTCCTTAAATTATTTGTTTATTTTTGGTTTCCTTCTTCGTTGTAGCTATATATATGACATACATGTATTTTTTATTATATTTTCTTTGAATTTACATTTAATCGTACCAAGATTTCATGATCAAAATTATGAGAAATCATCCTAATTATCATTAATTTATTTATTTAAAATGATATTATAATTGTCATGATTATTTATAATAAGCGGTTAAAGTATGAAATTGCCGATATGTACTGATGGGATACTGTTTTTTTTTTTTTTATAAAATTAACTTTTTAAATCTTTTACTTATTAAATCAGAAATTTTGCACTCAATAACTATACAAGTACATTGTTGCCATCTAATCGGAAGGTTATTTAAACTCAGCATTGATATTGTGAGCCATTTCAATTCGAATTTTCTATCCAACGACGAAACTCGCAATCAAAGATTACTCGGATTTTCGAAATATCCATCTTTCCCGTCTAGGCTGGATAAAAAAACAATTGAAAGGCGAAAATCGAATGATGCACACTCTTTTTTAAACAAGAACCTCTGAAAAAGGGTTCACTCGAAAATCTCATACCATGAAGGTTTTATGTCATTTCAAAGTATCTATTACTATAAAACGGCAATTTCATTTATGTTCTTTTCTTGGTTTAAAAATATTGTTTAGCAGATTCTGAATTCAAATTCTATACAGAATAATTATTAAAGCTTCGATATTTAAACTTAGCATAGTAAGTACCTATGCTAAGTTAGGGTTGCCTGAGTCAGACACAATAACTAGGAATGTTTCATTACTAACCATTAATGTAATTATGTAAGTGGACATGATCATGCGATACTCAGCTGATTGTAACTCTTGTCTTCCATTAGTATTAATAAACATTGTATTACCATTAATATTATATGAGTTTTGTTTTATTTTATTTTAAGGAACTTACTAAACATCTACACTCTACAGGGCTGCTGTACCTATTCGCCGTACTATACGTCCGACGGATCTTGGCGAGTGTGAACATATGCTCTGCGAACTTTAGCGCATGTACACTCGTGAAGAAAACTGTTACTACCATTTTTTTATAAACCTATCTATACTGATATTATAAAGCGGAAAAGTTTGTTTGTTTGTTTGCTTGAACGCGCTAATCTTCGAAAGTACTAGGTGGATTTGGATGCAATTTGGTATGGAAGTAGCTTAAAGCTTGAGGAAGGTTATAGGCTACTTTTTACGCGACTGCAAAAAAGGAGAATTATGTTTTACACCGTGATAGAATCCACGGGAGCGAAGCCCCACGTGAGTACTAGTGTACTAATAAAATTTCCCTAATACAGTGACGAAGTACAAATAAAATAATTATCAAAAAACATCGAGAAAGAAGACTCCAAAATTATTATATAAATTAAAAATTCAATTTCTAAACCTCACCTTTCCATAATGGCAAATTTTAATCACGAACACACACAATATTATTTACACTTAATACTTTTTATACATATACACTTAATAGGTACTTTTTATATATTTATACTTAATAATACTTAATCACTGTCACTGAGGGGTAAATCCCTAACATAAAATCGTCGATCCCTTGCGTACCATGTGAGGTACTTGGCATAGGTTCATCATCGTAATCGTCGCTCTCACCTTCAGACTCACTTTCCGAATCTGAAGCTGTATTAATGATGATTTCTTGTTCCGTCATTTCGTCAATAATGTGGTCGCTCTTTCTATATTCATCTTCGACCTCTTGCACTTTTCTGCATAAAACTTTCCATTCTTCCGGACCCATTAAATTTACTTTTTCCTTTATGAGGTCCATTGTCCGGGTTACATTCCAGTCGACGTTTTTAGCGGCTACGTGCCCTTTAATGGCAACCCACGCCATCTCGATGGGGTTTAAATCGGGATGATATGGGGGTAAACGAAGGACATCATGGTTGTTTTTTTTTAAACATTTCATCTATTACGTATTTTTTATGCACGTCTTTGTTTTTTTTTTTATTAGATCTTAAAGTTGAAGTTTACACATTTCCTTTTCATAAGGTATACCCCTTTCTACTAACCACGATTGCATTTTTGCCTTCTTGTCATTAGTTGTAGGGGCAGGATCCATGAGTTTGTTGTGGTATGGAGCATTGTCGATAACCACCACCGAGTTAGGGGTCAAATTTGGAATCAGTTGGGTCCGTAACCATTTCTCGTAATTTGTGAAATTCATGTCATCATGAAAGTCTCCAGTTTTGCTTCCAGATTTAAACATTAGTAGGGCGTTCGGAACAAATCCTGCTTCTGACCCAGCGTGTACCATAACTATCCGCTGACCTTTTGATATCGGGCGCTTTAGTCCTTGAGCGGAACCATCTGACCACGCTTTACCTTTTGTATGTGATGAGTGAGCATATGACTCATCAGTGAATACAACTGGTCGCCCTTCATCCCTGTATTTTTTCATTGCTTTCAAGTACAAAATCCTTTTCAGGCGAATGTCGGTCTTCTCTATAAGAACCATTCTATTAGTTTCGGTCTTTCGCCACTTGAAACCCAAGTTTTTGACTATTGTCTTTAAGCTCGTTTTACCACCTTGAAAATTTATATCCCGTTTGAGTTTGGCTAGTAATTTGTTTATGGTCGGCATTTCTTTTTCGGTTTTGTGGAAGTTATGTATGCATCTTTTTATTACACCTTGGTCAAAATTATCTATATCAGTAATAAGTTTTGATCTAGGCCTTTTTTACCAGGCGTGCGGAATACCGAAAGTAAACCCGAAACATTACCTTCAGTTGCAATCCGCTGTATTGTGCGTTGGGACACTCCAGTTGCGTTAGCAACTCTTAAATAAACGTTGTCCACATCTTTTTCTTTTTCTTTTTTCATATACCGCATTAAATCATAAATAAATTTTCTTTGTTGGCGATTTAAAACCCTATTGTGCTTTGGTGGCATATTTAACTAATAATATAAGTGCCAGCTGACACTTGCACAAGATAACACAATAACTTTTTTTTTTTTTTTTTTTAACGTGGTAAAATTATCAAATAAGTCCTCCCACCCCGGGCAGGGTGGGAGGGACTGTCAGACTTTTACTGACTAAAATCCACGGTGTTCCTTCAATAACCCTTTACATACCGGGGCCACGGTAACGGGATGAGTCCCACGACCCCGGCAGGCTTCGGCCCTCTGCAGAGGGGGCCTCGTCATGTTGCTGACGCTCTTTGAGGCGCGCGTGGAACACGACGCGCCGTCGACCCGGGCATGGTCCATGGTCGGACAGCGAGTTGCCCTTTACTCGCTGTCCGCATGCCCGCGCCTACGGTGGCCGGAGATCGTCGGCCGACGTCCGACGCCGTGGGCGTCTACCACTGCGGCTGGGCTGGAGGGAGGACGCCATCCTCTCCCTCACGCGGCCCGCCTCCTCCTTCGAAAGCATGACTGCTTCGCAGAAGGAGGCGACCGCTTCCCACTCCCTCTCGCCCCGCAGCATGGCCTCGACCAAGGCCGGGCGCGAGAGGTCTCCGCCTATTGTCGCCGTGAGGACACGTCGGTGCTCTGCCCAAGCTGGGCAGTCCTGCACCGTGTGCTCGACTGTGTCCTCAGGGCGACCCTTGCAGTGGTGACACCCAGGCGTCTCTTCCTTACCCATCAGACACAGGTACCTCCCGAAACTTCCGTGTCCGGTGAGGACCTGCGTCATGCGGTAGGTCAGGACGCCGTGACGCCGATCTAGCCACTCCTCAAAGAGGGGTCTTACCGCCGCAATTGCGGCGTGCCCGGCCGTCGGTTGCGACAGTCGCTCCCTCCATACTGCCCTGAGATCGCGCCGGAGCTCTTCCCGCCGCGTCTCGACTTCTCGAGGCAGCGGGGATACGCCCCGGCGCTGCGCCTCCACGCGCCATTCATAGACGCGCTGGAGGGCAGTCGCCTCCAGATCCCAGGGCAGCAATCCGGCAAGGAGGTTGGCCGATTCGCCGGCGATCGTGCGGTATCCCCGGATCATTCGGATAGCCATAACCCTCTGGCATGCGACCAACTTTAGTGGCAATAACTTAACAACAATAATAAAAATTAACGAAAGTAAGAACATAAAAAATAACAATAATAAAAATTAACGAAAGTAACAACGAAAAGTTTTGTAACCGACTGCACGTAAGACAGAGATAGCGATACGACCACGACACCGATGCACGATGGTTAACGTGTGACTGAGACATATTACCGTGTACCGAGTATTGCCGAATAAGCACGAAGCTTTACGAAGTAACCAAAAAGGGATGTCCAATTGGCGTGCCTGAGGGTGATGTTTAATCGATTTTCTTCAAATCGATTGAAATCAAATCACAAAAATATATTTATTTTCAATGTTATATTGAGGTTTTATATTGAAATTATATTGAAATTTTCTCAAACAGTCGTTAATAGATAATTGATATTCAAGTAAATCACGACTTTCAATTGAGAAAATACTTACTTTACGTTTTTTTTTATTAATATCGAAATCTCGTTTATTAACGACAAAATTCACTATGTTTGTAAATCTTATTTCTTTTAATATATTATATAAACAAAAATTAATAAATTCTAACTAAAACTATCGATTGCGATATTTGATCGATTAAAGGGTCGATTGTATTTACATAAGGTCAATCTCTAGCCTAGATCACCGCCCCCCGAACGTCGCTATTTGGTTCCTAAAAAGAGTTACTGCGCAACCTTCTGCGCGAAGTTCGGAGTCGCCAAGAACCGTCGGCCGCACAGTAATCTAATTCATAAAACAATAATTGTGAAATGGGAATATTGTCTTTTAAAATTATTATTCTATTTGATCGGTCAGTTAGAGACACCCTGTTTTGCTCTTCTAAATCAATAACTGTATACCAACTACAAAACCTTCAACTTTCAGAATTGGGGGCTGGTAACGTAACTAGTTGCTAAGAACGGCGTGACGTCACGTGAAATTTCAATTCACTGTATCTTCTTAATTTGTTAATTTCGTGTCAAAGGAAAAAGTACGTGTCGTAATATTTTTTGGTATCGTAAGTGTTGGATTTAACAGAATGTATAAAGAAAATATCCTATTTAGTTTGCATCGCTTAACTTGTTTTCTTGATAATTTAAAATATTAATTATAAATATAATTTTATATCGCCGTTATGACCTATGAGGCTGTTCCCGTGTCAGTCTCGATCCTCCTCTATCTTCCTATTAAAGTCCCATTAAAATCGGTTCAGCCGTTCTACAGAAGAAAGATACAGATTTCCCGAGCAGAAGACAGACAGTCCCCTTCTCCTGCGAAGCATTCATGCTAGCGAAGGAGGAGGCTGAACGCGCGAGGGGCGACCCGGGCCTGGTCCTTACCAGACGACCCTACTGCTAGCCGTCCGCAAGCCCACGCCTACGGTGGCCGGCTCGCGATATCCGACGCCCGGGGCGTCTCTCGCGGCGGCTGAGACGTGAGGAAGACAGTTGTTTAGAATTAAAACACCTACTATATACCTAAATACTCTCTATGATTTTCCATTACTGCAATGTAGCAGTTTGAGACTGAAAGATTTTTTTATAGAAATTCTGAAGCTTTAAGTATGAAATACAACGATCACGATTTTATTTCAGATATTGAAAATCGCGGAGAGTTGATTCAGAGTGCAATGATGAGTGTAGGAGCTGTACTTTAAAATATTTCTTGAAAATTGAATAAATAAGACGTTCTAAATAGATAATCAAATTTGCAAAAACAATGAAATCAAGGGCTTAGGTCTCAGATTATTCAAAATTCAAACCTGATAGATAAATGCCTATCAATTATCTTACAGGATTATATATACGCTATACATAGTTCTTTATGAAATAGTTAATAATTATTTTATCACAACAAATAATTCCTACTGTGTAATAATAATCCCTACTAAAACAATGATTTGTAACAGAGTTACTTTCGCGTTTATGCGAAAGTTACTCTGTCTGTAACACTTTATTAAACCTAGGAGACATACATACACACATCAAAAGTGTCTAGGGATCAAGCATTTTTATGCGGATTTCTTGAGATTGAGATGTGGCTTTGTAATAAATTTATGATTTTATAAATTTATATGGATCCTTTTTGGTGCATTTCATAATTTGAAACAGGAACTGTTAATCAAATTCGAGTAAAAGATGAAAATCAGCTGTCAATATTTTCCCTATAAAAACATACAACGCATTGAAGACATTATTAGTGCTACTGTTTCCCTACTACTGATTAAAACCAACGTTATTATGGAGCGGCGACGTCATTTAAGCAGGAAAGAAATGCTCAGAGCCGTGGGAATGATAGAAGCTGGTTCCCGGCAACGTACTGTGGCTTTAGCTCTGAATACAAGTCAGAGTGTTATCAGTCGACTTTGGACACGTTACCGAAGCACTGGTACCGTGGCTGAGCGCCATGGAGGACGGTATCGCTGCACCACACGGAGACAAGACCGATACATTCAAATCTTAACTCGAAGAGCTCCAACAATAACCGCCATGATGTTAGCCGTGAGGCTTCATCACTCTTCAGGGAACTTAATTAGCGACCAAACAGTCAGAAACCGCTTGCATGAAGTGAACCTTCATTCCCGAAGACCGCTACGGGTACCACCTATAGCAATGCACAATCGTAGGATTCGATATCAATGGGCTCTTGAACACAAAAATTGGGCAGAAGAACAATGGCGTTTCGTGTGCTTTTCTGATGAGTCTCGTTTTGGTATGAGACCGGATACAAGACGTATACGACACTGGAGAACCCCTGGACGCCAACAGCGATTAAAATCCTGCCAGGAAGTCCATCCTTATAGTGGTGGAACCATCATGGTATGGGCGGGTATTTGGATCGGCGGAAGAACTGAGTTGATTTGGATCAGAGGCAACCTCAACGCTCAAATTTATGCTGAGACGATTGTATCTGACGTCATCGTTCCTCTACAAGTGCAAATCGGTCCCTTATTTCAGTTAATGCATGATAATGCACGACCGCACACCGCAAAAGTTGTAAGACAGACTCTCGCCGCAGCTAACATCAATGTCCTGCTCTGGCCTGCTCAGTCGCCAGACTTGAACCCGATTGAGCATGCATGGGATATGCTACAGAGAAGAGCTCTGCCGAATATGGAGGGTATCCAGTCGCAAGAAGACCTTTTTTTGTTGTTGCAACGAACACGGGCGGCCATTCCATAGCGTGATTTGGATGAACTCATTTTGAGTATGCCAAACCGATGTTCTTGTGTTGTGTTCGCGGTAGATACACGGATTATTAATTGTTTAAGTTACCCAATAAAATTTTAAAGAAAACTGTTATTTCAGTATTTTTTTCGAACTTTAATGTTAGTGGTTCAAATGTCAAAAATCCCTTTATTAGGAAAATGGCAAATTTCTTTATTAATGCAAAGGTGACTTGGTTTATCGTTACTGTGACAAACGAAAACACTTTATTTGATGAATCCTTAAAGAAAATTTTAATTAATATCAATCAGGAGAAAAGTTATTGCAAAAATATATGTTGATCCCTAGACACTTTTGATGTGTGTATGTAGGCTACTCTTTTTATCGCTGAAAAAAACTTTTCTAAGCTACGAGAGTAAATTATATTTTATAGGTCTATTAATTTATATACAGGGTTACTGGTAAAACACTAAAAACTATGTTATATACATCATAAACAATAACTTCGGTTCTGCGACTTTTAATAACACAGGCCAACAAAATTTAACCAAACTTCTTAACCAGAAACTAGACTATACATTTCCGAAGGTTTTCTATGCGCTGAATCCGAATCTGGCCTCAGAATTGCTCTATCACGTCAGGTTTCTGAGATATCCTAACCTAAAAGTGCAAAAAGTACCGTTTTTGCCCGATTTTGAGGTTATGTAGACTCACGAATTATTTTTCTAAAAAAAATAAAGGTATATCTAAATGTATATAACTCAAAGGAGACTGACTTACTGGCTGACTGACTGACATAGTGATCTATCAACGCACAGCCCAAACCACTGGACGGATCGGGCTGAAATTTGGCAAGCAGGTAGATGTTATGACGTAGGCATCCGCTAAGAAAGGATTATGCGAAATTCCCACGGGATCGGGATTTACACGGGAAAAACTTCCCACGCGAATGAAGTCGCGAGCAATTGCTAGTTAAAAATAAGTCTTCATCTTTCATCAGCGCATCAAAAACCTTCGGAAATATATAGTCTGGTTTCTGGTTAAAACTTTTGTCGGCCTGTGTAATTCATCGTCATCAGATTTTCATACTACGAATAAAAATATTTCAATCGAACGCTCTAAATGTTACGCAGTCTGCGTAGTAAAAGAAAGCGCTAATAATGTGGGTAAACTGACAGTACAAAGGCAGCAAAGGGAATCTTGAAGCTTTGCTTTTGGTAAATGTATTGTTTTCTAAACAGTCATAGAACAACATTTGTTGTTTATGATCTTAGAGTATATCATTACAATGTTAGCAACACAGTCCTGCAAGGTTGTTAGTGTCTTACCAATAACCCTGTATGCTACATTCAGTTGGGTAAAATTTTGGATGCTTCATTTGATTTGAAGTGACTGATGGAGCCAAAATGTTTGGGAGGGGCCATCTCTTACGCAACGTTGATGATCTGGGAAACTTTGAGGGACTACTTTGACTGTGGCGCCAATATGGTGAACTTCAATATTACAAAGCCTGAGAGAGCTTTTTTGTCTGGTGGGATAATCAGCAAATAACTCCTGCTGCTCTGGGTGGAGTGGAAGGAAGTGTCAGACTTCTATTGACTAAAACCCTACTCTGTTCATTCAGTTGCCTTTGTGGTCCGGGACCGCGGTATCTCGCTAGAAAATTTCCGCAGCCCCAGCAGGCAATGGCCCTGTCAATGCTGCTGACTGCTCTTTGAGGCGAGCGTGGCGACACGTAGCACCATCGACCAGCGGCTGTGGCGAGAGAAAGAATTGTCTCTCCCTCAAGCGTTTAGCCTCCTCCTTCAAGCATAGCTTGAGAGAGACCTACGTCTGGCAGTGCAACATTTTCAGTTGAATGCCTGAATCTATAATGATGATTTGATTTCACAAAGGTCCAAGATTTTCGGTTCACTCTCGCGTTGCTTTATCTTTGAAGCTCTGCAAAGATACCATCGAGAAACAGCAATTTCACTGCCGCAAACTAATAAAAGGCGTTTCCGATGTAACGTAACCAGAACAAAAACCAAATTTACCCACGTCATTATAATAGCATTGCTCCACGTATCTATACTAATATTATAAAGCGTTTCCGCTTTATAATATTAGTATGATGAACTTTTCAGTTTGTTTGTTTGTTTGCTTGAACGCGCTAATCTTCGAAAGTACTGGGTGGATTTGGATGCAATTTGGTATGGAAGTAGCTTGAAGCTTGAGGAAGGTTATAGGCTACTTTTTACGCGACTGCAAAAAAGGAGAGTTATGTTTTTACAGTGATAGAATCCACGGGAGCGAAGCCCCGCGTGAGTACTAGTCTACAATATAATTCCAACAGGCAATATACATATATAAATTAATAGCTCTCAACACTAATCGCTTCAAAAAACATGTACTGCAATGGCTGGCAGAATTAGAATATGTCCAAACCGAGAACCTGTTCACGATACAAAAATAACATAAATACATCATTATTCCCAAACCACACACTTACACTCATATGTACACACACACACATTCTGATCCATATACACACACTCAAACATACCTAAACTCACATACTGACATCATAATAATTACATAGTTTGTTCCCATAAATCCTTAAAAAAATGTATACTTTCCTTATGATTACTTAATTACTTACCTTTTTTTAATAATTATTCCACTATTTTTTTTAATTTAACGTTAAGTAACTTTTGTAACATAAGAAATAGAATATAAGACTTGCATGGGAAGTCACTGTGTTCCTGAGATACAGGCTACGAGTATGCCTAGTTCAGGAAACAGAGCTTCATTATATGTAATACTAGTACTCACGCGGGGCTTCGCTCCCGTGGATTCTATCACGGTAAAAACATAACTCTCCTTTTTTGCAGTCGCGTAAAAAGTAGCCTATAACCTTCCTCAAGCTTCAAGCTACTTCCATACCAAATTTCATCCAAATCCACCCAGTACTTTCGAAGATTAGCGCGTTCAAGCAAATAAACAAACAAACTTTTCCGCTTTATAATATTAGTATAGATTTTATTGCTAATAAGTATATTTGATTTGATTTGATATAATTATTGTTGGTTGTTTCCAAACCTGTCTGCTTCAACATTTTTGGTAAAAAGAATTACTTCGATAACATTAACAATAACAGAATATTCTTGCTGTATTAGTTAATAACAATTTATAGAAAGTGGCTATTCATTAGTAAAGGTGCAATTGTTCTTTAATACCTGTCTTGTCAATTCGTAAGTCAATGCAGTTATCTAATTACTTCCCATTTTGCTCATTAGTTAAAATAGAAATTTCGCCATAAAGGATGGATATATAAAACATGGCACGGGTGAGTTTTAATCAGTTTAAATCTAAAGTTTGTGAGTGAAGTTTGGATCTAGAGTGACATTTTTGGTTTTTAATATGCGTCTTTTTATTTTTAATGTGAGTATTTATTATGTATTTTTGTGTTTTTAATGAATGTTGTACAGTAATCTAAATAAAGCAAGCCCTAAATTTTGTGTTAAGCGCAAAACTCGAGAATGCTGGCTGGGCCAGCCTGGGTTTATCCAGCACTTTTTAGGGTTCCTTAGCCGAATGGCAAAAAACGGAACCCTTATAGTTTCGTCATGTCTGTCTGTCTGTCCGTCCGTCCGTATATCACAGCCATTTCATTCCGAAACTGTTAGGACTATACATGTGAAACTTGGTAGGTTGATGTATTCTGTGAATCGCTTTCCGATTTTAAGAAAAAATGAAAAAATATTTAAAATCTTTATTTTAAATACATGGAACTGAAACTGAAAATATTTTTTTTTCATGAAACCTATGCGTGTTTGGTATCTTTAGACAGGTCTTAAAAATGACAAACAGGTTTCTAAAACCATTTTCTCATAAAGTAAATCGTTTAAAAGATATACGCCTTCAAAGTGGTAAAATGTGTCCCCCCTCTAACTTCTATAATAATGGAGTGAAAAATCTAAAAAACATACTTATATGTTGTAGATCTTAATGTAAACATTCAACGAAAATTAGTTTGAATGAGATCGGGTCAGCAGTTTTTGAGATACAGCATATTTTCTAAAACCACAAATATTACTTTGTAATTCATACAAACACTATGAAAAACAAAGTTATTTGGTGTAGTTACTATGGAACCCTTCATGGGCGGGTCTGACACGCACTTGGCCAATTATTATTTCAATAAAATTACTGTAACTGTCAAATATTTCACGTCCGTTATTACTGTGATGTAATGTGTACTAACATGGTACTCTGTTCGTGGTACCTACCTTGTATGATAACATCTTCTGACAATAAAGAATGTTACTAGGGATGCCAAAACGGTTGAAAGTTTGTTACAGTAAAGCTTGTATGTAGAAATACACTAGTTTTGTTGTATTCAAAAATACCTATTAGTTTTGAGTTTACAGGCATTTAAACTTACGATAAATATCGAGTCCCGCTAACAGTCACGTGACCGCATGTAACGTCAATTTACTACGCTCTGCTTAGTAGCTAGTCGAAATTGGTAGTTGTACTTGTACATTTTGGCACAACACATGATTTCCTAGTATTTGGATAGGACATTTTTAAAAGTATTTATAATTTCTAATGAAACGACACCGTGCTGAGAGCGCGATCGGACTGAGCGAGTGTTGTGAGATGACGTCACACCATCACGAGTCCGCGTCGCACGTTTACTTCTATAAATCGGAAACTAATTGACGTATCGAAGTAATTCTTTCACTTGTATTTTTTTATTTTTGGCAGAGAATATGGAGAGCTAATATTCAAAATTAATTAACATTCTGCATTACTTCTCTATATCTACCTACTTACTTATATTTCATTCCCTTGAATTTACTTTCGTCTTCCAATTCCGCAAATGTTACCTTTTAAAGACTTACCTATATGTGCTTTTTATTTCAGTGCTTGCTTCTGGCAAGTATTGCTGCAGCCTCTGCACATGGACAACACAAAAAAGACCCAACATACCTCAAGAATTTAATAACGTCTGCCATTTTCGGACGAGGCAAAATCAACATCACATTACAAACAGATTCACAAGAAGAAAAAGGATACAAGCTCTTTCGTGTCCCCGGGTATGATGACATTATGATTAAAGTCACGCCTAAGAAACCTGTCCTTGAAAAATTCGTGTATCCTCGAGCAGAAGAAAAGGTAAACTTGAATACTCTTGAAGCTATCCCGATGATTCCTTTATTAAACACTCCTAGTTATGTAGTGAAAGAAAAGGTCAAGGCTGCTCCTGTAATTGAATCCAGACCTGTGTTTACAGAGGTAACAGAAAGTAGACCAGTTTCCAAAAAGGTATTTAAAAGCATACCGATGATTTCTTTATTAAACACTCCTGGTTATGTAGTCAAAGAAAAGGTCAAGGCTGCTCCTGTAATTGAATCCAGGCCTATGCTTACAGAGGTCGCTGAAAGTATACCAGTTTCCAAAATGGTATTTAAAAGCATTCCGACGATTCCTTTACTAAACACTCCTAGTTATGTAGTGAAAGAAGAGGTCAATGCTGCTCCTGTAATTGAATCCAAGCCTGTGCTTACAGAGACAATTGAAAATAGACCGGTTCTTAAAGAAGTATTAGAAACTGGAACTCTTGAAGAAAAAGTGGAAATCAAAGTTCCATTCGAGCCCTCGTATTTGTACGAACAAATGCAAAACAATGAGCCAGTGATGACGTATACGGCTCATAATAACCCTGGAGTAGAAGTAATGGAAACTTTAAAAATGAAGACTGAACTACCGCTGTGCATTAAGACAAGAGTTGATGAAGCCATAGTGTTGGGTGCTGACCCGAATCGGTTCTTTCCTGAACGAGAAGTATTTCAGTATCACAGTCCACCAGTTGCGCATTACTCGTACCCAAGAATAGAAACAAATTTGTTCGTTCAGAGCGAAAACCCGACTATGTTCGCTCCTGTCCAAGAAATTTATGAGTATCAAAATTATCAAACTGCTCCATTAATGGATTTAACATATCCAAGAGTAGATATGAATTCGTACGTACAAAATTCTTTCCACGAGAAAGTCTTAGCAGAAGGATTCAAAACTGTTGATGATTTTGGGTCGACACATAAAAGGTTGAGGCCTTTAAAAGACAATCCAATTCTTTATAATTTAGGCCCAAGGAAAACTCTTCCTATAAATCCACGTCCAGTGCCTTTACATTCTCACAAATCTCTACATTTTGAGGAAGACATAATTGCTTCAAAAGACAAGGTGGATTCTCAAACAAAGAAATTGCAAGCTTTTAATAATATGGGTGAAAGAGTTGATATAGCACAGACTTTGGGGGTTATTCCATCTCAATACATTACACCAGAAGTTAATAAAACCGAAAAACATGCAGCGACCAATAAAAATATTACAAAACAATTGGAAGCTATTCCAATAGTTGCTTCGAAAGATAATGTGGCCAATGATAAAATTCCCACTCACGTTTATAAAAAACAGAGTGATCCAAACACAGGGAAAGTGGTAAAAGAAAGTAACTCACTTAAAACGAATGTGGAAAGCTTTAATGAATATATTGCTACACATGTGTTAGCTCCAAAAAGGGGTAATACTCAAGAGAAAAATGTTGTATTCACGAATAAAGTAACAGCAAAACCCCCAAGTGTTACTAGTGCTACTACCAGCACCGAAGTAGCCAAACAACAATTAAAAGAAAATATCGAAACTCCTCTTATAAGTAGTCCAGTAGTTGTGAAAGACAATAAGAGTTATTCCTACCAACAGAAGCACGTTGATGGTTCTTCTTTAAATATTAGAGGCAACAAACATGGCGTAGCCGTTAACTTTAAGGAAAATAATAACAGAGGTCGAGGAGATATTCCAGATCAATAAATGTACAATAATTTAGTTTTAAATATTTTTTATTAGATTTACTTAATTATATAATATTTCTAAATAAAAGCTTGTAATAAACAAATATATTTGATAATTTAAAGCCGTTTATTTTTTCGTTGGAGTCTTTCAGGGGTCATGTCATGGCACAGTTATAAAGTGATATGAATTATTCAACGACATAAAGTATAATCCATAAACTAATAAATGCATTGTTTAACATTTACTTTTATAGACACTTTTGCTTTTTATGAAGATGTAGATTTTGATTTTTAAATTATTTTGCATTACATGCGTTTGTAATTGGCAAAGTAGATATAATATGAATTCCGAGTTTAGACTGACAATATTATTTAAGAGATAGATACTTATTTAGACCGCATTACAAATAAAACTTATTTCACGATTTACATATTTTCATAGGTAAGTTATTGATTCAAGTTACGTATAAAAGACATAGAATAACATAAGTAATAATTTTCAGTTGAACGCAAATAAGCAAAAACATGGCAAACCACAGAGCTATTTAAAGATTGAATGGATTGCAACAACATTGCGAACAGGAATAATGCGATCTAAATAAGTTTTTCAGTCATTCATAACAGACACTTTTAGAAAGCCATAAAATTTTGACAACAGCAAGGTTTCAAAAATCTAACAATAGATGGCGCAACAGTAACTTTTATTCTATTCTATTAGATATTTTGTCAATTTAATCTCATGATATTTTTTTCAACTGTACAATATGGCAGTGTAATTAAATCTCTATGTTATTTATAATTTATTCAGGTGTTATTGTTAGATATCCTATCAGGTGAATAGTTTAAAATAATTGGAAGCATTCATTCGTAGGAAGAAGAAATTATTTAGCTGTATGTCTTATAAAGTTTATAAAGTGATATTTTAGATATAATTTCTGTAGACACATGACTGTGTTGATGATACATGTGTTGTTTGATCAGTATAAACAGCTGAGAGAATTGAAAATCACCTGAATATTACATTAATTAAATAAATCTAGGACCAGCCAGATTCAGACTGCGTACATTCAGTAACTAATCAGAACGCTATTTTACAAATGGATTGAATTATTGTGTCTATAGGTCTGTCAAGTGACGTCACTGATTTGTTGTTTATGGTCGCTTCCTGACTTGAACAGATTTGGTCAGGTTAAGTGTGAACAATGATATGAAATGTATAGAATCAGTCGGACAACTAAAAATAAAAGTAACCTTATTCATATAATACCAATAGTGTCTTCATTAATTTAGGAGCTGTATTGGCCGGTAATTCAAATTCCACGGTTTTTTTTATGTCAAGGTTATTAAAAGTAACAAAGCCAATGGCATGCCTTAAATCAGTCGTAGTGTTAAACAGCACTTTCTCTATGTAGTGTGAGGGTGACGTCGGGAGGGGGAGGTTCCCACCTCTCCCAAGCAGGAGGGGGCTTCCGGCGCCTATCCAGGGCGGGGGCGGAGTCCCCCGAGGCGTCCGAGTAGCCGCTGCTACACGAGCGCAGGCTGCATGAGGCATGTACTTTGTGCTCTGGAATGAGAGAGAAGTTTTTGTGGTTATGAGAAAAAGTTGGCGAGGTAGAATGGTTAAGGTTATACAGAAAGTGCCAAAAGTATGGGATACCAATGCAACTATGAGATAGACAGATACTCTGACACTCTGATACTCTTTATTGTACGCCATAAAAGATTTAACAAATAAAAATTGGCCAAGTGCGAGTCAGACTCGCCCATGAAGGGTTCCGTAGTAACTACGCCAAATAACTTTGTTTTTCATAGTGTTTATCTCAAAAATCGGGATCGGGAAAGCAGTTTTTGAGATATAGCATATTTTATAAAACCGCAAATATAACTTTGTAATTCATACAAACACTGAAAAACAAAGTTATTTAGCGTAATTACTACGGAACCCTTTAAGAGCGAGTTTGACTCGCACTTGGCCAATATTTTTCCTCAACATTTTCTGGTTTCAGAAGCAGATAAAGTTCATAGTGCCTTTCTCACCTCCAATATTATCCAGATAGTTCCTGGCCACGTCATCGAGCTGCAGCACTTGTATCACAGGCTGCGGCTTAGAGCGCGGCCTCCTTGCAAGTCGTACTAGTAGGATCGAGGATATGATAAACACGGCCACCAGCACCACGGCTCCTATTGATATACCGACGTCTTTTTCTAGGAAAACTGAAAATAATACGGGTTTTGTTATTACATTTAAGTCATAAAATACCAAGTGAGTTAAAAGTGTACACAAAGCCATCTGTTTTGAAATCCAAATCAGGAATAAGAGGCCAAAATCTTTTTGGTTGAAGAAATTAGTGATTAGCGCCATCTAGTGCTAAGAAATGAAAACTTTGATGTTTGAATTTAAACTGGTTATGGCACCTCCCGTTAGATGGCGCTAGCTAGCACGAAGCGCGAAGTACAACATTTTGTAATAAGACGCGACATTTTTGAATTTGTTTCCTTAACCTGCTAGATGTCACTATTAACAAGCCGTGAAAATGAGATACCTAATGTATTTTTGAGATTCTAAAGTAACTGTTTATTAATTTAAGTTATCTTACAGTGGTTGCTTTTAACTGTTGAAATTATACTTTATGACTATATCTTGAATTAGAGCAGGACGTATTGACGAAATAACTTATAGTAACTTTCTCACATAAACACAGAGAGAGGAGTAAAAATTAAACCGACTCCCAAAAAACACTGCAAAGTGAAAAATAACTTTAATTTCGGTAGTCGGGGTCTTTAGTTTTGTTTTTTCGTTTTTGGCACCGACTTCCGAAATTAAAGTTATTTTTCACTTTGCAGTGTTTTTTGGGAGTCGGTTTAATTTTTGTTAAAAAGTTTTTCTTCATTCACTCTTTTTAGTTGGATGATTTTTAATTTACCTAGTTACAAGAGCCTAAATGTCAACTACTTATAACCTTTTACAAAATATTGCTTTTCCCAATGCTGGGCCGTTTATTGTTGAGGAGTTCTCCTGGTACTTCACCACCAGCTCTACATCACCATATGCATTGTGACGAGCATAAAGTGCTTCACATCCATATTCAAGTAATCGAATCGCAATCCACTCAATACTTATTATTGAGGAGTTTCGGCGGCCATCTGTGGTCTTCATCATCAGTTCCACTTCCCCAAATGGTACTTTTTGAGAGCAACTGCACAAGTTACTATAAGAAATACCCAAAACGCCATAGGTGTGCCTATAATATTTGAAGAGTTCCCTCGATTTCTCCAGGATCCCATCATTAGATCCTGACTTTGGTGATAATGGGACCAATTTCGAAGTATACCCATTCGAACAAAAAAAGAATTTTCCAAATCGGTTCAGCCGTCTTCTAGTACTCGATGATCATACATTAAACAAAAAAGAAAAAAAAAAAATATACGCGTCGAATTAACATCCTCTTTTTGTCGTCGGTTGAAAAGCCATACGGAGCAATTTTCCATGCTTGCCGCGGGCGTTCCATGGGTGGATGACCATCATAAAAAATCTAGATTTCTATCTAGATTAGAAGGCTTAGCCAAGGGCGGATCCAGCTTTGGTGCCGGGGCGAGGGGGTCACATAATCGTGGTCAAGTCACAAGAAATTATAACTTGTATTTTCTGACTCCACTGCTACTTGGCCATCCACTGCCGATATTCGTTTACAACGACAGAAACTGGAGTATTATCTAGTAACAATGTTTAAAAATTTTAATTAGTGGTCCACCTAGGTCCTGGACCCAGCCCATGTGTAATGACCTCATGACCTCTTAGCAGATTAAGAGTAAAGTGTATACTCACAGTACCACCACGGCGGATCAGCGGCATGTAGCAGTGTGTCCGTCGGCCTCAGGAGCAGTGGCGTGGAGCACCCATATCGGTTACAAGCGCGGGCCCCCGCTTCGTCCCCCCGGCGCACGGCCCCCAGCCCGGCGCGCACGGCGAGCCCCCCCGCCACCCCGGCGCTGGCGCCCGGGCCCCCCGCCGCTAACGCCCGACCACTACCGAAGCCCATACTCGCGCGACGCTCCAGTACCAATGTGGAATTACTTTCCGACATACGCCAAACTGATACCTCGTAGTATGTTGCGTTTTCAACTGTAAACGTTAATGATTTGGTATAAGTTGAGATAAACTCGAAACAATAAAAACATGGTATGTAGGATTAGTTCAAAGCATTTTGGCAAACCCAAAATCGAAGGAAGCAAAAGGACTATGTAGTTTAGTTTTAATCGTTCAGCAGTGAGGAGCTAGTATTTTAGTTTTTTAGTGTAGCATTTTATTTTTACTTAGCGGATTAATTTTGTTATAAGGTACGATGGGGTTGAAATATCCTTATTGGTAAAAAAACCCCAAAAAAAAAAAAAAAATAAAGATATAAAAAAAAAACATGGCAAATTACGTTTTAAGTTCTAATGATAAGTTGAGAGTTGTCGTTAGATCAGGTGGCATTGGATTGGTCGGTCACATTTGAAATCTATTAGGGTGATCTATGTGTAGTAGTGGACCACAACAGTCCGAAATAATCATGATGAGTTGATGAAGCTGAACATAACGAAAGGCAAAAATCCTTATCTGCTAAATTGATTCTACGCAATTAATATTATAAAGGTTTAAGTGTGCTTGTCCTTCTTTGCGTCAAAATGGAGCAACGATCGATGAGATTTTCGATGTAGACGTAGATCAAGATTTGGAGATTGATATAGGCTATATTTTATCAAAAAGCCTTTTGACGCGTTCCAAGAATCATCTTACGTATCTTTTATCTATAACCCCTATTACTCTCTATTCTAAATAATATCTATTTAAATGATATATATTCTAAACATAAAATCATTTCAGAAAGGCTCTATTCAATTCGTTAATCTATTAAAAAACGTTATCCTCAGTGGTTCCTCCATTCATTTGAGAAACGATTTTTAGTTGCCGAAAACTGATTTACGACTCAAAATCATGATTAATCCAAGATTTTGTGTTTCTTAATTTAGGTGGTTACTGGTTAATTTGTGTACTTGTAACTTTACCTGGTAAGCATCTCATCTGGAACTCTCCAAACTCGTACGCAATATCGCACTGTTGAGGCTGTGGCGGCCTCAGGTGCTCAAACGTGAACATCCTATCACACGGCTCCTCTTGTGAAGCCACTCCATTACTGGCCTCGCAGCTAGCCTTCAGGGTCTCCGCTAAAGGCCCCGTGATTTGATCCAGGGGTAATACAGGGGACCCAGTTGTCAGGTGCTGGATCTCAAACCCTGAAGGCTGCAGGTGCCAGAAGTAAGTATCGGGAGCAGGCAACGCCTTGACCACGCAATGTATTGACTCCTTGACCAGTCTTATCCCGTAGCCTGTGCATTCTGGTGGGTCTGTAATTATGAAAAAGATTGTGTAGGTTTATTCCAAATACACTTTATTTTCTTTCTATATTCACATTATGTTCATAATTAAAAATATAATTTTATTTCAGTCTATTTTCTCATTACCTAGTCCCTCGTGTTAAATAATAACAGCTGCATTTAATAACTCAATCCAAAACCAAAAGGTTAGTCAACAAACATTCCTAAGCAAGTTAGAAAGGAAGAAAAATAAAAACAATTTAAATACATATTTGCAAACACGAAAATAGACAAATTACGTGTGCCTCCCGGCTGCGCCAGGCTCGGTTCAGCAAAGTACCTGACGCTGGGATCAATAGGTATACGTACACATTGTCACTCCATACAAAAGAACCTGATAAGAACTAAGGAATCTAGGAAGCGAACTCTAATCCTAGTTCGTGATCGGTTAAGGCTGCGCCGAGTAAAATAACTCAAAACGGTCTTCACTACTAAAGGAATATAACCTATAGTAGTACTTTAATTACCATACAAAAATATGTAATGAACACTAGAATAAATGTGTTAGCAAACATAGTTGGCAAAATTTTAAAATATTTTATAGTTTATTAAACAAAAATACATAAAATTGGACAAAAATCCTTACAAAACATGCTCGTGCGTCGCTGAATTTTGATAGTAAACTGTTGAATTTTTTCATAAACTTCAATTCATATTATTCTCTAATTATCATACTATCATTTAGAGCTTTAACATTTCAAAAATGTCGCTTGGTTGTTTTAATTTTAATTTTTTCTTCTAATTTGCGCGCTATTTTGAACCATACGCAACGTACACCGGTCGAAAATTCAGTCGTCCACGGGAGCTCAGAGAGGGGTCACGTCTCATCGTGGAGCGTTTCGCCGGTAACGATAATTCGCGATCTATTGTGTACGTATGTATTGCAGCAATCCGTTGAATAACATAAGTCTAATTTTTTGTTTTTTGAGTACGATTTATTATGCATACCCAACAATTACTTTTTATTGTTCAATATATATTTCTTTAACATTTTTTTTTCAATATTTGTTTTATTATGGGAAAATGTAAAAAAAAAATATTATTAGAAGAAAGTTGGCGCAAATTTTCGAAAAAAACGCCATTCTCATAAAAAGTACGTATTTCTATTTTGTGATGTTATTATTGCTTTTTATTATAGGTTTTGTGTTATTGGGGCTCCTTTGCATAGCTGGCAACGTGAAGTGGTGGTTTAATTGAGTTGGGTTTTTAAAAATGAGTTGATAGGAGTTAAATAGGAGATGTTATTCTAATTGCAATAAACATAAAATTCAGAGGGGATGTTGTAATATTGGTTTTATAGAATTTTATGTCTATGGTTTACTGGCAGGTTTTTAAGTCTATGGCATTTAAAACCAAAATGTTGTTAGGAATGTTTTTAAAATGTGACAAGATAGATGAAAAGAGAAGTCAAGTAGAAAATATTGTGAGTTGAAGATATAGTAGTAGTCGGAGTGGTTGTATATGGTCGATCATAAATGATTTAGTTTTTTTAGAGCAGTTTACCAATTTTATCAAACATGTATAGAATGTAATTTAGAATTTTGTAAAGGGTTTTGGGAATGAAATAAAACACAGTGAAACTACAGAATGAAGTAATTTATTTAAATAAAGGATCCCACACTTACAACATCTTGGTAAGAGAACTATTCGATATTTTTAACAGGCTGGACCGATTTGGAATTTTTTTTTCGTTTGAAAGGGTATACTTTCTAGTTGGTTCCATTGTTATGAAATCAGGATCTGATGATGGGATCCTGGAGAAAGCGAGGGAACTCTTTAAATATTATAGGCACACCTATAGCGTTTTGGGTATTTCTAATAGTACCTTGTGCAGTTGCTCCCGAAAAGCACCATTTGAGGAAGTGAAAGTGATGATGAAGACTTTTTTCAAACATTCGATATGGGTATCGTGTAATGGGTTTTTGGGGGTGGTAATTGCAAATCTGGCATTCATTTTAAAATCCAAGATGGCGGATGCAACTTTTTCTCAAACATTCGATATAGGTATCGTGTAATGGGTTTTTGGGGGTGGTGATTGCAAATCTGGCATTCATTTTAAAATCCAAGATGGCGGATGCAACTTTTTCTCAAACATTTGATATGGGTACCGTGTAATGGGTTTTTGGGGGTGGTGATTGCAAATCTGGCATTCATTTTAAAATCCAAGATGGCGGATGCAACTTTTTCTCAAACATTCGATATAGGTATCGTGTAATGGGTTTTTGGGGGTGGTGATTGCAAATCTGGCATTCATTTTAAAATCCAAGATGGCGGATGCAACTTTTTCTCAAACATTCGATATGGGTATCGTGTAATGGGTTTTTGGGGGTGGTGATTGCAAATCTGGCATTCATTTTAAAATCCAAGATGGCGGATGCAACTTTTTCTCAAACATTTGATATGGGTACCGTGTAATGGGTTTTTGGGGGTGGTAATTGCAAATCTGGCATTCATTTTAAAATCCAAGATGGCGGATGCAACTTTTTCTCAAACATTCGATATAGGTATCGTGTAATGGGTTTTTGGGGGTGGTGATTGCAAATCTGGCATTCATTTTAAAATCCAAGATGGCGGATGCAACTTTTTCTCACACATTCGATATGGGTATCGTGTAATGGGTTTTTGGGGGTGGTGATTGCAAATCTGGCTTTCATTTTGAAATCCAATTTAAAACACATACGATATCCATATTGAATGTTGGAGAAAAAGTTGCATCCACCAAGGATGCAACTTTTTCTCAAACATTTGATATGGGTACCGTGTAATGGGTTTTTGGGGGTGGTAATTGCAAATCTGGTATTCATTTTAAAATCCAAGATGGCAGATGCAACTTTTTCTCAAACATTCGATATAGGTATCGTGTAATGGGTTTTTGGGGGTGGTGATTGCAAATCTGGCATTCATTTTAAAATCCAAGATGGCGGTTGCAACTTTTTCTCAAACATTCGATATAGGTATCGTGTAATGGGTTTTTGGGGGTGGTGATTGCAAATCTGGCATTCATTTTAAAATCCAAGATGGCGGTTGCAACTTTTTCTCAAACATTCGATATAGGTATCGTGTAATGGGTTTTTGGGGGTGGTGATTGCAAATCTGGCATTCATTTTAAAATCCAAGATGGCAGATGCAACTTTTTCTCAAACATTCGATATAGGTATCGTGTAATGGGTTTTTGGGGGTGGTGATTGCAAATCTGGCATTCATTTTAAAATCCAAGATGGCGGTTGCAACTTTTTCTCAAACATTCGATATAGGTATCGTGTAATGGGTTTTTGGGGGTGGTGATTGCAAATCTGGCATTCATTTTAAAATCCAAGATGGCAGATGCAACTTTTTCTCAAACATTCGATATAGGTATCGTGTAATGGGTTTTTGGGGGTGGTGATTGCAAATCTGGCATTCATTTTAAAATCCAAGATGGCGGTTGCAACTTTTTCTCAAACATTCGATATAGGTATCGTGTAATGGGTTTTTGGGGGTGGTGATTGCAAATCTGGCTTTCATTTTGAAATCTAATTTAAAACACATACGATATCCATATTGAATGTTGGAGAAAAAGTTGCATCCTTGGTGGATGCAACTTTTTCTCCAACATTCAATATTGATATCGTGTGTGTCTACTAAGTTAAATACACTGATAACCTTCAAGGGTTTATTGCTAAGTATAATTAACAAAGTAACGTAAGGGCTAAAATTATCGCTAAATGATGAAAATGAGTGCACCCGGTTGCTATTCGAAATACACTAAGCTCGCGGCGAACTTAGTGCGACCGCATTATATCGCTTGCTTAGCAAACATGGTCGATTGCAAAATATTGCATCAAACATCGTGTAATAGGTTTTTGGGCATACCGATTGCAATCCTTACATTCATTTTAGAATTTACGACGAAAGTTCATTGGCTACTTTGTTAGCTTACAATTTACACTGGGTTATTGACAATTTAACTGATCCTAGGTTAAGTGACTATTCAGTATTATCTAGGGTATCTAATAATACTGAAATTAATTGTTTAAACCCTTAATTAATTGTTTAAAGATGTGACAAAGGAGTGTTATAATAACAAAATTTTACTATATCATCAGAATATAAATCGTTTCTCCGGCAAAATATTAGATGAGGAAATGTTAATAGATAAATATGATATAGATATCTTATGTTTTTGTGAAACCTGGCTAAAACCAGATAGAATGTTGTTTAAAATTAATATTTTTCTGTTACTAGTGCATACAACAGGTCCTCAGTAGGAGGTGGTACTTTAATATTACGTAATAATTCTCTTAGATATAAGGAATAAAAATATATCACCGCTTGCTCTGTTGATTGCTTGTGTGAGGTAGCATGTACAGAAGTTGAAGGCCAAACTTTCTTAAGTGTTTATAGACCACCAGCATCAAACTTGTCATCATTCTTAATGATAATGGGAGAAATTTTAAGTACCTAAGCTTATAAGAGATAATAAATTAGTTTTCATTTGTGGTTGCCTAAATATTGATTTGTTAGTAAATTCACCTGAACACTGCAAGCTTACTTCATTGTTTGGTTCATTTAACTTAAAATGCACATACAAGGAAGCAACAAGAATAACAGCAACATCAGCTCAATGCATAGATAATATTCATACTAATTGTGCCATAAAATACTCGTCTCAAATTAGTGGAGTTAGGTCTGACCATACAGGTCAACTAGTATCCTTTGAGTTGGTTAAAAAGCGGCAATTAAATAAGACTATTAAGCTTAGGCCACTAACTAAAAAGAAATTAATGTTTTTAATGATAACATGTAAAGTAATCTTTCAATGGCCAATTTTGACTCCCATGACCCCAATGAAAATTACAGGATATTTTTTCTTCACCATGCCACGAATTTAGTAAGGCATGTCCAGTTAAAAAATTTCAAATGAGTAATAAATCTAAATTTAATGAATGGGCCACTGCTGGAATAAGAATAAGCTGAGACAATTTATACAACTTATACCATGAAAAATCATTGACTTCCGATGAAGCCTTCCATAATTATGTAAGAAACTACTCAAAGATATTTAAAAGAGTATGCGCCCTAAGCTAAATCTAAATCAGAAAGTAATAAAATTAGCATTTCTAACAATAAAATAAAAACTGTGTTGAAGGTGATAAACAAAGAAACTGGAAACAAACCAACAGGGTTAGAATGATTTGACTTTGAACATCGATGATCAGGTCATCTCAGATAAGTCAAAAGTGGCTGAGAAGTTGGAAAATTACTTTACCAATATTCCAGTAGAGGTTACTAAATCTCTACATTCTTCGCCATTATCAGCAGAATCTTTTTTAAAGGAAAACTTCAATAAGGATATACCAACATTTTCATTTAAGCCCATTTCTATTGATGTAATTAAAAAGCATTCCAAAGTCTTAACATAACAAACACTGATGACTTATGGAGTGCATCTGTTAGGGTTCTTGGTAATATTATTGACTCAATTGCTGCTATCCTAACAGGCACATTTAATTAATGTATAGACAGCGGTAATTTTCCCGATTTAATGAAACATAGTAAAGTAGTACTAATTTTTAAGTCGGGTTGTAAGAGTGATCCCTCTAACTATAGACCGATATATGTGCTTCCAGCATTAAACAAAATATACGAAAAAATCATGCTGGACCAGATGCTATCATATTTTAACTCAAATGGAATTCTGCATAGTCGGCAGTTTGGTTTCACGAAAGGTAGGTCAACAACAGACGCAGGAGTAGCGCTCATCCGTCACATTCTGGAATCTTGGGAGAAATCTCAGGATGCAATTGGCATATTTTGTGACCTCTCCAAAGCTTTTGATTGCGTTGACCACAAAACACTGATCTGTAAATTACACCATTACGGAGTTCGTGGATTCGTGTTCTGCTGACCTTGTTCTTTCATATTTATCAAACAGGCAACAAAAAGTTATTGTTAATGGAGCGACATCTGCAGGATCCCTAGCCAAGATGAGTGCTCCGCAAGGTTCAATTCTTGGCCCTTTCCTTTTTATAGTGTATATCAATGACATACATGATTTTTATTTGTAATGCCGTTGTGCTGTATTAATTGGTCTATACGACAGTATAGACCAAAGTTTTAAATATAATTAAGCATATCTTAGAACTGGAAACATATCTTACAACTATATAATAATATAGATACGGCTTAATCATATGGGGTAATTCCACTGACATCAATAAGGCATTTATAGTACAAAAGAAGTGTTTGCGATCTGTATTTGCTCCAGAACCATTAAATTCATGCAGACCTATTTTTAAAAAACACAAATTATTAACATTATCATGTTTATATATACTGGAAATAGGTTTATTTGTAAAAAAACATCCTCACCTATTCAATACAGCCAATAGCAAAAATGTTTATAAGATAGGTAAAATATCAAGAGATCCAACAAAATTGCATGACTTATTTCCAGTTCCTACACAGGCTTTATTGAGGAAGCAAATAAAGTGTATTGTTAAAAAACTTAAAAGTCGAGATGACACGGAAGAAGAAGAAGGAAGATTAGGATCACAAACAGATGATGAGTTAATGCCACAAACCTCCCAATCCCAACCCCAATTGACACTAAAGGAAAAGTTATAGCTGGAAATTGATAAGAGTATGAAATCCCCAGATCGTGAAGTACAAATACAAAATTAATCGGGGTTGGCAAAATAGACGTGAAATAAGCCTGTTTGAAAATGGAGGAATTAGTGGATATCACTTAGAAACAGCATATAAGTATCTATTGTCTATTCCTCCAACCAGTGTAAAACCTAAACGAGCGTTTTCAGCTGCTGCTTATGTTGGTAATAAACGAAGCAGGCTTGGAAGTCAAACCTTGGATGCATTGATATTTCTACGATTGTATTTTCAAAATTCCAAATAAGTTTTATTGTCTTTTTATTTCTTACAAAGTATAGTATCTTTTCGTCATTTTTTCTTTTCTTACTATACTGTGATATGTGTAGTGTACCAAAATTAAAAATATATATTTAAAGAAATTACTCGTTTTTTAGAGTTCAGTTGCCGAATGGTAAAAAACGGAACCCTTATAGTTTCGTCATGTCTGTCCATCTGTCTGTCTGTCTGTCTGTCTGTCTGTCCGTCCGTCCGTATGTCACAGCTATTTTATTCCAAAACTATTAAGACTATACATGTGAAACTTGGTAAGTAGATGTATTCTATGAAACGCTTTCCGATATTGAGAAAAAAATTAAAAATCATTTAAAATAAAGGAACATACTACTACCCCATACATGGAACTAAAAACTTTTTTCATGAAACTTGTGCGTGTGTGGTATTTATAGACAGGTCTTTAAAAATGACATGGGGGTTTCTGAAACCACTTTTTCTTAAAGTCAATCGTTTAAAAGATATAAGCTTCCAAAGTGGTCAAATGTGTATCCCTCCCTCTAACTTCTATAATAGTGGAGTGAAAAATATAAATATATATATATACAACGTGTAACGGAAACCCCATATCTAACCAAAAGGGCTGAAGACAACATTTGGTATGGAGTCTCTATGCACAGTTTCAGCACAAAATAACTGACTTAAAGAATTGATACCAAATTATTGGTTTCACATATTTTTTGAATACCAATCATAACAAACGTGTCACAGCACTACGAGGGTCAATAACTTTCCACGTCACTTGCTAATAACACGATAATTCTTTTCGTTCTTCTTAATTTGAAAAATTCGGTCTCTGGTATCAGTGTACTGGAATTTGTAATAAGTTCTACACATGTAGACTTAGGATTACAAAACCCTTGCCATATCGTTTGTTATCATCCAAAGAAGCCATGCACTTGGTATGTATATACCCTTTAAATTACACGTTGTATATATATATATATACAACGTGTACCAACCAATTTTGATTGAAAGTTTACATTAAGATCTATAGATATATATATATATATCTATAGATCTTAATGTAAACTTTCAATCAAAATTGGTTTTAAAGAGATCGAGTCAGCAGTTTTTGAGATACAGCATATTTTCTAAAACCGCAAATATAACTTTGTAATTCATACAAATACTATGAAAAACAAAGTTATTTGGCGTAGTTGCAAAAAATGTAAATAAGCTAGTTTTAAGAAATTTGTAAGTTTTAGTTTTTTGTCAAGTAAATATACATATTATATTATATTATTATAGTTACTACGGAACCCTTCATGGGCGAGTCTGACTCGCACTTGGCCAATTTTTGTAAAATGTTATAATAAGCAATATAACATTAGATTTATAGATTTCTTTTATTTTTTTTTTCTTTTAAATTAAGTTACACTTGATACATATATTGTTATGAAATAAATTACGCTTATATTTTCTGCGAAGTAAGTTCGCTAGACAGCATTAATGAAAAAATGTTTTTTTTTGTATGGCCCCACGTATATATAATAAAGTACCGAATGTTATTAAAAATATGACAGTACATCAGAATTTAAACGAGCACTAAATGAAATTTTAATAAACAAAACTTATTTCAGTCTGGTTTTATTATGACATTACATAACTATATTTTTTTTATTTCATACTGGTTTTATTATTCAAATAAGTACTGCATACTCATCTACCCTAACTTGCTACTTACCCAGTTTCGAAGCGTCAATAGCCTAATGGATAAGGTGTCGGACTTGTGATCGAGAGGTCGCAGGTTCGAACCCCACCCATTACACTATTGACGTGAACCCACTCCAGACAGAAGCATATTTAGCTTAGTTGGAGGGGTTAACAAGTTTGCTAGTAATGTGAAATGTGCCCACATTGCTAGTATTCTTTAAAAAAAAATCTGAGGAGTTTAATATATAAAATCAAAGTTTTATTGCAATAGGATGAATAGTGAGGGAACGGATAATGTATTACTACAGTAATAACAAACGTTAATTTTTATATAATAGGTATAATTTATTAAATTTATTTTTGTGATTTATTTACGTACCTACTTGCTTCATTTAGATCCATCCAGCCGTTTGAGCGTGAAGAAGTAACAAACATGCAAACAGACACATTCATTCACAAACATTCGTCTTTATAATATTAGTGTGATAAATAAAACCATCTAAATAATTAATATTCGTTTTTCAAGTTTATTCAACATAACGACAAAAAATTAAAAAATGCAAAGTTAGCAAACTTCGTCGTGCAACGGCAAGCGGGCCTCGAGCGAACTTGTCATTGTGTGTGTGACAACGCACACGACTAGCCCGCTGCAGTAAATACCTATTTTCCGCGCGTCTCGTAGGCTCGACACCCTCTTAAGCTAATGATAAAATTACTATGGCATATTACTCACAGAAAACAGTAATGACGATAGTGTCAGATCGGGTCTCCCCAATTGCATTAACGGCCGCACAAGCGTACCGCCCGGCGTGAGTGCGCGTTGCCTCTTCCACTAGTAACTGTTGGGAAGACGTCGCATCACCCCAGATGCCACCGGGTCTTATTTCTATATCCTGAAATGAAAGTTAAATTAATATCATGAATTCTCTATTCTGCCGGGGTTGTGGGAATGTTTTAACGAGATAATGAGGCCCCGGAACGCAAAGGCAACTGAAAGAGCAGGTTGGATTTTTAGTCAGTAGAAGTCTGACACTCCCTTCCACTCCACGTACAGCGGCAGGAGTCATTTGATGATTTTACCAACCAGAAAAAAAAGTCATCCATTCTATGACAGGAAATGGGCAGAAGTCTACATGTTATGAAACAAAGTCTCCCGTCGCGTCTGTCCGTCTGTATGTTCGCGATAAACTCAAAAACTACTGAACAGATTTTCATTTGGTTTTCACTAACGAAAAGAGCGATTTGTGAGGAAGATTCTAGTGTATGGTTTATTAAGGCTTTATATTATTAGTAGAATAGGAGATACTAAGCCTGCAAAACCAGGCCGGTAGTAAATGCTAAGAATATGAATGAACTTACATTGAAATACCACATGAACTGCTCAACGGGTGGGTTGGCTCTGACGTCACATTCCAACTGCAGTGAGTCTAACTCAACCACATCGTTCAGATTGCCATCACCCAGCTTGATCACGTCTACCATTGGACTATCTGGAAATATAAATACAATCTGATAAAAATAATAGTCCTCTTAACCGATATCAGCCACTATCAATCTCATAATTGATTAGCCATCTGCGCAGGAGATATTAAGCCTGCAATACATGTTGGCCGAGCGTAGGCCAACGCGAGCGTTGGCAAATAGGTACAAGGCAAGAAATAATGTCCACACGTTCGACAAGTTCGTCGAACGCCAATACCGACGACCAATGTAGATGAGGGTCTGTAGAACTGCCCACACGTTGGCCGAGCGCAGGCCAGCGCCTTTGATTTGTGACCAAAAACCGACACCGATCCGAAGTGAGGCAAGTGATCACGAGCAACGGCGAGCGAAGACAAGTTGCACCAAATGAGCTCTATACAGGTTGGCGCTGGCCTCCACTCGGCCAACTAGGCAAGTGACACCGAGCGATAGCAAGACAAGGCAAATATACTGTCTACATGTTGGTATTGGCCTTCACTCGACATCGCTCGGCCAACATGTCTTGCAGGCTTTATAGTGAACAGGTATGTGTGTAGGTACCAGGTGCACTCTCTGTTCCTGTACTCTCTTTGTCTGATGGGACGGCAATTCCATACAACTGGAGTGAGATCCTGATCTCCTGCACGGGAGTTATTACGCTACCAACCTCCAAACTCCGAGCTATTACTGAGAAATTTCTAACAAAGAAACCCAATCGAACCAAAAGACCCGGGAATCGAACCCTAGGTCACCGTGGCAGTTAAAACAAGCTGATACTAGCCCTCTGAAAAGCAATTACTCTGAATGTTAACCAATCTAATCGCTGCTTAAATGGGTGCTCAGATTTTACTGACGAGAAAGGTCACTCCGTAAAATTTAAACACTAATTAAAATATCTAATTCAATTGTTTCGCAGTAGAAAACAGAATGATTTTCGTAGAAAAACAGATTTCCCACGAGGCATTGTATAAAGCTAATTTACAAAAAGTACTCAGAAAATGTAACCTTAAATACGGTAGTCCCAATTACTAGATGAACTATTTAGATAACTTTCATGTAATAGCAAGCGTAGTGATATAACCTTGATGTCCCAGTTTGTCTCCCCTACCAAGTGTGTAGTAACGTAGAATCGTTTTATTCTGGGACTTAGTTCTAGTTATTGTACAATTTACGCAATATTGAAAGTGATGCTATTGTGTGGTCCCATTTTAACTTAGAACGACAATTGGGTGCTATTCAAAATTAATGATGCGACCGGTTAAAGCATGACTGTCGTAACTGAGAGATAATACTAAGACAATAAAATAATTATACCTGAATTACCAATTGAACGACATCATAAATTTACTTATCTACTTTAATTTGAATATATATATCTAAACTAATATACAGTATGTTAACTAACAGAGGGCGTTTCCGTTAACCCGCAATAGTACAGCATCCATACATGCTAAAAAAAATATTACCATTCGAAAACAAAATGGTTTTTAATATTAAAATATTCACTAAAAATGTTAAATTGATATGTAAAAGAAACAATCTGTACACGCGTACGCATTCATAAATAAATTGCGACGTTGCCGTCCTTCAAGTACATACTGTATATTAGTTTAGATATATATATATATATATAATTGCTCAAACTAATTCCTCCAAGCAAGTTGGCTTCGAGGAATTAGTTTGAGCAATTCCATCGTACTAAATTAGTGGATATATCGGTATGATAACTTACATGTTACATTAAGCGTTATGACATCTGCTTTGGAGCCTCTGTTGGGCGCCATTACCGGGTTGGTAGCGACACAAGCGAGTGTCGCGCCATTGTCGCCTACCGCGGGACTTAGCTCTAGATATGAAATCGCCGTAAGAGATGAGTTGAACCAAGTCTGCAATAGAAATAAATAAACATTTAAATATAATAAAACAAAATACGACTGCATCAGACTGCGAAAAATAAACATTAAATGTCTAATTTTCTTTATAATAACAATATTATTATGTCTAATTAGTATTATGTATAATGTTATACACTGGCAGCCCTAAATCTATCTCCTTTAATGTCAGTCCATCCAAAGGTCGGTAAGAGATTCCCCTGTGCGATAAAACCGCCCATTGTACACTAGTTTTATTATTTGTATCCTCTTGTCACTCTCCACAAGTGACCAGAGGGCTGGCCTTTTCTTTGGACAGAGAATCAGCATTGCCATTCAACTTAGCAATGCGGCCAGTGTTCTGGGCACTTTTCCCATTGATAGCGATGTTGATGTATTTTTCGATGCCCTATAATTTCTCTTTTATTTTCGCCTGTATTATATTTGTATCCTTAAGTGTATTGTAAGGTGTACAATAAAGTATATAATAATAAGGGCTAGGGTACCTCTCCTGCTTGAAGCCGGTGCCAAGCCAATGAATAGTTTTGACAGGCTACGTATGGTATTCATTTCAGTTGCTCCATGTAAAGTACTCAGCTGCGCGGGTTGGACTGGCAGCCGACCAAAAGGCAAAGCATATGATGATGTATGGTATCCATTCCCACCATTCCGAGGGAGGCCATAAAATCTATTCATCTTTTAAATTTCCCTCAATTTTTCCGGCATCCCATCATCATGTTTTGACTTAGTGACAAAACTACTTAGATTTTGACTTAGTGACTTAGTGGCTTTCGAACAAAAAAAGAATTGTTATGTAAAGCACTTATATTATTTATAATTAATTTCACCAGAACTTTCCAATCCACTTAAAATAAGCATTATTCTAAAATTACTCCATACAAGTAGCATGCACAAAAACATAATTTCTTTAATAACGTGAAAGTGAATATGGGTCGGTGATGACGTAATTTGACCGTCGATTATCAAGCCATTTCGTATTATTACTTAGGTACTTTGTTTGCATAAGGTGGTGGGAAAATTTCCTTCAACTCAAGATAAAATTAAGTTACAAGTTCACTTGAAACACAAATTATATTTCGCTCACGGAAACTGGCGGGACTCGCTTTATAATGGAAGAAGATTGCATTATACAATACGGGTTGAAACGTGTGCTGTTTAAACTTAATAATATTAAAAAAAGTATGTGATAAGAGGGGTCTCGTCCCGGGGTTGTGGGAATGTTTCAACGAGATACCGCGGCCCCAAAACGCAAGGACAACTAACAGGATCGGTTTGTAGTAAGTAGGAGTCTGACACTCCTCGTATTTTTACGCAAGATGTCAGAAACATCTCTAAAATTAGATATTTTGATTAAGTTTTAGCTGGCTAGCGTGAAAATTTTTATTGAAGTGAAAACTTCTTTAGCGGCGTTGTGCACTTTTTTTGTAATGGGTAAAAAATGTTAAACTCGCGTCAGGACACGTGACCTGATCGAAAATTCGTAAGGCGGACGGAGAGTCTAAGAGATAAACTTTTTAATGTAATATAAATTGTCATGTTTGTATACGAACGCGCAATAAATAAATATTGTATTCTACCACATAAATGATAGTACTTTTATACTGATAATTAAAGCATTTCGTGCAAAATTATTCCCTAACCATTCCAAAATATCAAAAATGCACAACGTTAATATTCATATTTTCACTTCTGCCGGCACTCCCGGAGTGGAACCCGTCGTTTTTTTTTTCAACAAAAAATGCATCCTATGTTACTCAGTGATAACGTAATAGTCTAATGGTGAAAGAATTTTTGAATTCGGTCTCGTAGTTTTTGCGTTTATTCGTGACATACAATCAAAAATAATTTAATAATTTTTTAATATTTTCTCTTTAAAATAAAAGTATATTAAGTACGAGAGTTGGCCTTCTGCTTGTATCTATTCAATTCTGTAACTTTTTAACATTAATTAAAACAAAATTTTGACATAACGTGCGTACCTACAAGTCTAAAAAACCGTTTAGGTGTAGTGGTACGCATACCCTCGTAATAACAATATTTGCTTACACAACAGTTACCCTCGTCACCAAAGGCCTTTTATGTGGTTACGGCTTTGTACATGACACAAATCATAATTTTGTCGAACGAGCGCCTCGGCGGCAACCACCAAGCTCAACGTTTTCGATGATTGACGCGGTATAATTACCTGGGATCCCTCGTTACTTAATTGATTTCCTCTCCGCTTCCGGGCTCGCAATTTTTTGTAAGTCATAATGAATGGACCATGAGTTGCTTCATTAAGATTGGGTGTTTTTTCTTTCCTTATAGCTGGGTGGGGGGAGTTCGATTACGCGCAGTTTAGGGTTCCGTATGGAAAAGTATACGTGGTTTTACGAAACTATTAGCTGTTACACATGTTTTGAAATTTCTGACATTATTCTGGGATAAAAGTAGCCCATTTGTTATTCTGATGTGTGAGCTAATTATTGTTGTATAGTTTAATTTTAATCCTTCAGTTGTTTTTGCGTGAAAGATTAATACATATTGCTGCGCCAGTCGCTTAGTGAGGACGTCGAGAAACTTCGACAGAAATCTAGAATGTTCGAGACACTAACGCCATCTAGCGGCGAGTAGCAGTATTGAGTATATCGAGTCGAGACACTAACGCCATCTAGCGGCGAGTAGCAGTACTGAATATTTCAAGTGGCTACTGGAGCATTCTTGGCAGTATAAACAGTGAGTCGATTTTACAAGAATGTTCTAGAATTTATAGACCGGGGTATAAATAGATCGCAAAGGGACGTAGTCAGTCAATCTTATTACGAGGCGAATACGCGATATAATCGAAGCTCTACGTGAATTTTAGTGCGATTTAAGTGTTAAGTGACAAGTGTTGTGGTGCGAATAGTTGTGTTAAATTTTTATTTTGTGTTTAATTAATCAAAGTGTTAATTTTGGTTTAATTGGCGTTAATTATTTCTATCCCGAATCCCAGCTCGTAACAATATTTATACATGCTCACAAACTTCAGGATTATTTGAATGACGATATTTTTACTAATTCCGTTACATCTCATAAGGATTTTACTTATTACCTTGTAAAGCCATGTATCTAAGCCGTAATAGCTTTTTTTTGAACCTTTGAAATAAATTGTAATGTGTGTATTATTTTTGGAAGTTAGTTTTGGATATTCCAAAATTACAAATAACATATAAAATACCACTGTACAGCTAAATATTTCGCAAACGCATCTCTGATACAAAAAATGTTTTCAATACACTTCCTCGAAAACTGGCTCTTATCTCACTACGGTTAGGTTCAACATGCAATGTATTTCACACTCGCGGATTTTTTTCATTTTTCACACACGAGGGTTACCATTCTAGATTTTGCCACAGATACATTGATTTAAATAGTAAAGATACGGTCGTCAGAACATTTGACGGACGCGGTCGCTCTACAAAACACACTAGCGCCATCTATTATAACTAAGATGTTAATCGGCGTGGTCTGATCCTAGACGTAGCCTTGTAAGAGCGGGGTGTGGTATTTTTCGAGGTAAAAAGAAATAAAAAAAAACCTTTTAGTTTTGGAATTTTATATTTGCTGTACATAAAAATACATTTTAATTTGCTTTTAATAAACAATAAAAATTAATTTTGTACATAATTTAATCTTATAGTAATATTATTAAATCTTTTTATTTCATCGGCTGAAACGCGCGCCGCTGCAAAGTTATATCGCACTTTTACGCGGCTTCGCGTTGTCTATGCTAAAGGTTGAGACAAACAAGAAAGAAAATTGTTTTAAATAATGTTAGAAGTTGATTTAATGACATATTTTCAACTTACCGGTGATATGAAATGTTATATTTTTTTTATTGTGCTTTATGTCGTAGTTCACGCAACCCTTCACGACACAATTCGGCATTTTTGCTTGTAAAACTGACGACCCCTCCCGAAGATAGCCGATCGCGTTCTAGTTCACTTCGATAAAGGAAAGACCACTTTGGGACCAAGTTCGAGGCGTCATTACAAGATGCGGTCCGCCCAGTCCTTACGCAGTAATATATATGTCAATGCACAGATAACATTAAACAACTATTCAAGTCTCTATATTCGGCGGTGATTGTTTTTTTTTTTCACAGCAAAGAGGCGCTTGTTTTTAAGGCCTTATATTTAGTGAAAATTGTGTTTATGAACAGAATATCGGAAATAAACATTATAATTTATAAAATAATGTTGTTTTTATCAACAAATTAACATTAAAGTTTTCTAAATATTATAAAAAATATATTTTATTTTAATATCAGGCTGTTTTGCGGCTTCATATCTTTGCTTCTCCTTTAACCAGCGCAGGTAAAGCGCGGGGAAAAAGTAAATTAAAATACTTTTCATTCTATTATTTTATTTCTTCGAAAGTGTATTGAAAAACGTCGTTTGATACACGTGGACATTTATTACTGCAGTACTCGGCTCCATAACCCCCTCGCCTTGCGGCTCGGGCGTAACTCCGCCTCGGCCACAATAACAAACTTTCTCCACTTGTATCAAAATGTACTATTTTCAACCTTTAATATTTATAAGATCAGCTTATCTGATACCTTCTTACCCTCAGGAAAAAGGATTTTATTTGATAACTTTGTAGGCGTGATTAATATCTATTTATAACCAAGCCAATTTACTCGCGAAGCTATAATTAGACTCGTGATTGAATCTGCGGACGGCCGTCTGTCGGACGTGGTCCTACTAAAAGGGTTTTTTTGTTATACTACAGATCCCTAATATACAATTTAAAAAACATCATCTACTAGCTTCAGCACGCAACTTCGTTCGCGTGGGAGAGTTTTCCCGCGTATTTTCCGATCCCGTGGGAATTCCGGGATCAAAAGTAGTCTATGTGTTATTCCAGGATGTCGACTATCTAATTACTTTCTCACAAACTTTCGCATTGAAACCCTCGAAAGAATCGGAAATCGAAAAGCCACGTACGCGAACGAAGTCGCGGGTAGTATAACTAGTTTATAATACTATTAAGATTTTGTTCAGAAAGACAATCATTAAGTAATTGTATATTTGTGAATGTTATGGGTATGTTTTTTTAGGCTTCCGTATCTCCAGAGGAAAAAAACGGAAACCCTTTTTGGATCACTTAGTTGTCTTTCTATCCCTCTATCTGTCATGACTCTTGTTCTCAGGAACGCATAACTGAAACACTAATTTGTGAGTCTGAAACTCTAAATCTGCTGGTTAACTCTAAGAACTATTTTTCTCCCGTGTAAGAACATATATGAAATCGATTGTCATAAAATAAAATAAATGTTTTTAACTTCTTATTGGTAGTTACAGAGTTCAAGTGTAGAATAGTTTTAAACTTAGGAATGGTTATGTTTATTCGTATTGGTTTTCAATTGAGGAAAAGTCCAATACGGTAGGAACTGGTCTTATTCGTTGTTAGATGGAGAAATAGTGGACTGGTTTAGAATACCTTCGGCATTAAGTCCTCGTTTAAATGTGTATGAAGATAGTAGAATTAGTTTTTGGACAAAAAATGTGGTCACAATAAGCGGTCTTATCGCTAAAAGCGTTCTTTTTACAGAAAACCCTTGCAGAGATCGGACACAGAAGAAAATAAATGCGCAGGTTGCCCATGGTGTAAAAACTAATTTCTTATGCATTGGCTGGAAAAACAACAGCTAAAGCTAGCTAGAACTAGATCAACAGTTTTAAGTGGAGAATATACATATACATTTAAATAAAAATCCAAAACTACATTGTATATCCATCTAAAAATAAACTAAAATATGGCGTCCAGAAATTCTTGCGCATCGTCCACTGGTAATGTGCTCAAAAGACTGGCAGCATTGCCACGTTGTTGTTGTTGTATGGCAATGCTTAACTTCTGACCAAGGTAAAAGCCGGCCCTTGGGTCACGCGAAGTTTTAACTTACCAGGCGTCTGGAAAGATCTTTAAATAAATAACAAAACGTGCAACAGTGAATAACCAGTGTGGCTTCATGCTTAAAGATGTTTATTTATTTATTTTATTTTACAGAAATAAAAATAATAAATAATGTTGTTAGTAATGTTACCTGATTGCTATGATGCGTGAGATGCTTGTGGTCAAGCCACCAGGACAGCTCTGGCTGAGGGTAGGAGCCGCGCGCCGTGCACTGCGCGAGCGCAACGCTGCCCGCGTGAAGGGCGTCTCCCACAGTGCCCCGCACCCAGTGTATTGACACGTTATATGCAGGCACTGGAAATTAAGAAAAAGCTATTGAAATGAAATATTTATTTTGTAAATTGGTTATAAATATAATTTTTAAGGTGTGACCAAACACTGAGCAGCAAGCGCGGCAGCAACATGCGGCATTTATAGGACACGTTCCGGCCGCTCTCTAGTTAGGACAAAGCCGACTAATGTTTGCGGGCAGTCGTATAAACACAGGGCGGCGGGCCGCGCGCTGGAGCCGCGCTCGATTGCCGCTCGATGTTTGGACACACCTTTACACGTAATTTTTTGTGTTTAAGTTTAAGCTAGACGAGGTCGGTATTTCCTAACTGACTATTCTGAGAATAAACACCTATTAATTGTATACATTTCTCTATTCATAACTCGCCCGAGTGCTTTAACTTCTTGCTTTCTTTTATCTGTCTACTGTCTTTTGTTCTATTCTAATACTGTCTGCGAAAACTTGTAGTTGGCTTTCTTTAAATATTTTTCACAGTACGTTGCCGGGAACCAGCTTCTATCATTCCCACGGCTCTGAGCATTTCTTCCCTGCTTAAATGACGTCGCCGCTCCATAATAACGTTGGTTTTAATCAGTAGTAGGGAAACAGTAGCACTAATAATGTCTTCAATGCGTTGTATGTTTTTATAGGGAAAATATTGACAGCTGATTTTCATCTTTTACTCGAATTTGATTAACAGTTCCTGTTTCAAATTATGAAATGCACCAAAAAGGATCCATATAAATTTATAAAATCATAAATTTATTACAAAGCCACATCTCAATCTCAAGAAATCCGCATAAAAATGCTTGATCCCTAGACACTTTTGATGTGTGTATCTGTATCCTAGTAGTTAGCAGTCGGGCATGCGGACAGCGAGTAAAGGGCAACTCGCTGTCCGACCATGGACCATGCCCGGGTCGACGGCGCGTTGTGTTCCACGCGCGCCTCAAAGAGCGTCAGCAACATGACGAGGCCCCCCCTGTAGAGGGCCGAAGCCTGCCGGGGCCGCGGGACTTATCTCATCACCGTGACCCCGGAACGTAAAGGGCTATTGAAGGAATACCGTGGATTTTAGTCAGTTCAAGTCTGACAGTCCCTCTGGCCCTGCCTGGGGTGGGAGGACTCATTTGATGATTTTACCACGTTAAAAAAAAAAGTAAATAGCAGTAGTAGTTAGTGTAGTTTTCCTAAAATAATAAAATTTATAAATCTGTGTTGGAAGTAGGTCCTTTAAATTTTCGAACCAATACAGCAGCGGCACGGATCGATTTTTAAGGCCGGTTCATGTATGAGTGACCATCTGAACACTAATTAGTACTCAGAATAATTCAAATAATTAGTACTCAGCTGCGACCTAGTAGTTAGACTGGAAGCTGACTTCAACATACATAGTTGAGAAAAGGCTAAGCTGATGATAATAAAAGACAGGTCGGATATACTAAGAAATCGTTAGATGCTCTTTGTGTACAGTACAATAACTGCTTCGGGATTTTGTTGTCTGCGTTTTTGTGGTGCGTCTGGTATGTTCGCATATATGCGCGTATCGTCAATTTTCATGCAGTACTTCGGAAAGGATTAATTCGATTTTGTCAAAGGCGAGGTCAGTTCTAAGTTAGAATTGACCTCGCCTTTGACCTCGCCATTGATATGATGCCGTTAGAACTACTAGCAGCATCTTGTCAATGTTGGCAGACAAGTACGAACACTCTGGTTGTCTCATGCTATGACTGCATGCGAAAATCATAGACTTAATACTATAGGGTACATAGCGTACCTACTTATTGCTATTTAATTTTTTATTATTTGTCGTCTAACATAGTTTCTAAGAAAAGCTTATAAGAACAATGTTACTGACAATGGGCCTAGTTACCTTCAATAAACGCTTATTATAATAATGATAAAAGCGTACCCTCAAACAGAGCTTTCATTAATTTACGCCAACACGAAGCTCTCAGGTGTCCCTAATTAAAATTATTAGCTGATCCGTTGTGCAAAGATCCGATCTGAGATCTGTCGGAAGTCATCGTAATGTTGAGATAGGGAGGGGCTCAACAGCAAATATTACATCTTGAGTAAATGTATATATAAGGATTGAGCTGCTCCGATGATAAAAAGGGGCCAATTATAGTTATGTTTACAATTATAATTTCTGTTTTCTGTTTATACAGATTGTCATTATTAATACTTATTTTTTGATATGAAGATTAATTTGTAAATTATAATATTATGTTTTATTGTAACTAATTATTATTGTAAATGTTATGTGGGTTTTTCATTTTGTATTCAAACATTTTTAATGGTATAGTATTTTTGCGAACTACCTAAATGGAATTGTTCGTCAAGACGTTGAGCTACTCAGTAGTTCTAAGTTTGGCTGGCAGACAAAGGTTTGTACTGACTGGACGAGTCAACTCAATCATTAACCTACTTGGTTGAATTAACCTCATATGAATTGACTAGTACAGATTGTATGGCCTTCAAAAGAGACTTTGACCTCTGAGTTTCTTTCGGTGATTCTTCTCAGGGTAGTCAGTGAGGAAACACCGGCCTCGTCTAGTTTAAATCTATGAAAATAAAATTACGTGTAGGTAAAAGTGGGGCTTATAACAATTTTGACAAATCGCTGGGTGAAGATTGGTGTTCGCGATCTTCAGTCATGAAGGGTCGGTTATTCTTTGTGTTTTGTTGTTATTACTTACTCGTTGTTTTTTAATGTTTAATTCAATCTAATTTAATAAAATCAGTAATTTTATTCAATTTTTATTAAAAAAAATCATATCTAATTTCATTTAAGTAATTCAGTTTAATTTAAGTTATTTCATGTTTTTGTAAATTTTTATTGTATTGAGATAAATATTAAATGCTGTGCTAACCTTTAATTTAGATGCATGCAATACTAACGAATCTGATCTTAATCTATATTAAATGTTTTTGTATGCATTTAGTTGGTTTGCCTAAATATTTAAATAAAAAATAAATTACCTCAAGCGACAGTGGCCTAATGGCTAAGATGTCGGCTTTTGACCAATAGGTCGCAGGTTCGAACCCCACCCATTATACTATTGCCATGAACCCACTCCAGAAACAAACATACAACATAGCTTAGTTAACAGGAGGGGTTAACTCCTGTTAACCCCTCCTGTTAATGTCCTAGTAATGTAAATTCTACCCACATGTCTAGTTCTCTTTAAAAAAAAAACATTTGTAGAAAGAAACAAAAGGAAACAAATTAAAACTTACAATACAACTCAATCCCCAAGCTAGCTACAATAGGCGGAGCGAGGTGAGTGTTAGAAGCTCTGCAGGACAGGGCAGCAGCGTTGTCCCTCGTCAGCGGAAGGTACAGTTCGTTCTCCCGAACTGCTGGGATCTCGCTGTCTCCATCCGAGGCATCTACCAGCGTGTCGCCAGAATACCAACTGATGCGGGGTGGGGGACGACCTGCGGAAAAACATAGGAATAAGTACTTACATTTCTTTTATTGTTGATAAGCTTGCGTTTGACCACCATTTCACCTGATGGTAAGTGATGATGTGTTCGAAGATGGAGCACGCTTACCTAAAAGTAACCTATTCACTCTTGACTTAAGACCCCTAGGTTATAGCTATCGGGGAATACAGACTCCGGCAGGGAATTACACTCCCTAGCCGTACGCACAATGAAGGTATTCCCAAAACGTTTAGTGCGTATGGGTAGGATGTCCACCATGTAACAATGGCGCATCGCTGTTTGCCTTGTAGTCCGATGATGCAACGGGTATGGTGGAATTAGATTGTGTAATTCCAACGTAAACTTCCCGAAATATAACCGATAGAATACTGATATTCTTCTATTAATGTAACGACTAGTTGTGCCCCGACTTAGTTCCCTGGAGAGTCGATATTACCTACGAGGTTATTTCCGCGTAAATCCCGATCCCGTGGGATATTTCTGTGGATTCCGGGATAAAAGTATATGTTGCTCTATCTCGATCTCCTTTATTTTCAGTTAAAGTCAGAAACAGACAGAGAGACAGTAAAAAATTAAAAGAAGTCTGTTTGTGGTTTAGTATCGTGTGAATAACAAAAAACACTTGAGAAAACACAGTTATTTTGAAATAACAGATTAATTTCAATGTTATTTAATACTAGCTTTTGCCCGCGACTTCGTCCGCGTGGAATAGTTACTTTGGGCTAACGTTAAATTTAACCCCGATTTTGAAGCATTCTTCATTGGCGCTCCGCTCCTATTGGCCTTAGCGTAATGATACAATATAGCTGTGCCCACGACTCCTTCGCGGTAATATTGTTTAGATCACGTTCACATGAGGCTTAAGTACCTAGAGAACGCTTCGACCGCGAGACGCGTCGAGCGCGGCGACCGATTCTCAAAAATAATCCTTATAGCATGATTCAGTATTCACGCGCGATGGCTTATTATTATAAGCGTATTTCATGTATAACTTTGGTGTTTCTATACCGATTTATATGATTCTTTTTACGGTTTCGTAGCCGAATGGCAAAAAACGGAATCTTTATAGTTTCGACATGTCTGTCCGTCTGTCTGTCTGTCTGTCTGTCCGTCCGTCCGCCTGTCACAGCAATTTTATTCCGAAACTATTAGGACTATACATGTGAAACTTGATAGGTAGATGTATTCTGTGAACCGCTTTCCGATTTTGAGAAAAAAATTAAAAAATATTTAAAATAAAGGGGGGCTCCCCATACATGGAACTAAACCTGAAAATATTTTTTTTTCAAGAAATCGATGCATGTGTGGTATCTATAGACAGTTCTTTAAAAACGACATCGGGGTTTCTAAAACCACTTTTCCATAAAGTCAATCGTTTAAAAGATATAAGCTTCCAAAGTGGTAAAATGTGTGTGTGGCGGACACGACCTCTAACTTCTATAATAATGGAGTGAAAAATCTAAAAAAAATATATGTCTGTAGATCTTAATATAAACTTTCAACCAAAATTAGTTTGAACGAAATCAGTTCAGCAGTTTTTTAGATACAGCATATTTTCTAAAACCGCAAATATAACTTTGTAATTCATACAAACACTATGAAAAACAAATTTATTCGGCGCAGTTGTAAAAAATGTAAAAAAGCCAGTTTTAAGAAATTTGTAAGGTTTTTTTTTTCAAAACAAATTTATTTGGCGCAGTTGTAAAAAATGTAAATAAGCTAGTTTTAAGAAATTTGTAAGGTTTTTTTTTCGTCAAATAAATTTGCATACCGTGAAATATGCCAACTTTGCCCCCAAGGGAAACTTTGCCCGAAGAACCAGTTATAAGCATATCTTTGATTTGCAAAAATATTTATTTATTTATTTATTTATTTATTTATTTATTTATAACAAAATCCACAGCTCTTAAAACAATGTTTTATAGTAACTTAAATCTAATCTTACAGCCAATTACGGATTTACAATTTATTCACTAGTAACAAACATGTAGGAAATATTTTTTTTTATAAGATTAACATTATTATACAGTATTAAGAAGTGTGCATGGGGAGTATTAAATGACTGTGTCTTGGTGCGTGCGCGCGTGTGTGTGTGTATGTGTGTGTGTAGGTATATGGTGTATGATGAATGCCTGTAGTGTACCATACTCATACATGTAGTGTACATACTTAATCTCGTACTATTTTACTTCTGTTAGGATCTGATTAGGTAAATCGACATGTACAGAGGATAAAAGTTGCTTCCTAAACATACCTTTTTTGGAGTTAAATATATCCAAATGGGAGAAGTTTTTGTTAAAAGTCCTTAGTATTCTACTAATAACTAAATTCTGAGCGTAGTTTGTACTGGCATGTGGTACATCGAAAAGCTGAGTGTGCCTAGTCCGTCGTGACGGTGTGCTCAATCTCAAAACTAAGTTACTTAGATCAGCGCAGTCTATATTTCCACTACAAATATTATAAAGAAACAGCATGTCCAAAATCGTACGTCTGTCCTGCAAAGGAAGAATGTTATGATGTTTACATGATAGAAGATAATCTTTTTGTTTAAAGCCAGTGCGGTAGTTAATATACTTTACAAATTTAGATTGTATAGATTCAATCTGCTGCATATAAACCAAGTAATGTGGATTCCAGATGCAGCTGCAGTATTCTAAAATACTGCGTATGAATGCAAAATATAGTATTTTAATGCAATCTATATCGGTAAATAATTTACATATTCGCATAATAAATCCCAGACTTTTGTATGCCTTACCGACGATATGAGACACATGCTCCGAAAACAACAGTTTTGAATCCAGGACGACACCAAGATCCCTAACAACATCACAACGTACAATGTTGCCACCATTAAGATTATAACTGTATTTAGTGAAGTTTCGCTTTCTAGTAAATGTTACGATCTGACATTTGTTAACGTTAACATTTATTCTATTGATATTATAGTATTCAGATAGTCTATTTAAGTCTTGCTGTAGCTTCTCACAGTCATCCTTATTTTTAATGGTCATAAAAATCTTGGTGTCGTCAGCATACATTAGAAACCGTGCGTTCAGGACATGCCCCCCTATATCGTATAGGTAGGCAGAGTACAACAGAGGGGCCAAAGTTATAGTTAGTTATATATCTTAATATTATGTTAACATTGATTGACTTTGGTGGTAAATAGACTATATCGATACCGGAAATTTCAATTGTCGTAAAGGACAAAACATTAGTTTTCAGTAGAGCCAAAAAACAAAAATAAAATGTGTTTTTCTTGAATAATTTTCAAACAAAGTACTAGGTATTTATGATGTCAAAAGAAACCCTAACTATTTTTTCGTGTTCTATCCATATAAATTATCAAAATAAACCAAACTTAATTATTGACGAAAATGGGAGTCCTTTACAGCCCTAAAAAATGTAACTGAAGTACTTTACAACCACGAAAAATTGGTTATGATAAAGTCAGATATGTCGTAAAGGACTAATATTGATCATCAATGGGTAGTACAAGTCAATTAAATCAGAGACTAAGGGGGTAAAAGGAACAAAAAACCTAAAGTTCTAAATAGAAATTCCTCTACAATAGGTAGTAAAACCAAGTGAAAAGAAGTATTTTTATTGTTTTATTTATTATTTAAATATTTGTAAAAAAGTATCAAAAATGTTATTCTAATAGGAATTTAAAATTTAAACAAATGGTTATGCAACTTTTTTAAATTTAAATCGCCAGTAATAGTCGCGGTGCTGAAAAACAACTCAAATTTTATAATAATCAGCTAATAAACTAATCTACTAACTAGTTTTTTTTTCACAATTAATGCAACTCAAATAATAGAACGTACTTAAACATAATAATAAAGTTAAAATAACCAAAATAATAACAAATATTGCCCACCAGAGCTCCAAACTCAAACAATTGACATTCTAAAGTATTAATGACAAGAAATTTCAGTCTTTAAAATTATAGTAATGAAACTTAGGCATAGCTTTTTAATCCGTAGTTAACTCAACCAATGGTTAAATATTTTAACCAATGTTTGCAAACGGTAAAATACCATGTTTCTTCATTTGTTAGTCTCACAAATGGTCAAATAAGTTGGATAGTTAATTAATAGAACATTAAATTTGTAAGACTAACAATTGAGGATAGGGATTAGGGATACAATTAGGAATATTTAACCATTGGTTGAGTTATCAAGAAACTGGGCCTTAAACAGTAAAATCTTAGAGATCATTTGTGTCGATATCGTCTTCCTCGTCAGTTTCAGGAAGACTGTCTTTAACAGTCCCTAAGGACGGTAGATCTAAATACTCCTTATGAAATCGGTTTGGTATAGTTCCGTTAGTACATAAACGCTTTAAATCGTTATACTTGGCGACCGGTGTAGGGTTAGGTTTGTCATAAAGCGTTGATATACCAATATTAGAATTATCATCTTCTACTTTGTCGGCACCTGTTAGATCTTGGTTTTGTGTTCTTGTTTTTTCCCTTTTCCTTTTGATTCTCTTCCTTTATATTCATCATAATTATAATGTTACTACTTGAGCGTCTTCGTTTTCTTTCATTGAATATTTTCCTTCCATACTTTTAGCGTTTTTTTTTTCTTGAATGTACAATGCGCGTTGCTTTTAGCTGTATTTGTCTTTGAGAAATATTGGTAAATTTTTCAGACACCAAGCTGTCCCAATTGAGAAAATCGGAGTACTCCAAAACATTAATTTTGTATGGTACAGGACGTTTTCTTGCAGATTCTATGTACGTCGGCCATGACTCGGACTCCAAACAATAATAATTCATCTAACCTCGCGTTCAATGATTGCATGCATTGAATTGACGGGCATATAAGTATGCCCAGGTAGTAAATAATTGATTTGTACTACTTTAACGTTTTGGAATTCTGTAAAAAGTATTGTAGGGCTGTGAGAACTATCTTATTCTTGTTCTGCCTCGGGCAAGAGTCGCAATAAAGTAAAATATTTTTACCAGGACTTTTATCAATTTCTAGTAGGGATGTATAAATACAAGTAGCAATTTCATTGCCACCCCTTTTTCCATCGCTTTCTACCCATATAAAACAGCGTCCTTTTTTGGTTTGGCTTTCATAGAGTGTACAGTTATAACCGGCGTATTTTCTAGAGTAATATAACAACATACTCTCTCCATGAGGAGAATTAAGCACTTTTTGCAGGTCAAAGCTAACTGTGAGCGTATCGTTGAAAGTTAATTTCTGAAGAATTTTAAATCTGTGGTAGCTAGCCTTTTTTTCCTCGAGATGAACAGCCATGTCCTTGATTTCTTTTCTGATAATAATTCTGTATTTTCAGCTTTTGTACATGTGTGTTGTTTGGTGTATGAAATCGAATATTGTAATTATCGTTAAATATTTTAATAAGAACTTTTTCACTCAAGTGTAATTTAGAATCTTTTTGGCAGTGTTTGAGATAAATCCTGAATGTAGCATTTTTAAATTCCTGAGGTAAATACAGATATGAACTCTTTTTACGACAATAATGGGAAGGAACGGCTGGAAGGCTTTCGATAAAAGCTTTTGCGTATGCTCTATCTTCATCACTATATTTCTGTGCATGGCAAGTTGTCTTTTCTACGCTTGCCATATTTTCGTGTGCATTTTTACTGTATATAAAATAAACTTTTGGGTAATATCTAATGTGTTCATCAATAACTTTTGACATACTTACTGGTTTTTCCTCTGGGTGGGAAATTCATCCAATGACTTCTCCCGCTCTGGGTGGAGCGGAAGGAAGTGTCAGAATTCTACTGACTAAAAACCCACCCTGTTCCTTCAGGTGCCCTTAAGTTCTGGGGCTGCGGTATCTCATTAGCACATTCCCGCAACCCCGGAAGGACTGGTCTAGATCCTTCACCTTCGTTTATAATATAATCAAGTCAACCTGTCGCACACTTCTTTTCGCCGTCGGCAATAAGACGAAACAAAAAATTTTGTTAAAATTAGGGTCGTAAAGGACAATAAATAAAACAAACGTCCTTTACGCCCTAATTACGTAAGTTAAAACAAAGCATAGATTTGGTCGTAAGGGTTTCGATTATCAAATAACATGTTTACGACCTTTTGATTTGTTATAATAATTATTATTTATAATGTCGTATACAAAGTTCAATGGAAAAATGAGGATTACGACCTCTTAAATAATTAAAACATGACTTTACGCTCCCTATTGAAAAATATTTTTACGATACATCCCAAATAGTAAAAAAAATCGCGCTAGAAATGTTGGAAAGCCAGGTCGTAAGGGGTTTTTTTTTAAAGATAGATTTTTTTTAATACTACCAATCGATAGAGCCTGCGACGCTGATTCCAAATATATATAAAACTCATTTTCGGCAAAATGTCCTTTACGACAATTGAAATTTCCGGTATCGATATGTATAGCAATACTGACTATCTTGTTTGTTGCTAACTTTGCTCAGTAACTTGTTGGAACTCGTCGAGTGCGGTGCTTATTTTTGCGGGCAAATTTTAGTGCAAATTTGAGAGCAAATTCTGCGAGATGGCGAAAACACAGGTTAGTTTACTTTATACAATGTCATAGAAAATTATTTGTAGAATATATAAATTTTACTATCATTGCTCAGGGTCTTTTAAAACTAAAGTTATGATGATGGGCAAAGTTATCTAGTAATGTTCCGACCTACGATTGACAACATTGCCCACCATCAAAAAAGGCTTAGGGTTGGCACATTACGAAAGCTTGTATTTTATTCCTTTTTTAATTTATCGCTACTGCTGAACTTATTTAATTTTAAACATATATTAGGTATTTCATTAATAAAATTCAAATTATAAGGTAGTGTGGAGCAGGTATTCACTCAGTCAGTACCCACTGACTATATATGTATATCAGTATATGTATGTATATCAGCTGTCTAGTATCCATAGTAGGGCTCTGCTTACTTTGGGGTTAGATGACCGTGTGTGATATCCTCACATATTTAAGTATTTATTTAATTTATTTTATTGGTTCTAATATATTTTTTTGAGAGTTATATGGTTTGTTTCAGAAAAATAAACATAAATCTCGAATTCGACAGAGGAATCAAGACGAATAAATGGATCCAGGGTGGATAAAAACTACACTGAAGAAATGTTAAAACTTACCTGTGAGTCAATAGAATCAGGCCAAATTTCTTCACGGGATGCTCAACGGCAACTTGGTATCCCAAGACGCACAATATTATAAAAAAGTGTTAATTGCAATTTCAAGTTTTAATTAATACTAATAAGCGTGAAACATATTTTTTACGTTTTTCTTTTTATGTACCTAAACACAATGTTCTTTGCATAAAGGGAAACAAACAGAATAATATTTACCATGTGTCAACCCTAGCACTTTTAAAAGGTGAAATGTGGATTGTATGAAAAAGAGAAAAAATGTCAGGGTAACATTGCCCAGTCATTTTAGTAAGAAACTTTTCATAGTATCGTTTACATTCCTAAAGGAAACGCTAGCATAACCAAAATTCTTGTACTGGTTTTTATGTCATCTACTTAAACGCCATACTTGCGTCAAAAATGAATGTGGGCAAAGTTGGCTAAAAGTCCAGATAACTTTGCCCGCCAACAAAAATTAACAAATATGTAATTAAATGTTGAATTATAGTAAATTTGGCTATACTAACACATGCGCATAATGTTACAGTTGTAGCTGGTGAAAGAAAATACTTACGTCTTCATAGAAAAATCGTGTTAAAATTGTAATTATTCGAAAAAAGTGGGCAAAGTTGGCATGTTTCACGGTATTATATTATGGTTACTACGGAACCCTTCATGGGCGAGTCTGACTCGCACTTGGCCAATTTTTTTATGGAATAGTTATATAGTATATATAGTATTATAATCAGAAAGCTTCGAACTGCTAAGCTATCGGGAGTTACACGTGTTATTGTGAGTCAACCATAAAAGTTAGACATATGCTGTCGTGGGATATTTTTTATATAATTTTAAGGAGAACATTTCCGTCATGAAATGATTTGTGTAGCTTTAACCATTAAGGTTGCACACGCGACGGTAGCTTAAAAAATGGAGTAACTTCTCCCGTTTTCCCAACATTTCCCTTCACTGCTCTGCTCCTATTGATTGTAGCGTGATGAAAAGTATACTATAACCCGCTCAGGAGTATATAAAATAATTGTACCAAGTTTCGTTAAAATCCGTCGAGTAGTTTTTGTTTCTATAACGGTTATACAGACAGACAGACAGACAGACAGACAGACAGACAGACAAAAATCTAACTGATTGCATTTTTGGCATCAGTATCGATCCTTAATCACCCCCTGATAGTTATTTTGGAAATATATTTCATGTACAGAATTGACCTCTCTACAGATTTATTATAAGTATAGAAGATATAGATAGATTAATTTCTATATGTACCTGATCTAGTACCTAGTACTAAGCCTTGCTTATACTTGTCATTTTCCAAGGGGTGTCATGTATACACAGTTACTGAGCTATGGAGTCTTCCATTCAGCATAGTTAGACAGGAACCTGATCTCAAATATAGTGTTATTAGGCTTGGAAGATGATGGTATATAAGGTAATACTTAGATGTCGAAAAAATGGGAGTTTATGTGCCTTACTAAATTCTCGTAATGATCGCGATCATTTTGGTACAACACTACACAAGACTCGGTACCACACACAAACAGAATACCTGCTTCTCATGTTGATAGAACAAACATCCAAAAGGATTACCAACAGCCGACTAACAAACTATACCTATCTCACAAACTCATACCAACATTAATTCGGGGGCAAACGCCGCAGAAACGAGGGTAGTCGCCAAAAATGAAGCGATAACAGGCCTGCGTCTGCCCAGCAGTTGGAAATGTTGGAATGTGGGTAGTGGCAAAGTTAGGAGTTACCCTCTGAATTATAGTGACGACCCGACCCGAACATAAACTTATTTATTTGGCGGAACAGTTGAGGAGGAATGTTTGTAATGAACACACGTTTGATATGTGGTAAGTTCAAGGCCTAGGGTGAGTGTACAGTGAATGGGTGAAGTTTATGGAAAGTTTGGATAGCAATATAGATAGAAGTACTGCGACTAACATATTGGGATATTATGTAAGTACGAGGAGCCGGTAAATACAGCCGCATAAGTCGATTTTCAAGGGTGAACCGACCTTGCTGCGGTTGAGATAATACAGGTAGGTAGTCCTGTAATCCGCAGAGTAGTCGAACAGTGTATGATCATATTGCCTTTATGTACTATCGGCCAAAGATAAGCATGCTCACTTAAGAAAATATTTCTCTGGAAGCGTAGCTAGTGACAAACCCCATCCCTTCCTGGTTTCGCCCAATTAGACACAATATACATTTTGTGAGTACAGGGCGTGTAACATTATATTAATAATTACTATTACTATTACGAACACTACTAAAATACGCTTCATGCATCCTATTGGTCAAAACAAAATACATGCATTAGGCGATCGAGTTGTAAGCCGTGCTATGCGATTATAGCCTTAAAGGTGAGCATGCGGAAGATTGGTCGATAGTACATGATATAGGTACCGTAAAGACACAATAGGAAAAAAAATGTCGTCCCAAATAATGACTAACAATTTCCAAGCAATTTTTTTTTCCATGCAACAAATAACTAAACGTCTTTATTTAAAAGTATCAAAACCAGATACGAACAACACAATAAATCTCTCTCATATGTTTACTCTTTATATACGTTCCTCATCCGTATTTTGGTTTACACAGAAGTTTATAATATATATGTAAGTACCAAATTTCACCCAAATCGCTATAACAAATTGGCTGTGACACATGGGCAGACAGACATATAAATAGTCTGATACAACAATTACCCTAAAAGTATTGTTGTTTCAATCCGTCCGAATTTAATACGGTAGCCTCAAACTACTGATGATTACTGAATGAAAACGTCAACGAAAAAGGTTCACTTCAGCAGTTTTTTTGAAGTCCGCTTCATGTACAAATTCATGAGCTAGAACATCCCTACTTTGCCCCTTTACTCTAAAATCAATTTCTCTACCGTCGACAACGCTCTTTACATTCAAATAACATATTTATTGAAAAACTAAATCCCAATCTACAAAAAAAGTTATTTAAAAATCTAAAAAATCCGACTGCTCAACTGGAATTCAATAAACAAGCACATTTTTATTTTAAAAAAACTTTTTACCAAAAAATTAAACCGACTCCCAAAAACACTGCAAAGTGAAAAATAACTTTAATTTCGGTAGTCGGTGTCTTTAGTTTTGTATTTTCGTTTTTGGCACCGACTTCCGAAATTAAAGTTATTTTTCACTTTGCAGTGTTTTTGGGAGTCGGTTTAATTTTTTGGTAAAAAGTTTTTATTTCACTCTTTTTAGTTGGTCTATTTTTAATTTACCTAGTTACAAGAGCCTAATTATCAACTACTTATAACCTTTTACAAAATATTGCTTTTCCCAATGCTGGGCCGTTAATTGTTGAGGAGTTCTCCTGGTACTTCACCATCAGCTATACATCCACATATGCATTGTGACGAGCATAAAGTGCTTAATATCCATATTCAAGTAATCGAATCGCAATCCACGAAATACTTATTATTGAGTAGTTTCGGCGGCCATCTGTGGTCTTCATCATCAGTTCCACTTCCTCAAATGGTACTTTTTGAGAGCAACTGCACAAGTTACTATAATAAATACCCAAAACGACATAGGTGTGCCTATAATATTTGAAGAGTTCCCTCGATTTCTCCAGGATCCCATCATCAGATCCTGACGTTTATGAAAATGGGACCAGTATCGAAGTATACCCTTTCAATCAAAAAAAGAATTTTCCAAATCGGTTCAGCCGTCTTCGAGTAATCGATGATCATACATTAAAAAAAAAAAAAAAAAATATACGCGTCGAATTGATAACCTCCTCTTTTTGTCGTCGGTTGAAAAGTGTCAAGCAGGCGGGACCCAATTGAACATATTTTTTTAAATGAGGTGGGTCCGCCTGCTTGTCACTTTTTAAAATAAAAATATGCTTGTTTCTTGCATTCCAGTTGAGTAGTCAGGATTTTTTGATTTTTAAATAACTTTTTTTCAACTTTTTAGTTAAAATATTAATTAACATATTTTTAGTTTTCCCGGTCGTGTCACATTGGCATCGGCCACCGGATTCAGAAAGTGAAAAAGCTAAGTCCATATTTTTAAACTTTCTCTTTGTATTATTTTTGCTAGTATTACACTAATGATAAACATGATATACATTTTTGAAATTCTTGTGTTAAGCCCTTTAATTTGATACCCATATAATAGGATCCGAAAAAAAAAAATTTGTTTCACCATGTATAATGGCTTCGCACAGCCGCTATGTCTAATTTTTTCAAATGTCACCTATCTAAGAACACTTGGGCTGCTAATACAAATCTAACGATACCTCATTTATGTAAATCCGTTCAGCGGTTCTGGAGATATGAGGTAATAAAGAATATTACAAACATACATACATACAAGATACGCGCGAAAAACATAACCCTTCCTTTGCAGTCGGGTAAAAAGCCAACCCGCGAAGCTCGCTGGCTGTAATGACAGTTTTAAAAGAAATCCTTTTGAACAACTTGGAGCAAGCAAAACGTAAGTGAAATAGTTCTATTTAATTGATCTTTTGCCGTGGTTTGCACGAACGTCGAACTTTTTTAAATCAAACGGTCCGAAGAACATCGCTAGCATTGGGGACATTGCTCAGTTAAAGAACGAAGTTTAATTAAGAATCGAATGTTGTTATTTGCCATTAATGAAAAGTATACTTGCTACTGTAATTAATGAGGAGTAGGTAAATTAAATTAACGAGAGAAATCTACTTCGGTTTCCGGTTTCCAAGTGTTTTTATTGCTTTAGATTTATGTATTTGGTGATTAATGAAGGTTTGAAGTAGAGTAGAGTACGCCCAAATAATTTAACAACTTTTGTACACAATATTAATGCTAGGGGTACAACGGTATGCGAGGGGTTGCGACAGTCGTAGAGAGGATCCGGGAAATGGGACTCGAGGTGGCCCTGCACAAGTCTGAGGCCATGTGTTTCCATGGCCGTCGGAACGCACCACCTTCGGGTTCCCAAGTAACGGTGGGAGGAGTACCCATCGGTGTCGAGACGACGATGAAGTACCTGGGACTCGTCCTCGACAGCCGGTGGAACTTCGTGGAGCACTTCCGACGTTTGGCTCCAAGACTGGACCGGGCGGGGGCTGCACTCAAGCAGCTCCTACCCAATCTAGGGGGGCCAAACGCCTCCTGCCGGAAGCTCTATGCGGAGATCGTGCGGTCCATGGCCCTCTATGGGGCCCCTGTGTGGGCGCTGAATTTGCAGCGGCGACCAGCTAGCCGGCTGGTCGCGTCTCAGAGGGTCATGGCTACCCGGATGATCCGGGGATACCGCACGATCTCTGGGGAGGCGGCGAACCTCCTTGCCGGATTGCTGCCGTGGGATCTGGAGGCGGTAGCCCTCGCGCGCGTGCATAATTGGCGCGCAGAGGTGCTAAGCTGGGGTGAAACTCCGCTACCGCGGCAAGTCGTGGCTCAGCGGATAGAACTCCGGCGCGATCTCACAGCAGCATGGAAAGAGCGGCTGTCGCAACCGAAGGCTGGGCACGCTGCAATCGCGGCGATAAGTCCCCTCTTTGAGGAGTGGCTGGAGAGAGGCCATGGCGTCCTCACCTTCCGCCTGACGCAGGTGCTGACCGGACATGGCTGTTTCGGGAGGTACCTGTTTCGGATTCAGCGGGAGGACACGCCCGGGTGTCGTCATTGTGAGGACCACCTGGAGGACACGGTGGAGCATACGGTGGAGGTGTGCCCTGCTTGGGCGGAGCACCGTCATGTCCTCGTAGAGGCGGTCGGCGGCGGCGACCTCTCGCGCCCTGCTCTAGTTCAGACTATGGTACGGAGCGAGAGGGAATGGGATGCGGTCACCTCCTTCTGCGAAGCAGTCATGCTAGCGAAGGAGGAGGCCGAACGCGCGAGGGAGATGCAACTCTCTTCCTCGCGCCCCAGCCGCCGCGGTAGACGCCCCGGGCGTCGAGGATCTCGAGCCGATTTCCAGCCACCGTAGGCGCGGGCCTGCGGACGGCGAGCAGGGGTCGCTCACCGTCCGGTAAGGACCAGGCCCGAGTCGGCGGCGCGTCGTGTTCCACACGCGCCTCAAAGATCTGTCAACACCAGTGACGGGGCCTCATAGGGCCATTGCCTGCCGGGAAAGTTCTACCGAGTTACCGCGGCCCCGGAAATTAAGGGCAGCCGAAGGAACAGGGTGGATTTTTAGTCAGTAGAAATCTGACACACCCTTCCGCTTGACCCAGAGCGGAAGAAGCCATTCGGTGATTTTACCACCAAAAAAAAAAAGGGGTACAACGGTGGTCCTAGCTATATATCTGTGGCAGCAATATCTGCAAAAACCAAATTTTTGATGAACTAAAATAACTTAAAATAAGAGAGAAAAAAAGACGATAATTGTTTATTAAAACTGCCATGATCATGAAAAAGGACCGTGCTTTCTCTCTGACATCCCACCCATAATTAACCAAACGTTTTGGGAATACTTTCATTGTGCGTACGGCTAATGAGTGGAATTCCCTACCAGAATTTGTGTTTCCTGTAAACCTGGGGCTCTTTAAGTTAAGAGTGAGTAGGTAATCTAGGCAAGCGTGCTTCATCTTCGACCACATCATCGCTTACTATCAGGTGAATGGTGGCCAAAAATCCGTATAGACGTTCTTAACCCTGGGGCGGGGGAAAGGTGAACGGGTCTGTAGCTGACTAAAATAATTCTGTGTTCCCTCGCACTCTGACGCCAGGGGCTGGGAAGACGTTTCACCATATTCTTCAAAGCCGCCCCCGACAACTCAAGGTCTGCTAAAGAGCGTTGCATATTTTGTCAAAAGCATCGCAACGCGTCAATGTTGGACATGTTTGCCTGATTGAGAGGTCACATACCCCACCTACGAGTATTACACTATTGCCGTGAACCTGACCCAGACGTGAACATATTTAGTTGGAGTTGCTTAGCTGGAGGGGTCAACAAGATTGTTAGCAACGTGAATGTACCCAGATTTCTAGTTCTCTTTAAAAAAATATGAAAACATATTCTTGATTCAAAATTAAGCTTGAAACAACTTAATACAGTTCAGACAAAGGAATCATGAAGACCGATGGGTCAGGTTCGCAGTGGGTGTTATAGGAAGGGCGTCGTAGCCGAGGCAGGTCAAGGAGACGCTAACGTAATGATTTGTGCTTGGTCATGACGGATTGCTAAAACACAATGAACGTTGGAAAATTATGCGGCTGACTTTTGTCTTTTGGCATTGGTAATACTGGTTAAACAAGAAGTTTTACTCCTCCGCTGTTGCTAGACGTGGATGTTACTTTTTGTAACATCAACGTCTTGAAGTAGTAAAAAATTTGTTATTTATAACATAAAAATGAAATGTATATTTATGTATGGCGGGGGACCCTGATTCCTGTAACACAAGGTCGCCCAGTAGTAAGTCAGGGGTTTCATTGGAAAGTTGTAATATTTTTATGTTCAATTAAGAACAAAGACAGATCCTGGCCTACACAACTTTTAAATTTAAAATGGCTCGGCCAATGTATAAGGAATAATGTATAAGAATCTATACAAAAAAATCAAAACTGTAAAGTTGTATTTAATTTCTTTCGAGAACTTCTCCATTAGAATTGATTTATTAATAAACAAATAGCTGACCGGAAATTGTCGAAAATAAGTTGAGTTGTCAGTATGCTGCAATTAAACGTATTAATCAGTTTTTATTTCAAATCAAATATTTTTATGCATTTTTTTCTATGCTAAAAATAGTAACAATATGTTGTGAACAATAATCGCATTTGATCACATAAAAAATCTGAAATAATATTTAAATTATTGAGAATAAAAACTCTATTCTATTTTTACATTATACATGGCAAGCAAAGGCGATGTTGACTTATTGTATTAACAACAGGCGTTCCTACTTACACCCATCAAATAATCCTGCTACTTATTGCATGAGCTAATTAGAAACTCGAGCCTATAAATTTTTGATTATCAATTAGTGAATTCTGACTTCAGATTGCTTGACATTCGAAGCCGTATTAATGAGGCAAGGATGTATAGTTGAAATTGAATTTATTCGTGCGCACATCAAGAAAATCAAACATAAGTAGATGTTAGCTTATGTTTGATTTTCCAATTAGTAGTCATGAGATATTAACGTGGAGGGTTTAAGTAATATGTTTCTACCGGCAGACGGGGGAAGCTTCTCTCCTGTGGATTTTATCACGATAAAAAACATAACTCTCCTTTTCTGCATTTAGGTAAAAGCCTATAACCTTCCTTGAGCTTTAAGCTATTTCCATAGCAAATTTCATTCAAATCCACTCAGCATTTTCGAAGCTTAGCGCGTCCAAACATACAAACTTTTCCGCTTTAAAATATTAGTAGGTATGATATATTATAGATATGCGATGACACTTAACGACGCTTTTGTGTTGCTTATGACTATTTGTTAAACACATAACGTAGAAGTTCATCTTTGTACATCTTTTTTTATCATATTTTTTTTTTCATTTTCAATATGTGAATGAAAACCTTTGTAAAAAAAAGACTTTTTATGAAAATGACGCGAACAGAGAGGTGTGTAATTTGGCACCGTTGAAGTTTGTATAGACAAGGAGCGCATATTTGCAGAAAAATATTTTTTTAAATGCATTCGAAGTTATTTTAATTATGGCCTAATTTTTACCCTAGTGTATATTTGCACTCACTTAGGTCTTAGCTAGCAGAAATTGTTTTTCCAATAACGAAATTCTAGCTATACGGTACTAAGAATATAAACCCCAAATATAACATAGAAGTACATACAAATTGTTACATATGTATATGATCCAAAACAGTACAAGCTGCATTATTAGTAGGTAAAGTTTGTTAATACAACATCAGCTTCGATCTAGAGCTCAAATACCAGCAGGAAATAAGCATAAAAATTGGGTAGTCACACCTTAAGGTCTCAGAGGTATTTACTCACGTTAGTGGAGTACCTACGGAAGAATAGTAAACAAGGTGAAGTAAATCATTTATCTCCTCAGACAATTTATTTACTATTAACTTTCCGCCCGCAGCTTCGCCCGCGAGGACTTCACAACGTTATCCCGCGGGAATATTATGTTTTCCCGGGATAAAATATGCCTATGTCCTTTCCTAAGGTCAACTCTATGTTTGTACCAAATTTCATTCAAATCGGTGAAGTAGTTTAGGCCTGAGCGTAGCAGACAGACAGACCAACAGTGTTACTTTCGCATTTATTTTATTAGTAGGAAAGTAGGGATTAGCTGTGCCGATATTGTTCACGTGGGCCGCATAAACGAGAATTTCAGGATAAAAAGTAGCATATATGTTGCCCTATAGCCTCCTAGATTTTCCATTACAATTGAATAAGCCGTTCCTGAGAATTAACCCGGACAAACAAGGCTGGACGACGGACATGTATATTCATATGCACGTCCACTTTATTGATGTGGCCATATCACAGGATCTGGACCACAAATGATGCGTTTCTAATACACGTATTGCGGAATGCCCGTTAGGAGACAGATTACATTAAAAATATAAAAAAAAATATCCGTGATAATATAGGTAAGACAGGGAAGATGATGACCATACCTCCTATGACGAGGCAGCGCAGAACCAGGGTGTCTCCATCGTGGTAGGGACCCACTCTGCCAACCACCTTGTTGCTCATCTCGTCCATGAAGAAAGGTGGGCTTGGGAGCACTGAAAAGATACAAGAAATAAATAAATTGTTATTCGACGAAGAAATTCACCGGCAATTCCGACGTTTGGTGTATTATCCAAATAATACACCTGATAATGTACTGTGAAACTGTTTCCCTAACTAGGATGGAGCCTGTATGTTGGGAGACAGCGATCGGACCGACATGGACAGAGAGGTTATTTACACATAGTAAACAGAGGCTTGTATCTTCACTATTTTTTTTTTTTTTTAACGTGTTTAAATTATCAAATAAGTCCTCCCACTCCGGGCAGGGTGGGAGGGACTGTCAGACTTTTACTGACTAAAATCCACGGTGTTCCTTCAATAGCCCTTTACGTACCGGGGCCACGGTAACGGGATGAGTCCCACGACCCCGGCAGGCTTCGGCCCTCTGCAGAGGGGGCCTCGTCATGTTGCTGACGCTCTTTGAGGCGCGCGTGGAACACGACGCGCCGTCGACCCGGGCATGGTTCATGGTCGGACAGCGAGTTGCCCTTTACTCGCTGTCCGCATGCCCGCGCCTACGGTGGCCGGAGATCGTCAGCTGACGTCCGACGCCGTGGGCGTCTACCACTGTGGCTGGGCTGGAGGGAGGACGCCATCCTCTCCCTCACGCGGCCCGCCTCCTCCTTCGGAAGCATGACTGCTTCGCAGAAGCAGGCGACCGCTTCCCACTCCCTCTCGCCCCGCAGCATGGCCTCGACCAAGGCCGGGCGCGAGAGGTCTCCGCCTATTGTCGCCGTGAGGACAATAGGCGGAGTAGGGTACATATTAGAGTTATCATGTGATCACTTGATAAGTATGTATTTACGATTAATAAAATATATTATTTATTGATAGATATATACTCTTTTCGTAACACTTGCTCAAAACAGTGACATTCTATGCCACAAAAAGCGAACATAACAATAGTCATTTTTAACACGCTTTTATTAGGTCGACATGTATGTAACTAACTATGTAATGGAATCTAAGGTAACTAATTTAACCATCTTCCAAGGGGTCGTAGCGTAATGAAAATGGCAGCTGTATGTAGTTCTGATGACAATACAATAATATGGTACTGTCGTACTGATCTGATGATGGAGCCGGAAGATATGAACTGGAACTTCATGATGGAAAGTCGTATCGTAACTGTTTTGGATTTCTTAGAATAGTCTTGTAATGAACTTTGACCACGATTAGGTTTCAAGGTCTGATGATGAAGCTGGAAGATAGGCACTGGCATTCAATGATGGAATATCGTATCATAGTCGTGTTTGCACTTGTGAGAAAGGCCACGTAATGGACTTTGAACACGATCAGGTTTCAAGGTTATAACAAACCTAAAGACAATCCTTTATAGGTTTTCATAACCTTTGTGATCGACCGTTTAATTGTTCACTACTCGTGGGAATAATATGGCAAAAACTACAAAAAAAGAAACAACAACACAAAGAAAAGGGAGACTACAAAAAAAGGAAAAGCGCGAACAATTTTTTTGTTTTTACGTGCATTTATAAAAGCGTGTTTACTATTAATTTATTAATCTGTTAAAAACAGGGAAAGAAAATTGTACTGAATTTCATTCATCCTCTAGGAGGAGAGTGTGATTTAAATTTGGAATACTTACCGAAATTTATACTGAACTACATCTGTGTTTACACCATTGAGTTTGTATATAAAGCATTATACATCTTTTTGAAAAAGGAATACGCATTTATTATGCAGTTATGATTATTAAATAAAATTACGAAAACCGATGAGGCCGTATGAGCTTGATGCCTTTGCTTTTCCGACAAAAAAATATTAGTCTAGGAACTTGCCGCGTGTTTGTTTTCTTCAAATACATAAACGTTAAGTTTATTTTAATTTATTTTTATAAATAAGTTAAATGTTTATGTTAAATGCTTATCTCATATTATTATTGTGTTCATTTTTTCGCAAATGGTAAGAAAAGTAGAATATTTTCCTCGGTAATAAAGCTGTCTTAGTCTTGGGTGAACTTAAATCCCTCGCTACACTCAGGAAGTCAGGACTCGTTAGTTTTTAACACCCTCGCTGCTCTCGGGAGTAAACCTCGAGTCCTTCGTTACGCTCGCGATTTAAATCGTCACCCGCGACAGAAGACACTGCTTTATCCCCTTGGTTAATAATGAAAGGCCATGTAATGGACTTTGAACACGATCAGGTTTCAAGGTTAAAACAAACCTATAGAATTTTTCTGATTCTACGTGCATTTATAAAAGCGTGTTTTTCGAGTATTTTTCAAACTATTAATTTATTATGAATAAATCTGTTAATACCGGTTAAGTTTGATGTCATACTTCGATCAATAATAATACATTTCTTGCAAACTATTTGCAGATAACAATAAGAATAATTTATCATTTCTATTGTTACACTGGTGTACTTAAATCCTATACTATAATTATTTAATATGTAACTATGTAAAAAAATATTTTTGTTTATTGGTAGTTCCCAAGCTAGGTTATACCTTATCGGTAATGCTTAATTCTGGATTTCAAACAGCACATACATAGAGTCATAGACAACAACATTGTTTTGGACACCTTTAATAATAGGTGTCCAAAACAATGTTGTTGTCTATGTTTGTTGTTTATGTATGTTGTCTATGATAACTAAAATTAGTTAGAGTCTGGCAAACGAAAGTAGAGACTGAAAAAGCGCGGCAAATTTAAAAAATATCAGCATAGCAACCCCAAAACTACTATTAAATACCTGGAATAACTATATTTGATACTTTAGAATTATGTATTTTATTTCATCGGAATAAAAATACAAGAGATATTTTAGGTAGGTAATAGTTTAGATATTGTGTCTTAATTCGATTAAAAAAAAACAACAGTATTCTAAAACAGTTCTGATTTATTCAGTATAGTCAAAATGTGAATGTAAGACTTCCATGTGGAAAGTTTCATTAGAGTCACTGGAGTCATTGTTTCCTACGTTAATTATAAAACTTTCTAAATTATTTTCTGTAATTCTGTCCCTTTCTTTATGTTTATTTTCAACATGGATGACATGATCAGTCATTTTCTTTCACTCCTCGGGAGTTATATTTTCAAACGACTCTTTTATAAATTTCTGTAAGTCCACTGAGCAATATTTTTACTTGCCACTTTACGTTTAGCCAAACTCCATACTAACTCAATGGCATTTAGATCACAGTGGTAGGGGGGAACTCGCAATACCTCGTGCCCATTCTGCTTCAGAATTTCATCAGCTTCATATACTGGCTCTGGTGTGTTTCGTTTTAAACTTGTTTTCTAACGATATAAAATTCGTTAATTTTGTTACGAATAGCATCTATGTCGAAACTATCTATGTCGGACACTGTGGGTTTATATGGCCTTTACGCGCACCTTCCTTTTTAATTCTTATTAATGTAGTAACGCTCACTTCTGTAAAGAATGGTAAAACAAAATGATTAGGTTTTCAAATCATGAATTCAATTACATCTTTATAAAAGTTATGTACTCCTAGTAAAAACTTACCAGTGATTGAAGCTATTTTATCCAAGTACTGATTCTGGGTTCTTATCCTATCTTTCTGCTCTAAATCCGTAAGTTTTTCAATTAGGCATGGGTAATATCGGTTTTACTCTGTATCAAATCGTACCTAAGTATCGGTTTTAAATATCGGATATCGCATCTATATATTTCAATATCTATATATTGGCTGAATCTGTGTGGAACTCTGAAACGAAACTGCTATGTAAGATACTGTGATTTTTAGGTTTCGGTTTTGTTCGATATATTTAACATCTTATATTTTTACATCATTATATTTTATTTGTAACTGTATACACGAAATCAGTGAATGTATTTTTTGTGTAGTGTTGACACTCCAGCGCGCATCGAAGACGCGTATCACAATATCAGTTTGAACCGAATATCATAGTGCGATACCGATATTGTGTGGTGTTTTTGTTTTATGACTCATCATACCAACATCAATGCATTAGATACGCGGATACCTGATATATAGATTCAGTGCCGTCCGATATATAGGTATTGGATATTGTACCAATATATAGGTATTGTATCTATATACGATTTGTATCACCCACTCCTATTTTCAATAGGTTTCACTATCTCATCAACCCCTGCTACATCCTCCAGATTTTCTATAAAAGAACAAAAAATGTTAAAAACCATGTAACATTTAATTGTATGTTAAATAACCATAATATTTAACATTCTATAAAATGAATGTGAGTCAAAATAGATAAATATTTTTCCTCGATAAATATAAATTGTGAATTACGACAAAGTATCAACTTAGTAGCGTCATACTAACTATGAAATCGAACACCACACGTAAACAATCTTGTTTTTGTTTGAATTCGGCGTCTTTCTCCTGTTGTTTTTCTTGATATTTAGATATCATGCGAAACAACATCTCCCGTACTCCACTTTTAATAGTTTTGTTCATTTTTCGCTGAATAAACGCTATTAACAAGATCACAACAAATCACCAACAACACGCCATCTTGTTTTGAAAATTGAGTTTGACATTAGTTTAGCATTGCCATATAAAAACTTTGCAAATAATTCGAGTGTCTACTTTCGTTTGCCAGACTCTAGTTTCATTTCAGAACATTCATTTCAGTGCAGATGACCTGCAAAGTCATTTGTTTTAAACATTTTAGTATACTTTTGGGGTGAAGTGTTTTGAAAATGGGTTTTTTTCATTCAATTCTTTATTCAATATTAGATACAAGAGACGAGCTTCAAAAATGGTTAAACTTTTTGACAAAACAAAATCTCGTTCCCAGCAGTTTGACGCAGTTTACGATTTTGAATTTCCGATTCGATGCCACTAACCGCATCAGACTGCTTAAAAAGTTATTTGATGGAAACTTAATAGCTCTTTTTTAAGTTTTAACTAAAGTTTTCTTTACTGTTTTTTACCAATCACACTTGCACATGAAACGTAGATACCGGTACATGATTATCTCACAGTAGCTATTTTGTTAAATACATCGTTAATATTATATTCTACAATAAGCTAATTTTGTAAACGGAATGCAGACTAGATCCCACAACACAGGGAATCAAAGTGTGTATCAAGGTATCAAAGGGTCTCAACCAAAAATGTAAATGCAGACTAGATCCCACAACACAGGGAATCAAAGTGTGTATCAAGGTATCAAAGGGTCTCAACCAAAAATGTAACATATTTTCACAGCCAGATTAACCTCGTCAGAGGCCCAAAGGCAATAGCATTCTAGGGGCACCTTTTCTTATTTTGACTGACCAAATCGTGTGTGAACTGAGGAAACGCACATTAGTGTGTGAGCTGTGGTTTTTAATATATTTGTTTACTTATTCCCAGATTTGTTGTAAAATTGTTTTAATTCTACTACTAAATCTAACGATTTGTATTTTGTGAGATAACAGTGAGGTTTTCACACGCATATCAAATTCTCGTTCGAAGAAACGTTTTCTTGGTGCGTGCACTGGGCCTGGGCCCCTAGTTGATGCGGGGCCCCTAGGAAGTTGCCTACTCCGCCTAATGGTTAATCCGGCCCTGCATATTTTCCAGAAAGCAAATATCTTTAAATATTATAAAAAAACTGGCCAAGTGCGAGTCGGACTCGCCCATGAAGGGTTCCGTGGTAACTATAATAAATATTATAGTTACCACTTACGTACGTACGTACTTAATATACCCAAAATGTTTTCCTAATTAAAAAAAAAAAAATGTATATACTAACACTAGGTATAAGGTACTTTACTAACACTAAGGATCTCTGTTATCTGATTATTTGAAATAAATTAAATTAATAAATATAATTGAAAAAAAAAAAACAAAAACCTTGAAAAATTTCTTAAAACTAGCTTATTTACAATTTTTACAACTACGCCAAATAACTTTGTTTTTAATAGTATTTGTATGAATTACAAAGTTATATTTTTGCGGTTTTAGAAAATATACTGTATCTCATAAACTGCCGACTCGATCTCGTTCAAATCAATTTTGGTTGAAAGTTTACATTAAGATCTACAACATATGGTTTTTTTAGATTTTTCACTTCAGTCATTAGTATAGAAGTTAGAGGGGGGGACACATTTTACCACTTTGGAAACGTATATCTTTTAAACGATTAACTTTATGAAAAAGTCATTTTAGAAACCTTAATGTCATTTTTAAAGACCTGTATATAGATACCACACACGTATAGGTTTCTTGAAAAAAAAAAAAAAAAATTTTCAGATTTAGTTCCATGTATGGGGAGCCCCCTTTATTTTAAATGTTTTTTAAATTTTCTCTTAAAATCGGAAAGCGGTTTACAGAATACATCTATCTACCAAGTTTTACATGTATAGTCCTAATAGTTTCGGAATAAAATGGCTGTGACATACGGACGGACGGACAGACAGACAGACGGACAGACATGTCGAAACTATAAGGGTTCCATTTTTTGCCATTCGGCTACGGAACCCTAAAAATATGACCCCGTATAATAGGTACACTAGCACTCGCGCGGGACTTTTCTACCTTGGACTTTATCACGATAACAATTACATAGCCTCCTTCCTTTACGATTGCGTAAAAAGTATAGGCCTATAACCTTCCTCAAGCTTCAAGCTACTTTCATACCAAATTTCATCCAAATCCACTTAGTACTTTCGGAGATTAGCGCGTTCAAATAAACAAACTTTTCCCCTTTGTAATATTAGTATAGACTAGAATCCGCCCGCGACTTCGTCCGCGTGGAAAAAAAATCCCCCGATTTTGAAACATTCTTCATTAGTACTCCGCTCCTATTGGTCTTAGCGTGATGATATATAGCCTATAGCCTTCTTCGATAAATGGGCTATCTAACACTGAAAGAATTTTTCAAATCAGAACCGTAGTTCCTGAGATTAGCGCGTTCAAGCAAACAAACAAACAAACTCTTATAATATTAGTATAGATTATTACACCACTCCACAATACCGTCACCTAATACCAAAAAGGGAGAACTTTAAAACTATTTATAACACACATAAAAACGTTGAAACACGGTGACACTTAGTAACATTAATTGTCATTTATTACAAGACATGGTAGTCAACAAAGTAGACTGATTATAACTTACTAGTACTCTCGCGGGGCTTCGCTCCCGTGGATTCTATCACGGTAAAAACATAACTCTCCTTTTTTGCAGTCGGGTAAAAAGTAGCCTATAACCTTCCTCAAGCTTCAAGCTACTTCCATACCAAATTTCATCCAAATCCACCCAGTACTTTCGAAGATTAGCGCGTTCAAGCAAACAAACAAACAAACAAACTAACAAACTTTTCCGCTTTATAATATTAGTATAGATTCTAAGGTAAAACAGCCGCGAGTAATTTTTTGTATTACTTTCGCAGCCGACGACGCCCATGGGATCCTAAGGGCTGCTTCAATTCAGCCTATTTTAAGAAAAACATACCTTCGTTCGTTAATCTTCATACACATGAGTATGAAGATTAACGGAAATTATGTCTAGAATAATTTTAACACGTCAAGCTTGTATTTGGGGAATTGTAGACTTTATCGTCCCAGTAATGTTTAAGTTACGTTATCTAACTAATAATTTTGTAAATATTATGTATGTATAACGGCGCGTGAAGGATTTAGTCGACTTATTTTTAATCAATTCGTGTTATTTGATAGTTAAATTTGAAAATTGATTTTGAGCGGGTTACCCCGAATTGGGCTGCAAAGACAAATCTATCGATACCTTAATTATGTGAATCTGTTCAGCGGTTCTGGAGATATGAGGTAATAAAGAATATTACAAACATACATACAAGATACGCGCGAAAAACATAACCCTTCCTTTGCAATCGGGTAAAAAGGAACACAATCTTTTTACCATTACTCAAATTAGTGTTAAACTTAGATTCGATCAACGTTTAACCTACGTTTTCATTGAATGACATTCTTAATTTTAAAATTGGAAATTAATACATCTGTCATGATTTTCTCTCGATATTTTTGTATGGGGCTGAGACTTGGACATTGAAAGCAGACCGCAAATGCATTGACATTGACTTTGAGATGTAGTGCTGGCGAAAAATTCTCCGTATCCCCTGGATTACATTTCGGACTAACGTCTCCATATTGCGATAACTAAAAGTCCCCTCACGGTTATCATCCGAGTGTCTACGTAAATTCTTAGACTCTTAGTCTTACTTCGGTCACATTGCTAGAAAAGACGGTGGCAACCTCGAAAAGCTCATCGTGTCCGGCTAAGTAGACGGGAAAAGGCCCCGTGGACGTAGCCCAATACGTTGGTCTGACCAGATCGGCACCGCTCTCAACTCTACAGTTCGCACCTCCTTCCACATCGCCAGAGATAGAAAGTACTGGAGAAAGATAGTTCATGAGAAAATACTGCAGAAGGCAGGCAAATATCTCAACACTGTTAACGGTTATTATAGACTAGCTTCTACCCGCGACTTCGTACGCGTAGGAAGGTTTTTCCGCGCAAATCCCGATCCCGTGGGAATTTCGGGATAAAAAGTAGCCTATGTGTTATTCCAGGCTGCCAACTATCTACTTACCAAATTTCATTCAGATCCATTCAGTAGTTTTTGCGTGAAAGAGTAACAAACATCCATCCATCCTCACAAACTTTCGCATTTATAATATTAGTAGGAAGTAGGATAGTAGGATAGGATGTAATTATTCAATAACAATAGCAGAACGACTCAATCGCAGCAAATACATCGATCGACCGACATAAACATCTATTGATTGACAATGATATTGACACTTGAAAGTTATGCTGTTTTGAGTTTCTAATAAAATAAGCAATGTTTATTTTTCATAATTTTTAATAGCATTCATCTTAATTATTTTACACTATAATTATGCTCTTTTGGACTAGACCAAAGGAAGATATTTCGATCATTGTCAGTTTATGAAAGTAAGTGTGAATTGTAAACGGAACGTTATTTTTCGAATATGCACTTTTTGCGGAAATAGCCAAATTGTTAATTATTTATTATCACTTTTTAATGTGGTAAAGAAAACATTATTTAAGTGTTTACTATTCCAACATCATCGCTTACCATTAGGCGAAATGGTGGCCTAACGCGAATCTATCAACAATATAAATGAAAACTTTGTTATGTATCGAGGTTGCACTGTAGTTATCTTTTTTTATCACGTCTTTAATAAAAGTATTTTTTTAAATATTTTTTATGGCTGTATTTCGTAAACGAATTCCTTGTAGGTACAAGTTTTTTTTGCGAAACATTGTGTATAAAACTAATATATTATTTTTTCTTTTTTTTTGGATCGCTGGAACCGATTTCTAAAGCACATGTTTTTAGTTTGCCAGCTCTTTGTTATAATTTTATTTTTGGCGATATTAACTGTTTTTTTTTTTATTAAAAGAAAGAGAACGAACAGTGTGGGTAGAATTCACATTACTGGCAATATTGTTAACCCCACTGTAGTGTTTGTATCTATGAAGTAGATATTTTCACTGTCACACGAACCACTCTAGAGGGGGTTAGCTGTCGTCAGTCAGTCAGGTGACGAACGCGATACGCATAGGAGCGGTACAAATGGGACAGGCCGGCGGGCTAGGTGGTTGGAGTGAGCCAGTGACAGTTAGTGTTCTTACCTAAAGGATCCATGGGTCCTACACCCACCAATTAAGCTAAATATGCTTGTGTCTGATGAAGTAGGTTCATGGCAATAGTATTACGGATGGGATTCGATCCCCGACCTTTCGATCACAAGGCCGACACCTAAGCCCTTAGGCTATTGCTGCTTATTATAAGCTTTTATAAGTTATTGTAGCTTATTTGTAAGGGACTTTGAGTTAAAAAAAAACCGGTCAAGTGCATGTCGGGCCACGCGCAGTGTAGGGTTCCGTAGTTTTTATAACAGCCAAGTGCGTGTCGTATTCGCTGACTGATCGTTTCGTACCATGCTCTAACTAAAAGCCAAACATGACTACCTAACTAATTTGACTTCCTATACAAATCCTCACCTGATCCCACAATTTTGCACGGACAGTTTCAATTTTTTTTTTAGAGATTTGTATAAAACTTGTCATAGCCGGTGTTTTGAATTTAAATACGGACACAGAGCTACACTACTCAATCGTCACAAGAAGCTAGCACGATACAACTGGCGCTTAGCGCCATCTATCGACATTTCTATAGAGTTGTTCGAAATTTTCGAGTCAAATACAATTGGTCGACTATTACTCGTAAACTTGTAAAGCCCACTTATGTGTGATAGTTTTTCTTTAAATTTCGTTATATATAGGTACTACTGCCGTGATATTTGAATTTCTAACTATAACCGTTTAGTTGATAGAGGGGGGGGACACTTGACTCTAACGAAAATTAGTACTTTAAAGCTTGATAAGTCACGAACGGTTTACTTAATCAAAAAACGGTTTTACCAAACCCGTAATATTTTTGAAAGACCTATCCAACGATATCCCACACTATGGGAAGAACGAAAAAAAAAAAGATCATCCCACTTTACATGTATGGGAGGTACCCTAAATAATTGTTATTTTTTTTTCAAAATTTTATTTTACCACTTTTTCGGCGTCATTAACGTGTATACTCATGCCAAAGTACAACTTTCTAGTACCAATAGTTTTTGAGCTAAACCGCGGACAGACGGACAGACAGACGGACATGGCGAAACTATAAGGGTTCCTTGTTGACTACGGAACCCTAAAAAGTGTTAAACCCTCACTCTGTGCAATATTTTGACAGATTTTCAGGCTAAAGCAGAATTAAACAAATATGAACGTCAAAGTCAAAATCAACGCCAATTTATTTGTATTACATGCGTTAAAATATGGCAGTACAGACACTGCCAACATAATTTTAATTTGCTAGTGCGGTGACACATTTCGCTATGAATTCAAAATATCAGAGGTGACTCAAAATAAAGTTGATAAAACGTAGTCCAGTTGCCTATACATATTGTTACGCCAGTCGCTTAGTGAAGTACGTCGAGAAACTTTGAGATAAATCTAGAATATTCGAGACACTAACGCCATCTAGCGGCGAGTAGCAGGGATGAGTATATCCAGTCGAGACACTAACGCCATCTAGCGTCGAATAGCGGTACTGTGTACCTCGAGTAGCTTCCTGGAATATTGTAGGTAGTATAAAAAGTGAGTCGATTTTATAAGCATATTCTAGAGCTCATAGACCGGCGTATAAATAGATCGCAAAGAGGTGCAAAGAGTCAGTCTTATTACGAGGCGAATACGCGATATAATCGAAGTAGTAACTAGTTAATTTCAGTGCGATTTAAGTGTTAAGTAACAAGTGTTGTGGTGCAAATATTTGTGTTAAATTTTTATTTTGTGTTTAATTAATTAAAGTGTTAATTTTGGTTTAATTGGCGTTAATTATTTCTATCCCGAACCCCAGCTCGTAACAATATGTATTTGCAGTTGTGAATTAGCGTCAAAAGCTTAATGGTTAAAGGTGTCGGACTTGTGATGGAGAGGTTGCGAGTTCGAACTCTATTCGTTACACTTTTGCCTTCAACCCACTCCAGACACAAGCATATTTAGACTAACAAGATTGCTAGGAATGTGAATTCTACCCACATTGCTATTTCTCTGTAAAAAAATAATACTAGGTACTTATCAAAATATGGTTGCACTCTACTGGAGAACAAAATGCCTAAATGATAAATGATATTTATTTTGCAAATTGGTTAATAATAGCACTTTTACACGTAATTGTTTTCGTAAATGTTAACTAGATGAGGCCGGTGTTTCCTAACTGACTACACTGAGAAGAAACACCGAAACAAACTCAGGGGTCCGTCTCTTTTGAAGTACATACAATCTACACTGGTTTAATTATATGGGTACCTACCTTGTAGGTTTCAGTCTGTGGCGATCTTTTGAAGAAAGATGCTCACAGATTTGAGTGGGCCTGTCCATACAGTGCAAGCATTTGTCAGATAACGTAAAGCTCAACTTAGAACAAGAACAAACAACTAAGTAAAATTTCCTAGAAACTTTGATTTAAATTTTCCTATTTATTATTAAAAACGATTATGTTGTATCACGTACCTACACCTACAGTTTCCGGTAGATACAAGGAACGATCAATAAATTACGTCCAAAAATTTTCATGATTGTTTTTATTCCATCCGTCTTTGTCACAGCTCTTCACATTTCTGAGTCTTCTTAGAAATACCTAGTAACACGCTAAATATTTTATCTAAATATTGTATATTACTTCTATCTCTTAAGAATATACAAGCCAAAAGTTATGTAAAGTAAAATTGTATACAGTGCAATGTGTTCTGGTTATAAATAAAACTATTAATATTATTTTTATTCATTTTACACTTAGATATTATGAAATAGGTAAAAAAAAACCAACTGAAAATAGATTTATTACTTATATTCCTAACTAACTTAAATAAACTCTATCTGTATAGATAGAGTTTATTTAAGTTTTCCTTCGATAGGTAGTTGTTTTAATACTAAGAATATTTGATTTTAAAATGAGACGTCACGAAATTTAGGACCCCTCCCAACCATTGCTACACAATGTCACACTTCCTCGACCCCACTAACGTGTGACGTCACGTTATTTATGGATGACTCCCAAGGTTGATCCCGTCATCTGATGGTTTATTCTTTTGTGCATAACGAACACAGGGATATCTTTGAAAGCTTTTTTATAAACAGGACTAATGTATCTCATTGTTCTATTCGGTAGGGTAACTCGATTAACTTGTGATCCGGGATAAAGTATTACTTGAAATGAATAAAGGCATTTTTGTTAATCTTAGAAACAAAGTCATGCGTGGGTTATGTAATGTGTAAAAGTTGTGTTAGTTTTATAAAAATAGCGGACACTCACAAAATAATTTAAGTAATATGTAGAAGTAGTAAGTTATTATTACGATTTCTACGAATTGATCGGACGGTTAAAATAATCATCTTCTTTAGCCTTTTCAAAACAAGAAATTGTCACTTTCTTAAAAAAAATTCGAGTGACTGGTTTGACCAGTTACACAATACATTGTACTCTTTCAGAGTGGAGGCGGGCGCGGTTGCTAGCGCGGGCGCGTGTAATTCAAAATGTATGTAGACGCCAGTTGCATTCACAGTGCTTCAGCGAGCCGTGCGTCTTCATGAGGCGGGCGCGGGCGCGGGTGGCGCGGGTGTTTCTAATTGCTTAGTCCACCCGTATCGTTCACAGTGATATAGCGTCTGTTAGGTGACTACGCTTGTGGTCCTAAACCATTTTGATTCACCCGCCGAAGCGTCGTCAATCGTCATGGATATCACGGAAGAATTTATATCTGCAGTACAACATCGCACTGCTATTTGGCAGAGCAAACAACTGCAACATTTAAATAGGGCGGCCATAAATAAATTATGAGAAGAAATAAAACTTCATATATTTCAATTTCTATTTCAAGTATGATTTTCCATTACTAAAAGCAAATCTTCATCCGTGTCTTCTAAATACGTAGCAAAGTTTGAGAACGACTAAACACATGTGCAATGACACTCGTAGCTCGTTCGGCACTGTGAATACGCAGACGCCAAGTCTCGAGCGCCCGCACCCGCCCCCGCACCCGCTAGTGCAGTCTGATTGACCACATTGTTGTATCAGTTTTTCTTACTACTGACTGCCAGTAAAGATTGTCAAAGATGTAGAAAAACAGTCAGCATAAACGACTGAGCGTGCTTTCCCTCAAAGGCTTGGAGTAATCTGATATGTTAAGATGACCACCTATCCGGGGTCCGACCTCGGTTAGCATTGTCTATACTGTCCTCTCATACCAAAAAAATGTATCTATTATGCAAATATTGTGAAAATCAAGATTTTTAAAGTGAAAACTTCTTTAGCGGCGTTGTGCACTTTTTTTGTAATGGGTAAAAAATGTTAAACTCCCATCAGGACACGTGACCTGATCGAAAATTCGTAAGACGGACGGAGAGTAGACAGCCGGCGCGGCGTAGGAGAGGAAGTATCCCCCTCTCTTTCTACGGCGCGGCGAAAATGTATGCCTGCGCCTGCTGTTTCAAGAGATAAACTTTTTAATGTAATATAAATTGTCATGTTTGTGTACGATAGCGCAATAAATAAATATTGTATTCTACCACATAAATGATAGTACTTTTATACTGATAATTAAAGCAATTCGTGCAAAATTATTCCCAAACCATTCCAAAATATCAAAAATGTACAACGTTAATATTCAAGTTTTCACTTCTGCCTGCACTCCCGGAGTGCAACCGTGAAAAAGCAAAAGAATAACCGTGGAGTTTCTTGCCGGTTCTTCTCCATAGGAAACGAACAATTTCGAACCGTGCACTAACTTCTGACGTTTTATGAGTGTCCATGTAGGTCTATGTAAAATAAAATAATTTTGTTTTTTTTATTTTATTTTGATTGCTTAACCTTGAAAGTTGACCCGTATGGCTGTTATTATTTTAGACACGAGGTTAATAAAAAAACGTATCAGGGTATACAAATTTATATTATAAGCTGAGAACTTGTTATCTACTTTTTAAATTGACTTTTTGCTACAAAATACGTTTCTAGATTTGCATATTTATAAAACTCTTTTCGTATAGGTCGGTCCAAAGTTAATGACATCTGTGAAGATTACTTTAGACTGCGCAGAACGCCACCCTTCACTCCGCGATCTTGATTATACTTGAAATTACGTTAGCATAATGACGGTATTTGGGCCCATTTTATTTTATTACTGATGATCTCACTATTGACCTCGATCTCGCCTGATGGTAAGCGATAGATGAGGTCTAAGATGAGACGAGCGAGCCCAGAAGATGCCTATTTACTCGTGCTTTAAAGGCTGAAAGGTCATAAGTGGCAGGGAACACAGAAGGCGGCAGAGAATTCCAAAATAAATTCATCTTTTCATCATCATTAAAATGATCAATACATAGTCGTATTGATAAACTTTTTACATTTTATTATCTTGGTATTACGTTGACAAGAAACAAATTTATTAACTTATTTTTAAATCAGTCAACAATCTTATCTTTATTATGTTTGTAAACAAATGTTACTGAATTGATACGAGCTAAATTTATATTCAACGCGACTGTAATTTACAATTCAATATATTTCCTACACTGTTAAAGTACAATATATTTAACATAACTATGTAGTATTTTATGCGGCACAGCAAAATGAATATTCATATCCAAATATTAATTTGTTGTTCGCTATTCGTAAAACTCAAGCCGTAAATTATTTTTCGTAGCGACTTCAAAAGTTTGGAAGTCTGAGATAATGAGACAAGTCCGGGGGAATCTAGACGGATGGGGTCCCTACATAATACATTCATTCACGACAGATTAAAGTTACACGGTAAAGTTTTTCATTTCTAATGCTCCGAGAAACGTTCATTCGTCGTTCGTCTGTAGTACGCAGGCGTCAAAATAAACATGTCGGCCAGTGATATTTTCAACATGTTTGAATAGCATCGGGTTTAAAATGATGCATTCTTTAGATGTTAATACTAATCTTATTTTTGGACACTACAGATAAATATCACAACATCTGTTTAATTGAGTAAAATGTTTTTCAATACCACAAATTGTCATAAATACAATGGATTAAGTACTGAACTGCTTCATAGTAGTGTTCTAGTCAGATAAAATTATTTCCACTGTTCACGAAAAACATGTTTTCAAGCACTGACACAATTTCACACATCGCAGTGAAACATACACAAAAGAAAAGCAAAAATAAATCTCTCTTGCAATAAAAAAGTAATGCAGGGTTGCCACTGTGATAACAAAAAGCCCTCATGTATTCAATATCGTGCTAGCGCTCGCCACGAACGCACGTCACCGGATAAATGATTGCTTTACTTTTGAAGTAATTTTTTACTGTAAACATGTGACAGGAAGATAAAGCCATGACGCTTATAAGATCCCTAAAAGATTTATTAAAAACCGTAACAGGTGATTAATTTTGATTCGAGGTTGGTTTTCTTTAAAATTCAATCAGAGTTTGCTAATATATTACGGCAGGATTTTTGATTTGGTTTTCTCATTGAAAGTATCTTGAAAATGATTTTGAGCTTTAATAAGAGATGAACCGTATGGTGATTTGTCGAAATCTAAAATTATAAAGAGCTTTTTTGTTTAATTTGTCTTATAGTGACCATATCAATATTAAAAATCTTTACCGTTTTAAATAAATAGATTGACTCGGCCATCGCATGAAAACACAATATATCTCACAAGTAATACATATATAAATTAAATTGTTTATTGCGATTGCCAAGTCAATCTATTTATTTAAAACGGTAAAGATTTTTAATATTGATATGGTCACTATAAGATGTCGTTAGGTTAGATAATTACGTAACAACTTAAGACAGAAGGTCCCTTAAGGCGAAAGGATCCGTCAAACTACGAAATAGACCTCTCTTTGAAGGACTACTACTACTAGAGGGATGGACCAAATAGATAAAAAAAAAATACCTAATACGCGTAACATATTTGACTTTAAATTTTAAATTTAATTTTTTTGTTATTGTTCATACTTTTCTCGGAAAAAAATCGAATATATCCTCTTTATTTTTGCAATAATTTGCTTACTGCTTTCAAATAACTGGACCGATTTAAATATTTCTTTCACATTATTATAGAGAATTTATTGCTTTATAAAATTTAAATTCAAAATTTTACAAAATTATTACTTACGTGCCGTTAAATCAATAATACTATATTATTACATTCGCGCTCGGCGCGCGCGCTCGCTCATACGCAAGGACCAGTCTCACCCTAGCGTTCGCACGGGGAGGCTGTGTCGCATGCTAGCGCGCCCCGCTCTTTAAACTTTGCGTCAAAGAGTAAACAGCGTAGATAGTACGTTTGGTACAGTGGTACGGTTGAGCTATTTAAAAATGGGACTTTTTGTTTGCGCTTGGACGTATGTGAATATTTAGTTTTAGTGTTGATTGCGAGTGGACTAAACTAAATGTTAAGTAAATAAAGATAGATAGATTTTATATTTTAGTTTTTATTGTTTCGTAGCCAAATGATACAAACCATTTTTTCTCCAAGTCAATTGTTTGAAATATTATTATTATTGCACTGCTGGGCAAAGGCCTCCCTTCATTCCTTCCAATGGTCCCGGTTGTGCGGCAATTCTTTCCAATTCTCAAGGAAGACATCAAGTTCGTCCCGCCATCTCCTTCGTGGTCTGCCGCGACCCTGTGTCCCTGTTTCAGGGCACCAATCTTGAGGTTTACGGGCCCACAGCTCGTTCGGCATGCATATCGTTCGTTTGAAATATATTTATTTATTTTATTAACACTATGAAAAACAAAGTTGAAAGCAAAACTGCTTGCTACTATGGAACTCTTCATGGGCGAGTCCGACTCGCACTCGGACAGTTTTTTATTAGGGCTCCGTAGCAGAATGACTTGAATGACAAAAAACGGAACCCTTATAGTTTCGATATGTCTGTCCGTTTGTCTGTCTGTCTGTCTGTCCGTCCGTCCGTATGTTACAGCCATTTTATTCCGAAACTATTAAGAATATACATGTGAAACTTAGTAGATAGATGTATTCTGTAAACCGCTTTCTTATTTTAAGAAAAAAATTAAAATATATTTAAAATAAAGGGAATATACATGGAACTAGAACTGAAAATATTTTTTTTCATGAAACCTATGCGTGTGTGGTATACATAGACAGGTCTTTAAAAATGATATAAGGGTTTCTAAAACCACTTTTTCATAAAGTCAATAGTTTAAAAGATATAAGCTTCCAAAGGGGTAAAATGTGTGTGTCTCCCCTCTAACTTCTATAATAATGGAGTGAAAAATCTAAAAAAAATATTTCTATAGACCTTAATGTAAACTTTCAACCAAAATTAGTTTGAATGAAATCGGGTCAGCAATTTTTGAGATACAGCATATTTTCTAAAACCGCAAATATAACTTTGTAATTCATACAAACACTATGAAAAACCAAGTTATTTAGCGTAGTTGTAAAAATGTAAATAAGCTAGTTTTAAAAAAAAATGTAGGTTTTTTTTTTCGTCAAATAAATATACATAATTATTATATTATTATAGTTACTACGGAACCTTTCATGGGTGAGTCTGACTCGCACTTGGCCTATTTTTTTAGTACATTAAAAAAAAAAATTCCAAAAATTAAACCGACTCCCAAAAAACACTGCAAAGTGAAAAATAACTAACCACATTCAAGTAATCGAAGCGGAACACATGAAATACTTATTATTTCTACTTATATATTGAGTAGTTCCAGTGGCCATCTGTTGTATTCATCATCAGGTCCACTTCACAAATTGTGCTTTTCGAATGCAACTACACAACATACTATAAAAAATACTCAAATCACTATAGCTGTGCCTATAATATTTGAAGAGTTTCCTCGATTTCTCCAGGATTCCATCATCAGATCCTGACTAAGTGACAATGGGACCAATTTCGAAGTATAGGGTATACTTCGAAATTGGTCCCATTGTCACTTCAAACAAAAAAAGAATTTTCCAAATCGGTTCAGCCGTCTTTGAGTAATCGGTGAAAATACATTACAAAAAATATATACGCGTCAAATTGATAACCTCCTCCTTTTTGTCGTCGGTTGATAAAAGCGTTATTATTTATTTTCACAAAAACAAATTGATATTTTTTATATTTTGATTCACTCTAACTACAATAACTGTACTCACTAAAGAATATTTTGTTCTCAAAACAAGCATTGCAAATGTTCTGAGTCCGACTATATTCAATCGATTTCATGATGATAAAAGCTAATAGGTAGCGACAAAAATGCTTCGAACGTATCTGCGTCCGGTGATACCTATGACGTTCGGGGGAGCGCGCGGGCGCTCGGGGTGGTCAGCACTGGCCGCTTGTTTCACGTTCAATGCTCAAGGACGTTGGGCGATCCTTTCACCTTAAGTAGGGACTGAATAAATTAATAACCGACTTGGTATTACATGGATCTAACAACTTTTTACGGTAGAACAACTAAGTTGCGAGACCTGGGTTTTTGACAAGTATTGTTTTTTATGGGATCTCATTGCCTTCCTTTTTTATTTTCCGGTACTACTTCTTGAACTTCAGCTAAAGTTTTTTCAAAGCCCACTCCCTGTCTCTATGGGTTTTTTTCGGAGGCTTTGATACGCACATATGGATACGCACGTACGTCTTTTGCATTAGTTAGTAATAATTAATGCCGCACTCGTCAAACGTCTCGGTTAAAGTTAATCCATAAGTAAGTAATTATGCAATTTCGGGCAATTTACTCTACTTAATACTCCCCAATACTCTTAATACTTCTTGCTTTTTTATTCCGTTGACCATTTAACAAGTTACCTTTGAGCATAATTATTATATCTAGGTACCTATCTACACTGGAAGACACGGTGGAGCATATGGTCGAGGTGTGCCCTGCATGGGTGGAGCACCGTCGTATCCTCATAGAGGCGATCGGCGGCAGCGACTTCTCGCGCCCTGCTCTGGTTTAGACCATGGTGCGAAGCGAGAGGGAATGGGATGCAGTCACCTCCTGCTGCGAAGCAGTCATGCTAGTGAAGGAGGAGGCCTAACGTGCGAGGGAGAGGCAACTCTCTTCCTCGCGCCCCAGCCGCCGGGGGAGACGCCCCGGGCGTCGTGGATCGCGAGTCGATTTCGGGCCACCGTAGGCGCGGGCCTGCGGATGGCGAGCAGGGGTTGCTCACCGTCCGGGTAGGACCAGGCCCGGGTCGGCGGCGCGTTGTGTTCCACGCGCGCTTCAAAAAGCTGTTAATACCAGTGACGGGGCCTCATAGGGCCATTGCCTGTCGGGGTTTATGGGAAAGTTCCATCGAGATACCGCGGCCCCGGAACTTTAGGGCTTACGAAGGAACAGGGTGGGTTTTTAGTCAGTAGAATTCTGATACACCCGAGCGGAAGAAGTCATTAGATGATATTTTTCACCAAAAAAAAAAAAAAGTCCCCATCTACATCTCTTATTTCATTATATTATACAGGTACACTGATTAATTAACTGCAAATGTAACTTTGTAATCCTATATATTTATATGGGATTACAAAGTTATTTATGCAGTTGATGTATCTAGAAAACTGGAACGAAATTGAAAAATATTATAGTTTTTCCTTGATTCATATACTTAACACTAATTGTATTCTAAATTTGAAGCTTCTATGTCTGCTAGAAGTGCTTTAGACTTTTGATGATCGGTCAGTCAGTGAGTGACAAAATTTACAAAATTAAGGAACTTTGACTCGTTATAATTCTTAAACTACTGGTTCAAATTGAATTAAATTTGAAATATACCGTGTTTATACAATGCTTGTTTGGTTACTCAAAATTCAGGCTTCTAGTTTTATCCACAACGAAGTTATAGGGGGTCGAAAATGGCCTGAGTTGCTTCGAGAAAAGAATGGTACGGCCGTGCCGCTTTTTTGCTCGACTTGGCGGGGGCACTGCCGTGCCCCCAGATTTTGGTTTAATTGGTGTAAATTATTTCTATCCCGAACTCCAGCTCGTAACAGAACTAACTATCCAAAACCTTCAAAAGACAGCGAGGATGAACGGATTAATATGCCATTTTAATATAAATATAACTAGCAATGTGTGTAAAAATCACATTACTACATAGCAATGTTGTTAACCCCTCCAGCTAAGTTAAATATGCTTGTATTTGGAGTGGGTTCATATCAATAGTGTAATGGGAAGCACAAATGAGTTTTAGAGGTCACTCATCCTCGGACTCATATTGGCAAGCCTCGCTTAACCTCATTTATTTACCCATACTGCTGTAATTAATTAGCCAAGAGATTATTTTTTAATAGAAAACAGAGAAATCAATTCAAGATTTGCTGTAATGGATTGAGTACTTTTACTAGCCTCTGGGCCGAACCGTTGAAAGGCTCCTTCGGGATAGGTAACCAAGGTTATCGACGTTGAAGAATTACAAAACTTAAGTAGCAGTGGGCAGGGCATATTGCTCGCAGTATCTGAAGCGGCGAAGATGCAGCGTTGGCTAACATACCAGGTGAACCTATGACTTGGTTTACTGTCACGGGAATTTTGCAGATGCGTGACGCACGAGAGTGGTCGATGTGGCGACATTTGACTATTTCCAACATTCAACGGCTTTCCGCTAAAATATACAATTTTCCTGCATAATTCCTACGACTGTTACTCCGCGGGAGGCGCGCGTACTTTAACTGTTATGCAGCGTGGATAGGACGATATGATCTTAAATTAAACTTCGTATTTAGTTATTATATTTCCAACCTGCTTACAAACAATCAATCGAATATATGCCGTAGTTTAGCCACAGGACATTATTTTTATTTTAAGCATTTTTTACATGATTTTTTAACGGGACAGGTTAACGACCCCCGGGCGCATCGGTATTATCCACGTTGCCAGCTCGCTACTACAAAAACCTACAACTTTTATTTCTAAAACTGATCGCCTGATACAAATCAATGCAAATTATACCGTATGCTTGAGTCATAAGAGTCATTAAGCATGCCGATATCGTTCCGCGAACGGGCGAGGCGAGCGCGGTTCATCGCGGGGGTATACGGGAGGGGTAGTCATATTCTCTGTCTAGGTCACGGTCATTTGGTCAGTGTATCACCGGACGTGCTCCGTATCTGTGACGGATTTTGGAATTTCTGATACGCCCGCGCTCTTCGAATGTCGAGCTGCTACTGGTGACCTATTATCAAGAGTGAGAAATAACATTATACGTCAGTCTACATTGTGTATTCAAGAACACGGCGGAAATGTTGAAAATAAAAAATAATAATACTGACTACTTAGCGAAGTGATCGAAAAGTGATTGTGGTTAATAAACAATGACGTATTATAATACTAGCTGTGCCCGCGACTTCGTCCGCGCGGTATACTGATTTTCAGCAGCATTTTTAAGTTTTTAGACTAATTATTTTGAAAATAAAACTCCTACATAATTAGAATGTCGTATGTATTAATATCTAATCAAAAGTCTAAAAAATAAGTTTCAAGCTTCTAGCTTTAAAAATTACGTAATTTCCATACAAACTTTCATCCCCTATTTCAATCCCTTACAGCCCTTTTTTCGCATTAAAAAGCGACTATGTCCTTTTTCAGGCTCTAGACTATGTCCGTACCAAATTTCATTAAAATCGGTTTAGTAGTTTAGGCGTGATTGCGTAACACACAGACAGACGGAGTTACTTTCGCATTAGTAATATTATAATATTAATAAATTGATTACAGAATAACTCGCTGGTGAATGGTGCCTGACTATTTCGTTAATAATCTGTGATTTGATTTAATATAATTGAACATTAATAATAATATTAATGGCGCCAAAACATTATGTCGCTACGCGGTGTCCATGTTGCCGCCGCGAATCGCGCGCGCGCCTACTTAAACCGCGCTTTGTTGCCATTCTGCGTCTCTTCGTATAGGTCATTGAACCAATATTTTTAAATGGTGTTCTATTTGGTGTATAGTTTTATGCTATTTAGTTTGTTTGACAAAATCGTTTTTTTTTTAATTTCGATGTTAGGATATATTATTTGATAGTTTATAAATGTTTCTAGGAACCGGCAATGCCAGTGTTTTCAATTAAAATCCTATTGTCGTCTCCATGCTGTATACCACTAGCTACTGCCCGCGACTTTGTCCGCGTAGGAGTGTTTTCCGGCGTAAATCCCGATCATCATTATGATATGTATTACTAAGATTATGCAGAACGAATGCTGGGCTACGAGCCCTTTTCGAACTATAACAAATATACAACACACTTTCTAGACTTGACGGAAACTCAAAAAGTAGTTTTTTATAACAGATTTTCATATGGGTTTCACCAATAGATAGAGTGATTTATGAAGAAGGTTTTAGTGTATAATTAATCAAGGTTTTGTGTGAATTAGCCACAGAAATAAAAAATATAGGAGAAGTGGTAAGGGGGCGTATCGGTGTCCGCGCGACATGGCCACAGGGCTCATGTCACAGGCAAGTGGCCGTCTCCGCGAACTAGTGCGCTTTCGACGGCGATCGTGATAACATATATGAATGCCGAGTTGTTCTGTGGTATCTTGTAAAAACCGAAGCCAAAATCAAAACTATGTGAATCATGGAATCACTTACCATATGTAAGTACAAGTATTTTACAATATTTGTCTTTAAAATCATGAAACACAATAAATCGTAAAATATTTCTTGGTTTTACTATGTTATTTTTGTTTTCAAATATCAGAACGACTGTACTACTTTTGCTATAAATACATTGCTCCTTAACCACTACCTAAGTTCGTCACTAAGTAACTGGACAAGCAATGTAAAAATAACATACGAAACTGTATTACGCGGATTCATCGCGTAGTGAGGCCGCCACTTCTGGCGACGAATTAGTGATGTGCTTGTGCAGATCCACTAACGTAGGCTATCGACAGCAATGTCGATTGACGAATGAAATATTGCTATTATAGTTTAGGGGTTTTTCAACCGACGACAAAAAAAGGAGGAGGTTATCAATTCGACGCGTATATAATTATTATCTTTTTATGTATGATCACCAGTGATCGGTGTAGGTAGATTGAAATGGGGTCATTGATCCGAAACGTATATATTAATATGGACATTCCTCCGGAATTGGTGGATTATTAAAAAAAAAAACCGGAACTTATGTAGGAATTTTATTCTGCCAGAGTGGAAGGAGTCATTTGATGATTTGCCATCCTCAAAAAAAAGGCAGGAATTGTAATAAAATGCTAAAAATAAAAAAATAAAAATTAAAGCTTCGATCGGAATTAGATTGTTTTTATTATTCAACAGATAAATAATGAATTAATTTAGTTTTTATACCTTCCTTTAAATTTTGAATTGAGTAGGAATAATATCACTACCAACATTAACAATGTTTAATTGAATCCGGAAATACCGGAATTACTTTCCGGGAAAATGGCTTATCCATGTTATTCTTTCTGTGTGCATTTATGATACAAGTACCAAAAATCAATCAACCTACTCCGATCACTGATGATCACCGATTACTCGGAGACGGCTGAACCGATTTGGAAAATTCTTTTTTGTTTGAAAGGGTATACTTTGAAATTGGTCCCATTATCACCAAGTCAGGATCTGATGATGGGATCCTGGAGAAATCGAGGGAACTCTTCAAATATTATAGGCACACCTATAGTGATTTGAGTATTTTTATAGTAACTTGTGTAGTTGCATTCGAAAAGCACCATTTGTGATGATGAAGACCACCGATGGCCACTGGAACTACTCAATATATAAGTAGGAATAATAAGTAGTTCATGTGTTCCGCTTCGATTACTTGAATGTGGTTATTAAGCACAATATGCTCGTCATAATGCATATGGTGAAGTGAAGCTGATGGTGAATTACCAGGAGAACTCCTCAACAAATAACAGCCCAACATTGGGAAAAGCAATATTTTGTAAATGAATATAAGTAGTTGACATTTAGGCTCTTGTAACTAGGTAAATTAAAAATCGACCAACTAAAAAGAGTGAAATAAAAACTTTTTACCAGAGTGTGTTTAATTTTTTGGTAAAAAGGTTTTTATAACATACGGAAACCTCTAAGAAAATATGTTTAACTTTTATTTTACATGAGATGACAGAAATAAAAATACGTTGAAATGTCAAGTGTACAAAAAAGTAAAATAAAAATAAACAATTTATTTTACGCCCGCAACATGCGTAAGGAGTTCCGACGTCGCCGTCGCTACAATAGTTTATTTTTCAATCTGTCAACCATTTTAGCCCGGTTGGAAGATCGATGTAAATAATGTATTTTTTATTTATTTTGATTTTTTTACAGAGCAGTAGAGAAATGCGTAACCCTAACCAATATTCGTAAAGTAAGTTACTTTAATTTTAGGTTAATAATTGGTGGAGTTTTTCGGTTTAGAATTATCATATGTTATGCCTTATCCTATGTTGCTGTTTCTTTATTTTTTTATGGTTTTTGTATTTTACTTCCGTTGAAGCTTCGAATTCGTTATAATAATCGGCGTGGTTCAGATAATATATTTGTGAATTTAGCTTAAAATAAGTCAATATATTCATGCTATATATTTGTTATGCATGGATGTGTGTTTGTTTTCATATATTTAACAATTTCTCTACTAACTAGGATTTTTCTTATAACAAAAACCTATTATAACCTACTAAACTATTACCTGCGGGGTAATTGCGTAACACACTTACAGTAGGAATCGGTTTCATTATGCTAAATCAACAACACTCACTGTGGTATTTACGTTGTTGAGCAGACCAATATTTCGAACATATGAAGCAATGGATTAGCAATATACGTCAAAATAATTCAGATCTTGATTTATAGTGTGTTACGTAATTATTGCGATGCTTATTATATGGTGACGTTTAGAAGTAGCTTAGGATGTATGTAAATGATAAATAAGTGGTTTTCGTACTTTTCAGCTTCCCAAAAGATGGTAATATAAAAAAGGAATGGATTGATGTCACAGGCATGCCACCTAACTGGTAAAAATAGCACCATAAATGCTCGGTTCACTTCAGCGCAGAAATGTTCCAGCCTCTAAAGAAAAGTCGCAGGCTTTTTGAATGGACACTTCCAAAATTAAGAGTACAACTGATTTTTGCAGAAGTGGGTTAAATTTTATTTTATTACTGAAAGCTATTCTCATGTTTTAGGGCATTCATAAAATCAGTCATTCAACTTTTCAGGATTCTATACAACCTATACGGCTGGTATGTTCCGATCAAGGGCGTAATGTAAGTTAACATCAACTTCTATTTGACCTATCACTATGATAATTAAATATTAAGATTTAAGTTGAAAGCGCCAGGGTAGCCCTTAATACTTAGTAGGTAGTACTTAATAATAATTATGTAATGTTATGTTCTTAATAATATGTTTATTGTTATTATAATATTTTCTGGACATGCCATTTTTTATTTGGTTCATTTTCAGGTGCCCAAAAAAAATGTACAATAATAAATGGAAGAATCGATAACTTTCCGATTTAGTCAATCACTAGCGTATATGTAAAATAAATTGCTTTTGCACAGCACAACGATAGCGACCGATGTTTTTGTGTGGGTAAGTTCTACGGTGCATGGTAAATACACACTGCGTTTGACGGAATAAGGTTTATTATTGATTGTATAATACGTTCTGATTTAAGAAATGCGGGTGTGTGCGCGAGCGCTTATCTATTGATTTTATTAAACTGCATGTGTAGTTGTTGCCCCGCCCAGCGCCTAACTGGAGACACACGGTTCCGATATAATTTCGTCTGTTGACCACATCTACTTATTTATTTTATCAATGGAATTAGCAGAGTGAGATCCTCCGATACCGGGCTGGGTCGTTAGTAAAATATAAAAAAGCAAAGGAAGGGAATCCTATCGGTGTTGCGAGAATGTTCGAACTGAAGGAGCAGGGTGAGTTTTTAGTCAGTAGAAGTCTGACACTCCCTTCCCATAGCGGGAGGAGTTATTTGATGATTATCCAACCCACAAAAAATTGAAGGGAATATTAAATAATTTACTTACAGGAAACATCTGCCCAACATATCAAAGGGCCAAGAGAAGAATTAATAAGTAAAATATGTTGATACAACAGCGCAATTAATTTGTTTGACCCTGAATGTTGATACAAGCATTAATTAAACTTAATTGGTCAGATTTGAATGATGTCAACACTCAGCTCGAAGTTGTGCGGGTTTTATGAGTGAAGTAGTGTGTTTATTTTTAAAATGGTTATGTGAAGGTGCTATTTTATAAGTATTGAAGTGTTATTGGGTGTTTCTTATAAAAATTTCTCGATAGTAGCCCGAAGTTTGGGAGTTGGCGGAGTGACACCCACTTGCCCCGGATAGCACAGCAAAAAAGTTATTTAAAAAATCTAAAAAAACCCAAAGCGGGACTCAATTGAACATATTTTTTCGTACCACTTGCTCAAAAAAGCGAACATAACAATAGTCATTTTTAATCTGGTAAAAACAGGGAAAGAAAATTGTACTAAATTTCATTCAACCTCTAGGGGGAGAATGTGATTTAAATTTGGAATACTTACCGAAATTTATACGTAACTAGTAACTACATCTGTGTTTACAGCATTGAGTTTGTATATAAAGCATTATACATCTTTTTGAAAAAGGAATACGCATTTATTATGCAGTTATGATTATTAAAGAGGCCGTATGAGTTTGATGCCTTTGCTTTTCCGACAAAAAATATTAGTCTAGGAATTTGCCGCGTTTTTGTTTTCTTCAAATACATAAACGTTAAGTTTATTTTAATTTATTTTTATAAATAAGTTAATGTTCTAAAAATACGTTACGATGTTAAATCAAAGCGACAGTGACAGTGAATTGTCGGATTCCATCAGTGCAAATGCTGCCGCAATTATAAATAACTAGTACTCTCGCGGGGCTTCGCTCCCGTGGATTCTATCACGGTAAAAACATAACTCTCCTTTTTTGCAGTCGGGTAAAAAGTAGCCTATAACCTTCCTCAAGCTTCAAGCTACTTCCATACCAAATTTCATCCAAATCCACCCAGTACTTTCGAAGATTAGCGCGTTCAAGCAAACAAACAAACAAACAAACTAACAAACTTTTCCGCTTTATAATATTAAGTATAGATTTGCTTCCAATAAAATCCAAGGAAAATTATTAAAAACTTATTAAGAATTTTCAACGTGGAGAAGTGCGAAAGGCCTATCAATTTCAGAATCAGTACTTCTTGTCTATTTTGATTATTTATCCAAGACAAAGAATCCGAATACACTTTGGTGCATATACTCAAAACTGAAAGCTACAATACGCATCAAACACAGCATTGAAATAAATAGATTCACGAAATTACTGGCTTTTTTAAAAAGAAAATCAGAAGGGCATTGCGCAAAGAAGTCTAAAATTTTTACGACTCAAAATGTGGAAAAATTTCTTAATGAAGCTCCTGACGAATTTTTTCTGGCCACAAAAGTAAGTATACATGATTTAACTATGAATATTTCGTATCTTAGTAATGGTAATTATTCTATATATTTACATGTTTTTATCTTTGTTATAGGTGGCAGTAATTTTTGGACTCAATGGTGCTTGCCGCGGATGTGAACTTGTAAACTTAAAGGTGGAGGACGTTGAAAATCATTCCAATGAGTTGCTGCTGATTAATGTAAAGGAAACTAAGACAAAGAAAAATCGGTCATTCATTGTACAAGGACAATATACTAAAATCATTCATAAATACCAAGCATTACGTCCCACCAACATGGAAAACAATAGATTTTTTATAAACTATCGGAATGGGAAATGTACTCGACAAGCCATCGGCAAAAATAAAATTAGCAATATGCCAAAGGAAATTGCTAAATATTTAAAACTCAAAGATGTTGAACTCTACACCGGTCACTGCTTTAGAAGAGCTTCGGCGACTTTCTTGGCGGATTCGGGGGCGGATATTACGTCAATAAAAAGATACGGTGGTTGGAGCTCTGATGGAGTAGCTGATGGTTATATCGAAAGCTCAATGGCGAATAAAACCATATTAAGCAGTCAAATTAACAAAAATATAAAACTTAACCATCAGAGCCACAACCATCAACTTCAACTCACGATGCACCACCCACCACTATCTCCGACGTATACTATCTACAATGAAACGCAAGTTCCTCAGACGCAAGAACAGAGAAATACTCAAATCAAGTCATCAACAATAAATGTACCAAACAAAAATGTAACTCTCTCTATCAATAATTGGACCAATGTTTCGAATGTTAACTTTTACTTTTAATTGTCTTTATTTTTAATAAATGCTTATCTCATATCATTATTGTGTTAATTTTTTCGCAAATGATACGAAAAGTAGAGTATTTTCCTCGGTGATAAAGCTGTCTTAGTCTTGGGTGAACTTAAATCCCTCGCTACACTCAGGACTCGTCTTAAATCCCTCGCTTCGCTCGTGATTTAAGTTTTTAACACCCTCGCTACGCTCGGGAGTAAACCTCGAGTCCTTCGTTACGCTCGCGATTTAAATCGTCACCCGCGACAGTGTCTTACTGTTTTATCCCCTTGGTTAATAATCTACTATTTTTTAATGGGATTTGTCCGCCTGCTTATCACTTTTTAAAATAAAAATCTGCTTGTTTCTTGCATTTCAGTTGAGCAGTCGGGTTGTTTTAGATGTTTTAAATAACTTCTTTTTTTCAACTTTTTAGATAAAATATTAATTAACAATTTTTTAGTTTTCCCGGTCGTGTCACATTTGCACTCCATCGGATTCAGAAAGAGAAGTCCATATTTTTAAACTTTCTCATTGTATTATTTTGCTAGTATTACACTAATAATAATAACGATATACCTTTTTAAAATCCTTGTGTTAAGCCCTTTAATTTGATACCCATATTGTAGATTAAAAAAAAAAAATTTTTTTCACCATGTATCACTTCGCACACTTTTTTCAACAGTCACCTATCTAGAAACACTTGGGCTGCTAAGAAAAATCTAATGATATATCAATTGTGTGTATCCGTTCAGCGGTTCTGGAGATATGAGGTAATAAAGAATATTACAAACATACATACATACAAGATACGCGCGAAAAACATAACCCTTCCTTTGCAGTCGGGTAAAAAGACAGCAAGTATATTTTGTTTAAAGGAAAGATAGTATAAATACTATGTGTTCAAAATTTTTCCGTGTATACAATTATTTAATACGTATAGGCGTATACTATGTTATTCATATTAAAAAGCTTAAATTCCTCAGCCAAATTTCTAATTTTATATTTAAGCAAATATCTTATAACTGGTAGTGAAAACAGATCCAAGTCACTATTGTACTCGGGCACGCCGCAATTGCGGTGGTAAGACCCCTCTTTGAGGAGTGGCTAGATCGGCGTCACGGCTTCCTAACCTACCGCATGACGCAGGTCCTCACCGGACACGGAAGTTTCGTGAGGTACCTGTGTCTGATGAGGAAGGAAGAAACGCCTGGGTGTCACCACTGCGAGGATCGCCCTGAGGAAACAGTAGAGCATACGGTGCAGGACTGCCCCGCTTGGGCAGAGCACCGACGTGTCCTCACGGCGACGATAGGCGGAGACCTCTCGCGCCCGGCATTGGTCGAGGCCATGCTGCGGGGCGAGACGGAGTGGGAAGCGGTCGCCTCCGTCTGCGAAGCAGTCATGCTATCGAAGGAGGAGGCGGGCCGCGTGAGGGAGAGGATATCGTCCTCCCTCCAGCCCAGCCGCAGTGATAGACGCCCACGGCGTCGGACGTCGGCCGACGATCTCCGGCCACCATAGGCGCGGGCATGCGGACAGCGAGTAAAGGGCAACTCGCTGTCCGACCATGGACCATGCGCGGGTCGACGGCGCGTTGTGTTCCACGCGCACCTTAAAGAGCGTCAGCAAGATGACGAGGCCCCCCTGTAGAGGGCCGAAGCCCGCTGGGGTCGTGGGACTTATCCCATTACCGTGACCCCGGCCCCGGTACGTAAAGGGCTATTGAAGGAATACCGTGGATTTTAGTCAGTACAAGTCTGACAGTCCCTCCGGCCCTGCCCAGGGTGGGAGGACTCACCTGATGATTTTACCACGTTAAAAAAAAAAGTCACTATTGTACTATTACTGTTGCATAGATAAATAATCTTATAGTTATATTTTGCAAATTGGTTATTAAATAACACTTTCACTCATAAATTTTTCATACATTTTAACTTGATGAGGCCGGTGTTTCTTAACTGAAAACCCTGATAAGAAACACCGAAACAAACTCAGAGGTCAGTCTCTTTTGAAGTACATACTAGTTAAATTATATGGGAACCCAGTAGGTTACAGCATTTTATTTTAAGGATGGATTTTTTAATGACTACCTCCCGATCTGGGCAAAACGGGAGGATGTGTTTTACTGACTAAAACCCATCCGTGTTCCGGGGCCGCGGTAACTCTTTCGATCGATTCCGCAACCCCAGCAACCAATGGCCTCCTAGCGGGCTACACAGGCCTGGTTTCTGTCGGGCGGTGAACTACCTATAGCTCGCGGCTCGCAGGCCCGTGCCTACGGTGGCCTGGAGTCACCCTGCGACTCCCGAGGCCCGGAGCGTCTCCTGCGGCGGCTGTACGTTTACAGTCTGAGGCGATCTTTGGAGGAAAAACCCACAAAGATTTAAGTGGACCCGTCCCGTCAGTGCAAGCCTTTGTCAGTTAGTCTGCAAACTCAACTTTGCACTACTAAGTTAATTAATTGTCTTTGGTACATGGACTCATGAGCAGTTCAAAGTTAACAATGTTTGGGAGTTTTTATTTTCACTTTTTATTTAATTTTGGATTTTTAATAGCCCGCGACTTTATATGCATGGAGATTTTCCTGTCAGGAATCGTAGGTACGTTTGTCCGAGAATAAAAACCTATGGACTACTCCGGACTTATAACCTGTACCTGTGCCAAATATTATCAAAGTTCATTTGGTGTGATTGAGTAACAAACATCTAAAAGTTGTAAGTATGTATGTTGTGTTGACATTAGTATATGTAGATTATTGTCCGTATTAAAAATGGAATACATATATTATTTGTCATAGCCAGTGTGGTCTAAATATACAGAGCCGAGTTGAAAAGTGCACATGTGAACTTCTGGTCCGATTCAAATACGGATGAGTCATGTAATTCTTTGATCCCATGAAAAACATAAATGTGAAATGAGAGCCAAGTTCAATATTATCATAAATGCCTTGGTTGTTGACTTCAATGACAAAAGAAGTGAAATCTAAATGGGTGCCAAGTTCAATGGTCAGTCCTGAAATATATTTATGACAACATAAAATATCATTTATTCTTATAATTTAGGAGAATATATCGTAGCCTAAGGTTTGACCTGGCTAGTTCTTATATACGAATTATTATGTTCCATGGTTAGTTTCTACCAGCAAGCCAAATTTTCGGAATAATAAAATAAGAACCGACAAGTAACAGGTTTAGAACTTGCAAAGGCTATAATATAATTGATCGCCAGTTTCAATATATGAGCCAAATTTGACAAGTTTAGGTGAAATAGTTTTTGAGTTATGAGGGGCTCAAAAGTGGCTCCAAATGGTTCGTGTAATATTACACACGGTGAGCTGCGCGCCAGTTCTTGGCTTGACACGCTCCCGCGTGTCTAGATAATACGGCTATATTTTTGTCCCTGCTTAAACCAAATGAGTTATAGATTTTTCCTATATCTACCATTAAGCAATATATGAACCAGTAAGTCAGAGTGAATGCTTTTGATTTTAGGATACACACTTCAAGATGAAATCCTACAAATAAATAATATATTTTAATTGCATTTTTTCTGGGGTTGCGGGATCTAACGAGATACCTCCGGACCAAAAGGGCAACTGAAAGGAACAGGATGGGTTTTTAGTCAGTAGAAGTCTGACACTCCCGTCCACTCCGATCAGGAGGAGTCATTTGATAATTTTCCAATCGGAAAAATAAACTTAATTTTTTTACTACAGCGTTGGCGCAGTGATTGAGCGATTGGCCGGTGAGCTGCGTGTTATAGGTTCGATTCCCGCTCCGAACCTAATTTTTTTATGGTCTGTAGATATTTATTCCCGGTCCGGGTGTTAGTTCAATATAATTAAAATGTTTGTGAACGCACCCACGATACAGAAAACAAAAACTCAACCGGATCAACGGTTGCTGGCATAGATTCGTTCGTCTATTTCGTGATTCGAGATCGATACCCGAAGACCAAAGAGTTTTGCTAACATTTTTAAGGCCTGTTTAGAGTTACCCGGTAGCTGCTACCCGGAGAGATAGCGAAAAACGAGTGGGTAGTTATGAGAAAACCTTTTCGACTAATAATATTGAATTGTTTATTAGATTAAGTTTGTAATGTGGCCTTAAATAAGAACTAAATGGGTATGGAATATGGGTCGAAGTCCTATTGGGTTTTTCTGTAACGAATTTCTCAGTAGCAGCCCGGAGTTCCAATCTCCGGTGATATCCCCGTGCCCCGGAAATCATGTTACGCCGTTGCGAGTTGGTCCCGGGTGTCATTTGAACATCTTTGACAGTCATTACGGGTAGTCAGAAACCAGTAAATCTGACACTGATCTAGCCAAGGTATTGTGTTCTGGAGCTATTGGGTTTTGGAGGTCAGTTAAGTAGTCGCTACATGTAAAAACATTAATACTTAGCCCCATTCCGGTAGACTGGAAGTCGACCTCAATATAGTTGGGAAAAACTACTTATATAAAAACATATACAACGTGTAATTTAAAGGGTATATACATACCAAGTGCATGCCTTCTTTGGATGATAACAAACGATATGGCAAGGGTTTTGTAATCCTAAGTCTACGTTTGTAGAACTTATTACAAATACCAATACACTGAAACCAGAGACCGAATTTTTCAAATTAACGAAAAGTAAAAAAACGAAAAGAATTATCGTTTTATTGGCAAGTGACGTGGAAAGTTATTGACCCTCGTAGTGCTGTGACACGTTTGTTATGATTGGTATTCAAGAAATATATGAAACCGATAATTTGGTATCAATTCTTTGAGTCAGTTATTTTGTGCTGAAACTGTGCATAGAGACTCCATACCAGATGTTGTCTTCAGCCCTTTTGGATAGATATGGGGATTCCGTTACACGTTGTATAAAATGGAAGTTTGAGAAAATTTTGTTGTTGGGATAGTTTTTGTATTTCAGTCACATAAGCAGTCAATATCTGAATGGGCACAAATAAAGATTATAGTTAGAATATCACGTAGGCTACGTTTAATCTCGGAAATTTATACGAAAACTCGATGCAAAAGAAAGAAAAAATATTTAATTTTAACTATTCATTTTAGTTAAATCATAGATTTATTGTCTCTGACTACACCAAACTGCTTGAAAACTACTTTGCTTCAAACTTTTGACTGTTAGAGAATGCCAAGGCATTAAGCCCGCCATTGTACATTACATGAAGTTTTCCTAACAAACTTTCAATGAAGTACAAGAAAACATGAATAGACCTTTTTCAACTATTCAATACAGGGCGTAACTATAATAAAAAACCGGCTAAGTGCGTCTCGGGCCACGCACAGCGTAGTCGACAAAGAACCCTTGTATGTAGTTTCGCCATGTCCGTCTGTTCGTCCGACTGTCCGTCCGTCTGTCCGCGGCCTAGCTCAGAAACTATTGGTACTAGAACGTCACGCCCGCAAAGTGGTAAAAAATCATGATGGCATATTTTTTTAGCTTACTCTCCTTATACGTAAATCATGGTACGGAACTCTTGGTCAGCTAATCCGACTCGCACTTGGTGTTATAGTAAACTACGGAACCCTAAAAATAAAAACTTTTTTGCAAAAAAATAAAACCGACTTCCATATCAAAACACTACAAAGCCAAAAATAATTTTAATTTCGGTAGTCGGTGTTATTGGTTTTGTCTTTTCTTTTTTTTCACACCGCCTTCCGAAATTAAAATTATTTTTGGCTTTGTAGTGTTTTGATATGGAAGTCGGTTTTATTTTTTTGCAAAAAAGTTTTTATTTTCGCGCTTTTTAGTGGGTCAATGAATTTTCCAAATCGGTTCGTAAATGACGGAGTTATGCGCGAACAAAAAACGCAATGCAGAGTAAACGAAAAGATCATCAACATAAATATTTTTTTTAGACTTTTATCGATTTTTCAGAAACGGCTCGTCCGATTTCGATAAAATTTTAATGGGATCATTTGGGAAGTATACCCTTTACAACAACAAAAGATTTTTTCAATTCGGTTGGCAAACGACGGAGCTATGCCCGAACAAACATAAAAAAAAAAAACAAACAAACATCCGAATTGAGAACCTCCTCCTTTTTTAGAAGTCGGTTAAAAATTAAAGTTGTTATTTTTTTCGCACCAACTAACTTATTGGTGTGAAGTTAAAAAACTATGTGGCACAGGTGGTCAACGCGTGGGTCGTTAGGAACTATTCACTGCAATGTTGTAATCCAATTTAATACGTGTTTTTATTCCACTTTATTTTGGTACTAGCTGTCTCCTAACGTGAACGAATCACGTGTGAGGTTTTTCCCGCGTTAATCCCGATCCCTTAAGAATTTCGGGATAACAAACTTGTCCAAAGTTGAGCTTACAGACTAACTGACAAAAGCTTGCACTGACGGGACGGGTCTACTCAAATCTGTGTGGTCTTTCCTCAAAAGGCCATTTCAGACTAATCTACACAATCCTCATAAATGATTGTGAATATGTGCACTATGTAGGTTATTTTATTCGAGTTAAACATAATAAATTGTCTGGCAGTTTGAGTGCTTTTTGCGGCTTACCCAAAGGTCCTTACCTTGGTATTGTTCGTCAAATCGTTAAGCTCCTTGTTCTAAGTTGAGCTATACGTCATTTGACAAATGCTTGCACTGTATGGACAGGCCTACTCAAATCTGTAAGCATCTTTCTTCAAAAGACCGCCTCAGACTGAAACCTACAAGGTTCCCATATAATTAAACCAGTGTAGATTGTATGGACTTTAAAAGAGACAGACCCCTGAGTTTGTTTCGGTGTTTCTTCTCAGGGTAGTCAGTTAGGAAACACCGGCCTCATCTAATTAATATTTACGAAAAAAATGACGTGTAAATGTGTTATTTAATAACCAATTTGCAAAATAAAGATCATTTATCATTTGTCGCCTAAATATTGCCTATTTTTTGGTGGGAAAATCATTAATGACTGCTCTCGTTCTGGGTGGAAGTCTGATACTCCCTGAAGGGAAGCTAATACTCCCTTCAGGAAGTATCTATACAATTGGATCTATTTTGTAATGTCGTCCATTAGTATCGGTTCAGCCAGATCCAGAGATTAGCACGAATTAACAGAAAAAAGACAAAAAGGTAGAGACAGACAAAAATAAAAAAGTTTGTTTGCGTTTTAGTACCGTCTAAATGATGAGCACTTGAGAAAACACACACAGCCACTTCAGCTTGAGCTGAGCTCAACGTTTTGACTGTAGCATATCTATCTTATTGCTTAAGCACCGATCCACCTGGTCCTTTTGGCTTGTGGGGTTGCTGACATGTAGGATGTAGTCAGCAATTTTTGTATTAGCCCATGGCATGGCGCATAGCCACGAGCCACGACCAAGGCTATGTTCAGTAGGCTCCCGTGGGGCGGCTAGACCAAGCTTGCTTGCTTGCTTCGGAAACTTGTAGATACACGTATTACACAGTTATTGGGTTACGGATATCAATAAAAACAAAAAAATGTTTTTATTTTATGCTTTTTAGTGTATCATTGTTTGTGTTACTTGAGATACCTACATACATACCGTTCGCACTTACTTTTTGAAAAGAGAGTTTGCTGTACACGTCTTTTTTACCCACTTAGACCATATTTCAGACGTGATTCAGAAGGTCTGTGCCTCAGCTGAGGTGATATTAATAGGCTAATTATGCTAAACAGTACATAGATGTACGAGGGCAGCAATCGCGGGAGATTTGCTGTTTTAAATTGAAGAGTTCCATCACTTCTCTCCGAAGGTCTTTATCAGAACCTGATGTGTTATATAATAAAACCTTCCTTGTAAAATATGCTTTCAAACAACGAAAACGCAATCGAAATCGGATCAGTAGTTTCTAAAAAAATCGCGGATATACAAACATACATACTGATCGAATACAGAACCTCAATTTTTGAAGTCGGTGAAAAAGACAGTCGACCAATGTTTTATAAATATACAAGGCTATTAGTAAACTTACAACTGCTCAAGATTATGTTAGTAACATCATAAACAACAACTTTAGTTCTATGACTTTTAATAATTCATCATACTTTTTAAATTCATCAGATTTTCATACAAAAATAAAAATATTTCAATTGAACGCTCTAAATGTTACGCATGCTGCGAAGTAAAAGAAAGCGCTAGTAATGTAGGCAAACGGATCGTACAAAAAAAAAATATACGCGTCGAATTGATAACCTCCTCTTTTTGTCGTCGGTTGAAAAGGCGGAGGGATCTTGATGGTTTATTTTTGATAAATGTATTACGTTTTCCAAAAAGTCATAAAACCAAAATTATTGTTTATGATTTTAGTAATACAGTACTGAGAAGTTGTTACTGTTTTATCAGTAACCTTGTATATGTATATTGGTAAATGGTAAACAGTTACAACTCCAACATATTTAGGGAAAACCAAGATTGATTGATACTATCTATCTATCTATTGATTGATTTTGATTCCAATTTACTGTTCGGAATGTTGTAAAACAAATTATGGTTCGACACTGCTATATATTTTTTATTCGCATTTATTTTACGAAACTTTATCCTTTTTATGGTAGGTACTTTAATTTTATTTGGAAGCTATCTGGCTCTTTAATGTTATTTATGGAAATGATTTTCGATAAAAGACATCGATTTTTACGCTCACGATTCACACTAGAATTATTTTTTGTCATTTGAAATATTAGAAATTTGAAATTTAAATAGAATTCTGGGTTCCAAACTTTTTGCTAAGTTCTCTTTGATGTGTTTTTTGAAATGATGACTCTAATAAGAATGAAAAAAAAAGGCTTTTGATCTTGTTTGCGACGTCTAATTAATTACTTACTCATCCGTGTAGCCTTGGATCATTTAAATGTTTAACTAAGCGAGGGCTTGCTTTGTGTATATAACCTAATACCGTGACCCACACAAAGTTTAAGCCTCTTCGTTACTAAAATAACTGACAGAATTTGTAATAGGTTATGGTAGTATAATTATAGGAGATCGAAATAGAAATATTTGTTTGTACATTAATTTGTCTTAAGGTTGATTACTTACCGTGGGATCTATAATTCTGTCAGCTATTGTATGTATACAAGGTGGGGAAGATGATACGACAATAAATGAAAACCCCAATTATACTAATCCCGAGGAAACCATAGTGAGGATAAAATAAGATGTGATAGCAAAATAAAACTAAAAAGTTATTTTCAGATAATCTAAATAATACAGGTAAAGGTATGAAATTGCCGTTTTATAGTGAAAGTTAACAGAACGATATTCTAATAGGTAGGTTGAACTAAAAGTTTAATAGTAATCTTACCAACAACTGTTAGATTGATGCCCACGTTCCTGGTGGGGGACAGTCGGAAGTCGACCCGGCAGTGGTACATGGCCTGGTCGTCTTCCGACAGAGAAGAAATCGTGACGGAAGTCGGCTGGGAGTGGATGTCGGCGCGCAGCCTGGAGCTGGTGTTGAACGATGGCTCCGACCATTGTTTGTCTGGTATCTCGAAACTGTGAACAAATGGTAAGGTAAGAACTTCTATAAGGTGTTAAAGAAATAAACTGCATTTATTTGCAATTATACGAAATAGAGCACATTTCTTTCGGTATCAAATAAGTAGCTAAAATATTCAATATGTTTTTTCATTTACGACATTCGTTTTTGAATATGTGAAACCTGAGTATAGTTTGTTCAGAATAAATAGATAACAGAATCAATTCCAATAATGTTTACACCATGTTATATTTTGACACAAAAATCACACCGGTCAATGCCGTTGCCAGTGGAATACGGTCAAATTATCAATGAAGGTGCGAAGCGATATTTTACTATTTTACTTGGTGATTTTTATGGTACAGTTTTGAAATTTTGTACATATATTCTTTACATAAAAATACAAGCTAGACCCTTATTTCACATTTCGCAAAATAAAAATTAAGAAACCAATTGCGTATGAACGCAGCGATGAGTGAATGATGAGTGAACGAGCCAAGAGCGTAAAGACGCAAAGACTTTAAATAATTGTAAGAAATTAATAAAATAAAGGAGTACCTTTATTAGGGAAGTTAAGAGTATTATTTCGGCTATGGATAGCCGAAATAATACTCTTAACTTCCACACCACTCTGCAAAAATACATCAGCATCTCCTTAGCCTTTTACCACTGTCTGGGTCAGCATCCAGTCCAACTGGACGCATTTGAGAACTAGTGTTTTACATGGAGCAACTGCTTTTCTGACCTGCGCTCCATAACCTAGTAACTGAGTAGCAGATACCCTTAGTCAAGACTGTTTTCAGATTGGATGCAGGCTTCTGAATATGGAGGTAACACAATGCCCATTTCATAATTGGTGCCTGATTATCTGGATTTGATTCCAGATGCACAAATAATAGCCAGAACTAACGGTTGAAGATGCTCTCCGAGGCTGTGAGGAATCTCCATATGTGATGATGTTCGTCCATCCACGGATCTAACTTGGCAACCATTGCTTGAAAAAGGACCTGTTCGGCTAAATAATTAGCCATGAGCTTCCCCATATACAACGTGTAACGGATAGGGTATATACATACCAAGGGCACGGCTTTTTTGGGTGATATCAAACGATATTGGCAGGGTTTTTTAATCCTATCTCCTTTCTCGCGCCGACAAAAGAACACTGCCTTTACGCTAGGCTACTACAGTACTAGGCGCACAGAATTACGGAAGAGATTTATCGTGATATTAGCAAGTAACGTGCAAAGTTATTGACCTACGTAGTGCGGTGACACGATTGTTATGATTTCAATTTAAGAAACTTACGAAACCGAAAATTTGGTATCAATTTTTAGAGTATTTTATTTTGAGTTGAAACCCTTCCAATATCGTTTGATATCATCCAAAGAAGCCGTGCCCTTGGTATGTATATACCCTTTCCGTTACACGTTGTATAAAAGCAATTTAGTAAAATGGTTTAATGTGAACTGTACGCAGGGTTATTTTTTAAGGATGGGATCCAATGGCTGTCTCCCGATCCGGGCGAAGCTGGAGGGTGTGACAGACTTTTAATGACTAAAACACATGCGTGTTCCGTCATTTGCCCTACGTGTTCCGAGGCCGCGGTAACTCTTTCGAACAATTCCGCAACTGTACGCAGGGCTGCGTTTACGCATTAGCGAAAGCTTGGGCCACCGCCTGGGGCAACGGTATACTCGTATGGTGCGCATATTAAATAAACTTGTTCGTTGTCGAAATACTGAATATATTTGAAACCGACTATTAATGAATAATTGAATATTGTTTTGTAACGCTATAATATTAACATGCTCTAGAATAAATTATATGCCATAATATTATTACTCTTATTGGCATTTTACGGCTACCTTTTGTATCTAGAATGCTGTAATATATTTTTCCTTACAAATGTTGACAATATTGACATATAATACTCACCGATCGAACCGTTCATTTTAACATGCCAGACATCACCATAATAAATAAAATTAATAAAACAGGATATCTCATAGACATAGCTGTACCAAATACACATAACTTACAGACTACTATAGGTGAAAAACTTTCCAAATATATTGAGCTAAAAGACGAAATAACCCGTCTTTGGAATTTACAAAAAGTCACAATAGTCCCTATAGTATTATCAACAACTGGCGTAATACCCAAACAACTTCATCAATCCCTTCATTCTCTAAACTTACCCCCAAGCATTTACCAACTGCTGCAGAAAGCAGTGATATTAAACACATGCAGGATAGTCAGAAAGTTCCTGCAATGTGAACCTGATAACCTGCATCAAAACATCCACACTAACACACCGCCAGTGATCATTCACCCTACTGTACCCACTCTTGACCCCATTGATGAACACTTGGCTTAGGCCCGTGCCATCAATTCGTCCCGGATTTGCCGAGAAAAATAAATATATTACAGCAAGACAGCTTAAATAAAATCGTCCTGTTGGATTAACACCGTTCAGCTGAATGCTGAAAGTTCCAAACTGCAAAGCAGCATGTTTTTATTTAGGCATGTATTGAGATATCGCTTAGTTTTATCTAAAATCGTTTTACTTTTGCCCACAGTTTTTCAATACTCTTTTTTAACGCTTAAAAAAATGTGGTTGTGCAAATCAGGACTCCGTCCGTTCCTATTTTTGTTTCGTTCCAATTTCGTATTTTTGTTTGCGTTTCTGCTTAGTCTCAGCACCGATTAAAATAATTCTTTTTGGTTTGATTGTATATGAGATTGTGGGATTTAATGGTGGGTGGAAGTTCGTTGATCTGATGGCTTAGATTTAATTTATACCGTTGAATGATCGTAAAGGCGTTGACGAGTGTCGAAAATGGAGATGCTATCCACACATAGGCGTTAGGTAAAGATGAGAAATTATACCGGAACGAATTGGTAGATAAACTCTTGGCAAAATAAGAACAGATGGGAGATTAATATAGTAGATCTTAAAGGTAACGCAGGTATTGTTTAATGCTCGCATTGTCTGGACAGGTTCTTTCAAATCTGTGTGGTACTTTCTTCAAAAGACTAGCTCAAACGTTAACCTACATGCTCTTCATATCATCTCACTAATACATTTATAATTGTGATTTTATTTTGAAAGACACTTACCTCTAACTTAAAGTTTCATTCGGTGTGTCTTTTCAAAGAAGTTAGCTAGGAAACTACGTCTTCAGCGTCTTAATAATAATCTACTGGTCAGGAAATAATTAGTAGTAAAAGGGTGACTAAAAACTTACAAACTTGAAAATGTAAACACAAATTTTGAGAATAAGTCTATGCAAGCTCGGCTCGCCTGTCATGTCTTATTATTATCTAGAACCTTATAATTTTATGCTAAAGTCGCGAAGATGCTGTTTTCGGAATACTTATTCCAGTTTTAACGACATCAACCATTGTATATCTATACATATACTACTAATACGTGTATGCCTACGTGTATGAATTTTGTGCAATCTTTTACGAAAATTACGCGGACGGATTTTACGAGATTACGAGGAGTATGAAATTTGGCACAATTAAAGTTTACAATTATGGGGAAGGAGTGCAGAAAGTTAATATGTTTGTACTTACAACCACTAAAATGATGGTTGAATTTCAACTATTGGGCGCCTCTGTATACAGTGGCGTATCTACCAGTACACCAATATTCAGTCATATTCGAGTTATATTCTTGCACGAAACATGTTCATTGTTCATAGTTTTATAAGCTGGCTCTGGGTGTTTGTGCTTGCTAGCTTAAATGTTTGTAAAACCAGACACGATACACAGCACAGCGTGACATTTAAATGGTTGTTTTCCCGCGGCAGGACCCATCAGTAGTAGTATCGAAACACACAGTTAAACTTAAAAAAACGAATGTATTTTTTTTTAATTATTAAAAAATATTCATAAACTCGAAAGCGCGAGAATCATTAGTAGTTCAGTAGACGTAACGTAGGTACCTACACGAAACACGCACCGCCGCGCGCTGCCAACAAAGGAAAAAGTGATTAATAAATGTTCAGAGCAAAATAAGCTCTTACGCATGGTGATAATGCATTAACTACACTGCGCCATTTTTTGTTTCTAATATTTTATTTGTTTATAAAACGATTGTATTACCAAGACAAAGCCATTTCGAAGGGGGAAAACAACCATTAAAATTTCATGGTGTATATAAGTATAACCTAGTGCTGGGCAATGCGAAGTCTCAATAGCCTGAGTAAAGTTCCGGACTTGTGATCGAGAGGTCACGGGTTCGATCGGCACCCATTATACTATTGCCGTGAACCCAAAGCATTAAGATTGCTGGTAATGTGAATTCTACACACATTGATAGATCGTTTACAAAAGCATTATTTTTTCATTATTTTGTGTCAGTCCCTTGTGCTGATACATATGTATGTACTACATATTTCCGCTTTAGATGGAGCGGAAGGGAATGTCAGGATTCTATTGACTAAAACGCCTAAAAGGTTGACTGATAGAGAATGCCTTGCTGTATTAAGTCCACCCATGTAACACTATTTGTCCATAGTTTAAATAAACAATTAAAACGCACTCTGTTCCTTCAGTTGCCCTAGCGTACCGGAGCCGTGGTATCAAGGCCTGTCAATAGTGATAACTACTTTTTGAAGCACGCATGGAACACGACGTGCTGTAGACTCGAGGTGATATTTGTCCTCAGAGTTCATTGATCTGTGGAGCATAGATGATATATTTTTGTGTTCAATTAGACGTGGATACGTTTCATTTTTATTCATTGACATTTTTAGCCTATGTATTGACTATATTTAATGGTGCATTTTACCTGTAAATGGGCATATTATTCTTGTACCACACGAGAATCATGAATTCGTCGTCTGAGGAGTCGGGAGTAGAGTCGCAGAGCAGGGTAACGTCGCCGCCTTCCAGTGCCTCCACGTTGGACACGGGACCTGGCAAACAAGGCCCACCTATTTAATAAACGTTAGAAACATTTGTTAATGGATTAGAAATAACACCAAAAAAATAAATGCGCATATGGCTCCTCAATTATGGAACAAGAGACAGAGCATAATTATTTATAGCCTCTACATTTCTTGTAAGCATGGCCAAGATTTGGAACTCTCTGCCGGCTTCTCTTTTCCCTTATGACCCGTCTGCCTTCAATGCAAGAATGAACAGGCACCTTACGGGCTCGCTCGTCCCATCGTAGACCTCATCTATTGTTTATCGTCAGGCTCATTTGCCGCTACTGCAGCGCATCAGGGATGTTCGTGGCCGCACATGTGGATTGTTTCTATGCCTCAATCAATTTATTTATTTCAGGCAACTTGGCCCATTCAAATAAGATACATCCTATTACAAAAAATATAAATAAACTAATATATATTACTTAACTAAAACTTATAGTATGTTACACGAGTTATGTAACCGGATGAATGCGTAAACGTTGTGCTTTCCTGATATGTGGGGTGTTAGGCACCAATAAAAGTATCTCTAATATCTCTTATTTCGATGAAGCTGTTCGTACATAAATCGATTCTGCGTCATTTCTCTTGCCTTTGTCAAAGATGTAGATATAATAGGAAGCGTCAATAGTATAATGGTTAAGGTCAGGTCACGAGTTCTAACCCCACCCATACACTTTTGCCCTGAATCCATTCCAGACACAAGCATATTTAGCTTAGTTGGAGCGGTTCGGGCATTGATAGTTCGGGTCTTTGAATTCCCTTACAGACATCCCGAATAGACCGAGAGACCTGATCTCTTTCTGGAAAGAGGTTGGCTGGATGGAGTAACGGCCGACACGGCTCACGCACAATGGTCTCGTGAAGAGACTAAGTGCGGAAACCAGACCAAGAAGAAGAAGAAGGTTCACTAAATAAATGTTTACTCAAACAAATAAATTAAACTGATATCTTTCTTGTCACTTAAGTAAGTCTAAGATAAGCGTTGACATGACACGTTCTTTAAATTTTCGCTCTCAATTTTCTTCTAATTAAAATATGAAATCGGTGCCTACGAAATCGGAAACATATGTGTCATTTAACGAATTCACAAACTCGGGCCTTTGTACCTTTACCTTTACCTTCTTTACGGATATTCTTATAACTACGAAATAAAGTTCTATTTCTAACTGGAACTATAATAATCGACTCACATTCATCGCATTGTAGAAAGGAAATAGGTATATATAGATTTCTGATTTTAAGGAAATAGAGTTTCATTTATATAGATATTGAATACATAATTAATTATTAATTAAAAAATCAGTCTGTCTGTCAGTTTGCTACCCCTTCACATTATAACGGTTGAGTGGATTGGGAGGACAATCCGTACCTGCTCGGGTTGGCCACGTCTCAAATTATTTTGTCTTTGGGATCATTACCGAGTAGCGTAGGCTTATGGTAAGAAACTCTCATAGCAAAAACGTAATCTTTCGATTTTGCGTGCTAAATATTGTATTCTGATTCGGAAATTTCAGCGGACAACCGTAAATTTCGGGCTTACCTAATAAATCTAAGCAGTATCAGACATTACAAACCTGAATTGTGTTGACACATACAAGATATATTAGCCAATAAATTTGCTCAAGTACTGTTTGAATTGTAACAGATTTATTTTTTACCAGACAGAATTTTCTATTGTTGTTTTATCTGACGTTCGCGGTTCTTAGCTGTCATCTGATAAGGGCGTCCAAATGGGACTCGAAAACTCGACTTGGAAATTAAGGGACAGAGGTCGGTAGCTCACGATTCTGTTTAAAAACATTTCCCGATTTTTCTTTAAGGACTTTCTGAGTGTTATTGTTGTTGTGTAATGGCTAAATATAGACCACTAACAGCTATTGATTCAAAGGTTTCATGGTCCTCGAGATATTTCGTTTGTTGTATAAGAATGAGTGTTTTGGCATCATCATCATCAGCAGTTTGTTGCTGGACATTTTAATCCTTACTAATATTGCAAAAGTAATTCTGTCTGTAATAATTCAAACCACACCGATATCTGGTATAGAGATAGATAAGGTTTCTCTGGCTGGAGGCTTTAATTGCTATAATTAAGGCCAGTCCGGTTAAGCAGCCGACAACCTTATAGGTTGAGCTGCGAGAGGCCATTCATTAAAAACACTTGGGCTACTTTTGTATACAGAATCTAGTTTTAAATAAACTTCAGTCTTACCATCAACTCCAGGTATAAAAGCATAGCCACCGGTACAGATGAGAAGGAATATGTATATCGGCGCCGGAGTGAGGCGCATTCTACGGCCCATCCATGCTCCCGCGCTGCTCTCTCATTGGTCGAGGTAAGCGCTGGCCTCGTGCATTCGTCACGAGTTGCGCCTCATCATCTGTGCGACCGGCTCGGGGTCATGATATTTGAAGGTGATATCTGAAAAAGAGGAAAACATATTGAGTAATTGTGGAAATATGTACTTGTTTATTTTCGGGTTCTCCTCTTATGAACAGAATTTACGTCATGGCGAATAGTTTTAGCGGAAACTAGCCATCCTCGCGATAGATATTGAGATTCGAAATGACCTTTCTCGTTTCGTATTAGTGGCATAGAATAAAATACAGAGGGACTTTTAAACTCTCAGTGTTTACCGTGCTCACTATGGACATAGTCAGAAACTTTTTTACAGCAACGTAAAACTAGAAGGTTATGATGCTATAATTAACAAGTCACATAAAAATAAAAGGTTGTCCAGAGCTATTTTCACCTCAAAAGTAAAACACCGGACACTCGTTATTTCAGCTCGTTACAAATGCAAAAGTTTGTTTTGAAACAAGCTGAAAACTGTAAGGTGACGTTTATATGACAGCATTCATAAAAGCATAGTTATTCGTGGCCCAGTAAGTTTGTTTGTCGCTGTGTGAGGTCACCGCATGTCATAAATTGGGAGCTCATTTTTAATGAACTTTGTTATAGCATAGTTTGGTAATGATAGGAGGATGATATGAACTGTAGCTCTACAGTTTACCAATTTAGTGCAAAGGTTCACTTGCATCCGAAATTATGCAATGTATCTAACGTTTAGCGAATTTAAAACACGATGCTGTCTTTGTAATTAGCTACGATTACGATTAGCTGAAATAGAGCTACAATTATTTAAATCCGAAAACGGTTCCAACAATGTACGTTTTTTTTCTTGTGTATGCTTCCATAATGGTACAGTCAAATGTATATATTAATAGATATACTCTCGATTGTACACCATAACATAATTAAATAAAATTGGCCAAGTGCGAGTCGGACTCGCATATGAAGGGTTCCCGTAGTAACTATAATAAATATAATATACTTAATATATTTATTTGAAAAAAAAAAAAAATCCTTACAAATTTCTTAAAACTAGATTATTTACAATGTTTACAACTACGCCAAATAACTTTGTTTTTCATAGTATTTGTATGAATTACAAAGTTATATTTGCGGTTTTAGAAAATATACTGTATCTCAAAAACTGCTGACTCGATCTCGTTTAAACCAATTTTGGTTGAAAGTTTACATTAAGATCTACAACATATAGTTTTCTTAGATTTTTCAATTCATTATTATAGAAGTTAGAGGGGGGAGACACACATTTTACCACTTTGGAAGCGTATATCTTTTAAACGATTAACTTTATGAAAAAGTGACTTTAGAAATCTTAATGTCATTTTTAAAGACCTGTCTATAGATACCACACACGTATAGGTTTCATGAAAGAAAATATTTTCTTTTTCAGTTCCATGTATGGGGAGCCCCCTTTATTTTAAATATTTTTTAAATAATCTCTTAAAATCGGAAAGCGGTTTACAGAATACATCTACCTACCAAGTTTTACATGTATAGTCCTAATAGTTTCGGAATAAAATGGCTGTGACATATGGACGGACGGACAGACAGACAGACGGACAGACATGTCGAAAATATAAGGGTTCCGTTTTTTGTCATTCGGCATGACATTCTGCTCCGACGCTCGCCCGCGACAGTCGTGCCGCTCCGCGCTCTCGATCGTTCCGTGCCTGAGTCATCGCTCCGTTCGTCACGCCCGCCGTGACGTCACTCGTAGTCGCCGACTACGACGCCTGGTCCGGATCCGCCTTTTTCGAGGCGGTGAAGGATATCGTGTTTCTCTAACAGAGATTGTCAAAACAATTTGGTTTGGCCCCTTCAGGGTAAAACCACAGTTTCGTGGTCCTTGGTTGGAAACCTCACGGTGTCAACAATACCAAGGGGGTGCTGACCCGACGCACCCGCTGATCCCCTTCAGGGTGAAGCAGTCAATTGGAGTCGAGTGCTAGGTTTTGGCCTTGGGGGATCTCCTAGTCAAACCTAGTCACTGAGTTCTCTTCACAGCATACACACCTAGTGTCGGTTGGGTGTATCTACCCCTTCGCACTAGACCCAATAGGGCCCGGTACGCACATTGAGATTGGCGACCGGATTACAAGCTTAGGGCACACCATTAGGCACACACCTCCCTGCTATCCCCGCAGGGAGCGAACTCACCTCCGGGTCATTCCCGCCCGGAGGGTTAGGCAAATAGGGCCCCTCAGGCCACATCAGACGGCAACACAGCTACCGAGTTTGTCTGGGTTTCTCTTCTCGGTAGCGAAGTGTTAGGAGAAACTCCGGGGCAGGGCTCTTTGGGGACCGTCTGCTCGGGGAGCTCACGTTTGACGTGTCTCCTCGAGGCGCTTATGTTAGGGTTAGGAGATTAGGATGTCCACCATTGTCGCCTCCAATATGGAGGACAGGATTGAGGATCTCATGTCCAAAGTAGAATCCCTAACGGTTCGGTTAAATAGAACAACCGATATATTAGGAAAGATCCTATCTAAAAACCCCGCCCTACAAAGGGAGTATGAGGAGGAGATTGACTCCATACCCCCCGCGGTGTTTCCCACCCCGCAGCCAGATTTAGGTCCCACCCCCGCGCCCATCGCAGATAGGTCCCCCTCCCCCCCAGACGTCGAAATGGACTCTGAGGAGGAGGAACAAGAAAAAGAGGGCTCGGACGGCGAGCGCTCGGAGCGCGCAGAGAGCATACACTCTGAGCGCTCGGAGCGAGCGGAGTCCGAGCACTCCTCCGACCAATCCTCTTCCTCCGACGAGTTTATCCTCGTCGAGGGAAAGAGGAAGAAGAGGTCGCAGGCCTCGTCCTCCACTCAGGCCCCTAAGGCCAAGAAACCCTCCCCTCCCGAGCCAGCACGCTTAGTGCAGAGCCAGCCCTCCACTTCCTCGGCCACTAGGCCCAGCCCTACCCAAACCCCAGTCGTCAGCGCCTCAGTGCGCAAGACCATCCCTCCCCCACCCATCTTCATCCATGACAAGGGGGCTTGGACAAACGTGTCCAAAGCGTGTGGCGAGCAACGCATCGCCTACACGAATGCCCGCGCCGTTCAGAACGGCATAAAAGTAGGGTTAGCGACAGCTAACGACCACCGCGCGCTTTCGAAGCTACTCAAGGCTCGAAATATCCCCCACCACACTTATACGCTCCACGAGAGCAAGCCCGTTCGGGTGGTCCTCTGCCGGATCCCCAGTGAGATCCCCACCACCGAGATCGTCTGCGACTTAGAGTCACAGAACATCCCAGTGATTGAGGTGCACCGTATGCACGGCAGAGGTGGCAGGGCGTCTAACAACGTCCTCGTCATCTGCCACCCCGTCTCCGAAGGTCCCCACCCCATATTTGCGCTGAAGACTGTATGCAGTCTTTCAGGAATTCTCATTGAGAAGCCACACAAAAGTGGCACGGTAGGCCAATGCCACCGTTGCCAGCTATACGGCCACGCGCAACGGAATTGCTTCGGCAAACCCCGGTGCGTAAAGTGCCTGGGCGATCACGGCACCGCCGAGTGCAGTCGCCCAAAAGACAGGTCCCAATGCCCAGACCCGCCCAGCTGCGTGCTGTGCGGGCAATCTGGCCACCCCGCCAACTACCGAGGCTGTCCGAAAGCCCCGAAAACCTCCGCCCCTAAACTGGCAACGCGCGCTAGCGCACGCCAGGGACGAGAGTGTCCTACACTCTCGTCTGAGCTCCCCCAGACCCTCAGTCCCCAGCGTCCAACTCCTTGGACGGCGGCGAATCACGCCCAAAACTTCCCGGCACTAAGGCCGAAAGTCCCTGGGCTGATGGATCAACCCATCATGCCCTCCGCTCCGGTTGTTGTGGCTTCTCAGCCCCCACCTCCTTCCCAGTCACTCCCTCGCTCGGATGAGCCGGAACTCGATCCGTTCCTCATCCTAGCGAATACATTTAAATTCTTCAAGTCCCCCCGCGCCATCCAAATGGCAACGGAGGTCGTGGCCTGCAAAAGCATTGAATCCCTGATTCAGGTATACTATCAGTATCCTGATGTAAAAAGCCATTTTGACAACCTTTTTAAACAGCCATAATGTATAACACGGCTAGTAAGAGATTAAAGCCCCGATCCCTAAAGCTAGGTTACTTCAATGCCAATGGCATCACTAATCAACGGGACGAGATCGCGACTTTCCTTCGCGATCATAGTCTCGACATCCTTCTGGTCCAAGAGACCTTCCTCAAACCCCACCTTAGGGATCCCAAGGTAGCCAACTACCGGCTAGTTAGGAACGATAGGACTAGATGCCACAGAGGTGGCACTCTAATATATTATAGGAACTCCCTGCACTGCATCCCTATGGATCCGCCGCCCCTTGCCCACTTAGAGGTATCCGTTTGCCGGCTAGGCATGACGGGCCATCCCTCTATCACAATAGTATCCGCGTATCTCCCACCGCACAGCGACGTAGATTCAAATTCTTCGATAAACGCCTCACTACGAAGCGACCTTACAGCCCTTCTTGACATGAGTGACTCCGTCCTTATAGCGGGGGATCTCAATGCCAAACATCCCGCATGGTGTAGTCGTATTACCAACCCCCGTGGGAAGGTACTATACGACCTTTGCACACCTCTCCACATAGATATCATAGGTCCTATGCGGCCTACTCATTATCCGTTCGAGCCATCCCACTTGCCCGACGTACTCGACATTGCCCTCCTGAAGAATGTGAACTTACGTTTGCACTCTTTAGAGACGGTAGACGAACTTGACTCTGACCATAGACCGGTGATCTTGGAGTTAACTCCGAGATCGGGTCCCTATGACCCTAACCGCCCCCCTCCCACACAGGTGATCACTGACTGGAGGAAAGTAGGCGAATTGCTGAAATCCAACACGTCTCCTCACCTGGACAAGATCCCCGACCACATCCAGTCCGCCGCCGACACGACGGCTGCGATCGACTCACTCACGGAGCACGTGCAATCTGTCTTGAACGACTGTTCAAAGGAGATTCCGGTGTCAGAGCACTGGCGCCGGAAACTCCCGGACGATGTACGGGCCCTGCTGACTGAGAAGAACGCAGCAGTCCGTGCCTACAGAGCTTTCCCCTGCCAGAATAACAAAACTTTCATGCGGTACTTACAGCGCAAAGTAAGTAACAGCATCAGAGAGTGGCGTGAAGCCGGCTGGGACAAGACCCTGAGCGAACTGGAACCCACCCACCATGCCTTCTGGCAACTTCAGCGGAATATGCGCGCCACTGAGGTTGCCACAATGCCTCCCCTTATCCGCCCGGACAAAAGCATTGCCTTCGACGACGAAGACAAAGCCGAATGCCTAGCCGACAGCCTGGAGGCACAGTGCTCTCCCAGCTCCCAACCAGTCGACCCAGCCCACCTTGCCCACGTGGATGCTGAGGTCGAACGTAGATCTGCCCTACCCCCTGTCGAGGACCCTGATGCTCCCCTCCCCCCCGTCACGGAAGACGAGGTGGAGGAGATCATCAAGAAACTCAAACCCAGGAAAGCTCCCGGGACTGACAGACTGACCACTAGGGCACTTAAACTCCTCCCACGTACGATCATAGTCCTACTGGCTGCCATCTTCAATGGCGCCTTGTCCAACAACTTGTTTCCACAAGCTTGGAAAGAGGCTATAGTGATAGGTATCCCAAAACCCAAAAAGCCCAAGAACCTCCCGACTAGCTATAGACCCATTAGTCTGCTCAGCGCCCTCGGCAAGGTCTACGAGCGGATTATTCTAAATCGGCTCAAGGACTTTGTCGAGGCCAAGAGCCTAATCCCTAACGAACAGTTTGGCTTTAGAGCCCATCATTCCAGTGTCCACCAAGCCCACCGCATCGTAGAGCACATTAGCGGCCGTTTTCAACGCGGTCTGATGACGGGGGCCCTATTCTTTGATATAGCAAAGGCTTTCGACAAAGTCTGGCACAATGGCTTAATTTATAAGCTTTACCAACTAGGTGTGCCGGACCGTCTCGTGCTCATCATTCGAGACTTCCTGTCAAACCGCTCCTTCAGATATCGTATCGAAGGAGCGCTTTCCACTCCCCGCCCTATCAGAGCCGGCGTCCCTCAGGGCGCCGTGCTCTCCCCCCCACTCTTCACGCTATTCACTAGCGATATCCCCAAAAAGCCCCCAGTAGAGTTATCCCTATTTGCCGATGACACGGCCATCTACTACTCGGGACATAATCCCGTTAGCATCGCTCATACCCTCCAGACCTCAGCCAACGCACTAGGCGATTGGTTTAGGAAATGGAGGATTGAGGTAAATCCCGACAAAAGTCAAGCAGTCCTGTTTCGCAGGGCTCGCCAGCATAAACAATTCACCCCCCCTCGCCCGACCACTATGTTCGGCAAGCCAATCCCTTGGGAGAAGCGAGCCAAATACTTAGGTGTGATCCTCGACCAGTTCCTCAACTTCAGTGAGCACATAAAGTCGGTTCGCTCGCGAGCCGCTTTCGCTCTCGGTAGGCTCCACGCCCTGCTGAATAAACACAGCAAGCTCTCCCTTAAATGTAAAATCCGAATATACACGACATGCATACGTCCTATCATGACGTATGCCTGTCCGGTGTTTGCTCATGCCAGTCCCAATCAGATCCATAGGATGCAAGTCATTCAGAACCGTTTTCTCCGAAAGGCCACGGGCGCGCCCTGGTTCTGTAGGAACGAGGATCTCCACGTAGACCTCAAACTCCCGACCATAAAGCAAGTGTTGAAACGCATGTCAGTGCGTTACTTCACCTCTGCTGAGACCCACACTAACCCCCTGATCGTATCGGCCGCCCGATACAGACCCTCCAAGATTTCTCGGGTTCGTCGCCCGCGTAACATCCTAGACGAGCCTGACGACCCCACCACCATCCGACAAGAGAGCAGTAGGGAAACCAGCACTCTTAGAAAACACAAATACAGAACGCGTTCCTTATTCCGGCCTCGCCGACGAGGCCCATCGCGACGTCCGCGTACTTGTAATGAAAATCCTCCCCGACCTTTGCCAAACGAGCCAGCCCGCGATGCTGAGCCAGTAGCAATAAATACTCCCGAAAATAATATGACCCAGCCTGTCCCTTTGCTGCCCTCCCAAAATGACCCCGCTATGCCGAGGCCCGTACTCCACAGGGAGTGCCCTTAGCGTGCGGTCATTAGTTTTTAAGTATATTTTAGTTTGTAAGCCCTGGCTGGGGGCCTTTAATTTATTAGAGGTCACCACAGGAAAGTCCGGTTAAGTAGACTCACAGCCTTAGTGTGCTGATCTACAAGTGGCCCTACCTAAAAAAAAAAAAAAAAAAAAAAAAAAAATGTCATTCGGCTACGGAACCCTAAAAACTACTACAAAGGGTGCTACAATGAGCGGTCTTATCGTTTTAAAATACATCATGTTCAAACGGGGCTAAAACTTAAAAAAAAAAACATTAGTGACTAAACTACTATCCTATTTAATTGATTTTTGGTAAGGATCTTGAAAATGGTAACTAGTATAGGCAGTTTAAAAGAAAGCCCCTCGGTCGTATCAACTCTGTATGTACTTAGTTAATATAGGTACAATTGCCTGACCTGTAATCTCTTTGAGAGACTGGTGCCTGAAATAGGTATTGAAAAAAAAACCTGTGTAACAGGTTACCAGGGCCCCTTCACTGCTAGAATTAGCTTTTAATTAGCTGATGTCGTGTAAGGAAAAGGGAGTAAACAATATGAAAATTACAATGTGATTATAATACAAAAAAAAAAAACACATTATAAAGATTTAGTAAAAAAAATTAACTGATACATAAGTTATTGACTCGTGTTGTAACTTGTGAGATGGGGTTTGTGAGTGAGTAGAGTGTGTAGTGTTATAAGTATGGTTGGTGATATTTGTAGTTTAGGTAAACAGTGTGAGAGGAGTGTGAGTATGTAATAGGAATAGTGAGTGTGAGGTAAGTATTGAGGTGCAGCTATGATTTAGGTTAGTATGAGAAAGTTTTATTTCAGAATGGTTAAAATATTATCTGTGTTTTGATAGTCCCGGGTTTTTAGGTGTTTTTTATTGCTTGAAAGCAAAAAATAGTAAAAAAATTGGACAAGTGCGGGTCAGACTCGCCCATGAAGGGTTCCGCAGTAATTACGCAAAATAACTTTGTTTTTGATAGTGTTTGTATGAAATACAAACTTATATTTGCGGTTTTAGAAAATGTGCTATAAACTCAAGATCTCCTTCTTACCAATTTTCGTAAAAAGTTTTCATTACGATCTACAGCAGATTTTCTTTTAAATTTTCACTCTATCGGGACGTCCCGCCAAAATCGGGACGTCTGGAAACGCTGTTATGAACCCTGTCTCTTAAACTAGGCCTAGGCCTGTGTTTTAAGAGACCACTGACTCTTAAGACACAGGCCTGAGCATAGTCTATTAATCGGCGAGAAAAAATATTTGAATCATATTCAAAATATTTGACAGCGTGAAAGTGTGTCGAAGAGCCATTAATTTTTAATACATTTAATGTAACTTACAATTTTAAATAAAATGTAAGTAAGTCTTGGAATCAAATGAAAGTATCAAAGTTACACTACAAATATATCAAAAGCTAATCGATTGTTCTCTTAATTAGACTACCGGAAGTCGTTACAACCACGTGATTAGCATTCACTTATCAATTGAGGATGCCACACTCTAATTATTACGTCAAATTACGCATAACTGATTTATTCGAAGAACGGTAGCTATAATTATACTGTTTGATAACCGAAAACTTTGGAAATGGATTCTGTTTGATTTACGAGCTTGTGGGTTAGTAATATCAAGGCTCGAACTTCAACGTTAAGCAATACTTGATAATGTCCGTATATTGATAGGTGACCATTTAAGATGTTAAAACATTATAAGTCTTTAGGGACATTCAGAGGTCAGTAAATCTGGTACCAGTATTTTTTTTTTAAGAATTCTATCCATATTGGTAGTTCACCAATATGGGTAGAATTCATATTACTAGCAATCTTGTGCCTGGAGTGGATTCACGGCAATAGTGTAATGGGTGGGGTTCGAACCCGTGACCTCTCGATCACAAGGCCGACACCTTAGTCAGTAGGCTATTGTCGCTTCAATATCTCTGTAACTTTCCGTTAACTTTGTTGACCAAGGAAGCAAAACAGACGCTGTGAAACCTTGCTCGAAAATCGAGTATGACGGCCGTCTACAGGGTGGGACGGCCTTTGGCCAGGAGAAAATTGGAGACTGTGTGTAAGGAGATCATTTTATTTTATTATTATTTGTTGTATGAAAAGATGGTGCTCTGATAAAACTGTCACCTCTTTATACAACGTGTAATTTAAAGGGTATATATACATACCAAGTGCATGGCTTCTTTGGATGATAACAAACTATATGGCAAGGGTTTTGTAATCCTAAATCTACGTCTGTAGAACTGATTACAAATTCCAGTACACGAGATACCATGCAAAGACCGAATTTTTCAAATTAAGAAGAAAGAAAAGAATTATCGTTTTATTGGCAAGTGACGTGGAAAGTTATTGACCCTCGTAGTGCTGTGACACTTTTGTTATGATTGGTATTCAAGAAATATATGAAACCAATAATTTCGTATCAAATCTTTGAGTCAGTTATTTTGTGCTGAAACTGTGCATAGAGACTCCATACCAGATGTTGTCTTCAGCCCTTTTGGATAGATATGGGGTTTCCGTTACACGTTGTATACACAGATATATTTTATTTTTATTATTTATTTTATATTTATTCGATGATCGGGGGCCATAATATCACTGGTCGGTAAACGAAAACTGCGACAGGGATATAAATTGTGCTTTTGTTTGATTTAATAGCGTTTAATGAAAACCATTATTTGATATCGGCATTATTACGCCTGGTTGACACACTCATTACGGGTCTCATAAACATTGAAATTATGTCAAGTGGGAACAAATCAAACAAACGGGTTCGGTTGATAGGCTAACGTTTAACTAGCGTCTCACCTGATGTTACGCGATGTTGTGGTCAAAGATGAAGCACGCTCACCTAGAAGTATCCTATTCAGTCTTGACTTAAAGACCCCCAGATTATTTTAATCAAGAAACACGGCCTCCGGCAGGGAATTTCACACCATAACTCGCTTGCACAATGCAAGCGCTTCCAAAACGTTTTATGCGTATGGGTAAGATGTCCACCGTGTAACTACCAGGATAATGTACTGCGATGCTGTGGCCATTAGAAATATGAGTGAGCACTGACCAATCTTTACATAGTGTCTGACTTGCGAACAAGGTAATTCATATTTATTTATTCGTTACTACAACATAATAGAGCCGAAGGGCATTTGAATTAGTTGAGGACATGTTAAGTAAAAATGAACTTTACATTTTTATGGCATTTTCATCGAACAGGCAGGAGACGATAGTAATTACAATCGTCTTAATGTTGTAGTTTCTACAGCTTCAGAAGCCCGAGATTCTGATCATCGGCTTAAAAAGCAATCTAAACCAAGCAATTCTATAAAAAACTGCCTTGAATGTATGCTGAATTCGACATTTGAAACCTTTGTTTTGAGGTATTAACACGAACTTGTATAGGTATAGATCCGTCCAATCGGAAAGTACGGACATGATATACAGTATGTTAACTAACAGATGGCATTCCCGTTAACCCGCAATAGTATAAGCACATCAATTAGACCGCCGCACACGCGGCTCGTCATTCATAAATAAATTGCGATGTTGTTGCCGTCCTTCAAGTACGTGTGTACAGAGTGTTTCTTTTACACGTAATTTAACATTTACCTCATACCTCAAAACCTCATGTACCTCAGAATTTATGGGGTGTACCCTCTTTATCCCTTGATGTATCCAACCTTGTTTGTTTTAGGCATGGTGGGATACAACAGGTTGGAAACGAGAAGGGATCTAGCATTGGCATCGTATGTCCTTGGAGTATTGCGGGGTAACACAAACAATCCGAGTGTGTTACAGAACATTGGTTTGTTCGTGCCTTATGGGTATGCGCAGCGCCGTAGACGGCCTGACTTGTTTGCACTACCGCGTGGTCGAACAAAACTAATTGCCAATGTCCCACTATCGCGGACTATGCGCACACTGAATCGGGTTGCTCACGATATAGATCTGTTCTCTTGTTCACTGAGCGAGTTCGCAAAAGTAACTTTACATATTTTATGCTATGAAGTAGTGAGATGACTAGTTAACGATTATTTCTATTGATAATTATTGTATGCTATTGATTGTTTTTTTTTTCTTTTTTAATTTTTTTTGACTGTTGATTGACTGTTTTTATTTATTATTTTTGATTGACTGTTTTTGATTGATTATTTTTTATTTTTTATTGACTTTTTGATAAATTATCTTTTTATTTATTTTTGATTGACTATTTTTGACTGATTATTTTTTATTCATTATTTTGATAGATCATTTCTTATTGTTTTTCTATTGATTATGATTTTATTGATTCTTTTTTTTTTTGTATGATTATCTGAACTATTGAATTGTATTGAGTCTATTTAATGGGCTAATGAACATATTTTTTATTTTTATTTGTGATTTAAGCATTTTCTTATTCTTCTACACTATCACTTTGGGAATGCCTGTAAAGATAGCTGTATGTATGTACTGAAATAAATAAAAATAAATAAATAAAAAATTTTTAGTGAATATTTTAATATTAAAAAAAAAAAAACATTTTGTTTTCGAATGGTAATTTTTTTATCATGTATGGATGCTATACTATTACGGATTAACGGAAACACCCTCTGTTAGTTAACATAATGTATAGGACTGCATGTCAAAACTTTTTGTTCAATAAAAGAAAAAATATATATATTATAGCCAGGGCCAGATTAACCATTAGGCGGAGTAGGCAACTGCCTAGGGGCCCCGCATCAACTAGGGGCCCAGGCCTAGTGCACGCACCAAGAAAACATGTTTCTTCGAACGAGAATTTGATGTGCGTGTGAACTTAGGGACCTCAATGTTATCTCACAAAATACAAATCGTTATTTTAGTAGTAGAATTAAAACAATTTTAGAACAAATTTGGGAATAAGTAAACAAATGTATTAAAAACCACAGCCCTTAATGTGCGTTTCCTCAGTTCACACACGATTTGGTCAGTCAAAGTAAAAAAAGGGGCCACGAGAATGCCAATGCCTTAGGGCCTCTGACAGGGTTAATCCGGCTCTGGTTATAGTGGCAACAGAAATACATACATTATCTGTGATAATTTCAACTGTCTAGCTATCACGGTTCATGAGACAGAGAGGTGGCCTTAGTAATAGGGTTCCGTTTTACCCCTTGGGTACGGAACCCTAAAAACGTTAAGTAATTCCAAATTCAAATTACATAAGAACAGATAAGGGCCTCATTTACAAGCGGTGTCAGTTTTCTAACGCATAGATCAAAGATAAATAGATTAATCTCAATAGGTGCCAAAATAGCGGGCCTATTGGGCATATTAATAGATGTAAATTATTATAACTTGTTTGGGTGTGGTCGCTGGAAGGAAACTTGGCGAACGCAAAAAAATACCTATGGGCGATGATTGTATTTGTTTTGTAAGGAATATGGATTGCATGTCACAAACTGCCTCTCTGGTCTATTGGTCGCAAGTACAACTGTTTAGCACGAGGTCTCAGTTTCGATTATTTTTTTTTATTACATTTTCATACAGTACACAAGTATACAAGGAGTGAGGAGAGTTTGTTGCGTCACTTCTCCTTTCCTGACAAAATCAAAGTGAAGACTGAGAGATAGTACTTTTGAGAGACAGTCTTCCAAATTCAGAGCCCGTCACCACTCTCAACTGTTTATAATTGGTGATGGGCATTTGTTTTGGGGTACTGTCTTTAAGTGAAAAGTCGACGCTTCAAAGATACTGGGTAATGATATGAATGATCATTTAGAAGCGTTAATAGCTTAATGGCTAATGTGTCGGACTTGTGACCGAGAGGTCGAAGGTTCGAACCCCACCCACGATTGCCGTGAACCCACTCCAGCACACAAGCATATTTAGCTAAGTTGGAAGGGTTAACAAGATTGTAATGTGAATTCTACCCACATTGCTAATAATCTTTTTTTTTAAAGATGATGACTATTTCTTCACTTATTAAAAGAAATAATGCAATACATTACCGTACTAGGCCAAGGATGGGCCGAGCTTGGCCGAAATAAATCTAGCCTAAAGAAACCGGGTATTTTATAAGGATAAAGTCGATAATTAATTATCATAGTTTACATCTTGTAGGGGATTAACCTTTCGCCTACGCTCAATAATCCAATTTTCTTAGCAAACTTCTGGCGGAGGCAAGTAGGAAACTATGAACTTTCGTATTAGATAAGCTGAAAACCTTTCATAATCTATCGTGTTTAATTATGATTTATATGATTAACTGCCTCGGTGGCCTATTAGTTTAGTACCAAACAATTAAGTCAACTGGATGGACCCCAAACATGGTTCCCATTCATGGTCACTCTAGTTTTCTTTCATTTACGTATTTGACCGGGTCGAATAACGTTGCCATGAGCTCTGATTTGGAAGAAAAACTCTTATTTTGTGCAGCTGCTGTTTGTCATCACATAATTACTCGAAAACCAAAAGAAATTGTGCAAAGAATGGCTAAAAAAAGAGATAACTTCACACATGTTAATTTATTAAATGAACTGTCATTGGAGCCCAGTGATTGGAGAAATTACCTGAGAATGGACGAACCTACGTATTTCAAATTACTGGAACTCGTTACTCCTCATATATGAGAAGTAACGAGACACCAATATGAGACAAGCAATAAGTCCTCATGAGAGGCTGTGTGCCACTCTTCGTTTCTTGGCATCTGGAATGAGCTACGAGGAACTAAAGTTTCCAACGGTAACATCTCCACTACGTTTGGGGATCATAATATCAGAGACATGTTAACACGTACAGCTCGTTCGACGTCTCGGCACGGAATGAAAACAAAATGGACGTAGGTTTGCTCATTCACGGGAGTTCGGCGCCATGACACGTCGCGTCGTAGTGTTTCTACACTCACGAGCCGTCGGCGCGATGATGCGGCGTGACGCCACGACGCACGGTGGGCTGGAATCGTCAAGTGGGGACTTAAGGATTCAAATGAGTATTTTTGAATTTTATGTACTAATACAAATATTTTTTCTTAAATGTAATTTTTTTATACATAGTATTTTTCGAGTTATAGACCCCTAAACTTTGTATGAAGTATTAATCGGTTTTTGGTTAAATCTGACATGTTTTAATATTGTATTACAGAAATATAGCAAAAAATCAAATTATGACGTCATTTATTTTTCACGATACTAACTCACACCACCCTTATGACGTCATTTGTTTTAAACAATACTCAATAGCGCGGTGACCCTCATTAGCGCGCGCGTCGTCCATTGAGTGCAGCAAAATGATGACGTGTCATTATGTGATTGGATGATGAATAGCAGGTAACAAAATGACACGGTTACGTTTGAAAAACAACCATCCTCAGTACGTTGTTACACATCGTAATAAACGCACTATCCTCACATTTTCGGAATACTAATACTATTTATCACGTAAAAATGTTCGATTTGGTGTCAAATATTGATATTGTTGTGCTATTAAAGAAAAGTGGAAGTTTTAAAACTAATAGTGTTTTATACATATAGTGATATTAAATCTAGATTAGTCCCCACTGTGTTAAGTAATGAAAACGATAAAGCGCTAAAAGCGTTTTGTGCAAAATATTGCTATTTACAAAATACTCATAGCAAAGAGGAATTGTTTAGCAACAATAATAGCGAATGGTTATCATCGGAATTAAACTGGCCTGATTTCATTGTAAGTGCATTTGAAAGAAACCAAGACTCTGTTCCTAGTACATCAAGTGAACATGAATCTCTAGCAAAAGTGTCTACTGCCACGTCAACGAATGTAAGTCCAAGAAAACCATTTTGTGAATTAGGACCTAAGCAAAAAAAGAGACGTGCAGAACATATTCATACAATTATGACTACAGAGGAAATATCTCATGCATATATTATGAAAATACGAGAGGATGGTAATCAAGGAATAGCTGAAATCCTCGAACACCTACTTAAAAATCCAAAGCAAAAAATCAAAAAGCCAAAGATAGTCTTTTAGGTAAAAATGAAAAACCTAAATTTACTCCAGATGAAGCTTTGGGACTTGTTTTGTCCCTTAAATTAACAAAATGGCAACACAGTACTTTAAGAAAAAGTATCAAAGATAAAAATGTCGACATATTCCCTTCCTACTACAAGGTGCAAAATGCAAAAGAAGAATGCCACCCACCAAAGGATGATATCACCTTAACAGATACAACTGCTAGAATAAAATTGCAGCCTTCTATTAGATATAACCGCCAAAAAGATATTCAAAGCAATCAATATTGATAGCACAGACTGTAAGGAGTTGACAATGATAAGCAAATGGGGAATGGATGGTGCCTCAAATCAAGCAAACTATAAGCAAAAAATTACAACGGATGACAAAGAGGACAGTGCTTCGACAGATGATTAAAGTATTTTTATGGGTAGTTTAGTACCAATACAAATTGGATTCTTCACATAGCCTGTAGACTGGATTTCAAAACATGGGTTGCAAAAGGTGAAAACAAAGTTTTGATAGAAAATAGTAAAAAAAAAAACATTCAGGAAGCTTTTAAAAATCAAATAGGCCTTTTAATAGATATTGTAAAGCAAGGACATGGAACTATTAATGACGGGAATACCGCTAGAAGATTTGTCTCAAATACAGAGATTGCTGCTGCAATTACTGGTGTCGATGTAAACGAAATAAAACGGTGTTCAATCATTTTAGAAACAATATCTTCAGGTCATAAAATTGACACAGTAAAGTTTAAAGAATATACGGAAGCCACCATAAAATTATACGTAGATTTATATGAGTGGTATCACATGCCCTCCAGTGTGCATAAAGTTCTTGTTCATGGAGCAGCTATCATTGAAAACTTGGGATTAATTCCGATTGGAAAGTTATCGGAAGAAATGGCTGAATCTAGAAATAAAGACTTTAGGTGATAGCGCCAACATCATTCAAGAAAATTCTGCAGAAGAGCTAATAATGAGGATATTTTGAATAATTTAATAATTAGTTCAGATCCTTCATCAGATTCAGATCATCAAAACGTCATAAAATGATACGGAAACACAAACCATTTTCAGAACAAGCGAAAGCCATGCTTCTACTATCTCCAACATTTGAAGATTATGAGCGGGAAAATATAGAATTTGTAAATCATTTAGAGAACGAATCTGAATCAGAATCTGATGAAATTGTCCAAGTGATAATTTTGTGAGTGCGTGTGTGAGTAAGAGTGTGCGTATGAGTGGATTAGGCCTCCTGGGGACACCACTGAATAAAAAAACGCGCTGAGTTCTCTACCTCAAGGGTGGTGTGGAAAAGGGAATGAAAAACAATTTTCTCCAAAATCGAAGAAAATCGAAGCAAGTGATATATCGGTTAATTTGCCTAAAAAATAGCACAATCGAATACCGAAAGCCGTTTTTTGAGAACTCTTGAGAATTAAAAGTTATTCATATAAAATCAAATTTCTCCATACAAAAATAAATTCAAATTGATATAACTTTAAAATTTTTAGGTATATACAAAAGTCGCAGAAGAAAAATGTCTTGTATTTAGTGGTAGATTGCAAAGCCGTTATTATTTTTTTTTAAATTGCTCATCAATTTTCGTGAATCCCTAAGTCTATGAAAGCTTGATTTCGGTCCACCGTGCGACGCGGTGCGATGGATTTTGGCGGGACTGGAAATCCAGAGTTATACTTCAAGTCAACGGATTTTAACATTCACGATCAAAATTTGACTGTATATCACGCCATTTGACGCGATGGCGTGACCGTGAATACCCAGCTGTATAGGGTTTTTCTGTAAGGAATTTCTCTGTAGTAGACCAGAGTTTGGAAGTTGGCGGTGTGATACCCCTGTGCTTCGGAAACCACGTTAAGCTGTTGGTCCCGGCGGTCATTTCGACTTCTTTGTCAGTCGTTACGGGTAGTCAGAAGCCAGTATATCTGACACTGGTCTTGCCAAGGAGTATCGTACCCAGCTACTGGGTTGTAGAGGTCAGATAGGCAGACGCTACATGTAAAACACTTTTTAACGGGACCTACATTCTACCACTTGGGAAGCGTATATCTTTTAAACGATAAACTTTATGAAAAACTGGTTTTTGAAACCTCAATGCCATTTTTAAAGTCCTGTCTATAGACACCACACACGCATAGGTTTCACGAAAAAAAAATTATTTTCAGTTTTAGTTACTCTAACTTTTTTTGGGGGTAATTCATCAAATGACTCCTCCTCCGCAAGGTAGAGCCCATGAGAATAACAAACGCCTATTGGCTAAAAACCCTTGCATCCTGGGGCCGCGGTATCTCCTATGAACATTCCCGGAACCCCAGACGTAGTTATGCATCCCCATGTCCCAGTCTCTGAGTTCATACCCTTCTATTCACTTATAAACAGATTATAATTCTGAAAGTTTCGCAACTGGGTGCTAACTTCTGTTTAGTATAAACTGAACTTGTCACAACCACGTTAGAGAGTTAGCCTACTTTGTGAAACTGTAACGTAATGTAATGTATGAAGTTCCTTTGTAAATTAATATGACAATATTAATTTACATTGCAGCCATAATTTACTGTGTATGCGTTCTTTTGTGTACAGGATGTTTCGAAAATGATGTTAGAGGTGATGTATTTTTTTTTTATTACTGATGGGCCCACTCTTGACCTTGACCTCGCCAGATGGTAAGCGATAGATGAGGTCTAAGATGGGACGAGCGAGCCCAGAAGATACCTATTTACTCGTGCTTTAAAGGTTGAAAGGTCATAAGGGGCAGGGAACACAGAAGCCGACAGAGAATTCCACAGCCTGGCTGTGCGCACAATAAATGTTGTTGATGTTCTTCCACACGCGCCTGAAAGAGCAGTCAGCTTTTATGGAGGGGTCCGATTGGGTCAATACCAGTCGGGGTTGTGGAAATATTCTAACGAGATCGAGGCTCTAGAACGGAAGGGCAACTAAAGGTACAGATTGGATTTTTGGTAAGTAAGAATTTCGCACTCTCCACTACACCCAGGGTGCGAGGAGTCATTATGAGATAAAGAGATTGAGAGATAAAGTTACTACCTTAGAAAAATATGTAGTGTTAATTCTGCTAAGAATTATAATATCAACGGTTAAAAGGAAATAGGGTAAAAGCGACATTTTGGACTGGTATTGTTTTGAAAGCCGACTGTTTCTTGTGTTCTATTATCTTTTACTGGTAGTCACGCGGGGCTTCGCTCCCGTGGATTCTGTCACGGTAAAAACATAACTCTCCTTTTTTGCAGTCACGTAAAAATTCCAAACAAACAAACAAACAAACTTTTCCGCTTTATAATATTAGTATAGATACAACCACTGTGAAAAGTACCTTATCCTTCTTTTACTATAACACTTATTCAACTGTCTGATGTTTTAATAATAAAATACATCAGTTTTTCTGAAATTCTAAACTTTGAATGGCTCTCCTAAACATTTCTTTTTTTGTCGCTTATTATTACTATTTCCTCTTAATCGTCGATATGTAGGTAGCTATAATTTTCGGACCGTGGGGTCTTTGTACTCACAGCCTTTTCAAAGAATTTTCGATAACGCTGATTGACGCTTCTCGTGACCCAAGGGCTAGCTAGCTAGCAATTACTTTGGTCAGAAGCTGAGCATTGATACATATTATACCACATGGCAATGGTGGCAGCCTCTTGGGTACATAGTAATGTACCCAAGAGGCTGCCAAATAAAAAAATTCGTCCGCAACGTTGTCGGCTAGTAAGCCGACAACGTTGCGGACGAATTTTTTTATGCTTTATTTTAGTTTTAATTAAGGTTTGATTAGATTATATTATAATAAAGCACCGTATTTGTTATTATATATGTTACTCGTTGTTTCGATAATTTATGACATTTTATTTACTTTTACACCTACCTCATTGTGGCCTTTTTATAACCCAAAGGTTGAACTGGTAGAGAATGCCTTGTTGCATTTAGTGCGCCCATGTACTACATACATAAAGTTTAACAAAAATAAATAAATTAAATTTCGCACGTATCTGAAACTACTTTTCCGCTTTATAATATTAGTATAGATACAACCACTGTGAAAAGTACCTTATCCTTCTTTTACTATAACACTTATTCAACTGTCTGATGTTTTAATAATAAAATACATCAGTTTTTCTGAAATTCTAAACTTTGAATGGCTCTCCTAAACATTTATTTTTTTGTCGCTTATTATTACTATTTCCTCTTAATTGTCGATATGTAGGTAGCTATAATTTTCGGACCGTGGGGTCTTTGTACTCACAGCCTTTTCAAAGAATTTTCGATAACGCTGATTGACGCTTCTCGTGACCCAAGGGCTAGCTAGCTAGCAATTACTTTGGTCAGAAGCTGAGCATTGATACATATTATACCACATGGCAATGGTGGCAGCCTCTTGGGTACATAGTAATGTACCCAAGAGGCTGCCAAATAAAAAAATTCGTCCGCAACGTTGTCGGCTAGTAAGCCGACAACGTTGCGGACGAATTTTTTTATGCTTTATTTTAGTTTTAATTAAGGTTTGATTAGATTATATTATAATAAAGCACCGTATTTGTTATTATATATGTTACTCGTTGTTTCGATAATTTATGACATTTTATTTACTTTTACACCTACCTCATTGTGGCCTTTTTATAACCCAAAGGTTGAACTGGTAGAGAATGCCTTGTTGCATTTAGTGCGCCCATGTACTACCCGTGTAGGCCCGTTGGTATAGTGGGCAGTGGTCCTGACTGCTATGCGCAAGGTCGTGGGTTCGATTCCCACCTAGGACAAATGTTTGTGTGATGAGCACGGTCATTTGTTCTTTGTCTGGGTGTAATTTATCTATAATATGTATGTATTTAAAAATATATATGTATGTTTATCAGTTGTCTAGTATCCATATCACAAGCTCTGCTTAGTTTGGGACTAGATGGCGTTGTGTGAAAAGTTGTGGAATATTATTATTATTATATTATTATTATTATACATAAAGTTTAACAAAAATAAATAAATTAAATTTCGCACGTATCTGAAACTACTGAACGGATTTTCATGTAGTTTTCTTTGTTTCACAGAAATACATAATAGTGATTCTTAATCTTTTCTTTTAAAAATACACACATCATCAACGTCTAGGGATATTTTGTATAAAGTTCTTAAATTCAAAAAATACCGGCCAGTTTTAAATTATTTTGAAGAAAGCTTCTTTTGTAAACCTTTTTGAAAGATTCTAAATTTGAATTTGAAAAAATAAATTAAAAACAAAAGATTTACGAGGCATAATGGTAGCGAAGTCCGAAGGTTTCATTTACCTACAGTAGGTTTTGGCTATTTTTTTGCGTCAAATTTAATTTTTATAACAAGTTATCGGTTAATTTCGAATTAATGTTATTGTGTGCATCATGCAGCGGCGCCATTTAACGAGAGTGGAAGTGTTCATGGCAGTAGGCATGCTCCAAGCTGGGGCTACCCAACGGTAAATTGCTGAGGAGATTGGAACAAGACAAAACATGATATCATGATATAGGTTATGGTCACATTATCGTGTTACTGGTGAATTGGCTGAAAGACACTCAGCCGGGAAGCGCATAACCACTCAACGACAAGACCGATTTTTGCAAGTTGCCGCGAGAAGACAACCAAATGTTACGGCTATGCAGTTGGTTCAGAGGCTCCAGTCAGAGCACCAGTTGCTTGTGAGTGACCAAACTGTGAGGAGAAGGCTGCATGAAGTTAACCTTCATGCTCGCAGACCGCTTCATACTCCAGCACTACGCCGAGGAAATCGTGGACGACGACTAGAGTGGGCTCAAGAACATTTGCTCTGGGAAGATAACCAGTGGTCTGTAGTGCTGTTTACCGATGAGTCCCGGTTCGGTTTCCATCCTGATACACGTAGAGTACGTGTTTGGCGAGTTTCTGGTCGTGAGAGCCGTCTGCAACATTCTCAGGAAGTCCATTCCTACCATGGCGGGACAATTATGGTTTGGGCGGGAATTCGTGTTGGTGGAAAAACAGACCTCGTTTGGATCAGAAACACCATGACGGCTGAAAAATACCGTAACGAGGTGCTAGTACCAATAATCTACCACCATCGACTACAAATGGGCCAAGAATTCACGCTCATGCACGATAACGCCCGTCTGCACACAGCGAGAGTGGTGACGATCTGGTTGCAGGAGCATGACGTATCGGTCTTAGGGTCGCCCGCTCAATCGCCTGACCTAAACCCCATACATAGAACCCGCGTGGGACATGCTCCAAAGAAGGGCTTTGAGGAATTTCCCTGCAAACATTGCGACGGAAGAGCAACTTATTTTGCATCTTAGCCGGACCTGGGACAATATACCGCAGCAAGACTTGGATAACTTAATCCAAAGCATGAAAAACCGTTGCAGGACCGTTATTAACGTCATGAGTGGTTTTACTGACTACTGATTAATTTTTCCTGATTTTTCAGTTTTTCTTGAGAAACACATTCATTGTTAGTTTTACCATTATTTCACGTTTTTTCTTTATTTGAATAAAAATTTGTTTACGCAAAAAATAGTTTTCTTATATTCTGGAGTGTAGTCTGATAAATGGGATTTATAAAAATATATGCACGTTGTATGTTATTTTTAATAAATTTTGAGTAAATTGAGTAAATCCAAAATATCCCTTGACAGTGTTGATGTGTGTATCTTAAAAGCCTATAGCTCCTTTTAAAACTAATTTACAATCTGTCTCTTAATAGTTTAGAATATTTAGATTTTTATGTGGTGTAAAATATGTTAAATTTCATGCGGATAAAGACACAGGTAAAACTAGTTAATAAATAAATTACAACAAACTTCAACCGGCCAAGTAGAACTTGTTTATAATAAGCTTACTAAGAAATTTATTAGAAAACAAAGGTTTTATTTAATTTTACTCGTTGTTTACAAGCAGTAATAAAAGCGTTTATTTAAAAAAAAGGTATAAAACAAATACGTTGTCTGTTGCGTTTCTTTCTTCAGTTCCTTTTTAAATAACACAACGGATTTTGATTCGGTTCTTTGGAATAGGAAGAGCAATAAACGAGAAATGTTTGTGTATAACAAAACCCATATAGTTTGAAGAAGCATAGCTGTTTAACGACCTACCAAATGACATAAAAGATGTTATAATATTAAGTCATTCAAATTGAAACTAAAAAAATAATGTTTGTAATATGGTAACAGCAACCTCGCAGCGTAACACGAGTTTTCTTTTGTTATTATATAAATATGTATTAATATATTACTATTACTACTTATACAACATGTAACGGAAAGGGTATATACATACCAAGGGCACGGCTTCTTTGGATGATATCAAACGATATTGGAAGGGTTTCAACTCAAAATAAAATACTCTAAAAATTGATACCAAATTTTCGGTTTCGTAAGTTTCTTAAATTGAAATCATAACAAACGTGTCATCGCACTACGTAGGTCAATAACTTTCCACGTTACTTGCAAATATCACGATAAATCTCTTCCGTAATTATGTGCGCCTAGTACTGTAGTAGCCTACCGTACAGGCGGTGTTCTTTTGTCGGTCTCATTACTTCCGAACATGTAGAGTTATGTAAGAACATGTAGTTTTTTAATCCTATATTAAAAAACCCTTCCAATATCGTTTGATATTACCCAAAGAAGCCGTGCCCTTGGTATGTATATACCCTTTCCGTTACACGTTGTATATATTAATTACTAGCTGCCCTTTACCTTAGTAACGCGACTTTTTAATATTCTACATACCTAGTCCTGACAATATGTTGTCGCAACGACGGCAGGCAATAAGGTTGGTCGCTGGGAATATTCTACTGAGATACCATTGCCCCGTAACGTAAAGGCACCTAAAGGAACAGAGTGAGTGTTTAGTAGAAGTCTGACACTCCCTTCCACTCCACCCAGAGAGGGAGGAGACATTTGATGATTTTGACGGGACGTGGATTCTACAATATATCAAAGCTGAAGAGTCTTAATTGTTCATTTATTATTTATTTACTTACTAGCTGTGCCCGCGACTTCGTCCGCGCGGAATAGTGACTTTCGGCAGCATTTTTAATTTTTTAGGCTAATGATTTTGAAAACAAAACTCATACATAATTTGAATGTCGTATTTATTAATATCTAATCAAAAGTAAAAAAAAATAAGTTTCAAGTTTCTAGCTTTAAAAATGACGCAATTTTCATTCAAACTTTCATCCCCTATTTCAACCGCTGACAGCCCTTTTTTCGCAATAAAAAGTAGCCTATGTCGGTCGGAAAATCGGTTCAGTAGTTTAGGCGTGATTGCGTAACACACAGGCAGACAGAGTTACTTTCGCGTTTATAATATTAGTAAGGATTTATTCATTATTTATTTATTTTAGAGAAAAACAAACAGTAACATAGTACATGGTTATAATGAGATTTAACATTATAATTATCTTACTCTTACTTAATGTTATAAATGCGAAAGTTTGTGAGGCTGGATGGATGGATGTATGGATGTATGTTTGTTACTCTTTCACGCAAAAACTACCCAACGGATCGGAATGAAATTTGGTAAGTAGATAGTTGACATCCTGGAATAATACATAGGCTACTTTTTATCCCGGAATTCTCACGGGATCGGGATTTACGCGGGAAATCTATCCCACAGAAACGAAGTTGCGGGGAGAAGCTAGTGCTTAATAATCTAAAATTACAGTTAATAATGTGTGATGTTTAATATATAAAATATAAAAAGGTTTCATTATCCAGGCACAAATATACAACGTGTAACGGAAAGGGTATATATATACCAAGGGCACGGCTTCTTTGGGTGATATCAAACGATATTGGAAGGGTTTTTTAATCCTATCTCTACATGTTCGGAAGTAATGAAAATTTTTAATTCATTGATACCAGAAACCGAACTTTTCAAATTGAAATAAGCACATCACAGAAGAGATTTATCGTGATATTTGCAAGTAACATGGAAAGTTATTGACCTGCGTAGTGCGGTGACACGATTGTTATGATTTCAATTTAAGAAACTTACGAAACCGAAAATTTGGTATCTTTTTTTAGAGTATTTTATTTTGAGTTGAAACCCTTCCAATATCGTTTGATATCATACAAAGAAGCCGTGCCCTTGGTATGTATATAGCCTTTCCGTTACACGTTGTATACGAGTACACATTATATCATACAGTCGACTGTCGATCCTTAACCGACTGTTTTATTTATAATCGCTTATCTATACGCAACGATCCTTAGGCGCTGAATAAAAAAAATAAAATAATGAATAAAACACGAGCGAGGATAGTAAGCGAACAGGAAGCTAAAACCCGGGTGAGGGACCAGACGCGTACTTAGTTCCCTATAAATCATCCGATATTTATTGCAAACTAGCGATCCGCCCTGGTTTAATATAGCTGCAAGTATACGCAAAACTTCCTCGTTTATCACTCCAACTATTAAAGAAAACTGCAGTATCAAAATGTGTTGTATGGTTTTAAATAAGTAAGTGGAAGAGGCTGATTGGCATCGAACCACTTTTTTTTTTTTATCGGCATACATACACAAATAACATTGGCCGAGAAACACTGGTGCCTGTGGTAGGTGACAAAACCTGTATTACAGGTTACCAGAATTCCACCTCGCAGAAAATGTTTTACACAAAATCATTGTATGATACCAATACTAAAATACAAGGTAAGCAAGCAAATTAAAATACAATAGGAAATTTAAAAGAGATTAGTGCCGTTACAAACTCTGGCCGAATCAACGCTCCAGAGCCTTGATTATTGTCAACGTGTTGCAAGCGTATCGGTTTTCTATCGGCTTCATCTCGGAATTGCAAAATATAATTCTACCTATAGTTCTATCGTCGGGCTACAAGACCAATACATATATATGGTGGACATGGACATACCACCCATTCACTCAAAACGTTTTGGGAATACTTTATTGTGCGTACAGTTGTGGAATTCCCTGCGAGAAATTATGCCCCTATAATGAGATGCTCACCCATCCATGGGCTGACCTCGACAAGCGGTGCTTAACTTTGAAGATCAACCCATACGGTCGTTATATTTAAGCTATGAGCACCAAGGAGTACAGTTGAATGTAATTTGAAAATATTTAAATAGGTATTCGAGTTTCAGATTCGAGTTTCAAAACGATGTTTCGATAAAAGCACCATTGGTACGAGTCTTATCCTAATATTGTGAGAAGAATTCACACATTTTATAATTCTACATTTGGTCGAATCGAAATGAACATAAAAGGGGACCAACTGATTGCTATTTATTGGAACTGTTCCAATTTCGAATTTCGAACAATAGACATTCGACTGTTTTTTTTTCTACATTTTGTAAGCTTTCCAGTAACAAAGGATTAATCTAGCCTACACAATTGGCTATAGTATACAAAATGTATATTTTGCGTTGGACTCCGGGCAGTAAGCTTCTCTTCCACAGAATTGATTCTATTGTAGTATATATGTACATATATTTTTTATGAAATATAGACGAATCAACGAAAATAATATTTATATGGCGATGGCGGGAGTCTTGCAAACGCCTAGTTAAGAAAATCAAGACAAGAGTGGAGCAACGCTCGAGGTCGGTTCTGACTAAGATTTCTTTGTTTCTGGACAAAAGTTTTTTTTGACTCAACAGTCAGAAAACGGATACTTACTATTATTTGCATTCGGTTAGGCTTGAAGCCCCAAAATAGCTAGCATACGCAATACGTATAAAATTTCCTACTTTTACATAACCAAAGTCACTGAGAAAACTTAGTTTTACATTTTTAGCACAATAATTTGTACGAGCCATTTCCATACCAACTTACCGCGTGTCTATACAAGGGATAAAGACAAAGGCAGGAACAGACTAACTTCGAAAATAATTAATTTTCAACACATTACCGACCGTTTTGGAGCACGTGTTACTAGTCTCTCAACACTCTTAATCGTCTCATTAGTAAATTCTCTCACCTATTTAAATTGTATTCTTATTTTGAAAGCAGTTAATCAATTCTCAAACATGTGACATCTACCAATCAGCACTCGGGTACTGCGGTTTGCAACCCAATCGCATTAAGGGGTTTTGTTAAAAGGGAAAGGCTAACTAATAACATATTTTCGGATATAAAATTCGTTAAATTGTTGAGCTCAGTGTTTTCGGTGGGAAAATCATGAAATGACTAACCCAACTCTGGGTGGAGTGGAAGGAAGTATCAGACCTCTACTGACCCAAAACCCACCCTATTACTTTAGTTACTCTAGATTTCTGGGGCCACAGCATGTCATTAAAACATTACCTGGACTTCGTCATTGTTGCTGACTGCCTTTTGAGGCATGACTAAAAACACGACGCGCTGTTGCTTCGGAATCGTTGAGCTCCTTAAATAATAAATTGAGCTACACGATAACTGAAAAATACTTACACTGTGTAAAGGGGTAGGTCTACTCAAATCCTACATGTTTCTTATATGCATCATCTAGTTTTAATTATCGAAAAATAATTATGTATGAAAGTGTTATATGTAAACAATATGTAAATAAACATCATTTATCGTGTAGACCAGTACAAAATGAATGGAATTGAAAAGAAACTGACCTCTAAGTTTGTTACGGAAGCGAGCTAGAGAATCTAGTTTAAACGGACCAAAAATATTGACGCAATGTAATTTTTAATCTATTTCTGAACAACCACTTATAAGTAGTTTTAAAGAATAAGCGCCTGTTTGTATTATTATACAAAGACACAATGTTCGACAGAAGTTTTTTTTTTTTTTTAATAGTGGTGTAACGAGCCATAAATCAATAAAACGTTAAAGTATGCTCATTACAGCATACGTTAATATAATTACATATACCTTAGGGTATTGGTTTTAGATAAGATTACAAGAGATACTAAAGTCACGAAGTTATTATTGTTTGTAAACAATGCATTACCATAATCTGATAGATTTCGATGCGGACAGCCATATTTACGAGCTTATCGTTACTCATTTTTAATTTCTGAATACAATGGATGTCGTATCTAGATGAAAAATGTACCGGAATCTGAGCACTTGCCGCCCTTTGTCATACTTATAACGGTAGATCTCAATAATGTGTCTGTCAGTAGATAACTATGTATATAATTTATGTCAGCCCTGTCTGTATATCGTTCGAGACATTGTTCAAGAGGGAATTTTACACATATTGTAGGGATTTTTTGATTGTGCGACGAGTGTATAGCTAAGGAGTAGTCTGTGATTCCCGATAGCTATAGGTTACTTCTAAGAAACCGTGCTTCATCTTTGACCACATCATCACTTACCATCAAGTGAGATAGAATAGGTGGTCAAACGCGAGCAAACCAACAATAAAAATTGGCCAAGTGCGAGTCAAACTCGCCCATGAAGGGTTCCGTAGTAACTACGCAAAATAATTTTGTTGTTCATAGTGTTTGTATAAAAAACAAAGTTATATTTGCGGTTTTAGAAAATGTGCTATATCTCAGAAACTACAGACCATATCTCGTTCAAACCAATTTTCATTGAAAGTTTACATTAAGATCTACAGCATTTATTTTATCTAGATTTTTTACTCTATTATTATAGAAGTTAGAGGGGCGGGACGCCCATTTCACCACTTTGGAAGTGTCTATCTCTTAAACGATTGATTTCCGGAAAAAAATATTTTAGAAACCTTAATGTCATTTTCAAAGACCTGTCTATAAATACCACACACGTATAGGTTTGATGAAAAAAATATTTTCAGTTTCAGTTCCATGTATGGGGGGCAACCCTTTATTTTATATTTTTTTTATTTTTGCATAAGAATCGGTAAGCTGTTCATAGAATACATCTATCTACCGAGTTTCACATGGGACGGACGGACAGACAGACATGACGAAACTATAAGGGTTCTGTTTTTTGTCATTCGGCTAGGGAACCCTAAAAAGTAGTCTATGTGTTCTATGTTTTATACAGAACTCTTAAGCAGTTTTTTCTATTATTCACAAACATTCAATCTTTTATAATAATATCATAAGGATAAAATTGGAAAAACTACGTGACCTACATGATAAATGACTAATGCTTGCACTGTTTGGACAAGTTCAGTCAAATCTGTGTGTTTCTTTCCTCAAAAGAACACTACAATCATATGCCTGCATGGTTGTCATATGATTTGAACAGTATGGATCGTATGGACTTTAAAAGAGACCTCTAAGTTTGTTTCAGTGTTTCGTCTTATAGTGAGCTAAGAAGCAACGGTCATTACTTGTAATTAAAAAAACAACTAGTTAAAAGTGGTACGAACAATCTGCAAAATAAGTATAAAAATTATTTAATTTATGGTAGGATTACTAGATTTAGAAGGCAAAGCTAAAATAAATGATTAGGTTTAAGCGGTAATGAGCGTGCAAGTTCTGCTATCTAATTATTATTTCTGTGTTCCCAATTTAACATCTAAATCAAATACATGGTGTTTATGAAAAGTGAATTTTAAACTACTACAAGATAAAGTTCAGTTTAGGCTATAACTTCGAGAGATGGAGGATGCGACCGCAAACTGACACGGCTGGGTTGATTTTGGAAAACGCTAACATGCCCCGCACCCCAGCTTGAAGTGACGAAGAGAGACACCGTGTGGTTTTAGTCAGTAGGTGTCTGATATATCCCTCCGTTGACTAGAATTACTTGTACTATTAAGTATTCTGTGACAATACGGAGGATTATAACACTTGAAAAATTTGGCCAAGTGCGAGTTTTTTTTTGCATAAAAATCGGAAAGCGGTTTACAAAATACATCTATCTACCAAGTTTCAACTCTGCAGTCTTCATAGTTTGGGAATAAAATGGCTGTGATATACGGACGGACAGACAGACATGACGAATCGATAAGGGTTCCGTTTTTTGCCATTTGGCTACGAAACCCTAAAAATGGGCTAAGAAGTCAAACATATTCATGATTTTTAAAAATATACTAATACAAATTCTAAAATAAACATATTTTGCACTTTTGTACACAGAAATTTGTGTCAAAATAAATAAAATAATGTTTTATTGACATAAAATTATCAATGTTATATTTTCATTTGAAGCTCCGACTCCTGAGCTAGATAACAACCTGTGTTATAAGAATCAGTGTCTGCACCCGATTATTATGTCTTACTTCTTATCTTACTAATATATATATATATATATATAAATGCGAAAGTCTGTGAGGATGGATGTGTAGATGTGTGGATGTTTATTACTCTTTCACGCAAAAACTGCTAAACGGATCTGAATGAAATTTAGATAGTAGATAGTTCACATCCTGGAAAAACAAAGGCTACTTTTTATCCCGAAATTCCTACGGGATCGGGCTTTACGCGGGAAAACCCTCCCACGCGGACGAAATCGCGGGCAGAGGCTAGTATAACATAAAATAAATTTAAAAAAATGTTGACATTACCGCATGCTTCGATGTGTATAACATTATGCGCTTGAGGTGGTTCAAGTGTAAGTATCAATAACTTAAAACAGAATCATCGCCGGAAAATATACTTTCTAACGAAAATCACCGTATCGAAATCGGTTCACCCATTTAGAAGCTACGGTGCCACAGACAGACATGTCTGTGTGTACACACGTAACACCGAGGGGTGTTTTTGAGTCAGTGGTTAAAATGAGTTATTCGGTACGTTTTTGTAAGCATAGGTCGACAAAATGTATCCATCATAAAGAGGCAATTTGTAACTTGTTTTCATGTTATTTGTTAAGATGAAAAGTTTGCCGTTTAAGTTATTCCTAACTTATTATTGGGTACATTTTTACTGAGAAAATAACTTTTTGGCACGTGGATTTTTATTGATGTCATGGGATTTGACAATTGTTAGGGAAACGGAACTAAATACAAGTTTGGGAAATCTTAGAGGAAGAAAGTTGTTGTTACTTTCAGGACAATACCATGAAAACTAATGATACTTATAAACAGTTGTGTATTGTTATTTATAGGGTTCCATAGCTGGATGGCAGAAAACGAGACCCTTATAGATTGGTCATGTCTGTCTGTCCGTCCGTATGTCACAGCCGCTTTATTCTTAAACTATTAAAACTACACAGTTGAAACTTGGTAGGTAAATGTAATCTGTGAACAGCTTTACGATTTTTACACAAAAAAAATAAGGGGGCCTCCGCATACATGATAGTAAAACTAAAAAAAAAATATCAAACCTATACGTGAGTGGTGTCTATACAACGTGTAACGGAAACCCCATATCTATACAAAGCGGCTGAAGACAATATCTGGTATAGAGTCTCTATGGACAGTTTCAGCTCAAAATAAGTTACTCAAAGAATTTATACCAAATTATCGGTATCATATGTTTCTTGAATACCAATCATAACAAACGTGTCACAGCACTACGAGGGTAGATAACTTTCCACGTCACTTGCCAATAGGCAATAACACGGTGATCCTCTTCGTTCTTCTTAATTTGAAAATTCTGCCTCTGGTATCAATGTATTGAAATTTCTATTATACTTCACACATGTAGACATAGGATTACAAAACCCTTACCATATCGTTTATTATCATCCAAAGGAGCCGTGCACTTGGTATGTATAAATCCTTTAAATTACACGTAGTAGATAGGTATTAAAAACAACTTGATTTTAAGATTCGTAAAACCATATTTTATCAAAGTCAATCGTTTCAAAGATAGGCGCTTCCAAAGTAGTAAATGTATCCTTTAACTTTTGAAAAAGGAGAGCGAAAGATCTAAAAATATGGTGATCTCAATAAAAACTTTCAACGACAATTGACTTGAACGAGATAAAGCGAGCAGTGTTGTTGTTGAGATATAGTACATTTACTATAATCTATGGTCGCTAGTACGGAACCCTTTATGGGCGAAAGTTTAAAATATTTTGCGTATAATTAAAAGCAAATCTACACACTTTGTTTCATGTGTGACTGTTCGTTGTTTCACGAACACGTCACAGTTGAGCAATGGATCGATGAGATTTTTGTTGTAGAAAGTTGAAGGTTGTTGTCCCTAATTCTCACGGGATAGGGATTTCCGTGGGATTGATATGTTTTTTATTGATAATAGGTTCGCGTTTGACCACCATCTCACCTGATGGTAAGTGATGATGTGGTCGAAGATGGAGCACGCTTATCTAGAAGTAACCTATTCACTCTTGACTTGAAGACCCCTAGGTTATAGCTATCGGGAAACACAGACTCCGGCAGGGAATTCCACTCCTTAGCCGTACGCACAATGAAAGTATGCACGATAATACGACATAGTACCGTTATTATATAAAAATATATTAGTAAGTTTATACAACGTGTAAAAGAGTGCAATACCTCAGACACCAAATTAGACTATTAAATTATAAGTCTAAAACAATATCCGTAACTAAATAAATTGAAACCAAACCTAGGCATTTTTTTATAAAACAGTTATCCTTACTAAACGCAAAACGTGTGTGCGTCATACAATATCCTTACGCAGACGCATACACTCATGCAATGTTAGCGGCCGACGCGACACGCACACAATTTCCTTGAATTAAGGATTGTATTAATTTGTCATGATACTGTTTCCATTTTAAGTTGAATGAAAGATTTTTCCATCAAAATTTAATAACTATTTTTTATGACGGAAATCAATTCATAAGCCGATTCTGAATCAACTATGTACTTTCAGGAATTGCGTTTATTCTGTTACACGTTGATACGCACACAGTATATAAGTTTATTTTATGAAGTAATTAATGGTAAAGGAGCATTACCTCTCCCTATAACTTTTCCCCTTCTTTCTCAATTATACATGTAATATTCATTAGTATATGATTTTTGTATTGTATGTACTATGTATGTATTTTATACTAGCAGTTGCTCGCGACTTCGTTCGCGTGGGAAGTTATTAATAACTTCCCGATCCCGTGGGGATTTCGCAAAATCGTCTTAGCGAGTATCTACGTACTAAAAGGACACTCCATGCAAAATTTGAGAGCCCTACTACTTGTAATTTCTGAGATTTCGTGATTAATCAGTGAGTGGTATTTCGCTTTTCAACCGACGACGAAAAAGGAGGAGGTTATCAAGTCGACGCATATATTCTTTTTTAATGTATGATCATCGATTACTCGAAGACGGCTGAACCGATATAAAAAACTCTTATTTTGTTTGAAAGGGTATACTTCGAAATTGGTCCTATTGTCACCAAGTCAGGATCTGATGATGGGATCCTGGAGAAATCGAGGGAACTCTTCAAATATTATAGGCACACCTATAGTGATTCGAGTATTTTTTATAGTAACTTGTGTAGTTGGATTCGAAAAGCACCATTTGCGAAGTGGACCTGATGATGAAAACAACAGATGGCCACTGGAACTACTCACTATATAAGTAGGAATGTATTTCATGTGTTCTGCTTCGATTACTTGAATGTGGTTATTAAGCACAATATGCTCGTCACAATGCATATGTTGAAGTGAAGCTGATAGTGAAGTACCAGGAGAACTCCTCAACAATTAACGGCCCAACATTGGGAAAAGCAATATTTTGTAAATGATTATAAGTAGTTGAAATTTACGCTCTGGAAACTAGGTAAATTACCAACTAAAAAGAGTGAAATAAAAACTTTTTACTTACTTAAGTTATTTTTCACTTTGTAGTGTTTTTTGGGAGTCGGTTTAATTTTTAAAAAAGTTTTTTACATATATAGATTATTATGTTCAATTAATATTATTTATGATGTTTGTACACTGACAGTCCTTAATCTGTGTCTAATCTAATCTGTAAATTCTTTAAGTTTGTCCATCCAAAGGTAGTCTGTAAGAGATTGCCCTGTGCGATAAGACCGCCCATTGTACACTAGTTTTAATGTTTGTATCCATATAAATATTATAAGGTGTACAATAAAGTATATAAATAACCGAACACTTTTCTACTTTATTTCCCCAAATAAAGGTAATATCATATTTTATTCCCTATTGTGTTTTGTTCTTAAATAATGTTTTTCGACCTAACTAAGGTAATTTCTACGCAAATAAAGTCGAAAGACTTTGTGTCTGATATTCTTCTGTTTACCCGCATCGACCGTCAATGGTATACAAATAGCAGCAATTCGGAAAAAATCTTTGCTTAAAGATTCTTCCGCACCTTGTTTCCGAAGGTACGGAGGAAACTTGGTATGTTAAAATGCTCACCCATCCAAGAATTGACCTCGATAAGCGTTTTTAGGGTTCCGTAGCCGAATGGCAAAAACGGAACCCTTATAATTTCGTCATGTTTGTCTCTCCGTCCGTCCGTATGTCACAGCCATTTTATTCCGAAACTATTAGGACTACACATTTGAAACTTGGTAGGTATATGTCAGTGGCGAAGGGTGAAGTTTCATAAAAGGGAAGCCGGACCAAAAAATGCTCACCTTGCTCAAGTGTGATGCGTGAATTCCAGTAACTGTGGCCCTGTGGCTGACTTCGAAATCTTGTAACTTCGTAAATAATTATTTGTTTAATTGAAAATAATAGATTACTATTTATATATTCATATATAAAATAATAGACTAATATTTGCCATATTTTAAAAGGAAAGCCGGTAGGAATAGAGTTGTATGAAGCCTTCGCCACTGGTGGATGTATTCCATGAACCGCTTACCAATTCTTATATAAAAATGAGAACTGAAACTGAAAAAAAATTTTTTTTCATCAAACCTATACGTGTTTGGTGTCTATAGATAGATCTTTGAAAATGACATTAAGGTTTCTAAAATACTTTTTTTCTAAAATCTATCGTTTAAGAGATAGGACACTTAAAAAGTGGTAAAATTGGCTCTCTAACTTCTATGTATAATAATATAGTGAAAAATCTAATTAAAATAAATGATGTAGATCTTATCGTAAAATTTCAACGAAAATTAGTTTGAACGAGATAAAGTCAGTGGTTTCTGAGATATAGCACACTTTCTAAAACCGCAAATATAACTTCGTATTTTATACAAACACTATGAAAAACAAAGTTATTTCGCGTAGTTACTACGGAACCCTTCATGGGCGAGTTTGTCTCGCATTTGGCCAATTTTTTAACCTTAAGGAAGCACCCTTGCGGCTGTTATTATTTAGCCATGACCTCTTCAAAAAGAAAAAGTACAGTAACTGCCAAAAATATGTACTGCCTGTCAATCAGGATTGCCCTAAGTAATATACATGTAAATGTACCAGATTCGTAAATCCCACATGATGGGTCGCTGGAGCGCGCCTTCACACCACACGTGTGTTTCGTTTAGAGTTGTTACTGAGGCCACTTAGCGGAGCCGGAGGCAATGAGTTTGACCTTCTTGGATCCACAGATATTTATTTTTTTCTGTTTCCTATCTTATACAACGTGTAATTTAAAGGGTATATACATACCGAGTGCACGGCTTCTTTGGATGATAACAAACGATATGGCAAGGGTTTTGTAATCCTATGTCTACATGTATGGAGCTTAATAGGAATTTCAATACATTGATACCAGAGACCGAATTTTTCAAATTAAGAAGAACGAAGAGAATTATCGTTTTATTGGCAAGGGACGTGGAAAGTGATGACCCTCATAGTGATGTGAGACGTTTGTTATTATTGGTATTCAAGAAACATATGAAACCGATAATTTGGGGTCAATTTTGTGAGTCACTTATTTTGAGCTGAAACTGCATAGAGACTCCATAACCAAATGTTGTCTTCAGTCCTTTTGGATAGATATGTGGTTTCCGTTACACGTTGTATATTATTATATATTTATAAATAAAAATGAATCGTAGAAATGTCCATATGTACTCGCATAACTACCGAAAGATTGCACCATATTGGTTTTTTTTCTAGCAAGGTTTGTATAAAAGAAAATAAAAACGAAGAGAAAAGAAATATGGCGGGACGAAGTTCACCGGGTCTCCAAGTAAATTATAATAAATAATTTATTTTCAGGCTTCTATGGCCCATAGAATAGAAACTTAAACCTATGTTTGTAACACTCCACATAATCACTAAAGCACAGTATGGTCATGTAGCAATAGTTGTCTGCGGAAGCGACGGAACACAACGCCCTGTAGCCAAAAGTTCTCTGCTATGGTAAGGTCCAAGAGACAAGTTAATACTCGCACAAACTTGTTTCCTGGAATTATATATAAGAAGTTTTTATATATTAAGTTCTTGAAGGTGTTATTGATGGTGTCGATAAAAAAATAGAGTAATAATATTACTAAAAGAATATCCAGGAAGTGGAGGACCTATACAGCTTCGAGCTTCAAATTGACTTGGTAGGTATTAAGCCCAACGGAAGCAATGACATGAAGGTAAGGACTTAAAACTTAGGTTTTGGAGTTTCAACAAGAAGGCACACGATTTTGACATTATTACTCCATTTAATATTATTTTATTTACTAATTGAAAACTCCTTTCACGTTATTTTATGTTATCCTCATTCGTATATCCGTGTGGCTGGGTGCCAACTGAAAACAGTGCTGGGTGTCTTTTGCCCAGAAAATGCTGACTTGGTAACCCTTTCGGTGTGGACATGCTCAGCGCAATTTTACCAAAAAAAGGTTTTAGCTTAGTAGGCCTCTGCTACTGCGGATATAAACGTACAAGATGATCATCTGTGGGAGTTTCACACTTGCGGAGGCGGAAGCGAAATTACATCACAACTCTAATTTTGGGCATACCTGCATTATACGGACTCCCACGGAACCCTTATTTATGAGCTCCTCATTCAGAGGTCGGCGTTTTCAAATTATGCTCGAGTAGACCCCGAACGTATTCATAAAAATGAATGTCATTCATAAAAATGATTATGTCAAAACAATAAGTCACGCCACTGTGTATGTAAAAATTAATATTTAGAGAAATGAAAAGGTTAAAAAGGTTAACCTACAATGTTCCCATATAGTTTAACCAGTATCGATTGTATGGACTTCAAAAGAGTTTGTTTCGGTGATTCTTCTCAGTTAGGAAACACCGGCCTCATCTAGATAAAATTTACGAAAAAAAATTTGTGTAAAAGTGTTATTTAATAACCAATTTGCAAAATATAGATCATTTAATTTCGTCATCAATATCATGACTGTTCGTTAAGCTTTTACACCTAAATCGATGAATAAATATTGAAGATTTTTTTTCTATATAGGTTTGCGTTTGAGCACCGTCTCGCCTGATGGTAAGTGATGATATGGTCGAAGATGAAGCACGCTAGCCTAGAAGTAACATATGCACACTTGATTTAAAAATTCCCAGGTTATAGCTATTAGGAAACACGGACTCCGGCAGAGAATTCCACTCCTTAGCTGTACGCACAGTAAAAGTATTCCTAAAACGTTTTGTGCGTATGGGTCGGATTTCAACCATGGGGCATCATTTAGATGTAGATTACATTACGTATTGATAAAAATGAAACAAGTTAATCATCACTTGCCAGGGTCGGTCCGCGACGGTGACTATCTTTACATGTCGAAAATCTCCGTACCTCAGGAAACACGTCCTTCTCCCGTTACCGTAGCTTTCTACTAAGCTGAGCACTAAGTAAAACACCGACTTGAAAAAATAAAACCCTGACCTACGACATTATGTATCCGTCTATAGTTTTCCTTGTTCATTTTAATAAACGGAGGACCGGTTTTACAAAGTCTGAATAAGCGAAGTGGCAATAGCCTAATTGATAAGATATCGGCTTTGTCGAGAATCCACTCCAGACACAAGCATATTTAGCTTAGTTGGAGGGGTTAACAAGATTGTTACTAATGTGAATTCTAACCACATTGCTAGCTCTCTTAAAATTATTTCTATTAAATTCGAAATTTTATTCGAAAATAAATTAAATTAAATAAATTAAATTCGAAAACGGAATATAATTTCTATGAAATATCAGCCTAGTAAATTAACGGGACCTTAATTGAGGGAGGTGAAACAGGCCCTAAGACAATTAACGTAGTAACCGATGACGTCAGCCACAATTGAACCCAGAAATTCCCCAGCCATTTTGTAGCTGGCAACAATTTTAAAGCCACGATCAATCACTGATTCCCAATGCTAATTCAACAAACATACATATTTGCATGTAGCAACACTGTGCTGCGGGTCTAAACGACGTTAATTGTCAAACGTTAGGGTTGCCACACTTCATTACCGTTTGTTGTGTGCTCATCAGGCGCATATATTACAGTCAACATGATCGATGGTTGGGTATTAGTCGAAAAGGCGAACTAAAGTGAGTCATTACGCTTGCTCGACGTAGAGTTGCCCAATGATATGGTGTGGTTGGTACACTTGGTTGGTACCTACTGTATCTGTGGTTTACAACACTAAGCCGCGTAATCTGCTTTAAATCAAGGCAACGCGTGGGCGGTCGATAATGATGTATTTTTAACAGGAACTGCGTAATAACACAAGTGTTTTACGTCGGTTTTAATAGTAGCCTTAAGGCTGCGTTTCCATCAGAGATGTGCGAGGATGCGTAGCGAGGGATGTGTTTGTAAAGAACCAATAGAATCGCTTCATTTACCTCGCCTCGGTCAGCACAGCTCTTGTGGAAACGGCTCAGCGGAGCTAGATTTTTGCGCATACAAAACAAGCGAGGGATGTGTGCGAGGGATGTGTGCGAGAGATGTGTTGCGAGGGATGTGTTGCGAGGAATATGTGTTGAGAAGGATGTGTTGCGAGGTTTGCGCATACTCGCACCACACATTAATGCGCATTTTCACAGCTCCGCTACACATCCTCGTAGGCACATTTTCATCGCACAGCTTTGGTGGAAACCCCCACCCATTTTCACAGCACAGCTAGACATCCTCGCACGACACATTTCCATCGCACATCTCTGGTGGAAACGCAGCCTAATAGTTGCTGTTTTCACAATCCGATTTTTGACGTAACTTGTCAAAATGAGGACTTCTGTTATTTCCATACATAACTACGCGTTTTATGATGTTTTTTTTTTAATCTGTCAAGTGTTGTCACTGTCATGTTTCAAATTAAATAAGATTGATGATAAGTCGTTACGATGTGTTAATACCGGACAACGACAAAGCTAATTAATGAAATTGCTCTGTTGATCATTCTTTATTCAAAACATCGTAATTTGCGGTTTATGCATGATCACTTCAATTGCTTACTGAGGTATTAATCCATTCAACCCAGCTCAATAATCTTGGTTAAAACTGCTACTTGGAATTTTGAGTCCCGATCTATATCTTTAATAATTAATTTTCTGTGACAGATAAGTGCTCATAGTTCTCTCATTATTTATGCAAATGTCCAGATATTTCAATTCGCATATAAAATGGAATGTGCTTTTAAATTCCTTGGATAGGTATCAAATTCTTTATAAGCACTAAAATCCATCACGCTCATCCGTTTGGTTTTTCCAGAGTTGGAACAAAGGTATTTCGCAGTCTAATGGTTTGTGATAAAAAATCTTTTTCAGATCTTGTTTTAACAATTTCGGTATGAATATTTGACTAGTCACTGTGGTCAGACACGATTAAGATTAATAGAAAGAACAGCAGATATATTCAATTTACATAATATAATACAAAAACCGGTAATGTGGGTGTCCGATTCACAGGTACAGGAAGCGTTCCGTACCATACACCGAGAAAATCGCCATTTATTTTGGCAAGCTGCTGGAAATTTTACACATCTTCCCAAAAGCCTGTGCTTCGTCTAGCCTATGTAACTCTCCAGGCTCTTAACTATCTCCATACCAAAAATCACAACGGTAGGCTTAGTATGAGTTAGCAATACTATAATCGTTTTGGAAAACTATAGCTTTGTTTCTTTCACAGTGTGAATGAAACAAAGCGATAGTTTTTGAAAACGACAAAAATATTTCAAACTCATACTAAGCCCACTGTCCATGCTCCGTTTTGATGGCATGCGTTACAATGCCACGTAAAGTAATATAGTGTTTCCGTCCAGAAACCTTCTCGACATCATCAGAAGATCCTGCCAAAGTTTCATCACAATCTGATAGATGGGTAAAGAACGCATATAGGACAGACATACAAACACTTCTTATTTGTTTATATGTAGGAAGAAGTTATGATGCGGAGTCCAAAAAGAGTTTTTTTTTTGTAATTACTATTTTTTTGTAATAATACTTAATCATTGCCTCAACGAGCAATCAGCAGCATTGACGGGGGCCCCATTAGGGCCATTGCCTGCCGAAGTTACGGAAATATTCTAACGAGATATCGCGGCCCCCGAACGCAAGGGTAACTGAAGGAGCAGGGTGGGTTTTTAGTCAGTAGAAGTCTGACATTCCCTTCCGCTCCACCCACAGCGGGAGGAGTCATTTGAGGATTTTCCCAGCCAGAAACCCATGGTAGGGCTTCCAATCCCGGAATACCGAGATCTCGGTATTGCGGGATCCCGCGTCATTGTCTAATACCGCGTGATGCGGGATTACGTGCGCGGGATCCGCGTGATTTGCGGGACTGAAAAAAGCATGCATGCGACCTCTCGCGAGCGCGATGGCTCGGTGACTTGGCGGCCGGCAGTGTTGCAAACAACGCGGGGGCCGATGTCACCCGTTTTTCACAGCTTAAGTAGCCTAATAAAGCCGAATTTCAGTCAGTGATAACTTAAGTATGTAGCCTAAAATATCAGTAAAGTTTTTTATTCAGTATTTATTACTTTTTTTGTGAAGAATAAACGGTGTAATTTGATTGATCTCATACTAATAGTAAAACGTAAATAAATGTGGAGTTAGTTGATTAATTCATTGGTTTTTTTGTGACAAATAAACGGTGTAATTTGATTGATCTCATACTAGTAGAAATACTTAAATACATGTGGAGTAAGTAGATTAATTCATTGTTTTTTTTTTGTGATAAATAAACGGCGTAATTTTATTGATCTCATACTAATAGTAGTACTTACGTAAACAAATGTGGAGTTAGTTCATTAATCCGCGAGTTGACAACTTTGTAAAAATTGTTTGAAACGTTTCGAAGCGCTTCATGTGTACTCGTAAAATAATATTTTATTCATCACTTAACCTTTCAATTAAAATATAAGTAATTTATTTATTTATTAAAAAACTATGGCCTGAATCGTGGCATTGTGGTTTTCCTGGCATTTGGCACATAAATGTACTTCGGATATTTTATGATATTTTACTCTATTATGAACGTGAAAAATTATTATCAGTGCTGTGCAGTACCTTGTTGTGGGAATACTACTATAAAAACGCCAACGAAACTATTTATTCATGTCCCTTTAAAAAGAGATATTCGCAAGAAGTGGTTAGAACTTCTGTATCAAATCCATCCAAAGGTTGCCTGTAAAAGATCGCTTTTAGCGATAAGACCGCCCTTTGTATCACCCTTTTTAGTTGTCAAGTCCATATTTGTTTTACTGTTATGGTGTACAATAAAGAATATAATTATCTATATATCTGCTTTTTTAAAAAGACAAAAAAAGGAACTCATCGAACAACTATTACAGGACGATAAGACAAATGAACCAGAAGAGAGAGAGTTAGTTATGAAATGAAATGAAATATTTATTTGTAAATTACTTATAAATAACACTTTTACACGTCATGTTTTTTTGCGTGTTTAGTTTAGTTAGATGAGGCCGGTATTTCCTAACTGACTACTCTGAGAAGAAACACCGAAACAAACTGCCTCTGAGTTTGTCGTCAACGTCTCTTTTAAAGTCCAGACAATTTGTATTTGTATATGAGAAGCATGTAGGTATCATGTCTTTGGTATTCTTTTGAGGAAAATATAACCACGCGAGCGGACCTGTCCAGACAGTGCAAGCAGTTAGTTAGTTATTCTTTTCTTATTTTGTCTTACGCACCAACCAAAGATAACCAGTCAGCTGCCAAAATATTGAACGATGACGTCTCGTTTTCTGATTGGTGTTTCTAATCACGTGACTCACAGATAAAAGTCTCATTTTTCTCAAGGGAAAATAAAATAAATAATTAATAATCTTTTCTTCATTTGTACTATTTTGTGCTTCATATCAATATATTTACATAATTAAATAGTTATTTTAATTTTTTAAACATACTGTCAACTCGCGGATTCATTGTTTTATTTGCCTTATATAAATGTGAATATTTTCAATATGCGGGATCCCGCAAATACCGAGATCCCGCGGGATTGAAAATTCGTAGTCCCGCAAATACCGAGATTGAATTCAGGCTGCGGGATTGGAAGCCCTAACCCAGGGTCGTTTATTAAGGTAGCCGAGATCCTATGTGGATCTATAACATACTCGTAATATAATGGTGGCGGTGGAATAAAACCAACGTTGGATGACAGATAGGGTTTATTTACTTTAACTCAAACACTTGACAGACTTTATCAAACAAAGTTAGAGTGATGTAATATCTATTAGTGGTCCTAGGGATGGACTGCGGGGCTATCCTATCCCTTAACCTCCTAGCTCGCTATTCCTGAGGGCGACGGGGCCTCCGCTCAGTTCAAGCTTAAGACAACAGTAGTGACTGCGGGGCTATCGACCACTGTGCCTTCTTAGCTGCGAATGAATCGTTTCTTTTTTTTTTCTATTTTTTTTTAAGTATGGCCACTCGTAGATCAGCTCACTAAGGCTGTGCGTCTACTTAACCGGTCTGTCCTGTGGTGACCTCTAATAAATTAAAGGCCCCCAGCCAGGGCGTACAAACTAAAATACACTTACATCTAATGACCGCACGCTAAAGGCACTCCCTGTCCCTGTGGAGTACGGGCCTTGGCATAGCGGGGTCATTTGGGGAGGGCAGCAAAGGGACAGGCTGGGTTGTATTTAAGGGAGTATTTATTGCTACTGGCTCAGCATCGTGGGCTGGCTCGTTTGGCAAAGGTCGGGGAGGATTTCCATTACAAGTACGCGGACGTCGCGATGGGCCTCGTCGGCGAGGCCGGAATACGGAACGCGTTTTGTGTGTGTGTTTTCTAAGAGTGCTAGTTTCCCTACTGCTCTCTTGTCGGATGGTAAATGAATCGTTTCTATAAATATAATATTTTTGCCACTCGTAGATCAGCTCACTAAGGCTGTGCGTCTACTTAACCGGTCTGTCCTGTGGTGACCTCTAATAAATTAAAGGCCCCCAGCCAGGGCTTACAAACTAAAATATACTTTCAACTAATGACCGCACGCTAAGGGCACTCCCTGTGGAATACGGGCCTCGGCATAGCGGGGTCATTTGGGGAGGGCAGCAAAAGGACAGGCTGGGTCGTATTTTGAATCGTTTCTCCTTGGTGAGGGCTTATATAGGCGGCTTGACACGTTAGTGTGCGTCTTCATCATGTGATCCTTGTATGTGTTTGTAACTCGTTAACGTTACGACACTTCACACGTCATATGTTAGATGTCACTAGTTACTCTACAGGTACTGTATATACAATCTGATAGATGGCGTAAGGCGTCGTGTTATAATACTCAAAAACCTACATATATGTTTCAAAACGCTCGTCAGAATCGGCTGACATTTGTAGATCTTTCAGTCTTTACGGGTAGTCAGAAGCCGTAATATTAGACACAGGTTTTCCCTAAGGGCACCGTTTGTTGAGATATTGAGATCTTTTCGTCTGATAGGCAGACGCTCCAAGTTAGTCAGCTCGGCAGGTTAGACTAGCTGTCGACAAGAATATAGTTGGGAGAAGGCTAGGTAGACTGTTTTCACGTTTAATTAGGTAGGTATTAAAATAAAATGTACTTTCCTGCTCGAAGTTTCAAAATGTTTTTTACACTCCATATTTTCATTCACACTAATTTGACTTTTAATTAAAAACAAATGTTCCTGCGTACCTATTTGTCAGATTATAAAGCCGCAAATCTCATCAATCATCATAATAATGTACTTATTTGCGATTCATTTCGAAATTCTCATTTAAATAATGTTGATGGCTGACCTTACAGAAATTTCCCGATATCGTTTTGACGGATCTATGGTTCAGTTACCATAAAAAGCGGCAAAGCTTTAGATTTATTTATAAAGCCAGAGATTCAAAGGGAAATACGCCAGTAAAATAAAGATGGCTCTTGCTTCTTAAAAAAGCGGGCAAGTGCAAGTCGGACTCGCGCACGAAGGGTTCCATACCATTGTCAATAAAAAAAATATCACATTTGTTGTATGAGCTCCCATACAACAAATGTGATATTTTTTCCCCTTAAATATTTATTTTTTAGTATCGGATGTTATAGCGGCTACAGAAATACATCATCTATGAAAATTTCTACTGTTTAGCTATTACGGTTCATGAGATACAGTCTGGTGAGAGACAGACAGCGGAGCCTTAGTAATAGGGTCCCGTTTTTACCATTAGGGTACGGAAAGCAAAAAATATTAAGGATTATTAAATTAGATTTTTGAACTTGAGAGGTACGTTGGATTAGATGGATTCTTCGAATATTTGCTATTCAAGATTTCATAAACACGTTTGGCGTAAAAGATAAGAACACCAATTATGGTAGGTTTAACAAATTATATCAACACCAAACGTACGCATAATAAAAATAAACCAATATCAAGTTTTGAAAGGTGAATGTACCTGTCTATATAAAGTTTTTATTACATAATTATTATGTTACGGCTTCCCAAAAAAAGCTTTCAAGATATTTTTGAAGTATTAAAAAAGGATACCGCTTATTAATTACTAGGCAGGTACGCCTCAAGGATTTAGTTCGCAAAAACTCTAATGCGAGAGGACATGACCTTTTTACTAATAGCATCGATTGACGAAAAACTTTTATTAATGAGCTATCGTTCTGCCTTTTCTTCGATCCCGTGAGTTTTTACTTATTTCTCTAAATACACAGGGACATCAAGAAACTAAATAAAGACTAAAAACTACTTACATAATGACTTGTGAGCGATTGTGATATATCCTATCCTACTTAATATTATAAATGCGAAAGTTTGTAAGGACAAATAAATGTTTGTTTGTAACTCTTTGACGCAAAAGCTACTGAACAAATCTGAATAAAATTTGGTATGTAGATAACTCATATCCTGGAAAAACACAGAAGCTTTTACTAGGACTTTTATTCTGAAATTCTCACGTGATCGCGATTTGAAAGCCTCTGACGTGAATAAAGTCGCAGCCAAAAGCTAGTTTATTTATAAACGTTGCCAACAGCTTCAACATTTGACATTTCGTAAACAGATTTATGTGTTCATGTCTTGGTTATTAAATGACTTGGACTAATACAGTCACCAATGGGTACAGTAACCCACATTTCTTCAATAAAATACTTCTTATGAATAAAAATAACAGAATAAAAACAGAGTCAGAACTAATTTCGTGTGACGACACCCATAAGTCATACAAAGTTAACTTACGTTAAACCAACACTTATTGCGAGACAGTGACATACAAACGTATCTCCCACCTTTTTATCTATTACTTCACCCATCGATTTTATTTATTTTTACACACATTGCAGTATTACAGTAACAGTTGTGAAGTAAATATTACAGAAGCGCCGGCCGTCGCTGAAAACCAGGGCTGTGTTAGTGGCACAGCATTATGCTAAGCGATGACCGTTTGCGTGTATGTGACGCATATTTTCTTATTTTCCCCCTTAATTTTTTTTTTTTCATTTTCTTATAGGTCATGTAACAGTGCAAATGAACAATCGTTACCAAAATTTCTTCACCTAAAAGATGGACGCTGACCTGAGATTTGCTGCAATGTGTAGAAGAAAAACACACGATCAGGAGTTGTGGAAAGGTTTGTGGAGGTCAGCTACTGAGGCAAAATCATTTTAACTAATGTCTGAAGTCCAGAGTGAATAAGTTATTTCTAGGTAAGTGTGCTTAATCTTCAACTGCATCATTGCTTACTATCAGGTGAGATGGTGGTCAAACGCGAGCCTAAAAATGATTAAGAGGCAATTTAGTAGTTAATTAATTAGTTAAGTTAAGTTCGTAGATAGGTAACAATCTTAACTCATCGAGATTCCTGAGACCTCGGAGCGCACGAGCATCTTTGACAGCCTGAAAATCTGAAAACAGTACAGTGATACCCCGGACTTACGCGGTAGGTGGGACCGAGAGATGACCGCGTAAGTTGAATTCGCGTAAGTCGGGTTCAAATTTATCATATATGAATATTATTTTCAATCGGGACCAGTGACTAAAACCAACAATAATTTTGAAAGAACCGTAATGAAATTAAGTTTGTTTTAAAATAATTTCGAATCAGTAAAAGTTATTTAAAGGATTCGTTATTAAAGAATCGAGTCGCGCGGTGCTCCAAAAGAAAAATCGCGTAACTCTGAATTCGCGTAAAATGGGGTAGCGTAAGTCGGGGTATTACTGTATTGCCAAGCTAGTGGGTTGTGGAGCTCAGATTGGCAGTTACTTTATGTAAAACACAAGTACTCAACTGCATCCGGTTAGACTGGATGCCTTGGGGTTGGCATCCAGTCTAAAAAAGGCTAAGCAGGTGATGATGATGAATTATTATGATGTATAAACACTCGTTCAGATAAATACGCTTTTTATGAATGAATGAATATCAAACAGGTTTACTATACCTACATTTAAAATTGCCAACGTTTAACATCTTGAAATCACTAATTTATCGTCTTGGAGAATCGTTTCTTAAACAGTCAATAGCTTCTACGTTACACTCTGCCTCTGAATTAATTGTCTTTTTTTAATTACTTACCTTCTTTGAGTAAAGATTTTATTTAAGTAAGAAGATTTATCTTTTAGCAAATAATAAAAAAGAGAAATATTGTCGTTCTTGATCCTGAATCTAATCGGATTAATGTACGGATTAGATAGCACAATAAATCTCTGGAAGTGTAAATGTTGGCACACAGAAATCCTTTTACTTTCGCAAATAAAATAAAGATTTTTATTCTGAAAGATATCCTGCTATTCATTATCTTCTGATCCTTATATTTCTCATTAGTTTATTACTACTTACTTCTTTTCTTACCTGCGACTAACTATATCTTTAGCTTTAGCCCTATATAAAAATGTGCTATGTGATATTTCAGACTATAATCTATCTCCGTGCCAACCCAGAATTTTTCAACCAATTTGGCGTAATTGAGTTACATATTTATACTAATACTAGCTGACCCGCCATGACTTCGTTCGCTTGGTATCTTACCCCTACCCAACCGATACCACTACCCCTATCCTTCCGATACCCTATCCATACCTTACTCTACCCCTACCCTACCCAAACCCTACACTATACTAATATTATAAAGCGAAAAAGTTTGTTTGCTAAAAACGTGCTAATCTTTGAAAGTACTGAGTGGGTTTGGATAAAATTTGGTATGGAAGTAGTTTGAAGCTTGAGAAAGTTATCCTTTTTACCTTACTGCAACAGGAGGGTTATGTTTTTATTGTGATCCACGGGAGCGAAGATCACGACTGCTAGTATATTTTTATCGCTTTTATAGTGATTGTCTCGACTAATTTCTGTCATCGACTTTGGCCGTGGGTTCAGTAGACTTTATCCGAAAGGAAAAAATAAGGCTAATTTCATATAATATTCTATATCATTTTTATTTTTTTATTATTTTTAAATAGCTCAAGATTTGTGAATGTACAGACGCCAGCACATGAAGCTACCCGAAACTGTCAAATTTTCCCAATCAACCTTGAACCTAATTTCTTTAACTATAAAGTTGAAAATCTATTAAAGAAATTTGACAGATTGCTAGTAATGTGAATTCTACCCACCTTTCTAATACTCTTTTAAAAAAGTAAGGAAGAAAATAAAACGAGATCGTTATTTTCTGTGCGGCGGTTTAATTCAAATGCAACCATTTGAATTAAACCGCCAAAGAATCAAATAAATTACACCCAACATTATGGACCATTTAAAACAAGTGGGTCCAAAATAACGCACCGTCCTTTATAATATTTTTAGGGACATTATCAAAGACATCTTACCATTTACTATCTTCGACCCTTTTATTTCTTTTTTATTGCCAACGTTATTTATTTCACGTAAAACAATATATTTTATCTATAACGGCCGATTCTATATTTATTGCCCAATTAGGCACGAATTTGCTTCATCGATTTTAATTTATATATTTCATATAGTTCGGAAAATTGTTTAATAGGCTTTAATATGTATAAGGGTCATTAGTTTAATGTGATGTAGATATCCGGAAATGGTAAACGTAAAAGTAAATGATAGTTGAATATTGGTGATGATATGGTGAATGCTCTCTTCAGCACACAATTTTTAGGGTTCTGTACCCAAAGGGTAAAAACGGGACCTTAGTAATAGGCTCCGCTGTCTAACTGTCTGTCACCAGGCTGTATTTCATGAACCGTAATAGCTAGACAGTTGAAATTTACATAGATGAAGTATTTCCATTGCCGCTATAACAAAAAATACTAAAAAAGAAATAAAATAAACATTAAAGGGGCTCGCAAAAGTAATATTTTGCCGTTTTTAGGGTTCCGTAGCCGAATGGCAAAAAAAACGGAGCCCTTATAGTTTCGACATGTCTGTCCGTCTGTCTGTCTGTCTGCCTGTCCGTCCATCCGTATGTCACAGCCATTTTATTCCGAAACTATTAGGACTATACATGTAAAACTTGGTAGGTAGATGTATTCTGTGAACCGCTTTCCGATTTTAAGAGAAAATTAAAAAAAATATTTAAAATAAAGGGGGCTCCCCATACATGGAACTGAAACTGAAAATATTTTTTTTCATGAAACCTATACGTGTGTGGTATCTATAGACAGGTCTTTAAAAATGACATTATAGTTTCTAGAATGACTTTTTATAAAGTTAATCGTTTAAAAGATATACGCTTCCAAAGTGGTAAAATGTGTAACTAACTAACTTCTATAATAATGAAGTGAAAAATCTAAAAAACCATATGTTGTAGATCTTTATGTAAACTTTCAACCAAAATTGGTTTGAACGAGATCAAGTCTGCAGTTTTTGAGATACAGTATATTTTCGAAAACCGCAAATATAACTTTGTAATTCATACAAATACTATGAAAAACAAAGTATTTGGCATAGTTGTAAAAATTGTAAATAAGCTAGTTTTCAGAAATTTGTAAGGTTTTGGTTTTTTTTTTTCAAATAAATTTTATTTTTTATATTTTTTATTATAGTTACTACGGAACCCTTCATGGGCGAGTCCAACTCGCACTTGGCCAATTTTCTATTTATTGATGGTACTTCCGTACCCTTCGTGCGAATCAACTCGCACTTGGCCGGTTTTTTTTAACTGTTGATAATCTCACCTAATGGTAAGCGATGATGTGAATGGTAAGTAAATGGTAAGCGTAGAAGTAACCTATTTACTCCTGACTTAAAGACCACCAGACTCTGGCAGGGAATGAAACTAATAGTATGAAAATTATATTTATTTTGCAAATTCGTTATTAAATTACAGTTTTCCACGTCATTATTTTCGTAATTTTAAAATAGATCAGGTTGGCGTTTCCTAACTTACTACTTTGAGCCGAAACACCGAAACAAACGCAGAGGTCAAAGTTTCTTTTGAAGTTATCGACTCCATTAATTTGTACTAGTCAACTAAAGAAGTTACTATATTTCTTTGAAGCTACTAGTTATTTCATGAAGCTAACTATAGCCACTGACATTTACACCTACAAACGTTTTTGAATAGATGACCTGAACTCGGTTAAAGGCCTCTTTTTAGGGTTCCGTAGCCGAATGGCAAAAAACGGAACCCTTATAGTTTCGATATGTCTGTCCGTCTGTCTGTCTATCTGTCTGTCTATCCGTCCGTCCGTATGTCACAGCCATTTTTTCCGAAACTATTAAGACTATACATGTGAAACTGACTAGGTAGATGTATTCTGTGAACCGCTTTCAGATTTTAAGAAAAAAATAAAAAAATATTTAAAATAAAGGGGGGTCCCCATACATGGAACTAGAACTGAAAATATTTTTTTTCATGAAACCTACGCGTGTGTGGTATCTATAGACAGGTATTTAAAAATGATATAAGGGTTTCTAAAACCACTTTTTCATAAAGTCAATCATTTCCAAAGTGGTAAAATGTGTGTCCCCCCTCTAACTTCTATAATAATGGAGTGAAAAATCTAAAAAAAATATATGTCTGTAGATCTTAATGTAAACTTTCAACCCAAATTGGTTTGAACGAAATCGGGTCAGCAGTTTTTGAGATACAACATATTTTCTAAAACCGAAAATATAACTTTGTAATTCATACAAACACTATGAAAAACAAAATTATTTAGCGTAGTTGTAAAAATGTAAATAAGCTAGTTTTAAGAAATTTTTAAGGTTTTTTTATTCGTCAAATAAATATACATATTATATTATATTATTATACTTACTACGGAACCCTTCATGGGCGAGTCTGACTCGCACTTGGCCAATATTTTTTTGTTCTGGGTGGGAAAATCATCGAATAACTTCTTCCGCTCTGGGTTGGGAGTGTCAGAGTTCTACTGACTAAAAACCCACCCTGTCTCTTCAGCTGCCCGTAAGTTCCGGGGCCGCGGTATCTTGTTAGTACATTTCCGCAACCCCGGCGGGCAATGGCCTTATGAGGCTCCGTCACAAATGCTGACAGCTCCTTGAGGCGTGCGTGGAACACGACGCGTCGCCGACCCGGGCCTGTTCCTTACCGGTGAGCTACCCCTGCTCATCGTCCATAAGCCCGCGCCTACGGTGGCCGGAGATCGGCCCTCGATCTCCGACGGGTTAGTGTCATTACGCACTGTCGACTAGTCGCGGCGACACGGTCGCTGGCGACTGTGACTTACTACAGTTTAAATAGGTGGATACGCACTTGGTCGTCGGTCGCCCAGGCGACTCGGCGACTCGCCGCGTAGTGGCGACGCACAAGCGACTGCCGGTCGCCGGCGACCAATAGAAGCACGGCTTCAAATGGAAGCATTCACACTGCGAGCAACTGTCGTAACGACCGGACGTCGCGCACAAAAATGGCTCAACCAACGCTTAACGTGCTTTTCTAGGCACTGTGCTTTGGTTGGCGGTGTCACAGAACAGATAAAAGAGGTTAAAAAGAAAATAGTTCCTGATTTGTATGAGAACGCGTGTCGCCGCTTGTCTCCCGCTCTTTAGCTCCACTACAAGCAAGAGGCCCGTTACGTATGCGAATTACGCACACAAATAAATTACACACACTTAAATCGAGAGCTTGCTACTGATTGTAACTCACTGTCGATAAACATGCGCCGTGCATCACGGCCAATCAGGGCAAAGGACGAAACGTCAATGGTTGAAGTGTGGAGGACGCAATGCATGCAGTACATTGTAAGCGGACTTGGTCATTGCATTGATTAAGCGAGTACACATCGGGTAATGTATAATTTTTGTAACTTGTTGCAATAATGTTGTTAATGTTCGGAATTTCATAGTGATCAAAATATTTTTGTTTTTTTTTTTACAAATAAAATTGTAGTTAAATGTTATTTTCGACTTACCGATGGAAAGATATACCTCCTCGCTCTATACTTGCGGTCTAATTTTTTGTTTTACAGGTTATAATTGCACAACACGGCATTTTAAAGCAGAGCTCTGTGTTCCGAAGTATTCCGAAGCGCACTAAACGCGGTGAATGAATTAATCGGTCGAGCTATGATTTTCGTATCATAAATGTGGCGGGCTCGCCACGCCCACATTACCATTCCAAACTTATTCATCTAATCCGTGATACGGGGGTATCACACCGCGATACCCCCGTATCACATCGTCAACTTCCAAACTCCGGACAATTACTGAGAAATTCCTTACAGACAAAACCCAACAACACTGTTTGCCCGACTCTTTTACTTTAAACTTTTTAGTGGCCAGATTTTTGAAAGCTGCTTCTTTACTTTACGTCCGATTTAGAACATGATTTAAATTATTTCGCATTTATGGAACGTTCTTTTCCACAATATGTAAATGTAACGATATCATTAAAAAATACAAGTGAATGTTAGCTATCACGTTATATAATCCCATTAGCGTTTTATAACGCCATAACATGTCGCTAATTAACGTGAAATCGTATATGAATGAACCACACGTCAACACGTTTACCTTACAATCCAACATTACCGTGTCAGAACTCGTTAATTATAACAGGAGTCTAATAATAGGGACAATTGAATCAAGCCTACGAAATGCTGAATTAAATTCAAGACAAAAGACCTGGCTCGTTACCCTGTAGGTACTTTTCTTTCATCAATTTCTCATAAAATTACTAGATATTTTCTCCTCTGACTCTCAATTAACACTGATTCTTTGGTGATTAATGACCCTATTATATTGTTTTGTTGCTTCATTTGCTATTATTGCGGTAATTAAAACCAAACCTGAATATTGAACTGATGTTAATTTAACGAATTCTCTTTGTTTCCAAAGTCTGGATTAATTGGGGATCATGTATTATCGGGTTGCATAAGCTTTATTAAATCAAAGTTATCGAGGTTATAGTATAGATTTGTATGTATATGAAGTATGTTTGTTATTAACAAGAGATTAAGTAATTCAGTGTGTAAAGCGTCAATAGCCTAATAGTTAAGGTGACTGACTGTGATCAAGAGGTCCCAGGTTCGAACCCAACCCATTACACTATTGCCGTGAACCCTCTCTAGGCACAAGTATATTTAGCTTAGTTTGAGAGGTTAACAAGATTGCTAGTAATGTTAATTCTACCCATATATATCACTATTCAGCTTTTAAAATAAATAAAAATCCAGCGTGTGTCGCGTTTGCCGCTGAAAATTAGCGCTATGGCTCTGTCCCTAACATAAATCCCAGCATTATGTTGAGCGTTTCGCTGTAGGCCGTTTTTCGCATATGACGCATAATTTCCCAACCAATAGAAGTCTCTTATTGTTTTTTTTTTTCTACGAACTGCGTCAAGTTAAAGAGCAGTAGCAGCAGCTCAATGGTTACAGGCATGATCTAAGAGTTATAGGTTCTAGGTTCGAGCCCAGCCTGGCAGATTATTCACGTGAGGTAACTGGCATGCCTTAGGACCGAAAAATTCGAAGACATGCAACATTTATCCTACCCCCTTCATCCCCCTTTTACTACCGGTCTACCAGACGTACTGCAGGATACCATCCACACTTGTTCGATATACGTCTTTACGTCGCTTTTCTTCTACATTCAATGTGCGCACAGCCAAGGTGTGGAACTCTCTGCCGGCTTCTGTGTTTCCTGCCACATATTACCCGTCAGCCTTTAAAGCAAGAGTGAATAGGCATTTTCTGGGCTCGCTCGTTCGATCGTAGACCTCATCTTACACTTACCATCAGGTGTGGTTGAGGTCAAGAGCGGGCTCATTCCTATAAAAAGAAAATAAAATTGTCAACCCGGACTGACCCCTATGTGATGGAATACGCAGCCCATGCCCCCTCGTAGAGAGGATGGCCTATACCCGGACTGACCCCTATGTGATGGAATACGCAGCCCATGCCCCCTCGTAGAGAGGATGGCCTATACCCGGACTGACCCCTATGTGATGGAATACGCAGCCCATGCCCCCTCGTAGAGAGGATGGCCTATACCCGGACTGACCCCTATGTGATGGAATACGCAGCCCATGCCCCCTCGTAGAGAGGATGGCCTATATCCTAGCAGTGGAAAGTTTATAAGCTGATTATGTTTTATGCGCCATAGTTGGCACAAATAAATGCTATTTTTAACCGACTTCAAAAAAGGAGGTTTACAATTCGTCTTGATCTTTTTTTCTTCTTTTTTTTTATGTATGTTACCTCATAACTCTGAGGTGGCTGGACCGATTTGGAAAATTCTTTTTTTGTTTGAAAGGGAATTTTTTAGTTGGTCCCATTGTCGTCACGTTTGGATCGGATGATGGGATCATGGAGAAATCGAGGGAACTCTTCAAAAATTATAGGCACACCTATAGCGTTTTGGGTATTTCTTATAGTACCTTGTGCAGTTGCTCTCGAAAAGCACCATTTGAGGAAGTGGAACTGATGCTGAAGACCCCAGATGGTAACCGAAACTACTCAATAATAAGTATTTCGTTGATTGCGATTAGATTTTGAATATGGATGCTAAGCACTTTATGCTCGTCACAATGCATATGGTGAAGTAGAGCTGATGGTGATGTACCAGGAGAATTCCTCAAAAAATAACGGCTCTGCACCGGGAAAAGCAATATTTTGTAAAAGGTGATAAGTAGTTGACATTTTGGCTTTTGTAACTAGATAAATTACAAACCGACCCACTAAAAAGCGTGAAAAAAAACTTTTTAGCAAACAAAACTTTTTATATGGAAGTCGGTTCTATTTTTTGCTAAAAAGTTTCTTTTTTCTTTCCTATCTGGTCACTACGACGGATTTCATGTTGTACAAACGTAGAAAGTTTCATCAAATTCTCTGTCCAAATAATGTAGGAAAAAGGTTCTCTTTCACTAAAAGCCACGTTCAAGTTTCCTCCATATAATGTTTCTGATCAAAGCTACAGCCTACCTGAACGAAGCCTTCACTAACGAATGAACTGGGGCGAAAATGTTTGTAGTTACCAAACAAATATCTAAGAAAGGCGGTTTAGTAAGAACAAACAATTGGAAAATGGCCGATGTATATCACATGGGTTTACACGAAATATATTCGCAAAAGAACCTTTGGTTTATGTGTGTACTATACACAAAATAAACGACGGAGACGTACATGCTGTACGCTGTACGGTTGTAATCGAAAAAATATAAGGCTGCAGAGCATAAACATGAAAGATAAACGTAATACACACTTGTTTATTGAGCGGGAATTCAGGGATACGTAAAAAGTGAATGGAATGAATTCCAAATATATATAGGCTATAACAGATAGGCAGTATAAAACTTTAAGGAGCGGAAACAATATGAAAGTGAAGAATTTTCGAAATAGATGTTACTCAGAATTCAACAGACAAAAATTCAATGTGAACATAAAGCTTTATGATGGGTCCTAAATTTTCATTTCGCTGTCCTATTTCGGAGGCTGCTATATTGAATAGTTCAGAAATATTAATGTCTGTTCAAGTGTCGATATCGTTTTTATGAATTGCGTTCAAAAATAAGTCCTCAATCCACTCATAGTTTTTTATTTATGTTTAGTTCTTTAGAAATTCGTTCTTTTTAAAACACTTTTCGGAGTAATTTCAAAAACATTTCTCGCACTAGTGCTTTTTCATTGATAATAGGCTCGCGTTTGATCACTGTCTCACCTGATGATTGGCGAAGATGTGGTTGTAGATGAAGTACGCTTACCTAGAAGTAGCCTATTCACTCTTAATTTAAAGACCCCTAGGTATAGCTATCAATAAACACAGACTACGGCAGGGAATTCCACTCCTTAGCCGTACGCGCATTGAAAGTATTCCGAAAATGTTTGGTGCATATGGGTGGGATGTCTACCATGTAACGATAGCGCATCACCGTTTGTCTTGTAGTCCGATGATGGAACGGACTTGGCGGAATTAGATTGTGTAATTCCATCGCACACTCTCCGAAATGTAACCGATAGAAAACCGATAGCCTTGCAACTCGTCGTCGATGTTCAAGGCTCTGGAGCTTTGATTCGACCATCACTGTTTGTATCGTAGTCTGATGATGAAACGGGCTTGGTGAAGTTATTTTGTGCAGTTCCATCGCATACTCCTCGAAACGTATCAGATACGATAGAAATCCCATAGGCTGGCAATACATCACCAATGGCTAAGCATAGCCATATGACGTGGCACTGCCGTTAGTCTCTTGGGTAAATCGCCAGCTGACAAGGTTAACAAAGAATTTTTTTATACTTTAACTAGTACTCTCGCGGGGCTTCGCTCCCGTGGATTCTATCACGGTAAAAACATAACTCTCCTTTTTTGCAGTCAGGTAAAAAGTAGCCTATAACCTTCCTCAAGCTTCAAGCTACTTCCATACCAAATTTCATCCAAATCCACCCAGTACTTTCGAAGATTAGCGCGTTCAAGCAAACAAACAAACAAACAAACAAACTAACAAACTTTTCCGCTTTATAATATTAAGTATAGATTTAGTTTGGATTTTATAAACAGTTTGAATTGGGGAACTTCCAGATTGCTCCCAATTTTATCAAATCCGATTGACCATTGAGGGCTTGAATTAGGGTGAATCCTCAAATATCAAGGTGATTCAGCGATTCGCTATTTGAACAAATCAAGTATTTGTATTCAAAAATTATCATTAAAATTATCATAGTGTATTGCAACTGATTTTGAAGACCGCTATTGGCCTATTCATACATCTAGATAATTTCGAATTTTAGATGTTTTAAGGTTCCGTACTCAGAGGGTAAAACGGGACCCAAACGGTACAACACTCAACTAAAAAGTAAAAAATATGTAGTCTCCCAGAGCAAGAGCAGTCATTAGATGATTTTCCCACCAGAAAAAAAAGTGAGTTAAATTAATTTCTCAAATTTTTATAATACTTGTTACCTATTCAACTGACTTTGATATAAAAATATAGGAACATAATATGAAAAGTATACCTTTTCAAACCAAAAAAAGATTTTTTCGTCAAAAAAAACGTGAAGTTTAAAATGATTATAAATAATTGTGAAGTTTATGAAGGTGGATGAATGGATGTTTGTTACTCTTTCACTCAAAAATAGCTGCAGGGATCTGAATGAAATTTTGTCCTGAAATTCCCACCAGATCGGAATTTACACGGGAAATACCTCCCACGCAAACGAAGTCGCGGGCAACAGCTAGTTATTTTATATAATTTTCATCACTGTTCTCAAAATGGTGAAACAAAACATCTTAATATCCGAAGATTCATCCACCAACTCACTCTTGGTCCTCGTGGTGGATTAAGGCCCTTTGCATCTCAGAGAGGGGAGACCTGTCCTAGTACTGGAAACGTTTATAGGTTCCCTAAGGGGTTTTTAGAGTTCCGTAGCCGAATAGCATTAAACGGAACCCTTATAGTTTCGTTATGTCTGTCTGTCTGTCTCTCCGTCCGTCCGTATGTCACAGCCATTTTATTCCGAAACTATTAGGACTATACATGTGAAACTTGGTAAGTAGATGTATTCTGTGAACCGCTTTCCGATTTTAAGAAAAAAAATAATTAAAATAAAGGGGGCTTCCCATACATGGAACTAAAACCGATTTTTTTTTTTCATGAAGCCTATGCGTGTGTGGTATCTGTAGACAGCATAGATAAAATAAATAAGTAGATTTGGTCAACAGACGAAATTATATCGGAACCGTGTGTCTCCAGTTAGGCGCTGGGCGGGGCAACAACTACACATGCAGTTTAATAAAATCAATAGATACGCACTCGCACACACACCCGCATTTCTTAAATCAGAACGTACTATACAATCAATAATAAACCTTATTCCGCCAAGCACAGCGTGTATTTACCATGCACCGTAGAGCTTACCCACACAAAAACATCGGTCGCTATCGTTGTGCTGTGCAAAAGCAATTTATTTTACATATACGCTAGTGATTGACTAAATCGGAAAGTTATCGATTCTTCCATCTATTATTGTACAATCTTTTTTGGGCACCTGAAAATGAACCAAATAAAAAATGGCATGTCCAGAAAATATTACAATAACAATAAACATATTATTAAGAACATAACATTACATAATTATTAAGATCTACCTACTAAGTATTAAGGGCTACCCTGGCGCTTTCGACCTAAATCTTAATATTTAATTATCATAGTGATAGGTCAAATAGAAGTCGATGTTAACTTACATTACGCTCTTGATCGGAACATACCAGCCGTATAGGTTGTATAGAATCCTGAAAAGTTGAATGACTGATTTTATGAATACACTAAATCATGAGAATAGCTTTCAGTAATAAAATAAAATTTAACACACTTCTGCAAAAATCAGTTGTACTCTTAATTTTGGAATTGTCCATCCAAAAAGCCTGCGACTTTTATTTAGAGACTAGAACATTTCTGCGTTGAAGTGAACCGAGCATATTGGTGCTATTTTTTGTAGGGTACCAGTTAGGTGGCATGCCTGTGGCATCAATCCATTCCTTTTTTATGTTACCATCTTTTGGGAAGCTGAAAAGTACGAAAAGCACTTATTTATCATTTACATACATCCTAAGCTACTTCTAAACGTCACCATATAATAAGCATCGCAATAATTACGTAACACACTATAAATCAAGATCTGAATGATTTTGACGTATATTGCTAATCCATTGCTTCATATGTTCGAAATATTGGTCTGCTCAACAACGTAAATACCGCAGTGAGTGTTGTTGATTTAGCATAATGAAACCGATTCCTACTGTAAGTGTGTTACGCAACTATTACCTGCGGGGTAACCGCAGGTAATAGTTTAGTAGGTTATAATAGGTTTTTGTTATAAGAAAAATCCTAGTTAGTAGAGAAATTGTTAAATATATGAAAACAAACACACATCCATGCATAACAAATAAATAGCATGAATATATTGACTTATTTTAAGCTCAATTCACAAATATGATATCTGAACCATGCCGATTATTATAACGCATTCGAAGCTTCAATGGAAGCAAAATACAAAAACCATAAAAAATAAAGAAACAGCATGAGGATTAGGCATAACATACGATAATTCTAAACCGAAAAACACCACCGATTATTAACCTAAAATTAAAGTAACTTACTTTACGAATATTGGTTACGCATTTCTCTACTACTCTGTAAAAAAATCAAAATAGTAAAAAAACATTATTTACATCGATCTTCCAACCGGGCTAAAACGGTTGACAGATTGAAAAATAAACTATTGTAGCAACGGCGACGTCGGAACTCCTTACGCATGCTGCGGGCGTAAAATAAATTGTTTATTTTTTTTAACTTTTTTGTACACTTGACTTTTCAACGTATTTTTATTTCTGTCATCTCATGTAAAATAAAAGTTAAACATATTTTCTTAGAGGTTTCCGTATGTTATAAAAAACTTTTTACCAAAAAATTAAACAGACTCCCAAAAAACACTGCAAAGTGAAAAATAACTTTAATTTCGGTAGTCGGTGTCTTTAGTTTTGTATTTTCGTTTTTGGCACCGACTTCCGAAATTAAAGTTATTTTTCACTTTGCAGTGTTTTTTGGGAGTCGGTTTAATTTTTTGGTAAAAAGTTTTTATTTCACTCTTTTTAGTTGGACGATTTTTAATTTACCTAGTTACAAGAGCCTAAATGTCAACTACTTATATTCATTTACAAAATATTGCTTTTCCTAATGTTGGGCTGTTATTTGTTGAGGAGTTCTCCTGGTAGTTCACCATCAGCTTCACTTCACCATATGCATTGTGACGAGCATATTGTGCTTAATAACCACATTCAAGTAATCGAAGCGGAACACATGAACTACTTATTATTCCTACTTATATATTGAGTAGTTCCAGTGGCCATCGGTGGTCTTCATCATCAGGTCTACTTCAAAATGGTGCTTTTCGAATGCAATTTCACAAGTTACTATAAAAAATACTCAAATCACTATAGGTGTGCCTATAATATTTGAAGAGTTCCCTCGATTTCTCCAGGATCCCATCATCAGATCCTGACTTGGTGACAATGGGACCAATTTCAAAGTATACCCTTTCAAACAAAAAAAGCATTTTTCAAATCGGTTCAGCCGTCTCCGAGTAATCGGTGATCATACATAAAAAAATAATAATAATATACGCGTCGAATTGATAACCTCCTCTTTTTATGTCGTCGGTTGAAAAACCCCTAAACTATAATAGCAATATTTCATTCGTCAATCGACATTGCTGTCGATAGCCTACGTTAGTGGATCTGCACAAGCACATCACTAATTCGTCGTAAGAAGTGGCGGCCTCACTACGCGATGAATCCGCGTAATACAGTTTCGTATGTTATGTTTACATTGCTTGTCCAGTTACGTAGTGACGAACTCAGGTAGTGGTTAAGGAGCAATGTATTTATAGCAAAAGGAGTACAGTCGCTCTGATATTTGAAAACAAAAATAACATAGTAAAACCAAGAAATATTTTACGATTTATTGGTTTTCATGATTTTAAAGACAAATATTGTAAAATACTTGTACTTACATATGGTAAGTGATTCCATGATTCACATAGATTTGATTTTGACTTCGATTTTTACAAGATACCACAGAACAACTCGGCATTCATATAATGTTATCACGATCGCCGTCGAAAGCGCACTAGTTCGCGGAGACGGCCACTTGCCTGTGACATGAGCCCTGTGGCCATGTCGCGCGGACACCGATACGCCCCCTTACCACTTCTCCTGTATGTTTGATTTCTGTGGTAGACAGGTCTTTAAAAATGACATTGAGGTTTCTAAAATCACTTTTTCATAAAGTTAATCGTTTAAAAGATATACGCTTCCAAAGTACTAAAATACCTAAAAAAAAAAATAAAAAAATAATAAAAGAAAAAAACATAATAAAATAAAGTAAATAAGACCGCCCATTGTACACTAGTTTTATTATTTTTATCCTTAAGTGTATTGTAAGGTGTACAATAAAGTATATAATAAATAAATAATAAATAAAATGTGTCCCCCCCTCTAACTTCTATAATAATGGAGTGAAAAATCTAAAAAAAAATATATGTCTGTAGATCTTAATGTAAACATTCAACCAAAATTAGTTTGAATGAAATCGGGTCAGCAGTTTTTGAGATACAGCATATTTTCTAAAACCACAAATATAACTTTGTAATTCATACAAACACTATGAAAAACAAAGTTATTTGGCGTAGTTGTAAAAAATGTAAATAAGCTAGTTTTAAGAAGTTTGTAAGGTTTTTTGTCAAATAAATATACATTATTATATTATATTATTATAGTTACTACGGAACCCTTCATGGGCGAGTCTGACTCGCACTTGGCCATTTTTTATATAAGCTGTGTTAGGTAATTTCTATACAGGAGCTGGTTAAGGAAAGAGTGCACTATAGATGATATTCTAGGAATGATAATATAAAAAATAACTGTACAAATATTTTATTGTATCAATGATGTAAATTGATGGTATGCGATCTATAACGCACTATAAGGTCTTAAATATGGAGCATGCAGTGGGGTGACAAAAGGATAGGAACACAGACAGCAGCTGAATAATAGAGTTTATCATGAACCGACTGCCTATCTGCTGCCATAACTAGTTAGTAGTATTGTTTTAGTCAAAATTGTAATAATGTTTTAAAGGCTAGCAAGTGATATTGTTTTTGCAAGTAATAATTTGTTTAAGTTTGTTATGATCAACACAATGTTAATTGTTTATGTTGGCGTAATATATTTCACGTCAAATAAAAATGTTTTCTTTAGGTCTTGTATATAAAACTTTTGTTACCTGAACTGAGTGAGATGTTTCGCTTTTTTTGCTAAAAGAGAAACATTGGAAAATCCTAGTTATAAAACTTTCAACAGATCAAAGGCTCCGCTGACTTATTTGCCCATTGCTTCTGGATTGTAATCTCTTTAACTCTTAAGCTGAGACTACTCCACGAACTTCATAAAGTACTTTGGATCACGGATGGGAAGGTTTTTTACTACCACCAATGAAATAAAACCTTAGCCTCGGTAGTCATTACATTATATAGGAAAAGAGAGACAGATCTATATACATATATAAAGCGGAAAAGTTTGTTTGTTTGAACGCGCTAATCTTCGAAAATTCTGGGTGGATTTGGGTGAAATTTGGACTGGAAGTAGCTTGAAGCTTGAGGAAGGTTATAGGCTATACAATGTGTAACAGAAACCCCATATCTACCCAAAAGGGCTGAAGACAACATCTGGTATGGAGTCTCTATGCACAGTTTCAGCTCAAAATAACTGACTCAAAGAATTGATACCAAATTATCGGTTTCATATATTTCTTGAATACCAATCATAACAAACGTGTCGCAGCACTACGAGGGTCAATAACTTTCCACGTCACTTGCCAATAACACGATAAATCTCTTCGTTCTTCTTAATTTGAAAAATTCGGTCTCTGGTATCAGTGTATTGGTATTTGTAATAAGTTCTACACACGTAGACTTAGGATTACAAAACCCTTGCCATATCGTTTGTTATCATCCAAAGAAGCCATGCACTTGGTATGTATATACCCTTTAAATTACACGTTGTTTACCCGACTACAAAAGAAGGAGGTAATGTTTTTATCGTGATAAAGGCCATAGGAGCGAAGCCCCATGCCATTATTCGTACATTATATAAAAATCAATTGTTGTTCGTTAGTCTCTATTAAACTCGAGAACGGGTGGACCGATTGGGCTAGCGTTGGTTTTAAAATATTTGTCCAGGAAAAGTTTTATAGGTGAGAAAATATGGAACATAAAGTTAGTATGGCGGTACGAAGTTAGATAGTTCAGTTCCTATCAGCTAGTTCCTATTATCTATACACGCCTCGATTTTAATTACTATATATATATATATATATATATTTCGTAGATGAATCTCTTGCTATTTCATATATCTATCAAAAAACTCTCCAACTATCATATAACTGTGTGGCATGTCTTAATGCGGTTGCATGATATAACGCGACCAAAGTTTTTGAGCGATAGAAGACTTCTTTTTCGATGAACCGTCTATCCCAAACCTAATTTATATTGGTTAGACCCACATTATACAGGAGCGCAAAACTTTGTTCACTGTCTGAAATTTCAAAGACTTGATTTTTACTCTTCACTGCTCGAAAATTTCAAGGATTCCTCTGTTTTACTCTTAGATAATTTGCCTGTTTTACAAATCAAATATTTTGTTTTATTGTGTTAGAAGACCAAAACAATTTCAAAAGTGTGGCAACTATTACCACACGTACCATTTTTACCCTAGATTTGATTATGTGTGTTATTGATATAGTGAGTATTGATTTTAAATGCTTCGGCGGCTATTAAAATAATATCAATTTTGTAATCGTTTAGATTAATATCAGCTTGAGTGTCATTGAGCTATTAACCAAATTGTTTGTCAACCAAAACAGTAGTGCTAAATTAACTACCTCATTTACTTTTACGATTCCTGTAATAGCTCACAGCTTTTCAGCCTTAGTTAATGTGGCATTACCATTAATGTTACCACTAACAAAATTATTACCAAAGTTAAAAGCATCAAAATGGTACTTAGCAAAAAAGTTTGCGATAACTTTGTGAGGCATAATGTAATTCACACAGACAAAGTTCTTTTGATGGAAACAGTACTGTATGTACGAGTATATTATCATGCACTTTGCGCGAGAACGGCTGATACTTTTTTAATAACATTCTTAAGGGCGGCGCGGAGAATATTAATTTTCGTTCTCTGGTAAGTTTGGTGGAAGTTCGTCGTTATCATGGCTGTTTATTAGCTTTTCTTACGTGTTTGCAGCTGATGAAGTTATTACATCAATTGCTTGTGCATCTTGTAATTTGCTATGTTTTGGGATGGAGTTGGCCGTGTGATATGTTTTTGATGATTTGTATTTGGTAGTGTAGTCGCTGTTTAACAGAGAAACTTGATATTAAAGGTTAAGCCGAGGTTGTTTCGTGGAGGGGTGATCACCTTACTACATTTAGATTTCTCAAAGCGGTCCCGGATGTCAGTTGTATATCTTTCACAGTAGTTACAGGTGCTTAGAAGCCAGAATGTCTAATACGTCTTGTCTTGCCAAAGAGTATCGCTTTACTCAGGGTTAAGCAGGTCAGATAGACAGTTTATCCATGTAAAACCATTGTACTCAGCTTGGTAAAAGATATATGTGTACTAAAGCTGGAATATTAGAGTATTTAAATATAGGAGATCATAGAAGAAGAAATAGACTGATAAACTGGCGGATATTAAACCTAAAATATATTTTACTCAGCTTTTTTAATAATGGCTGCCATGTTAAATCTCTTCATCAACCGTAGTTGACTGGTAGAGATCGCTCAAGGCATTAATTCCGCTTTGTGTTGCATAAAGTTTAAATATATTCATAAACTGATAATAATTAATAACAATGCTTGTCACCAAAACATAATAATATGTAGGTATAACCAAACACATTTTTTTCCACCGTAACAGTATGGCAATAATATTGAAATATTACCACTTTCAGTCCTTGAAAGTATAATAAGATCCAGCACTTAATAATGAACGACAAATACTGCTGCGACGGTGGCGCCGCGCCGCCTACCCAGCTGAAAGAGAACTACTCGAACAACCGAGTTATCGTCTAGATGCAGTTCATGAATTAAAAACTATTGTAAGAACTTTTTACCAATATCTGTCTCTGGGTGATCATTTATTATTCAAATTTAATTATACAACTTACCTTTTTGACATTATAGTTTTGACATTTATATTTTAACATTTAATTTAATGCTATGATTTAGATATTTGTTTTTTTTATACATAAATATTATCTGCTAATTATTGTTTAGTTATAATAATCGATTTTACATTTGATTTAATCTATAATGTTTCGTTATTTAATTGCATAATGTCATCTATAGTTGAATTACTTTTGTGAATTAAATTATTGTACTTTTGCATACCTTCTGGTACAATATGGCTGAACTCACATTGTAACCTTACACCACATGTTATTGCACTACCCATATTTGCAAAATAAAGTATCTTATCTTATCTGGAATTAGGATAGGGTCATTTATATGAAATCCTGGCCTGAGGGCACAATTTAAACTGATATGATAAATGTTTTTTTTTTTTTTTTTATTGCTAGCTCCGCCAACGTGATTGGCGCCTATTTAATATCTATTCAACTCTTCCTATATATATATAAATAGATAGATATATATATAGATATGATATACTATATATATAGATATGATAAAAGTGAAAGCAGAATTATAATAATAATAATATTGTGGAATATTATTATTATTATAATTCTGCTTGACGGTCTGTTCGTATGTTTTGTTACGTTTTCACCTTAATTGCTAACTGTCTCCTTGTTCTAGTGGTCGGAAGCGCGACTGTTGAGCAAGAGGTCTCACCCTCGATTCCCAGGTCAGGCAAAAAGTACTATTGGGTTTTTCTGTTAAAATTTCTCAATAGTAACCAGGAGTTTGGAACTTGGCGGTGTGGTAGGTACCCCCGTGCTTCGGAACGCACGTTAATCCATTGGTCCTACGCCGTATCCTCGTCAGTCGTGCGGGTTGTTTTCCAATCGGACAATGGGATTAAACACGGAATAGATGAATAAGGTTGGAATGGTAATGTGGGCGTGGCGGGCGCGCCACATTTATCATACGAAAATCATAGCTCGACCGATTAATTCATTCACCGCGTTTAGTATCGGAATACTTTGGAACACAGAGCTCTGCTTTAAAATGCCGTGTTGTGCAATTATAACCTGTAAAACAAAAATTAGACCGCAAGTATAGAGCGAGGAGGTATATCTTTCCATCAGTAAGTCGAAAATAACATTTAATTACAATTTTATTTGAAAAAAACATAAAAATATTCTGATCACTATGAAATTCCGAACATTAACAACATTATTGCAACAAGTTACAAAAAATATACATTGCCCGATGTGTACTCGCTTAATCAACGCAATGAGCAAGTCCGTTTACAATGTATTGCATCCTCTCACTTCAACCATTGACGTTCCGTCCTTTGCCCTGATTGGCCGTGATGCACGGCGCATGTTTATTGACAGTGAGTTACAATCAGTAGCAAGCTCTCGCTTTAAGTGTGTGTGTGCACACAAATAAATTTATTTGTGTGCGTAATTCGCATACGTAACGGGCCTCTTGCTTGTAGTTGAGCTGTGCGAGTGGGAGACAAGCGGCAACACGCGTTCTCATAGAAATCAGGAACTATTTCCTTTCTAACCTCTTTTATCTGTTCTGTGGGATTAAAGAAACAGTGAGTATAAGATACAATTATTTCTGCAATATACGCATATGGTATAATCCTTACTAATATTATAAATGCAAAAGTAACTCTGTCTGTCTGTGTGTTACGCAATCACGCCTAAACTACTGAACCGATTTTAATGAAATTTGGTACGGACATAGTCTAGAACCTGGAAAAGGACATAGGCTGCTTTTTAATGCGAAAAAAGGGCTGTAAGGGGTTGAAATAGGGGATGAAAGTTTGTATGGAAATTACGTAATTTTTAAAGCTGAAAAATGTACTTAAATAAGCTATTAGCAGTAAAATATTGTAAATAGCTTATTTATGTATGAGCTTTATTTTCAAAATAATTAGTCTAAAAAATTAAAAATGCTGCCGAAAGTCACTATTCCGCACGGACGAAGTCGCTGGCACAGCTAGTTTCCAATATACATACACATCCAGATGTGAGACTGTGAGCGAAGCCGATAGAAATTGGTATAGAAAAAAGAAAGTGTTGAAGGACAGTCATGTAAATTTCAGCTCTGTGCACGATACAATATGGGTAAAAGATTGGCTCCATTGTTTTTGTAACTATAGGCACCATAAATATTGATGTATGAGAAGAATCCCAATCAGCCGCAGATGGGTTTTCTAGCGGCAAATTATTTACTGCTTCACTAAACTCTACTGTTGTGGAAAATTCTAAATATTCTTGTAACATAGGATAGTTTTCTGTGTAACGAAAAAAAAAAGACTAAAGTAGGTAGGTACTCTGAGAATAACATGAAAATAGACTGAAATTCGACTTTGTTTAGGTACATTTGACGAAGATGTAACTTGACCGCTAGTTTTTTTATATTTCTTTAAATTTATTGTCATAAATTAGGTACTTCAAAAACAATGCACTATGAAAAGCAGCTCCTTTATTATATTTGTTATCCAATTGCCTTCGAAAAGTAGATTTGTATTTCAGATACGCCAAAATCTTCAAAATTCGATTTTGTAAGCAATCGGTTCTGTTACAATAGAATTCAAAATGGCGGTTAGACGTACGAAATGATATTACCTTGCTGTATGGGGTGAAGCCGTGTGTGAGTAATAGTTTATTAACTGTTGGCAGCCCTATGAAGTTCAATTTTCATTTGTAATTACATTGTGCTGTGTTAATTGGACTATACTGTCCTTTCATACCTATTAAACCTTTATTTTTGTTTATTTGCTTACTTACTATACAGTATATAACACTTAGTAAGTTGGTCCTGCTCAATATAATTTTACTGCATTAATATTTTATTTATTTTAACAAAATCTTTGGTTGAACCCACGGGTTACGGTCCATTCCCTCTCACAGAGAGTAGGCCTGTGTCACAGATGTCTATATTTTTATACTGTGCCTGTGTTCTAGCAGTGGAAAAGTTATAGGCTGATTAATGAAAGTCTTTGGTTGATAGTGCCGTTGGAAAGAAATTCCTTATTTAAAAAGGTTTATTCGAATAACTAGCCATCTTATAACTGTGATGTGGTCTTCACTATGTAATCAATGTTATACTTTGCCATGATTTGCTAAGCCATATTATAATTGGAATTCAAGAGAATCACGAAATTTTGGTACAACAAATTTTATGTTATACAATAGCGGCATTTCTAAACAAACGGTTATTTAAAAATCAACTTTAAAATACACACAAATAAAGACAATATTTGAGTTAAAATTATCGTGGATTAAAAATTCAAGTACAGCTCGGCTTTGAATATGAAATTCTGCCTCTGGGCACAATTTCCTCATCGCTCGTTATAGTCAACCGACAGGATAACAAACAAAGATTTTATATTAAATCAAATGAATCCTTGCAAAGAAAACTTTTTTCATTATTGGGATAGTAATGGAAGATAAAAGGTTTAGTAGTTCGGACAGCCTTAGGCTTTTCGCACACGGCGTGACCACGCGGAACAAAATAGTTGCAAAGACCAATGAGTTACTAAATAATTATTTACAAGGTGAAATAAAAAATGAGACATTTTGTTGGGTTTTTTGTAAAAGACTATGTGAATACGCTCAGACAAATCTGTATGCATCTTTCCTCAAATGTTCGCCTCAGATATTAATTAACCTATAAAGCCGGGTCCGCTGCGCCGTGTTTTCGTGTTTGGAAACAGTATAACATTGTTTGTTAACCGAATATAGGCATGGCCTAACAGTTTAGTTAGCAAAAACACAATAACATGTTTGCCGAGACGAATGGATAACATCCCCCGCGTTCGCCAGTGGGGAGGGAAATTGACGTATTTTGTGTTCGCGCTCACTAGAGGAAGACGGAATCGTTCGAAGAGTGTGTTGATTGTGTATGACAATTCTCTTTGTGATGGAGTGGAATAAAGATAATACTTTGTTTTTTAATAATTTGTTTTCTTCTCTATATCTAGTAAAATTAATGATAAAAGCTCTTGATAATCACTTTCTGAACATTTAAAACAATTTTTATACCGAACCTATCATCAATTTTCAGTTCTTATATTATATTGAACGAACGAGGTTGCAGGTAGGGTCGGACCCGGAACCTATTTCTGTTTCTTCTTTGGAGAACTAAATCTACTATTGCTATAACAGCTTCCACGACTTCTTCGTCGTCGGAACTCATTTTTGAAATTAAACAAAAACATTACAACAATTGGCGCAGCGGACTGGCGGTTTTGCTAACATGTTTTGCTAACTTGTTTTGATAATATGTTTTGTTAGAAAATTGGCGCAGCGGGACCCGGCTTAATTTTCTCATATTTGACCCATACAGATTGTATGGATTTCAATTCTTCGATTTCCTCCTATCTCAGAGATCTAAGTTGGTTTCGGTGTTTGTTCTCAGGGTAGTCAGTTAGGAAATACCACCCTTAACTAGTTTATATAACGAAAAAAAAGACGTGTGAAAGTGTTCCTAAACCAATTTGCAAAATAAAGATTATTTATCGTTTATGGAGAGCTAATTTCATTTTCGCAATTCAGACAAGGTCATAAAGTGAATTATGCTTTATTTATTTTAGTTCATATTGCTTTACAATAGAAATAAGTCGCATAAAATCGTGCTTACCTTTCTGTTGTATCTGTTTGACGATAGAGTGTTAAAAACATAAATAGATTGATATATCTACTCTTTATTCTACACCATAACGTAATGAAATAAAACATAACATATACATCTAACATCTATATATATTAACTAGTACTCACGCGGGGCTTCGCTCCCGTAGATTCTATCACGATAAAAACATAACTCTCCTTTTTTGCAGTCGGGTAAAAAGTAGCCTATAACCTTCCTCAAGCTTCAAGCTACTTCCATACTAAATTTCATCCAAATCCACCCTGTACTTTCGAAGATTAGCGCGTTCAAGCAAACAAACAAACAAACAAACTTTTCCGCTTTATAATATTATTATTAGTATAGATTAACCATTAAATAATATGTTGTTTGCATGATTAATCTTATCTATCTGCCAAAGGGCCACTATAGGATATTCTTGAGAGACCAAAGTAGGAGAATCAAGGTTATTGAGGCTAAATCAATCGTCAAATTAAAGTAGTAGTGCTGAAAAATACTAGCAGTGGCGAGCGCGTACGCGACCCAGTGTTAGTATGCCTCTCACAAATGAAGTGTTTTGAGTTAGAATCCTTTGGATAGAACCATGTTCCCTCCTTTGCTTGCGTCCAGAGCTGCGGATGCATATTTGACTTTGGTTGCCCCGGACCGGCGGCATCGCTCTGTCGGCAGCAGGTCTTATCCCAATAGGGATAAGAGAGATGGTAGAACACTACGTACCATCATCTGGGGTCCTCATTGCTAGGGGCAATGGCTGTTACTAATGATGACCATTTGGTGAGATGATGGTAAAAGGCGAGACTATTTTCAATAAAAAAAAAATTACGTTGCCGGAAACGATGACTTTTTCATAGAAATTGTTCTAATAAGGTTGGAAAATCGTTGAAAGTACTGGGTGGATTTGGATAAAATTTGACACATTGAGAAGAAAATTGGTATGAAAATAGGTGAGGATTGTTAGGAAGGTTGCAGGCTACATTTCACCCGACTAAAAAGAAGGAGGGTTATGTTTTGGTCGAGATGAAGCCCACGAGGGCGAAGCCTCACGCGACTTCTACTACTTTATAATGTTACTTCTTGGTAAGTGAGCTTCATCTTCGACCACATCATCGTTTACCATCGCTCACAAAACGCGAGTTTATAATCAATAAAAAAAATTACCAAGTGCGAGTCAGACTCGCCCATGAAGGGTTTCGTAGTAACTATAACAAATAATTTTGTTTTTCATAGTGTTTGTATGAATTACAAACTTATACCTATTTGCGGTTTTATAAAATATACTATAAGTATGTCAAAAACTGCTGACTCGATCTCGTTCAAACTAATTTTCGTTGAAATTTTACGTTAAGATTTACAACATATTTTTTTTTAGATTTTTCACTTCATTATTATAAAAGTTAGAGGGAGGACATGCATTTTAACACTTTGGAAGCGTATATCTTTTAAACGATTGACTTTAAGAAAAAGTGGTATAATAAACCTCAATATCATTTTTAAAGTCCTGTCTATAAATGCCACTCACGTATAGGTTTCATGAAAAAAAAAACATATTTTCAGTTTCATGTATCACATGAGCCCCCCTTAATTTTAATTTTTTTTTTTTCTTTAAATCGGAAAGCGGTTCACAGAATACATCCACGTACCAAGTTTCACATGTATAGTCCTAATAGTTTCGGAATAAAATAGCTGTGACATACGGACGGATGGACAGACAGACAGACAGACAAACATGACGAAACTATGAGGGTTCCGTTTTTTGCCATTCGGCTATGGAACCCTAAAAACCGTTGCAACAACATATGGCGTAAGTGCATAAAAAATAGTAACTGTGATCGGTCGTGGCGGTCACCCAGTGAGCGAGGGCCTTATACAAACAGAATTAATCATTAGATTAGCATCGAACAAGATCCAGGTAATTGAACGGAAATGTAAGGCAGGGCAAGGGTCACTGTGGTTCCGGATCGTCTTGTGGCTTCACCTTGCATTATTCATTGTGGGGCTATGAAGCTAGCGGGTTGACAATGGGGTTATTTTCGTAATAGATTACAGGTTACTTTTAGGTAAGCGTGCTTCATTTTCGACCACATCATCGCTTTCCATGAGGTGAGATAGTGGTCATCAATCATTAAAACACATACTCATGTTAACGCACACGCGTTCAGGCACACACACACACACACCTAATTACGCACATACACTCAAACTTACACACATATATATGTTTCGCTTCTCTTTCAGTTATTCTCTACACCTTCTAATGTTACTTTTTGTTTGTAATTCATTACATAAAAATTGAAATGTGTATTAATGTATAGCGTAGGACACTGATTCTTGTAACACAGGCTCGCCTAGCACAGGAGTCAGGGGCTTCACTTGAAAGATGTAATATTTTTATGTTCAATAAATTATTTATTTATTTAAAGAAGAAGTCAAATTGGTTATTTCGAAGAATGCTAGGCAATTGTAACTAAAACACTAATTAATAAAACCAATCCTCATTCACTTCTAAAACAATAGACAATTAAGTAAACATTTGGTATCGAATCAAGCTTTTAATTACTCAAATATTTCAATGTTGATCATAAACTTATGACAAAACTAACTTTGAAAATTAATTTTAATTGGTTAATACAACGTGTATAAAACGAACCAAACTTCAAAGTAAAATAAAAGCCTGATTGCTTTGTTAGTTCCATTCAAAAACTATTTGTTACATGAATAAAGGGAATATGAAAGGATCGCTGTTATTAATTGTTAACAACTTCAACAAAGGCACGAGAAAGTTACCAAAAGATATTAAAACTGAAGACTTTGAAAATGCATAGTTATTATTTAAATTTTCACAAACGTTTTTAATAACTTAGAAAGTCCTGCACCTGGAAAGCTGCTGAAATTTGGTTTAAGAACATAGCAAATTGGATAAATATGATTATTAAAGTCTTTGTTTTTATATAAGCAAAGGTAATTAATTAAATTCCATTTTCTACTGTAGTAAAACTCAGTTACAAGTTATTAAAATTTGCTTTTGTCCTTTGTACATTCACATAAGTTTCGATACATTACGTATGTAAATAAAATATTATTTTTGTAATTAACAACAAACTAAATTGTAGCTTTAAAAAGTTTGACCTCTACGCTGTCAGCTGGTAATGTAACCAAGAGACTGGCGGCATTGCCACTTTTATGGTGATAGCTTTGCCTCTGCCTAAAGTAAGATACTTGGAAATTCCTTAACAGACTGCGAACCCAACTTGGCCGTAGTAAAGATAATCTCTGCAGATGGGGATTTAATGATGGCTCAGATCTCAAATGTATATGCGGCGCGACCCCAGAGACAATGGGCTACCTTCTATGCTCCGCATGCCCTGTCACTTGCACTCTTGATGATCATAATTATGTCTGCATTAACGAGCGGAGTTCGCGTAGCTGAATTTTGGGTCAAACTTATTTAGAATATTTTTGCCATCGACACGCTAAGAAGAAGAAGTAAGAGAAAACGCTTGAGCCACGCGAAACGTCAACCAGCCATTTCGAAATTTCTTTGTCCACAGGAACATTCTAAATTTCTATAACAACTTTATATTATTACAACTAAGGCAATATATGTAAGTTTGTTAGTCAAATAAAGAAAGATGCATACCGCCAAAGCAACATTATTAATCAAATTAATGTAAAAATGATATTTATTGGAAACTGACTAAATATTTAAATAAACAAAATTGTAAACAGAGCAGAAAGGCTTAATTTCCAGCCCTAGGTAAATAATCTTCTGAAAACCATCAAATTCCACATGAGCACACAAAATAATATTGGATTGTGTGTGGAAATGGTAGGTACTGTGGGTTCTACCGCAATAACGTAAAGGTACAATTAGCATTCTTGCGAGAGACCCACGAACTTTAATGAAAATGTAGTGTTTGTAATTTCAGCGGTTTGCCATTAAACCCAGCTGATATTGTTGATTAAATCGTAGACGAAAAGGAAAATTAGGTTTGGGTGTTGATTGAATTTACTTGCTTTTCATTCGAGTTAGATTGTTCATAGAAAACAATTGTAAAACTTTTGTTATTTAGAAATCTGTGTAGCAATCAAATCGGACGAAGTTAGAAGGTTAAAAATAGCAGGAAAGTATGATAAAATATTCGTTCATTTAATATAAGATAGATAGATAGATAGATAGAATACTCTTTATTGTACACCAATAATTTAAACAAGCACTTGATTTACAATAATGCAAAAAAAAAAAAATGGTTACAATGGCGGTCTTATCGCTGATAGCGATATCTTCCAGACAACCTTTGGATGGACTTTAAGAACATAAAACAAAGAGGGGAGGAGAAAGTCAGTGTACTTACCTCAAATATATAACATACACAAAAAGTAACTAAAGTAGCTAATATAACTATATATATAGGTATATATAATACAACACAATACATAAATAAGTATAAATAAATATATGTGTTTCATATATATAAATATGTCATAAGGAAAGAAATACAAGGTAAAATCATAGGAGTGTATAAAAATGATTGACAACAGAGCTTTTAAAAGCAGCAAGTGACTGCGCTTGTCTAACTGACAACGGCAATGCGTTCCACAGACGAGTAGCCTGCACCGTGTACGATGAATCATAAAATTTTGTGGAATGCGCAGGCATTGAAAGTGTCAAATTTACCGATGATCTCAAATCTCTAGTATGTGTGTCATGAAGGAACTTAAAACGTTCTTTGAGGTAAAAGGGAATTCTTGGATTGAACAGAATATTGTAAAGTAATGATAAAATATGCGCATTCCGGCGAAGACGGATAGGCAGCCACTTGAGCTTAATACGAAACTGAGAAACATGATCGTATTTGCGCAAACCAAATATGAATCTGATACAGAAATTTTGGAGTCGCTCAAGCTTATCTAGCTGCACTTCAGTGAGGTCTGGAAAACTTGCATCAGCATAGTCAAGAATAGGAAGAAGGAGAGATTGGGCGAGCGCAGTTTTAGTGGCAGTTGGCAGGAAATTGCGCAGTCTACGCAAAGACCCCGCAGATGCAAACAGTTTGCGACTCACTTCTTGTAACTGGGGACCCCAAGACAAGTCCTTATCTATGTAAATACCCAAGTCTTTCACTACATCACTATAAGGTATTACTGCACCATCAAAAACAATTTGGGGAAGGTTCATCCAGTCAATTTTGGATCGCATTCTAGAGCTGCCAACCACAATGACTTGGGTCTTCGCAGGATTAACCTTCAGACCATGATCCAAGCTCCATTGAGAAATACGTGCTAAGTCATTATTCACAATGATCACTGCCTCAGACAGTTCATCTACGGGAGCTTGCGAATAAATTTGCAAATCGTCAGCATAAAGGTGGTAGGATGAGAGAAGTTCATTAGAAATAGAATTTATAAATACAGCGAAAAGAAGAGGAGAGATAACGCCCCCCTGTGGAACGCCGGCAGTGATATTGCACCAAGAAGATGATGAATCTTCAATGCGAATACGTTGCCGGCGGCCACACAGGTAACTTCGAAACCAATCAATTGCTGTTGGAGATATGTTAAGAGAGCGGAGTATACTGAGCAGGACATCGAAATCGACAGTATTAAAAGCGTTGCTGAAGTCCAGTAACGAAAGGACCGTCAACTTCCCATTATCCATACCTGATCTGATATCATCAGTAATTTTAACAAGAGCTGTGGTAGTGCTATGTCCTGAACGAAACCCGGATTGGTACAAATTTAGGAGTTGGTTTTTACAAAGGAAGGCACTAAGCTGACAGTGGATAAGGCGCTCGAGGACTTTGGATAGGAATGGTAAAATGGAAATAGGGCGAAATTCAGAGAAAGAAACAGGATTACACTTTTTAGGGAGAGGAGTTATCTGAGCTTCTTTCCACAAAGATGGGAAAACACCTGAGGATATGGAATAATTGAGGATATGGGAAATGATAGGAAGAATTTCATCCAGGATAGGGAGAATCATCTTACGACTAATACAGTCACTACCAACAGCATTTGAGGTTATAGATAGCAAGCTCTTCTTAACATCACAACTAGTAAATTGATTAAAAATAAAAGGAGAATAATTGGGAGCAGGAAGTGATGAAAGATTATGTAGAGTTTTAGCTTTAACAGCCCCGCTGAAGTTAAAAGAGCTAGCAAAATATTGATTGAGTGATTCAAGGTCTACATCTTTAGGAATAGACTCTTGGCGTGATTTTCCAACTCCCATTGTTCTAAGAAATTTCCAGACTTTAGCCGGATCACCATTTTCAACAGACTTATGAATGTGGCGGCGCTGAGCATCCCTACAAGCCAAGTTGCTGCGATTGCGGATAGCAACGTATTTTTCACGAGTCAAGGTGCTAGGTCTGCTCTTGTATCTTGATTTTGCTGCTGCCTTTTTCTCCAAAATAATTTTCAAGTCATCCGATAGCCAAGGAGCAGGCAGATGCTTGATTTTAACCAGCCGAACAGGCGCATGAATATCGTACAACTTGTTTAGGTAGGAATTCAAAATGTTGATTTTGTCATCAATTGACTCCGCATCAACAAGAGCAGACCAGTCAATATTATTAGCATCCTCACGAAGACTTTCCAAGTCATTCCGCTTCCGACGCTCGCCCGCGACGGTCGTACCGCTCCGCGCTCTCGATCGTTCCGTGCCTGAGTCATCGCTACGCTTCGTCACGCTCGCCGTGACGTCACTCGTAGTCGCCGACTACGACGCCTGGTCCGGATCCGCCTTTTTCGAGGCGGTGAAGGATATCCTGTTTCTATAACAGAGTATCGTCAAAAACAATTTGGTTTGGCCCCTTCAGGGTAAAACCACAGTTTCGTGGTCCTTGGTTGGAAACCTCACGGTGTCAACAATACCAAGGGGGTGCTGACCCGACGCACCCGCTGATCCCCTTCAGGGTGAAGCAGTAAATTGGAGTCGAGTGCTAGGTTTTGGCCTTGGGGGATCTCCTAGTCAAACCTAGTTACTGAGTTTCCTTTTCAGCTACACACCTAGTGTCGGTTGGGTGTGTCTACCCCTTCGCACTAGACCCAATAGGGCCCGGTTCGCACAATAAGACTGGCGACCGGTTACAAGCTTAGGGCTCACCATTAGGTACTCACCTCCCAGTCTCTACCCGACTGGGAGGGTTACACATCCCCGGACCCATCCATCCGGGGAGTTAGGCCAGTTAGGCTTTAAATAGGCCCCCCGCGGGAGAGAAATCTCCAAAATTTCCCCATTCAATTTTGATCCAATTGCCAATCATGGCGAACTCCAATATTTTGGAGATTCTGTTAGAAATCCTTAGGGAAAACCCTACTATTTCCGCCAAATATGGCGGAAAAATCCAGCGTGAAATCGCTAATTGTCCCCCGGCTACCGAAGCCAACGTCGCTGATTTTAGTGACGCGCTTGACAGCCCATTATCTCCCCCGCTTGCCGATCAAGGCATCCCGGTAGGTCAGTTCACGGAAGTATTTATTAACTCCGATCCCATTGTTCGTCAAACAACGAACGACTTCCAGGTAGATAGCCCTTTATTGCCCCCGCCCGCCGACAAAGTCGTGCCGATCGCCCGATTCCCGAAATCACCCATTGTTTCCGGCCCACCTGCTAATCCCATTGTTCCTAAAACAATGGACGCCGCGCAGGTGTGCGCTGCACCTGAATTCCGTGAAATGGACACCACTGAACCTGTGTCCAATAACAACTCTGACAATGATTTGTCATCATGCCCCTCGTCCTCGGAAGACGACTTTCAAGTCGTCACCGGTGGCAAGAGGAAGAAAGGGAAAACCTCCCAGGCCAGCAAGGCCAAAAAGACCACCGCGTCGCCCCCGTCCCCAACTCAAACGCCCGTTCGACCCGCTAGCCCCGCCCCAACTACCTCTGCTCGAGCACAGAATAGTCGTCCCGCCAGCCCAATAGCCCAAACTTCCTCAGCCCAAAGGAAGCAACACCCTCCGCCCCCCTTTTACATCCAGGACAAGGGTAAATGGACTGATGTGTCCAAGATGTGTGTTGATCGAAAGATCAACTACACAAACGCCCGTGCCTGCCAAAATGGCATTAAAGTCACCGTCCCTACGTCGAACGACTATAGGGAACTATATCGCGCCCTCCGTGAAAGGAATATTTCCTTTCACACTTTCTCCTTCCCCGAGGACACGCCCACTCGTGTTATTATTAAACGTGTCCCTAAAGAAATCCTAGTACAGGATATTAAAGACGACCTTGCCGATCAAGGTATACCAGTGATCGCCGTCCATCGCTTACATAAAGCGAGAGGCGGTGAATTGTACGACATGGTTCTTGTCATTTGTGAACCAACCGAAGGACATCACCCAATATTTAAGATTAAGTCTATTTGCTCCCTATCCGGTATCTCAATAGAAAAGCCCTACAAAACCGCAACAGTGGGACAATGCCACCGTTGCCAACTGTATGGCCATGCGCAGAGCAACTGCTATGCGACTCCCAGATGCGTCAAGTGTCTGGGCGAGCATAGCACTGCGGACTGCCCACGGCCTAAAGACCGAACCCTCTGTTCGGAACCACCCAGCTGCGTTCTCTGCGGCCAGACCGGTCACCCGGCAAACTACCGCGGCTGTCCCAAAGCCCCCAAACTCGCTCCTAAATTAGCGAAGCGCGCCAACGCCCGCCAACAGAGAGAGGCACCTTCTTCTCAAATTCCCCAACGTCTCGCTCCTCAGAGACCGTCCCCGTGGAACAGGCTAAACCACGAAAAAGCCTTTCCCTCCTTGGCCCCTGCCAAACCTTTGCAGGCACTGATGGATATACCCATCGCAGCGCAGATCCTGCCTATAGCCGTGGCTACAGAGCCCACAGCCAGTCACAAACCCGCGCCTCAAACCACTGCTGCTCCTGCAGTCAAACAACCGCCCAATCCCTCACCCGTCGCGCATGGCGAGGCTTGCGCCCAGACTATACTGCGCCATTATAGGTTATTTATGACCCGCCAAGCCAGATCTCTCCGCGATGCCCTTCTGGCTGCCGAACAGCAGAATAACGGCAAAATTACGACGGCAATGTACAGCCAAATATTCAGCACACACAGTGATGTGGTGCTAGGTCTCGACCAGATGGATGCGATGGACTGATCCAATGGATTCCCAACGCACAAACCACACTAGGCCTCGATCCCTCAAATTAGGTTTTTTCAACGCCAATGGAATTTTCAACCAACGCGCCGAAATAACTAAATTCCTCCGCGACCACCAATTAGACGTCCTCCTTATACAGGAGACCCTTTTGAAACCCCACCGCGCTGATCCCAAAATTGCGAATTACCGTCTAGTTCGCAATGACAGAACACGTTGCCACGGCGGCGGTACCCTTATTTATTATAGAAAGGAGTTATACTGCATCCCTCTGACCCCACCCGCGCCTCTCTCTCACCTAGAGTACTCTGCCTGTCGACTAGGCATGACTGGTCATCCTCCGATAACCATCATCTCTGCCTACCATCCCCCACCATCGGTCGCGTCTCTTGCTTCAGACGATCCTATCGCGCTCACCAGCGATCTCACGACTCTCTTCGGCCTGAGTGACTCCGTCTTACTAGCGGGCGATCTCAACGCCAAACACCCCGCTTGGAACAGCAACACGACAAATGCCAGAGGCAGAATCGTGTATAACCTAGGCGCGACCCTAAACTACGACGTCATCGCTCCGATGACTCCCACCCACTACCCACACGACCCCAACCATAACCCCGATATCCTCGATGTGGCGCTCCTAAAGAATGTAAACCTCCGTTTACACTCCATAGAAGCGCTTCACGAGCTCAACTCGGATCACCGTCCCGTTATCCTACACCTAGGTTCCCGCTCGGGTAACCATGATCCTACCCAACCTCCTCCGACCCAATTGATCACCGACTGGAGGAAAGTAAGTGAAAAACTGAAATCCACCACGTCGCCTCAATTGGACACCATTCCTGACCACATAGTCTCAGTCGCTGACACGACGGCGGCGATCGACTCGCTTACAAATCACGTACAATCCGTCCTGAACAATTGTTCAAGGGAAGTTCCTGTAGTGGAAGACCACCGCTGGAAACTCCCGGACGATGTACGGAATCTGATAACCGAGAAGAACGCAGCCATCCGTGCGTACAGCGCTTTTCCCTGCGCCGCAAACAAAGCTCACATGCGCAACTTACAGCGTGCTGTAAGGAAACGCATTACCGAGCAGCGTAATGCGAGCTGGGACAAGATGCTGAGCGAACTTGAGCCCACCCATCTTGCCTTCTGGCAGCTTCAGAGGAAGTTACGATCCACTGAAGAGGCCACAATGCCTCCTCTCATTCGTCCCGATAAGAGTGTCGCCTTCGATAACTCTGAAAAAGCAGAATGCCTAGCCGACAGCCTAGAGTCCCAGTGTTCTCCCAGCTCTCAACCAGTAGACCAAGCCCACCTCGATATGGTGAACGCCGAAGTCGAACGTAGAACTTCCCTTCCGCCCGTCGAAGATCCCGATAATCCACTGGCCCCCATCACTCCTGATGAGGTCCAGGATATCATTAAAAGTCTCCAACCGCGAAAAGCCCCTGGCTCCGACGGCATCACCAATAGGGTTTTCAAACTTTTCCCCGCCCAGCTTATAGTGCTAATGACTGCCATCTTCAATGGTGCATTGAGCAATAATATGTTCCCCGCAACCTGGAAACAGGCCACCGTCATAGGTATTCCCAAACCAGGCAAGCCCAAGTCTGACCCGTCTAGCTACCGTCCCATTAGCTTACTCAACGTCCTTGGTAAAATCTATGAAAGGCTTATATATAAGCGGCTCAAAGATTTTGCCGAAGCAAAGAGTCTTATACCCAATGAGCAGTTTGGATTTAGAACCGAACACTCATGTATCCAACAAGTCCACCGCATCATAGAACACGTCAGCGCCGGCTTCCAACGGGGCGCAATAACGGGAGCCTTATTCTTCGACATAGCGAAAGCGTTCGACAAAGTCTGGCACAATGGCTTAATCTATAAGCTATACCAACTCGGCGTGCCTGACCGTCTCGTGCTCATCCTACGGGACTTTTTATCGAATCGCACTTTTCGTTACCGAATTGAGGGGGAGCTTTCCTCCCCCCATCCCATTCGCGCAGGAGTTCCTCAAGGCTCCGTACTATCCCCCCTCGTTTTCACGCTATTCACTAGCGATATCCCCAAGCACAAAAATACTCAGCTAGCCCTATTTGCCGACGATACGGCTATCTATTATACCGGTCTTAAACCCGATGCCATCGCTCGCACTCTCCAAACTTCCGCAAACACTCTGGCCAAGTGGTTCCGGAAATGGAGAATCGAAGTCAATCCAGACAAAAGCCAGGCAGTCCTCTTTTCTAAGCCGCGGATAAACCCACCCTCCCCCCGTCCGATTACCATGTACGGCAAGCCGATCCCCTGGGAAAAGCAAGCCAAATACTTAGGCGTGGTCCTCGATAAACACCTTTCCTTCGCTGAGCACATAAAGCAGGCACGTTCGCGCGCCGCTTTCGCTCTAGGTAGGCTCCACTTCATTCTTAGCTCCCGCAGCAAGTTATCACTCAGGTGCAAGCTGCGTATTTTCACCGCGGTCATCCGTCCCATCATGACCTACGCCTGCGTTGTTTTCGCACACGCAAAGCCCTACCTCCTCCACAAGATGCAGACCCTTCAAAACCGATTCCTCCGTAGAGTCACGGGAGCCCCCTTTTATGTTCGAAATGAGCTTCTTCACGTAGACCTCAAGATGCCCACCATCCAGCAGTTCATGAAACGTGTCTCCAAGCGTTTCTTTGATACTGCAATCCAACATAGGAATCCCCTTATCGTATCGGCCGCCCAATACGAACCCTCGCGTATCTCTAAGATTCGCCGACCAAGGCACACCCTTGTCACTCCCGATGACGCAATCACCCTGCTCCAAGAGAGCCGTAGGGAAACAAGTACAGTGGCACACAAAAACAAAAACCGACCGTCCTTCCGTCCTCGCCGCCGAGGCCCGCCGCGACGTCCTCGTAATAGTCCGCCCCGACCCTTGCCAGAGCCAGCCCGCGACGCTGAGCCAGTAGCTTTAAATTCCCTTATTAATAATAAAAATGATATGATCCAGCCTGTCCCTAGCTGCCCTCCCACTGCGACGCCCTAAGCCGAGGTCCGTACCCCACAGGGGGTGCCATTAGCGTGTAGTCGCCTAGTTTGTAAGTTTTCTAATAAGCCCTGGCTGGAGGCTTTAATTAATTAATTAATTAAGGCAACCACAGGCAAGCCCGGTTAAGCAGCCGACAACCTCAGAGGTTGACCTGCGAGATGCCACACAAAAAAAAAAAAAAAAAAAAAAAAAAAAAAAAAAAAAAAAAAAAGACTTTCCAAGTTCATTCCACCAAAACTGCGCTGTAGAATCTTTTATAAGCTTTATAAGCAGCGCGTTACAACAAAAACGAAATAAAACAGAAGGCTCACGGCTCAGCATAATCATTGATTCATTACATCGATGTGATGTCGTGATATGGCCCAGAGTTATCAACGCTCGAGTGTTTTAATAAATTGTCATAATACATGAGTAATCTATTAGATTTCTCATGTATTACTTTTTATTAAATATAGTATAAGTTTTTGTAAATCGATTTTTATCATATTAGATGTGTATCAAAAATATAGTCAACTGGCCAAATTTTTAATGTGATAAATTGTTGCCTTTTTACTTATAATATTTTTCATATTTCATGACAGCTTGTTTCGTGGCCATACCGTGTACGTGATCTACCGAATCGTGCTGGTCAAACAGTACCCTTTTTAAGCTTAATAATATTGTATGCTTAAGGTAACCAACTTCTTAAATTATATACCCACGTAATCGTATTAATAATATGTACATGTAAAATTATGCTTATTATTATACGAGAAAATTATATCATTATTATTGTACACAAAGTGCGGGAATGTTCTAACGAGATACCGCGGCCCTGACACGCAAGGGCAACTGAAAGAGCACGGTGAGTTTTTAGTCAGTAGAAGTCTGACACTTCTTTCCTCTCCTCCCAGAGCGGGAGAAGTCATTTGATGATTTTCTCACCAGAAAAAAATAAAATAAAAGCTAGGTCTGAGGCTGTACATTTTACCGTTTCTTGCCGGATTTTCTTCATAGGAATCGACCAATTCGGACCGTGCACTAGCTTCTAAGGTTGGGGACATGGGGACTGAGGAAACGGTGGGACACGTGCTCCTAGAGTGCACGGAAATCACCGATATATGGAAACAAACCCTCGGGTCATTCAATTCTTTTTTTTTTAATTAAAAATAAGTTCGCGTTTGACCACCATCTCACCTGATGGTAAGTAATGATGTGGTCGAAGATGGAGCACATTTACCTAAAAAGTAACCTATTCCCTCTTGACTTAAAGACTCCTAGGTTATAGCTATGGGGAAACAGACTCCGGCAGAGAATTCCACTCCTTAGCCGGAGGCACAATGAAGGTATTCCCAAAACGTTTTGTGCGTATGGGTGAGATGTCCACCATGTAACGATGGCGCTTCGCCGTTTGTCTCGTAGTCCGATGATGGAACGGGCTTGGCGGAATTAGACTGTGTAATTCCATCGCACACTCACCGAAATGTAACCGATAGAAAATCGATAGAGTTGCAACTCGTCGTCGATGTTCAAGGCTCTGGAGCTTTGACTCGACCAGTGCATCGTTTCCCTTACAGACATCCTGAATAGACCGAGAGACCTGATCTGCTTCTGGAGGGAGGTTGGCTGGATGGAGTGACGGCCGATACGGCTCACGCACAATGGTCTCGTGCAGGGACTAAGTGTGGAAACCTGACCAAAGAAGAAGAAGAAGCTTTTGAAATTTTATAAGTGCCTATGTAGACACCGGTAACGGTAACGGTCGGTCGGTATGTCGGTTTGAGGTAGTTAAGTTTTAGTTTGCTACGGGAAGCACGTTAAGTTGTTGATCTCGGTTGTTTTAAATTTGACACCGTTCTTATTAAAAGGTATTGTGTTATCCAGTTGCTGGGTTGTGACCAAAACGGCAGTCGCTTCATGCAAAATACTAGTGTACAGGTTCGTCCAAAGTAGTTGGGAATAGGCAAGGCAGATACTGAGTTTACCTCAATTACTACTTGTCTTAGGCTTGCTAGGCACCCGAAGGTGGATCAATTAATTTATGTCGCTTACAGTTAGTTGTTCAAAGACAGTTTTCCTATTAATAGTTGGGATTCATTGTTAGTCTGAACGAGTTAACACTTAAACAAAACTATAGCTTTCCCCTTCTTTCTCAACTGTGCGTATAATATTTGTTAGTATATATAGTATATTTTTGTATTTTATTATATGTATTTTATATCATTGTGTTTCAATGAATATTATTTATGATGTTTGTACACTGACAGCCCTAAATCTGTCTCCTTTAGTTTTGTCCATCCAAAGGTTGTCTGTAAGAGATCGCCCTGAGCGATAACACCGCCCATTGTACGCAAGTTTTATTTTTTTGTATCAAATGAAATATTGTAAGGTGTACAATAAAGTAAATAATAAATAATAAATAAATTATTTATTGCATCAAAAGTACAGATGGAATGAGAAAACTTCTTCTCTTACTAATATTACAAATGTGAAACTTAGTGAGGATGTATGCGTGTAGGTTAATTACTCTTTCGCGCAAAAACTACTGAACGGATCTGCATGAAATTTTGTGAGTATTTGGTAAGTAGATAGTTGGCAACCTGGAATGACACATATCCCGGAATTTCTACGGGATTGGGATTTACGCGGGAATACGGGAATTAAGTCACGGGCAGAAGCTAGTGATAAAATATAAAAAGTTTTACTAACTACTAAAATACCTTTATGTAGAAATAGTTGTCTGTATAACAGCGATCATCCGTTGACAATATTCGTACCCTGTCTCTTAAAACTAGGGTATACCTGTATCTTAAGACAGCGGCGCCATCCACTGTCTTAAGATACAGGTATATATTTATATAAGAAAAAAAAATATAATAAAAAATAGAACCGACTTCCATATTAAAACACTACAAAGCCAAAAATAACTTTAATTTCGGAAGTCGGTGTTATTGGTTTTGGATTATCCTTTTTATTTTCACACCGCCGCGCCTTCCGAAATTAAAGTTATTTTTGGCTTTGTAGTGTTTTAATATGGAAGTCGGTTCTATTTTTTATTAAAATTTTTTTTTTCACGCTTTTTAGTGGGTTGGTTTGTAATTATCTAGTTACAAAAGCCATAATGTCAACAACTTATCACCTTTTACAAAATATTGCTTTTCCCTGTGCAAAGCCGTTAATTTTTGAGGAGTTCTCCTGGTATTTGACCATCAGCTCTACATCACCATATGTATTGTGACGAGCATAAAGTGTTTAACATCCGTACTCAAGTAATCGAATCGCAATCCACGAAATACTTATTACTGAGGAGTTTCAGTGGCCATCTGTGGTCTTCATTATCAGTTCAACTTCCACAAATGGTACTTTTCGGTAGCAACTGCTCAAGGTACTATAAGAAATACCCAAAACGCTATAGGTGTGCCTATAATATTTGAAGAGTTCCCTCGATTTCTCCAGGATCCCATCATCAGATCCTGATTTCGTACCAATGGGACCAACTAGAAAGTATACCCATTCAAACGCAAAAATAATTTTTCAAATCGGTCCAACCGTCTCCGAGTTATGAGGTAACATACATAAAAAAAAAAAAAGTTCAAGACGAATTGTTAACCTCCTTTTTTTGAAGTCGGTTAAAAATAAATTTATTTTGGCTCACATAATTTAAACTAGAGGGAAAATATGCATCTCATACACGTAAAACGGTCATAGCTCAGCATAATGCTGTAGCGCCACGCAAGACATCATTATCTGGAATGGTGGCACAGCATTATGCTGCACAGTGCACAGCGTTGGTTTTCTACGACGGCAGGCGTTGGCGTGATGACGTCAACTGGTAATGACTGGTATATCTCGTTGTTTTACAATCAAACTTTTTGTGACGACGTTTTGAACTGTATAAATCAAGTTATCTTCTAAAACCAAATATATCAAACGCATAACACATCTGTAATGCATAGGTACTACAGCTTGTACAGCAAAAACTTTGATTGGACATGCTTTGGAAGCGCAAGCCAATTTCACGCTGTACCAAGACTTCGATCTGCAACTAAGGCATCGTTTCATTGGAGTTTTTCCTCTAGCTCGACACCGCTCTGCTCATCTCGAGCAGAGCGGTGTCGAGCTAGAGGAAAACATTCACCAATAAGATTTCATTGAGTTCATATCGTATAAGCTTCAGTGAACTGAGATACTTCGCTACAATGCTTTTCCACTTATTTGATTCTTCATAGGGGCTGATAAACAACTTGATGATAAACTGATGCTACTAAAAAGTAACTAGTGTTATATTTCGCCAAAATTCGGTAGTTTTGTCTTGCATGTAGTGTGCAGCACCGCTTGCAAATATGGATGAAGGAGGTTCATGAGGGATTGTTTTCTTAGCTTAGATTTCACGGGTGTAATAAAATAGATAGATATATGTAGAATATGTATGTTAAACATGTATTAAATAGTAAGTTTAGGTATATGTTAAACAAAGCTCTTGTGGACTTTACTACAATAAAAACGGAACCGCTTTCTTTTGCATTCGGACAATTTAATTAAAATCCAACTAGTACTTTCAAAGATTAAGGCTTTTAAACAAACAAACAAACCTTAATCCTAGCAAAAAAATAAGGTTTCGAGAGTAAAAAATAATTTATAAAACAAAAGAATTACTGTAATTATTGAATAAAAAAAAATGCGGTAAGTGATGCAATAAAAATAATTACTTGCAAGCAAACCACAGACGACACTTAATTCACCCCCGTGAAACATTCGCGGAGATGTTGACTCGCCGACTGCTGCGCCGCGAATGCAATATAGTATTATTTGGTATGAATTTCCACATAGTAACCCCTGATTCCATTCTGTATACGAACTTTATGTTATTTTAACCTAGCTTACCCGACAGACTTTGTCTTTCTAGCCTTTTAAACATAAAAATATACATGTAAAACATAATATGTATTCATACGAAAACCTGGGCTGTGTTTTCATACAGGGAAAGTTTTTGTATTAGGTGTTTTCTCTTGGGAATATGATACAAAACCAATTAATGAAATCGTTCCAGATGTTCTCGACTTACATACTAACAGACCGTTTTTTAGGGTTCCATAGCCGAATGGCAAAAACCGGAACCCTTATAGTTTCGATATGTCTGTCCGTCTGTCTGTCTGTCTGTCCGTCCGTCCGTATGTCACAGCCATTTTATTCCGAAACTATTAAGACTATACATGTGAAACTTAGTAGGTAGATGTATTCTGTGAACCGCTTTCCGCTTTTAAGAAAAACATTAAAAAATATTTAAAATAAAGGGGGGTCCCCATACATGGAACTAGAACTGAAAATATATTTTTTTTCATGAAACCTATGCGTGTGTGGTATCTATAGACAGGTCTTTAAAAATGATATAAGGGTTTCTAAAACCACTTTCTCATAAAGTCAATCGTTTAAAAGATATAAGCTTCCAAATTGGTAAAATGTGTCCCCCCTCCCTCTAACTTCTATGATAATGGAGTGAAAATCTAAAAATAATATATGTCTGTAGATCTTAATGTAAACTTTCAACCAAATTTAGTTCGAACGAAATCGGGTCAGCAGTGTTTGAGATATAGCATATTTTCTAAAACCGCAAATATAACTTTGTAATTCATACAAACATTATGAAAAACAAAGTTATTTAGCGTAGTTGTAAAAATGTAAATAAGCTAGTTTTAAGAAATTTTTAAGGTTTTTTTTTATTCGTGAAATATATATACATATTATATTATGTTATTATAGTTACTACGGAACCCTTCATGGGCGAGTCTGACTCGCACTTGGCCAATATTTTTCTGAATCGATTAATGTGTGGATATTTTGAGTAATATTGGTGTGACATTGCTTAATTAATTTGAAAAGTTGAGTAGGTTTGAGTAGAACATAAAAACAATAAATCACACCGAAATCTTAAGACAAAGTGATTGTATAGTAGATGGCATTTATTTGAAATAGAATGATAAAGTCTTGTTTTTTTTTTTATATCAAAACTGTGGGTCGCGTTGGTGTGATGTGTGATACTCGGTTTTGTTTTACAAGAAGTAAAGCTTGTTTGTAGTTGTTTTGGCTTGAAATAGAACTGTGCGGTAAAGAGTGCACCCAAGTGGGTGATATTCGTTGCAGGGCCAACAGGTATATGTTCTTTTCGTGGTTCAGTGGTTCACACCACCAATTTTAAACCTCTCAGAATATAGGCCTCGTTACCACTTAAAATACCACTTCGGAGCTATTTTAGGACTTATATCAGGATGCTACTGTCTAGTGGAAAAGTCGACTAATATCTTTTTCGCCGACCGGGGAATCAAACCTGAGTTCCCACGCGTAGCAGTCCTGCTTGCAATTACGGGACAACGTGCCATTGTTTTCCATATTCCACGATTAACATGTAACAAAAACCTTACCTTGATCTGCAGACCAGTAAACATCCTTAGATATTTTATAAATGCAAAAGTAAACATGCTTATTACGCTTAACGCCGAAAAGGCGGAACCGATTTTGATGTTAATTGTACAGAGGTAGATGGGACACCGGATATGATAATAAGCTACTCTTTTTTTTTCATTAACGCGAGCGTTACTATGGGTACCAGTCAATCTAATATTATTAATAGGAAAGTCTGTCCGTCGTCTGTAAGCTACGCTTATGCGACGAAACCGCTGAACCGATTTGGATGAAAATTGGTATGGAAATAGTTAACAGATATGAGGTTAAACATAGTCTACTTTTAAAAATATATACATTTCCCATTAAAAAATAAACCACTAAATACATAAATAAGTACACTAAAGTAGTATTTATCAAAGCGGAGCGGAGCGAAGATGTGAATTTTGTGGAATTCTATTGGTTTATTTTCCCTAGTTATGCACTTCTGCACGCCTCTCTGTTGTAGTGTACACTAAGCCTTATACTGAGATAAACAAATCTACATAATTAGCCAAACAGATCGTGGATTTATCTCAATCTTTGCAACATAAAGTACTCGGCAGAATTCTAAATTGTGTTTCGCTGTAATCGAACTTACGGACTAAGATAAAAGTTGCGATTGTTATGAAAGTTAATTAATAAACTCAATTAAGTATCTGTTTAGCCTTTTCCCTACGATATTTGGGCCAGCTTTCAGTCTAAATTAGATGCAGCTGAGTACTAGTGTTTTACACGGAGCAACTGCCTTTTTTTGAGGTATTCCTCGAAGCGCTACCATTTTGAAGCGCACCTAATGAAGCGCTCCTTTTTAATTTTTCGGAGCGCTCCTTTTAGTAGCGCTCCCGATGCCATGTTATCGGAAAAGGAGCGCTCCGAGGAATAAAAAAGGAGCGCTTCATTAGGTGCGCTTCAAAATGGTAGCGCTTCGAGGAATACCTCCTTTTTTTTGGGTGGGAAAATTATAGAATGACCAGGCGTCCGTCACTCACTCAAGGCCACGCGTTATATGCCTACCGCTTCGCGTATTGTCGTCGGTCGGTACATCCGACAGTGGGCTGCCGGACGCTTGCCTGCCTGAGCCTTTTTAAATAATTTTGACAACGTTATATTGTATCGACCTAGAAACAATTGATTTTCCTCCGCTTTGCTCCTGTTTTCCCTTCTGATTATTTATTAGCGCGGAATTTTATTAAAATTAAAATTATTTACGCGGTTTCGGATATTTTCGACACTAAAATTTAATAATCGGGAATTCAGGGAAGGAAAAAATGCATCTATCATTTTATTAAACTGAAACATATTTGATCAACAAATAAAAAATAATTGTTTTTTTTTTTTTGGTTTACTACCAATATCATCACATACAACCCTAAGACATTCGCTCGATGACGTGGGTCGCGCGGCGGGCAATAGGTACAATCTCAACTCTCTGTGGGCGTACTTATGGTACATTTCTTCTCGCTGCAAACAGCTGGTATTATTATTAAGATTTTGTAGGCTATTATAGTGTAGGTATTTTTGCTTTTGTATGAGAGTGATGTATCTGTTACGAAGTAACTATTTAGTAATCTGTGCTTCTACTGACTAAAAACCCACCCTATTCCTTTGACTGCCCTAAAGTTCCGAGGCCGCGGTATCTCGATAGAACTTTCGCGCAAAACCCCGGCAGGCAATAGTCCTATGAAGCGCCTATCTAACCTTAACAACCCTATAACAGGGTACCTATATCCCTCAGGCGCGTGCACAGGGTTATGACAGGGTATGCGGCGGAGTAATCGGTCACAAAAACTTACAAAAACTTGTTCTTTTATAGATTTTTAGCATAGCCACAGCCACGCATCGCCACCATGCTACGATGCGTGGCTGTGGCTATGATAAAAATCTATAAAAGAAAAAGTTTTTGTGACCGATTACTCCGCCGCATACCCTGTCATAATCCTGTGCACGCCTCTGATATCCCTTGGCAAGACTAGCATCAGATTTTCTGGCATCTGACTACCTTAACGATTGACAAAGATTTACAAGTTGAAGCCGGAACTTCTCAATATGTTAGGATCGTCACCCATCCACGAAATGACCTATGCAAGCGTTGCTTAACCTTCACGTTCGATTCGTGCCACTGAGATTATTTAGTCTTAGCTTCTCATCAAAGTAAATTAATGAACTGTAATGATAAAAAATAATTTTCTAACAAGAAAAATAATAAACTTCTAAGGAGTGGAATTCTCTGCCGGAGTCTGTGTTTCCTGATAGCTATAACTTGGGAGTCTTTAAGTCAAGAGTGAATAGGTTACTTCTAGGCCAGCGTGCTTTATCTTCGACCACATCATCGCTTAACATCACGTGAGATGATGGTCAAACGCAAACCGCAAACAATAAAAAAAATATCGCGGAACTGTTGAAGATGAGTAAACAAATTAAGATGATTTTTTTTTGTTCAAGTTTAATGACGCGATGACATCAGACAAGTGGATGCGTCGCCCTTTTTTTTTTGGAAAGAATGAGTTTTAATTTTTCATCGTATCTGAGATGAATTATTTTATATGTGGGATTGAACAATATTGGATTTCATAGATTTACATAAAATTTACATTAATTGATTACTAAAACACAGCCAAGTGCGTGGTGTGCGACGCATAGGATAGGGTTCCGTAGTTTTATAACCATTAAATACCTACCGTCTATGTCATGAAATTTGGAATTTAATTTCGAGGTATAATAAAAAAATGTTCACTGTAAAATGGAAAATTATTTCAACTACACTGAAAATTAAAGTCTAAGGAGGCGTTCTTAGACTTTAATTTTGAGCTTAGTTGAAGTAATTTTCTATGGAATCTTTATCATATTTTCAAACAGATAGAATATGATTTATTGTACAATAAAATTAAAACAAAAATACGAATACTCATTAACGTAAAGTATGTAAAATCGGTGAGTGTGCGCAGGAGCTCCACGACCTAATCTCTTCATCCCCCTTTTACTAGCGGTCTACCAGACGTACCGCAGGATACCATCCACACTTGGTCGATATACCGTCTTGTCGTACTAATCGCTTTTCTTCAACATTCATTGTGCGCACAGCCAAGGTGTGGAACTCTCTTGCCGGCTTCTGTGTTCCCTGCCACATATGACTCGTCAGCCTTTAATGTAAGAGTGAATAGGAATTTTCTGGGCTTGCTCGTTCGATATTAGACCTCATCTTATACTTACCATCAGGTGTGATTGAGGTCAAGAGCGGGCTCATTAGTAATTAAAAAAAATATGTTTGTGATAATTTACTTTTTATCTTTATTATTTATTTATTTAAACTTTATGTACAGACGCCAGCACATGAAGCTACCCGAAACTGTCAAATTTTCCCAATCAACCTTGAACCTAATTTCTTTAGCAATAAAGTTGAAAATCTATTAAAGAAATTTGACAGATTGTTGTAGCTTGATGTGCTGGCGTCTGTACAATAGTGTTACATGGGCGGACTTATTGCAGCAAGGTATTCTCTACCAGTCAACCTTTGGGTTAAAAAAGCACATTATACTATTATATTACCCGTGTGAACATACTATGGTTAGTAAATACGTAATCGTAAGTATAATCCAGATAATTATTTAATTACAGTAGTAGTCATTATTTATTCAGGCCCAATACGCAATCAGTCTTGGAATATTCAGAGAATAACTGTATGTTTGGGAGAGGTACGGAGGATCTGTTTACAAAATGAGTTTGGTAAGTCCGTGATATTTTCGAAACACTTCTCCGTGCCATACGATAATATCCCCTCGAGTGTCGCATGTTGAATTTCCTTATGATTTTTGGGTAGGACTTCAGAAAAAATGATAAATCGGCAATTTATGGCCATTATCATGGTATATATTATACCTTCCTGGCTTCGTTATGAGTTTATCTAAGTAACTATTCATATCATTCAATAAGCAAATCAAACTCTCGCAGTGATGTGATATGTTTTCATTTATAATTTTCACTCACATTCGAAAAAAAAAAATAAAAAAAATATGTAGGCAATTTTAACACAAATTATTCCAAAAAAATAATAAAAAGTAATAAAAACTATTTGATAACACAACGAAAAAGTCTGCGGCGTCACAACAAAAACCACAGATGCATTTTGTACATTTTTTTTCGTTCATTTTAGCGGTGTCTGCAGAACGTATTGCTACTTGCAACACTACCACAGATATTTATCGACCAATCCTGACCAAGCCCTTAAGTGTAACTGTCCGACTTAAGACATTTGGAGCATTTTTTTCTTATGTCGCACTGTGTAACTTAAGACACGCGAGAGGATATAAACGGCTATAAAATATCAGTCCCTACACTTGCTTGTCATCATCATTTTGGGGTCGGCTTCCAGTTTAAGGTGATCCAGCTGAGTATAAGTGTTTTACATGGACCGACGGTCTGTCTGACCCCCAGTTTGTTTCCATTTGAGATTTTGTCCCTCTAGAGGTAATGGAACAAAGGCCCAGATGCGAGGTGGCTTGGTATTGAAACAACAAACTGTTTCAAACAACAAAAGTTCATTCAAACAAGGTAAAGTAAAATATAGAAAAATAGGGTTACTGCCAGCCAGCTCAAACTTCAGTCGGTGGAACCCCAGGTTGTGGGGTTCGACTGGCTGGAGAAAGGGTGCGCCAATCTTTTCGGCGAATTCTTTAAAATCGTGGAGTCCTGTAATGAATATCCAGGGATCACAATAATATTCTTTTAACGACCCGGGAAAGGACTCAGAGATCACTTCCAAACACCAATACAACAAAATCCTTACCTTTTAAAACATGAGATTAAGTTTTGTAGCTATTTCAAGCGTGGTGAATTGTCAAATGGCGGCCTCACCTGATATTCTCGGGACGTTGACAAAAAAACCACAGACTAAATATAGATCGTCTGCTCTCCAAAACTTCTAGAATAATGTCTATAATGAAAAAATAATTTCACTTCTGTTTATTAAGTATTTTAACCAAAAGCTGAAAACTATTAAGGATTGGGTTTTTCGATATTAATTCGATGGCTTCCAATCAATTTGCTAAAATTAATTAATGCCAATTCAGAACTAAAACTGCGAATCGGCAACCGCCAGATGTCGCCACCAACTGTCAGAAACTGACGTACAACCGAATGGCATTAGCTGGGTAACACGATACACTTTGACTAGACCAGTATCAGATTTACTGGCTTCTGACTACCCATAACGACTGTCAAAGGTCCATCCCCATGTCCAAATGACAAGCCGAGACCAAAGGCTTATCGTGCTTCCCGAAGCACGGGGGTATTACATCGCTACTTCCAAACTCTGGGCTACTACTGAGAAATTCTTTACTGAAAAACCCAATAGAACTTATTGCATTATAATCGAATCTGAGACCTCGTGCTCGGTAGTTGCAAGCACCGCTCGATCATCGAGGCTGCTATACTTGCTTGTACAAATGCCAGCACATGAAAAATCGGATATACCCGAAACTGTCAAATTTTCCCAATCAACCTTGAACCTAATTTCTTTAACGATAAAGTTGAAAATCTATTATAGAAATTTGACAGATTGTAGCTTGATGTGCTGGCGTCTGTACCAACCATAAAAAAAATCTGTCAGCATGCATTTTTTTGTTTGGCAGCTAATTAAATCTTCACAGCACTCACCCACACACTCACACTTCACATAGTCTCTGAGTAAACCGCCAACCGACGGAAGATAAAAAACTTTTTACCAAAAAATTAAACCGACTCCCAAAAAACACTGCAAAGTGAAAAATAACTTTAATTTCGGTAGTCGGTGTCTTTAGTTTTGTATTTTCGTTTTTGGCACCGACTTCCGAAATTAAAGTTATTTTTCACTTTGCAGTGTTTTTTGGGAGTCGGTTTAATTTTTTGGTAAAAAGTTTTTATTTCACTCTTTTTAGTTGGTCTATTTTTAATTTACCTAGTTACAAGAGCCTAATTATCAACTACTTATAACCTTTTACAAAATATTGCTTTTCCCAATGCTGGGCCGTTAATTGTTGAGGAGTTCTCCTGGTACTTCACCATCAGCTCTACATCACCATATGCATTGTGACGAGCATAAAGTGCGTAACATCCATATTCAAGTAATCGAATCGCAATCCACTCAATACTTATTATTGAGTAGTTTCGGCGGCCATCTGTGGTCTTCATCATCAGTTCCACTTCCTCAAATGGTACTTTTTGAGAGCAACTGCACAAGTTACTATAATAAATACCCAAAACGACATAGGTGTGCCTATAATATTTGAAGAGTTCCCTCGATTTCTCCAGGATTCCATCATCAGATCCTGACGTTTATGAAAATGGGACCAATATCGAAGTATACCCTTTCAATCAAAAAAAGAATTTTCCAAATCGGTTCAGCCGTCTTCGAGTAATCGATGATCATACATTAAAAAAACAAAAAAAAAAAAAAATATACGCGTCGAATTGATAACCTCCTCTTTTTGTCGTCGGTTGATGAAAAAACTACACCATAAACAGGTTCGTTGTTTTACTGCGGATTCCTAAAAATGTGTGAGTGACCCTTTCAAACATATTTTATCATTTTCTAGAAAGAGTTCTAACCTAGCCTATCATATATTATTTAAATATTAAATGCCAATTCGTAAATGATTAATGCTACCAGTCAAAACCGTATAAATTAATGCCTAACTTATTTTCCATTAACCTTTGCCGCTTTTGTCCATCCGTTTTATATTTACGTTAAATATTTTAGTATTCGATATAGATTTTGTAAACAACAGTAACACATTGTTTGTGGTAACAGATGTATACATACGGTGTATTCTCTGAAATTAAATTCGATTTTCTAAATATGAACTGTAGTTTATACAATGGACGTGCCTGTTATGGAATTGGGATTGTAGTGAAACTTATAACTAACTAATAATATAAAGCGGAAAAGTTCGTTTGTTTGTATGACGCGCTAATCTTCGAAAGTACTGGTTGGATTTGGATGAAATTTGGTATGGAAGTAGCTTGAAGCTTGAGGAAAGCTTTTACCCGATTGCAAAAGAAGGAGGTTATGTTTTTATCAAGATAAAGCTAATGGGAGCGAAGCCCTGCCCGACTACTAGTGTTATTATATAAAAACTTTTTACCAAAAAATTAAACCGACGCGCGACGTCCAAAAAACACTGCAAAGTGAAAAATAACTTTAATTTCGGTAGTCAGTGTCTTTAGTTTTGTATTTTCGTTTTTGGCACTGACTTCCGAAATTAAAGTTATTTTTCACTTTGCAGTGTTTTTTGGACGTCGGTTTAATTTTTACGGTAAAAAGTTTTTATTTCACTCTTTTTAGTTGGTCGATTTATAATTTACCTGGTTACAAGAGCCTTAACCTAATGTTGGGCCGTTAATTGTTGAGGAGTTCTCCTGATACTTTACCATCAGCTTCACTTCACCATATGCATTGTGACGAGCATATTGTGCTTAATAACCATATTCAAGGAATCGAGGCAGAACCCATGAAATACTTATTATTCCTACTTATATATTGAGTAGTTCCAGTGGCCATTTGTGGTCTTCATCATCAGGTCCACTTCACAAATGGTGCTTTTCGAATGCAACAACACAAGTTACTATAAAAAATACTGAAATCACTTATAGGTGTGCCTATAATATTTGGAGATTTCCCTCGATTTTTCCAGGATCCCATCATCAGATCCTGACTTGGTGACAATGGGACCAATTTCGAAGTATATCCTTTCAAACAAAAAAAGAATTTTGCAAATCGGTTCAGCCGTCTTTGAGTAATCGGTGATCATACTTTAAAAAAATATAAGCGTCGAATTGATAACCTCCTCCGTGTTTTTCGTCGGTTGATAAATGGGTATCGATTGTAAGCGAGGATGAGGCACGCTTACCTAAAAGTGACCTATTCACTTCATGACGCAAATAGCCTAAGGTTATAGCTATCAGGAAACATAGACTCCGGCAGGGAATTCCGCTCTTTAGCTGTACGCACAATGAAAGTATTCCCGATGTGTTTTATGCGTATGAGTAGGATTTGAAACTGTCAGGTGAATGGTGATAGATTTTCCACCATGTAACAATGACTATCGTTAGGAGTCGGTAGTCTGATGATGGAGTCAGTATGGTAGAATTAGATTGTGCAATTCTAGCACAATCGGAATTTTATCTCCATTTTTCTTTGTTATTTATTAATAAAAAAATATGCTCTGGTAAAAAGAATATGAACTAGACTACGTTCAGAGGCATATTTAATTACATGACTTTAAAATTCAATCCCTAAAGGGTTGAAATAGGGGATGAAAGTCTGTATGAGAATATCAAACCGCTTAACTAATAATAATTATGACAGACGAAACTAAGCTGGTTTTTGAGTAGTGGTTACTAATTTTACGCTTAAAAGCCGTCTTAATATCAAGGGGTAGCGTGTTTGAATGTACAGTACTGCCTTCCCTCTCTCTGATAAGGGCGTGATGTAATGTAACAAACAATGGTCTGGACGTGTTTATACCGTTATGATAGAATAGAGAATTATGGGCCAGTGGCTGGATTTATCTTTATATTTTGGACAAGGTCGGTAATTCTGCGAATTTATATGAAAAGTTAACGTTGTCTGGATCATACGTTGTTTTGCCTGCAGCAATATGATTTTAGACGGTTCAAAATCATGTACAAGTATTAAGTATTAATATTATTGAATACTAGTTTCTGCCTGCGCCTTCGGTCGCGTGGGAGTATTTTCCCGTATAAATCTCGCTCCCGGTGGTATTCCGGGATAAAAAGTAGCCTATGTATTAATCCAGTATGTCAACTACCTCCGTACCAAATTTCATCCAGATCCGTTTAGTAGTTTTTGCGTGAAAGGGTAACAAACATACATTCATTCATCCATCCATACATTCTCACAAACTTTCGCATTTATAATATTAATAAGATTGTAAGTAGTTAGTTGCTTTACAAAAGATTCTTGTTAACTTTTTATTTTTATTTCTTTCTTAACTTATTTTTTTAAGTGCGTTTTGAGAGCAGCGTTTTATGAGATTCAATCAATAAAACACTCATAATAATAAAATCTCATAAAACGCTGTTCTCAAATCGGTGAATTTGTAGACATGAAACTGCCAGTCTGCAATGGGCTCTCTCCCCTTTGTACCAGCAATAAGAAAGTTATAGATTGTCTATATTATTTTTCAGTATTTAAAATAGCTTTTTATTCTGTAAGTTCTACGTCATATTTCAGTAAAAAATTGGATGAGAGTGTTGTTTCTTATTTGATTACCCTGAGAGAAAACACCGAATTAAACTCAGATATCAGTCTCTTTTGACGTCCATACAACCTGTACTTGTAAAATCATATGAGGACCTTGTAGGTTAATATCTGAGGCGTTCTTTTGAGGAAAGTTGCGTAAAGATTTGAGTGGACCTGTCCAGACAGTGCAAGCATTTGTCAGAAACCGTATAGCTCAACTTAGAACTTTAAGGAACTCAACGGTTATGCTAGCTTTTGTTCAGTAAATCTGTTTACATATAATATCAAGCAATATATTATTTTTAGCTATCAGAACATCTATAATTTCTTGTATAAGCAGTCTTTTAATCTACAGTATACACACTGTTTACAGTAAATTTTGCTGATACTGAAAATCTTGACAAGTTGATTGTGCTATCAAAACACCTACTAATATAAAAGTTAAATGCGAAAGGAATTCTGTCTGTTTGCCTGTCTGTTACACTTTCACAATTAAACCACTTCGATGATCTTGATGCAATTTGGTACAGAGATAGATTAAGCCCTCAGGGAAGGACTTAACATATATTTTCGCTGGAAAAAAAATACCTTTTCTAGTGACGAATGCCGCAGGTAGAAGCTACTGTTACATATTTATTTCTTTATTATAATCCGAAAAATAGATAAGTTACACGCTTTTTAAGTTATTCTTTTCATCCTTATCATACAAAACGTCATTTGTACAGGATGGCTCAAATTCATTATGGCGTGACTTGCGACTGACGTCACACGCGATTAGCGCTGTTTCTGTTTACCATAGATTTTAAAAAAGCTCACGATAAAAGTCACATTTTGAGATTCTAAAATAATTTTTGTTTAGTGCCGGTGGTCTAACTTAAAAAGATTGGCCAAGTGCGAGTCAGATTCGCCCATGAAGGGTTCCGTAGTAACTAGTCAAAATAACTTTGTTTTTGATAGTATTTGTATGAAATACAAAGTTATATTGCAGTTTTAGAAAATTTGCTGTATCTCAAAAACTATTGACCCTATATCGTTCAAACCATTTTCGTTAAGGTATTCGTTACTTATATTTTTTTTTTAGATTTTTCATTCTATTATTTTAAAAGATAGAGGGGGTGGACATACATTATACCACTTTGGAAGCGAATATCTTTTAAACGATTGACTTTAAGAAAAGTCGTTGAAATCTCAATGTCTGATCAATGAATGATTATCAAAGTCGCCCTCCACATCTGTCTGTTTTTAAGCTTTCTTCTTTTAAACCAGTTACCAGTTAGTTAGACAATTTATTTCCGAAGGTTCATACATACAAAACAATGTAATTAAATATTTGTATAATAGAGAAAGTTCCATATTTTGACGATTTTGCAAGCGCTGCACCGTATGAGATACATCAAAATGATATACTACGGAAATGTATATCAAAACAAGTCCACCATAGCATATATTTATCTCCTAAGGTTGACAAACAGTTACCACTTTTATCTCTAAATAATTAATTTAAAAGTATTACTGTATTTGCAAAAGCTGATTTCTCCTAATCAATCAAACAATTGTTCAAAGAACCCCATACGAAGCTGGGTCGGCTCTCTAGTAAATAATAATATATGTTTATTTCTCTCCACAATATTTACAATACATCATTTAGATTTGTATATATATTGTATAAATAATAACTTAGTAAAGTGTAAGTATAATAAGGTATACGTACATATTGAATAATGCTTAATATTTGTACCTTTCTAAGGTATACTACATATTATGTTAAGAAGCGTATTGATTTTAGTGTTGTTTGCCGTTCACAAAATTTATGTACACTTTAAGTATTTTCTGTCTCTAAACGTGTGGACACATGTAATTGGGTCAATGTCTATTAGTCTATCATTACCCTGTTTTATTATAGCTGTTAGTCCTGCATATTATCTTACTAATCTTACTTCTTATCTTACTAATATTATAAATGCGAAAGTTAGTGAGGATGGATGGATAGATTTGTGGACGTTTGTTACTTTTACACGCAAAAAGTAATTGACGGATCCGAATGAAATATGGTAAGTATACAACGTGTAATTTAAAGGGTATATACATATAAGGGCACGGCTTCTTTGGATGATAATAAACGATATAGCAAGGGTTTTCTAATCCTATGTCTACATGTGTGGAGCATATTAGAAATTTCAATACATTGATACCAGAGGCCAAATTTTTAAAATTAAGAATAACGAAGAGAATTATCGTTTTATTGGCAAGTGACGTGGAAAGTGGTGACCCTCATAGTGCTGTGACACGTTTGTAATTATTGGTATTCAAGAAACATATGAAGCCGATAATATGGGGTCAATTCTGTGAGTCACTTATTTTGAGCTGAAACTTTGCATAGAGACTCCATACCAGATGTTGTCTTCAGTCCTTTTGGATAGATATGGGGTTTTCGTTACACGTTGTATAGTTAACATCCTGGAATAACACATAGGCTACTTTTTATCCCGGAATTACCACGGGATCCGGATTTACGCGGGAAAACTCTCCCACGCGAACAAAGTCACGTGCATAAGCTAGTGTTAAATAAATATTACTATACTTATTTAAATATCTACTAGATCAAAAAATGCACCAGTTGACGTCACAAGACTGCAGTCAAATGGAAAAGCGAGTACAATATATTAGAAGTCATATAAGTACTCACATATCTTCCGTAACAGCCAGTAAAGGAAAACCCTTGAATAATAAACAGTTGGGAAGGCGAAAGGTAATCTCATCTCTCACGGAAAGCACACACTGACTGCCAAGTTATACGATGGATGGGAAAGTATTGAGAATATGTTGTAATGGTGACTCCACCAGAGAGTATGGTAAGAGTGTCAGCAAAATTGTCGGGGCCCACTACGGGGCCGTTGCCTGCCAGGGTTGCGGAATTGTTCGAAAGAGGAACACGCAGGGCAAATGACTGGTTTTATCATTAGAACTAAAAAACGGGATATTCACCATGTGTATCTTTTGTTTCGAGTATCCTATATTTCGGCACTGTTTCAAGCGCCATGATCACGGATGAACTGAAGTAATTGCGGGTGGACGTTTATGAGCAGACGAATCGGTCTACCCTCTTTCTCGTTCGTTTTTTTTTGTGATCCACACCGCTACCTTTGTCATATGTCACACACTCGATTCTGTTCCCGACACACAAAACTCACCGTGACTTTTTAAGGATGGGAGTTCATCCAATGACTGCCTCCCAATCTTACTTTTGCTGACAAAAATACCCATCCGTGTTCCGTCAATTGTCTTTTGTGTTCCGAGGCCGCGGTAACTCTTTCGAACAATTCCGCAACCACGGCTCTCTTACTCAACCTAGCGGCTGAATTGTTATCATTAATTACAAACTAGATGTACCCACGACTTTATTTGGGTCGCAATTAGTATAACCTACGTGGCTATCTCGCGTAGGTTCAACAGTTTCAGAGATACAAACAAAAAGAGACAGAAAGATGGTCCTAAAATTTAAAAAGGTATTTTTTTCTTATTGTGTACTAAAGGCACTTGAGAAAACAGTTATTTTGAAATCACAGATGGACACATTAACTTTATTGAATTGTATAAATTTTTAGAGGTTTTAATCTATTTTGTTAAACTATTTATTCTTTAAACTGTGCAAATTTGTAATGTAGGCAGTTTTTAATTTCTGGAAAGCATGAACTGATTTTATAGCGACTTAATTATGCTGAAAGATGGAGATCAATATATAGGCTACATTTTATCCCGAAATTCCCACGACATCGGTATATTTACGCGAGAAAAACCTCCCACACGAACGATATCGCGGGCACAACTAGTTAATAATATGTATGTAGGCTGTGTGTTTTTAAACAACAGTATTTCAATAGATACCCGTGACCTTTTAGAATGCCTATTTTATCATAGAATATTTAATATGTATAGTTTAATCATCGATAAAATTAATGGTGGCGGTCGCACTAAAATATATTAAGTATAGTTTTGGTTAAAGTAACCTTTTATTCTTTTTAATAAACATACATAAAGACAGGTAAAATTAATGACACATAGCTATGAATACCGAAATAAGCGTAGAAAATACTATACTAATATTTTAAAGCGGAAAACTTTTTTTTCTTTTAAACGCTTTAATCTTCGAAAGTACTGGGTAGATTTGGATGAAATTTACTCTCTTACGCAGAACAATATGAAACAAATAATAAAAAAACTGGCTTCAGTCGCTCGACTACAATGACACTGAAAAAATTATAAAATAACACATCAGACACATACATATCTCCTAACCACACTCACAAACGCACACTAACTCACAAACACGAACACACACACACACAAACGACATACATACACACACACACGCACACACCCTTACATACATACATACACACACGCACAGATAAAGCATTTATAATTATAGGTTTTTATGTTAAACTTTTTATTTTAGCTTCAATTTACTTTTATATAAATTTTTATTGCACATTAGCGACTATAAAGGGCGAAGGTACTGACTCCTGAAACACAGGCTTTGCCTAGCTCAGAAGCCAGGGTTAAAATCTACAGTGTATTATTGATGTCAATAAAAATATTTGTATTGTATTTGGTATGGAAGTAGCTTGAAGCTTGCTGCTTTAGGTTACTTTATATTTTCCTGACTGCGAAAAGTGACTAACTTGATCACAATAAAAACATAACCCATGTTTTTATTGTGATCAACTTCATGGGAGCCAATCCCCGTGCTCTTGCTAGTAATATAAATATAACTAGTCATGTTAACCTAGCATTATGGTCAAACGCTCGTAAACTGTACACTGAATCGCTTTGTATTTCACCGACGTACTTCTCAATACAATTGCCGTCTTTTAGAAGTTAGACGGTATGTTTCACGCGATCTTAAGTTTGAGTATGAATGGTTTGTTGTATATAGCACATGAAAACTGTGTGCAAATGCGGGCTATATTTTTTGAGGAGCTGTGACGGGCGATACGGGATATATAGGCATGTAACTCTTTTTTTTTGGGTGGAAAAATCATCAATTGGCATCTAACGCTTTGTGTAGAGCGGAAGGGAGTGTCAGACTTTTACTGACTAAAAAGCTACCCTGTCGCACTGCTGTAGCTGCAATACCTCATTAGAACATTCTTGCATGCAACGCACACCACACACCCATTTAGAACCGAAAAGTAAATGATAAATTATCTTTATTTTGCAAATTGGTTATTAAATAACACTTTTACACGTCATTTTTTTCGTAAATATTTACTAGATGAGGCCGGTGTTTCCTAACTGACTACCCTGAGAAGAAACACCGAAACAAACTCAGGGGTCCGTCTCTTTTAAAGTCCATACAATGTACACTGGTTTAATTATATGGGAACCTTGTAGGTTTCAGTCTGAGGCGGTCTTTTGAAGAAAGATGCTCACAGATTTGAGTGAACCTGTCCATACAGTGCAAGCATTTGTCAAATGACGTAAAGCTCAACTTAGAACAAGGAGCTTAACGATTTGACTAACAATACCAAGGTAAAGACGTTTGGGTAGGCTGCAAAAAGCACTCAAACTGCCAGACAATCATGTTTAACTCGAATAAAATAACCTACATAGTTCACATATTTACAATCGTTTGTGAGTGTTAGCGACGCGCTCATAATTTTTAGATTCATGATTTTATTATCTTAACCTAACATGTGTGTATAGCCTAAGAACAAAAGTATGAGCCGGGCAGCAAGCTCCTCAGCGCAAAACGCCGGTTCCGGCCAACGATTCTGTAACTCTATATTTTTGTCTATGTTTTTTATGGTGGTCCGCGCACGCACCGCAAGCGACTGCGCTTGTACGCGTTTTTAAATATAAAATATTACTATCTGTCAAATAATCCGTGTCTTTGTTAATATAAAGTTCGTCAAGCATTTTTATTCGTTTTACTTCGCCGATTACCACCTGCCATCAGCTACAAAGTGGTCAATCGAACCGGATCAAAAGTGATAAAACAAAATGGTGGGCACGCGAAGTACAACGCGACGCGAGCGCGTACAACGAAAACTTTTCGAACAACAAAAAGGTGCTCAAGACTCTGATACGGAAGAGCATAAGTCTTCAACTAGTGCAGCAGCCAAAAATATGGTATTCAAAACACCTGCGGCGTCATCGAGCGCCAAAACAGATAACATGTCGCTAAGGTCGAAAGGTCAATCCGACACATCGTCAGTCAAAGCTCGCAAAGCGCAGTTGCTTTTGGATGCTGCAAAGCAAAAGGCTCAGATACGAATGGAACTCATAGACAGACAGCTAGAAGCGGACTTAGCTGACCTAGAGGAAGCAGAAAAATACAGTCCACATGAAGAATGCGCTCACGACGTGGAGCAATGGCTGGAACGGAGTCACCACGATTTGCAATCGGCCCGCGATCATGGCAACCCCCTGGGCAAGTTGCAGCCGCCTAAAACAGAACCAGCCGCATCTGTAAATGCCGTCCTCTTTACGGCACCAGCAGCACCACAAGGGTTCCCTACGTCACCTCAAAAGTCGCCAACTTCAGTGCCACATCTGCCGACGGGGTCGCACCCACACATTGTACCTGCTCCGCCACCAGCGGCGGAAGCCACTAGTATGCAAGCGACCATTCAGATGCTAGCCGGTGCGCTGAAAGACTTGGCTTCTACAAGTGCGCCTAATACCAACCTCATAACTAGATTGAGCACACCGAAAGAACTTCCAGACTTTTCAGGAGATCCACTGGAATTTCTGCAATTTAAACAAGCGTTCAATGAGTCAACCGAACTTTGTAAATTTTCCCCTCAAGAAAACCTGTGGAGGTTGAGAAAGTGTCTCCGAGGAGCTGCTAAAGATGCTGTTGCAGCCTTGCTTATATCTGCAAGTCCACCATGGAAAATTATGTCAACTTTGGAACTACGCTTTGGCAATGCTGACCTGATAATATCTAGAATATTGCAGGATATCAAGAAATTGCCATCAATGTCACAAAACTATCACAGTGAAATTGTGCCATTTTCAGTTAAAGTACAAAACCTTATACAAGCAGTGCGAGTAGTTGGACGCGAAGAATACTTACAAGGTATGAGCATTGTTTCAATAATATTATCCAAGCTACCTACAATACTGCTATCTAAATGGTCTGATTATAGTTTCCCACTCATCACTGAAGGACAGAAATCCCGTATGGTCATTTTATCAGATTTCTTGCATGATGAAGCTGTAAAGATATCACTAACATCAAACATCTGTTTTAGTTATTCCCGCACTGAGCAAAATAAAAACAAAGATAATTCCAGTCATCGACCTCAAACAATATTATTGCAAACAGATGATGATAATGATAACTGCAAATTCTGCCGTACCTCAAAACATAAATTAACTGAATGTAAACGATTTAAGAAGGCGTTACGTAATACCAGATGGCAATTTGTAAAACGTAATGGGATCTGTTATAAATGCCTAGTGTCGCGCCACGCACGTGACACATGCTCAGCACCGCCTTGCAATAAGAACGGCTGTGGCCAGGGACATCACAATTTACTTCACTACGTTGGAAATAAGCCGAATAGTGGCGCTGGAAGCAGCCAGGTTCCAGAGCCGAAGCCGACGCCCCCTGTGCAAATGCTGACGACGGCAACGTTGCCAGTGTCCGTCGCCGATAATACACAAACTGTGACGCATATAAACGCGAGTGTAAACAAAGTGTTGCTTAAAGTCGTACCTATACGTATACATAGTTCTAACGGTGTGTTCAGTACAAACGCACTACTTGATGACGGATCGACCGTCTCGCTTATCAGTGCGGGGCTAGCAAAGCGTGCGGGGCTTCGTGGCTGCTCAGAAACAATGTGCATCCGTGGCGCCTGGTCTGACGATGAACTGGTATGTGAAACAACGATCACAAACGTCACATTATGTGGTATGGACAGTAAGATGCATAGTATCAAAGTTCGGTGTGTTGACAATTTAAACTTACCTTTGCAACAACTTTCTGTTGTTGATTGTAATAATTACAAAAACCTGTTTGGCATAAATGATAAGTTATGTAGATATGATGTAAAACCTGAGATTTTAATAGGTCAGGACAACAGTCATTTATTGTTACCTCTCAAAGTAATAGTAGGTAAACCATATGAGCCGTCTGCTACATTGACTCCCCTAGGTTGGTGTGTGCACGGTATGCTGAGAAGGCCGCACACTCAGTTCGCTGCCAGCACTGGCGAGGCGCACGCTACGCTGCTGTTGAGTTCAGTTGCTACCACCGCCGCAGACAAGAACGAGTACCTACTACGGGAGCTCCACGAAGAGGTGAGGCACTCATTTGCTGTTGACGCCCTGGGAGTGTCAGGTAAGTCAAGACAAAATATTAATGATACTTGTGCCATCGCTCAGCTAGAGAAGTCTGTTGAACTCATCAATGGTCGCTGGCATGTAGGTCTCCCTTGGAAGGATGAGGCCTGTACCATGCCTGACACCTATCCTAACGCTTTAAAAAGGTTAAAGGGGATAGAAAGGAAAATGTCACGTGACAATGGTTTTGCCAACAGATACCGAGAACGTATTAATCATTTATTACAAAATGATTACGCTCACAAGATGCAAAAGTCCCTGCCAGTACCCAGGATGTGGTACCTGCCCCACTTTGGGGTAGATAATCCCAACAAAAAATCGCTTCGACTAGTGTTTGATTCTGCCAGTCCAGTTGGTGGTAAATGTCTCAATGATTATTTACATACAGGGCCAGACTTGTTGTCATCACTTTTAGGTATAATGCTGCGCTTTAGGGAATATTCAATTGCAGTAACCGGTGACATCAAGGACATGTTTCTTAGGGTCAAAATTCACCCTGAAGATCAACACGCGTTTAGGTTTCTTTGGCGGAATAGCCCTGAGGAGCCAGTCGATACCTACATTATGACGTCACTTATTTTCGGCGCCAACTGTTCTCCCTTTGTAGCTCAGTTTGTAAAAAATGTAAATGCTCGACGTTACGAGTCGACATTTCCTGATGCTGTTAATGCGATACATAAATCGCATTATATGGATGACTACATAGATAGCCTGCCGGATGACACGACAGCTACAGAAATGGTTAAAAATATTACTAGGATTCATAGCAGTGGCGGTTTCGAAATGCGTAACTGGACAAGTAATAGCGTTGCTGTATTAGAAAGTATTCCACAGGATACTTTAGGTACCGCTAGCGTAAGGTTCAAATCTGAACAGGAATACCATGGCGAGCGAATCTTGGGACTCATCTGGACTCCAGGAGAAGATGAGTTACTTTTTGATGTGTCTCTGAAACGAATACCTGAAAATATTATTTTAAACAAGGAAAGGCCGACCAAAAGGTTAATGCTGCGAATAGTTATGTCGATTTTTGATGTTTTAGGATTCTTAGCTCCATTTACTATTCAGGGTAAAATTTTATTGCAAGATACTTGGCGCTTAAAAATAGGCTGGGATGACGTAGTACCTGATAGTATCTATACTAAATGGTGCAAATGGATCGAGTTTTTAGAGGAAATAAAGAAAATACGTATACCAAGATGCTATAATAAAACTATTGTTTTGCAAGGTTCTAGCGAGACGGGACGAACACCGGACACCGAGTCAGTGATAAGGCAACCTCCCGCCTCTGCACCCGCGGCTTCTGCGCTGGAGTTACCTACTACGAGAAACAGCTACGAGACGTGTAGACCGCCTACGACGACCGCTACGTGTGCTACGCCAGCAAGTAATAATTATACTTACTTACAACTGCATTTATTATGCGATGCATCTGTTCAAGCTATGTGTTGTGTGGCGTACTGGCGATGGATAGTCAATGGGAACATTAAGGTTGCATTTATAGCAAGTAAATGTCGTGTTTTACCCGTAAAACCCATGACTGTACCCCGAGCCGAACTACAGGCGGCGCTGTTAGCTGCGCGATTGGCCGATGCCGTTATGAAAGAACACAGATTAGCTCCTGAGCGACGATATTTTTGGTGCGACTCCACCACCGTTTTACAGTGGATTAGAAATAACACGCGTAGGTATAAAACGTTCGAAGCGAACCGATTAGGAGAAATTGATGAACTTACGCGCGTTTCCGAATGGAGATATGTACCTACCAAATTAAATGTAGCAGATCTTGGAACTCGGGAAGAATTTAACCACACATTGTTTCACAGTGAATGGTTCACAGGGCCCAACTTTTTATATAAAGACGAGTCTTTATGGCCTGCTGACGTTTTGAACCCTGACACTGGTGGAGACGATATGAGTTCAGAGTGTGTGGCTGTGATGCATGAGCTAACATGTAACTTACCTGTTCCTGAGCCGCAGCGCTTTTCCTCCTGGCTTCGCTTGCTGCGATCCACGGCCGTCATCCTGAAATTTATTGCCAGATGCAAGAAACTTACCTGTGAAGCTGACTGTGATGCAATGGCTCAAGCTGAGATCCTGTTGCTGAAGAAGGCGCAAGTGGACTCATTCTCCGCCGAAATATCTGCAATCAAAAATGGAAAACAAATATCACGAAATAGTAAGTTACTTACCTTGTCACCGTACCTAGACGAAGCCGGTTTACTCCGCCTCGGTGGCCGCATCGACGTTGCGTCAGACGTAGACCTAGAAATGAAGAGACCAATTATACTAGATGGAAAACATGATATAACGCGTCTTCTTGTCCGGTTCTTTCACATCAAGGCAGCCCATGGGAACCAGGAAATGGTTGTCAATAACTTGAAACAAAAATATTGGATTGTTAGACTAAGACCAACAGTTAAAAGGGTGGTCTCGAATTGCATGCTTTGCCGCTTAAGGAAATGCACGCCGCAAGTGCCCAGGATGGGTGACTTACCTCGTGCTCGAGTAGCACATCACCAACGACCGTTTTCATTTTGTGGTCTAGATTTATTTGGTCCAATGGAAGTGACTGTGGGCAGAGGAAGGCAAAAGAGGTATGGCGTTTTGTTTACCTGCCTCACCATACGAGCAATTCATATCGAGCTTGTTTCGTCACTCACGTCAGACTCTCTGATTATGGCTTTGAGACGCATGGCGGCACGGCGTGGTTGGCCTGCTCACCTATACTCTGATAATGGCACTAACCTGAAGGCAAGCGATAAGGAGCTAAAGCAATCGCAGCAGGCACTTAATATGGATGATCTCAAGGCCGTCGGCATGAACAACGCCATGCATTGGCATTTTATACCCCCCTCCAGCCCTCACTGGGGTGGGGCTTGGGAAAGGCTGATTCGAAGCGTTAAGACATCACTTCGAGTTGTGATGAACGAACGCGCTCCACGCGAAGAAGTGCTACTTACCCTTATGGCGGAAGTGGAGAACATAGTTAACGGTCGTCCGCTGACACACGTCTCCGTCGACCCTGAAAGCTTAGAATCTTTGACTCCTAACCATTTTCTTTTAGGTAGCTCATCCAACTCACCCACCATTGGCGATTTCAACGATTCCGACATGTTTCTACGCAAGCAATGGCGAAGGTCACAAGCGTTAGCTGACATGTTCTGGCGTAGATGGGTGAAAGAGGTTCTCCCTGAGTTGTTGCCTCGAAGAAAATGGAACCAAGAGGCTAAACCTTTACAGGTAGGTGACTTAGTTTTAATAGTTGATCCTAACTGTCAGCGTGGTACCTGGCCGAAGGGTGTAATCCAGAAGATATGTCCAGGTAAGGACGGACGAATCAGACTGGTTGAAGTGAAGACCAAGACTGGTGTTTGGAAGCGACCTGCAGCCCGCGTCGCGCGTATTTCGCTTGGTGAGGAGTGCTGAGCCAGCACTAGGGGGGAGAATGTTAGCGACGCGCTCATAATTTTTAGATTCATGATTTTATTATCTTAACCTAACATGTGTGTATAGCCTAAGAACAAAAGTATGAGCCGGGCAGCAAGCTCCTCAGCGCAAAACGCCGGTTCCGGCCAACGATTCTGTAACTCTATATTTTTGTCTATGTTTTTTATGGTGGTCCGCGCACGCACCGCAAGCGACTGCGCTTGTACGCGTTTTTAAATATAAAATATTACTATCTGTCAAATAATCCGTGTCTTTGTTAATATAAAGTTCGTCAAGCATTTTTATTCGTTTTACTTCGCCGATTACCACCTGCCATCAGCTACAAAGTGGTCAATCGAACCGGATCAAAAGTGATAAAACAAAATGGTGGGCACGCGAAGTACAACGCGACGCGAGCGCGTACAACGAAAACTTTTCGAACAACAAAAAGGTGCTCAAGACTCTGATACGGAAGAGCATAAGTCTTCAACTAGTGCAGCAGCCAAAAATATGGTATTCAAAACACCTGCGGCGTCATCGAGCGCCAAAACAGATAACATGTCGCTAAGGTCGAAAGGTCAATCCGACACATCGTCAGTCAAAGCTCGCAAAGCGCAGTTGCTTTTGGATGCTGCAAAGCAAAAGGCTCAGATACGAATGGAACTCATAGACAGACAGCTAGAAGCGGACTTAGCTGACCTAGAGGAAGCAGAAAAATACAGTCCACATGAAGAATGCGCTCACGACGTGGAGCAATGGCTGGAACGGAGTCACCACGATTTGCAATCGGCCCGCGATCATGGCAACCCCCTGGGCAAGTTGCAGCCACCATGTGTATCTTTTGTTTCGAGTATCCTATATTTCGGCACTGTTTCAAGCGCCATGATCACGGATGAACTGAAGTAATTGCGGGTGGACGTTTATGAGCAGACGAATCGGTCTACCCTCTTTCTCGTTCGTTTTTTTTTGTGATCCACACCGCTACCTTTGTCATATGTCACACACTCGATTCTGTTCCCGACACACAAAACTCACCGTGACTTTTTAAGGATGGGAGTTCATCCAATGACTGCCTCCCAATCTTACTTTTGCTGACAAAAATACCCATCCGTGTTCCGTCAATTGTCTTTTGTGTTCCGAGGCCGCGGTAACTCTTTCGAACAATTCCGCAACCACGGCTCTCTTACTCAACCTAGCGGCTGAATTGTTATCATTAATTACAAACTAGATGTACCCACGACTTTATTTGGGTCGCAATTAGTATAACCTACGTGGCTATCTCGCGTAGGTTCAACAGTTTCAGAGATACAAACAAAAAGAGACAGAAAGATGGTCCTAAAATTTAAAAAGGTATTTTTTTCTTATTGTGTACTAAAGGCACTTGAGAAAACAGTTATTTTGAAATCACAGATGGACACATTAACTTTATTGAATTGTATAAATTTTTAGAGGTTTTAATCTATTTTGTTAAACTATTTATTCTTTAAACTGTGCAAATTTGTAATGTAGGCAGTTTTTAATTTCTGGAAAGCATGAACTGATTTTATAGCGACTTAATTATGCTGAAAGATGGAGATCAATATATAGGCTACATTTTATCCCGAAATTCCCACGACATCGGTATATTTACGCGAGAAAAACCTCCCACACGAACGATATCGCGGGCACAACTAGTTAATAATATGTATGTAGGCTGTGTGTTTTTAAACAACAGTATTTCAATAGATACCCGTGACCTTTTAGAATGCCTATTTTATCATAGAATATTTAATATGTATAGTTTAATCATCGATAAAATTAATGGTGGCGGTCGCACTAAAATATATTAAGTATAGTTTTGGTTAAAGTAACCTTTTATTCTTTTTAATAAACATACATAAAGACAGGTAAAATTAATGACACATAGCTATGAATACCGAAATAAGCGTAGAAAATACTATACTAATATTTTAAAGCGGAAAACTTTTTTTTCTTTTAAACGCTTTAATCTTCGAAAGTACTGGGTAGATTTGGATGAAATTTACTCTCTTACGCAGAACAATATGAAACAAATAATAAAAAAACTGGCTTCAGTCGCTCGACTACAATGACACTGAAAAAATTATAAAATAACACATCAGACACATACATATCTCCTAACCACACTCACAAACGCACACTAACTCACAAACACGAACACACACACACACAAACGACATACATACACACACACACGCACACACCCTTACATACATACATACACACACGCACAGATAAAGCATTTATAATTATAGGTTTTTATGTTAAACTTTTTATTTTAGCTTCAATTTACTTTTATATAAATTTTTATTGCACATTAGCGACTATAAAGGGCGAAGGTACTGACTCCTGAAACACAGGCTTTGCCTAGCTCAGAAGCCAGGGTTAAAATCTACAGTGTATTATTGATGTCAATAAAAATATTTGTATTGTATTTGGTATGGAAGTAGCTTGAAGCTTGCTGCTTTAGGTTACTTTATATTTTCCTGACTGCGAAAAGTGACTAACTTGATCACAATAAAAACATAACCCATGTTTTTATTGTGATCAACTTCATGGGAGCCAATCCCCGTGCTCTTGCTAGTAATATAAATATAACTAGTCATGTTAACCTAGCATTATGGTCAAACGCTCGTAAACTGTACACTGAATCGCTTTGTATTTCACCGACGTACTTCTCAATACAATTGCCGTCTTTTAGAAGTTAGACGGTATGTTTCACGCGATCTTAAGTTTGAGTATGAATGGTTTGTTGTATATAGCACATGAAAACTGTGTGCAAATGCGGGCTATATTTTCTGAGGAGCTGTGACGGGCGATACGGGATATATAGGCATGTAACTCTTTTTTTTTGGGTGGAAAAATCATCAATTGGCATCTAACGCTTTGTGTAGAGCGGAAGGGAGTGTCAGACTTTTACTGACTAAAAAGCTACCCTGTCGCACTGCTGTAGCTGCAATACCTCATTAGAACATTCTTGCATGCAACGCACACCACACACCCATTTAGAACCGAAAAGTAAATGATAAATTATCTTTATTTTGCAAATTGGTTATTAAATAACACTTTTACACGTCATTTTTTTCGTAAATATTTACTAGATGAGGCCGGTGTTTCCTAACTGACTACCCTGAGAAGAAACACCGAAACAAACTCAGGGGTCCGTCTCTTTTAAAGTCCATACAATGTACACTGGTTTAATTATATGGGAACCTTGTAGGTTTCAGTCTGAGGCGGTCTTTTGAAGAAAGATGCTCACAGATTTGAGTGAACCTGTCCATACAGTGCAAGCATTTGTCAAATGACGTAAAGCTCAACTTAGAACAAGGAGCTTAACGATTTGACTAACAATACCAAGGTAAAGACGTTTGGGTAGGCTGCAAAAAGCACTCAAACTGCCAGACAATCATGTTTAACTCGAATAAAATAACCTACATAGTTCACATATTTACAATCGTTTGTGAGGATTATGTAGATTAGTCTGAATATTGGGATGACGATTAAGTTCCTGGTGGTTCAACAAAGACCCTGTAAAGACATAGCACTTGAGGATAAGGAAGGGGATTGCACTATTCTAGAAAAAAATTAAGAAAGAAACAAAGAAAGAAAAACATTAATTTGGCATCAGTTTGTCAAAAATCCGTGCGTGCCTCAGGGCTGTGCCAAAAGTGTCCATTTCAGCATTAATGCTGGACAGATCCTCTAGGATCTTTAGAGAAAAACCTAGAAAGAAGAAGACCAGCTATCTCACGCTGGTCTTCTTCTTGCTAGAGGTTTCTCTCAAGATCCCAGGGGCTTTTTCGTGCTAAAGTTGTCTTCATCTGCGTGAAATTTTCCCAGTTATCCTGGGGTCAGTTTCCGGCCTAGGATGAAGCTGAGTACTAGTATTTTACATGGAGACTGCCTATCTGACCTGGATATATCCCTTGGCAAGACAATTGTTAGATATTGTGACTACCAGTTACGACTGTCAAAGATATAATGTAGAAATGACTGCCTGGGTTAACGGCTTAACCGGCCTCATCTAGCTAAACTAAACTTAACACGCAAAAAAAAAACATGACGTGTAAAACTGTTATTTATAACTAACTAGCTTTTGCCCGCAACTTCATTCGCGTGAGGGGATTTTCCCGCGTAAATCCCGATCCCGTTAAAATTTCGGGATAAAAATTATATGTCCGTTCCTGGTTCTAAGCTACCTCCCTACCAATTTTCAGCCAAATCGGTTCAGCCGTTCTTGAGTTATAAAGAGTGTAACTAACACCACTTTCTTTTATATATATAGATCTACAAAATAAATATTTCATTTCATAACGTGTTTTCCGAAGCACGGAGGAAAATCGGTATATTAAAATAACAAAAACACAATATATTTCCTTCAATGCGATTACCAAAAACACATATTATACGACCCAAGGTTGTATCGACCTAAATTGTATGTCTGAAACCAACTTTTTTCTTCAACTTCTGATGACCTGATTTTCATTTACTTCTGGCAATTCCTTTCCTTTCGATGTAGTTACGACACAAATGCAATCACGTCTTAAGAATTGCTGCAAAATATTATTTATGCATACTTCGTGACAGCCATTCGATTTAGGTTTCCGCAGACAGGTGTGTCGGGTCTCATTGTCCCGTCATGTCGATTTTTTATAGAAATGTTGATATTGGGTGTGTAGAGCGATTTAGGAGTGAATTATAGTTATTATCTTGTATTTATTGTCCGTTGTCCGTTATTGGATTTTTGAATGCATCTTTGTTTAAATATTGTCTCATCGTCGCCATATTTGGGAGTCTATAGAATAGATCAAACCGTTCCTTGAAGTTGAAGTTATAGTGAGAATTTATAGTTTATTTATTAATACTTTTACGTGAAATGCTTTCTTCATTTCAACTTTAAACATTTTCTAAAGACAACATTGTCATTTACCGGTTTTACAAGAAAATGGCGTCGTAAATGTTGCGGTTTCCTGTTGCAAGTAATTCTTCTAATAATCCATAAGTCCTGCCAAGTGCCAACGATGTAGTTGCCTTGTCTTTTTTCCGGTTTCTTGATACAAAATGTGCTTCCCTTTTCGTTCCCGAAGGAGTTTATATCGCGAGAGAAGTTATTTATTCAAAACGGTCTCTTTTCAAAGATAGGTGCTACGTGATAATATATCAACGTTTTTCATATTATATCTATACACTAATATTATAAAGCTGAAACGTTTCTAAAGTAGGTACGGGGTGGATATGGACAACGAATATTATGCATAGATTACCGCACTGTCTGGCATTTTGAATGCTTTATACGGCCCACCCAAATGTCCTTACAGTGGTATTGTTTGTCAAATTGTTCGAACTCCTTAAGGTTCTAAGTTGAGCTACGCGATATTTGACAAATGCTTGCACTGTTTGGACAGGCCTGCTCAAATTTGTGTGATTCTGTCCTCTAAAGCGTGCCACAGACATTAACCTACATGGCTCTCATATGATTTGATCACTACAGATTGTATGGACTTTAAAAGAGACTTTGAACTTTGAGTTTGTTTCAGTGTTTCTTCTCAGAGTAGTCAGTTAGGAAACACTGGCCTTTATAACCTATTTGCAAAACATTATTTCATTATGGATGAAATTCGATGTGAAATTCAGTAGCTTGAAGCTTGTGGAAGGTTATAGGCTACTTTTTACCCCACTGAAAAAAGGAGGGTTATGTTTTTGTCATGATAAATAACCACGGGGGCGAAGCCCAGCGCTACTGGCAGTTTACTATATGTGCCCTACACATGGAATGGTTCTAGCACGGAATAGATGAATAAGGTTGGAATGGTAATGTGGGCGTAGCGAGCGCGCCACATTTATGATATGAAAAAAAAAAACGAAAAAAAAACGAGCGAGGAGGTATATCTTTCTATCGGTAAGTCAAAAATTACATTTCATTACAATTTTAATTGTAAAAAAAACATAAAAATATTCTGATCAGTATGAAATTCCAAACATTAACAACATTATTGCAACAAGTTACAAAAATATACATGGCGTACTCGTTTAATCAACGCGTCCTCAACACTTCAACCATTGACGTTTCGTCCTTTGCCCTGATTGGCCGTGATGCACGGCGCATGTTTATCGACAGTGAGTTACTAGCAAGCTCTCGATTTAAGTGTGTGTAATTTATATGTGTGCGTAATTCGCATACGTAACGGGCCTCTTGCTTTTAGTGGAGCTAAAAATTATTATCTAGCATCTAGAAAGGAAATAGTTCTTCTATTTCCTTTCTAACCTCTTTTATCTGTTCTGTGGGTTCTAGTAAATGACGTTGTCGTGCGTTGTCGCTTCGTACCTGTCTGTGCGATCTTTAATGCTCGAATATAAAGATTGTTTTACAAATATATTGTTTTAATAATAATAGAAATCAGTAAAAGAAGTTACTGGCCATATAATAAAAGGCATTGAAAAGTGGCAAAAAAAGATAATATTTTGGTAGAAACTGGAAAAGGAAACAGGGCAGACAATTTCAAAGGTGGTTAGACGCACACACCATATATAACTCATCATATATATACATACATAATTTCACCTACATTACAGTTTCTAAACTCATCTTTGTCTGTTGGTCGGGACTTCAATCTAAATGTGTCCTGATGACATGATAGTTGAATATACTTTTTATTAGTTCAATTTTAATTTGTTATTTCAATGCTATTTATTTCAATTTAATTTAACTGCAATCCAATTTTATTCTAATTTATTATATTCTGATTACGTGTTTTAATTTCATTAATGCTGAAAATAGTACCAACATAGTTGTAAGTTAATTTGTTACTAACAAAATATGGACTAAGATGTCTGAAATAAACGATTTTTATTTTATTGTTATTTACGAAGAAAATGTGTCACCTACTTTCAAAACATCTATGAAGTTCACATGAACGGATTCAATGTCCCCATAGCACAGGATTTCTCTAGCAGTCGTTTTTTTTTATCTTTTAGATAAATGTTTTTTAAGAGCTCTGAATGTATCTTTTTATTTACTGTAATTTTGTTGATGGCTGGGAAAAAATAGTAATTTTACTATTACTATTTAAAAAAAAATATTAATAGAATTTAAAAATTTAAAATAGTAATAGTTTAAATTAGTAATTTTTCCCGGTATCCTGCTAGAAAATATGCTTTTGTATTCCTGCCTCAGGGAGTTTATATCGCGTAAGAAGTTATTTATTTAAAACTGTCTCTCCTCGAAGGCGACGTTAGATATCAGCTGTTTTATGTTAAACTATAAACTTGACGGAGTTTGTTTGTGTACTGAAGAAAAAGAAAACCTGCTTATTTGTGATAAGTGTGACGTAAAATGTTAATAATACTTTTAAAAAAAATACAAAAATATTTTAAACCAATGTGAACAGCCGGCTTCTCGCGTAAATTTCGAAAATGATCCGTATTAATGACTCATTAGTTGTAGCTTCTAGTGGTCGCCCAGTAGTCGAAATTCGGCTATTATTTTTATTATTTGAAATGCTGTTTTGGAACTTGTTTTTATGGACAACTTTTTACGGCGACTTCGTTCGCGTGTGAGGCTTTTCCTGCGTAAATCTAATCCCGTTGGAATTTCGGGATAAAAACTATTCTATTTCCTGCCCAGGATCCTAAACTATTCCCATGCCAAATTTTATCTAAATCGGTTCAGCGGCTTAGGCGTGAAAAGGTAACAGACAGAGAGACAGTTAGAGTTACTTTCGCATTTATAGTTTTAAAGTATGGATTAAACTTTAGATCTGTTGAAAAATACGTGTTGCTCGGTGATTTCCTTGCATTGTACAGTACCCACATTAGTGGCATTGACAGATAAATTAGACATTATTTTATGCATACAGCCTCTGGGCCTTTGTGCCATACAAATAAATCAAACTAAATATTTTGTTGTCAACACTATAATATTATACCATATCTGCTAAACTTAATTTTAACTTTGCGTAATTTTTGTAAAAAAGATAATGTAACAAACAATGTGAGGTTTGATCTCTGAAAGCAATCCGGACAATATTTGGTTGGATTTGTGAGTAGGAGAAAAAATACGCTTTTAGTTCGTAGTGTACCTAGATACCTACTGTATGAATAAAATACTTATTATGTACGTACGTTACGTACGTACAATGTGTCCCAAAATTCCAAAATATTAAGTACCAGACGGAGGATCTACTCATGATAAAAAAGACCGGCCAAGTGCGAGTCGGACTTGCGCACGAAGAATTCCGTACCATTATCTATAAAAACGATAATAAAATCACGTTTGCTGTATGGGACCTCGCTTAAATATTAATTTTGTAGTATTTGCTGTTATAGCTGCAACAGAAATACATCATCTGTGAAAATTTCAACTGTCTAGATATCACGGTTCATGAGATACAGCCTGGTGACAGACAGACAAACAGCAGAGCCTAAGTAATAGGGTACCGTTTTTACCCTTTGTGTACTGAACCCTAAAAACGAACATCTATCTAAAAATTATATATTGACTTTGGCGAACATTAAAGTAGGCAAATCACCTCATTAGAAGTTACCTAGTTAATAGCTCTGACCAAAAGGGAATATGCGTAGGTACTTATTTTAAAATACCTGTCTACCCTCATTACAAAACCATATTTTTGTTTCGGTCAGGTCTAAATTGGTAATTGATGTTACAGCGACACCATTTACATATTTTTCCTTGACTTCGTTATTTTAGGTTCTTTTGTTTTTCAATAAAACAGCTGTGTTCTTAGATAATGTCGAAAAAAAATAATACTTGACGGAATCATATTAAAATGATTCCGTCAAGTTTTGTTACACTTGTAGTAGAAGGAGTTTCAACGATTCTGAAACATTTGTTCAACGGCGAACCGTTGAACGGTTCACCGACAGAACGATTCACTTTTCATTATTTCATCGATAGAACCTTTCACCGGCGAACGATTCGCCGACACAACTGTTCATCTGCCCCTGGGGTATAAAACATAGGTATTCGATATGTAGACCTGTTTCAGTGTATTGTTTAAAAAAAAAACACAAAACAAAAATCAATCAAACAATGTAATATTAATACATAAACTAATATTATAATAATATATAATATAATACATAAACATAAAATTAAACTTTGCACTCATAGTCATTCCGAAGGATTTTATAATTTCCGGCTAGCTTATCATTTAACTGCGTATAATTCGAAATTAAATGCACAATGCATGCTAGTATTCTTGAGGTAATGATAGACATACATACTTGATATTAAAGCACGTTTGCTTCATTTCTAAACGAAAACAATTATATAAGGGGGGCTGCTAGTAAAACTGGATAGACTCTGTAATTTATACACAAAAATAAAGTTCTTATGACATTCAGTAAAATAAATTTTAAATGACTAGCTATTTTATATAGGCAATGTGAACGGCGATGTGCTATTGTTACATGGTGGACATCCCACCTATTCGCACAAAAGTTTTTGGGAATACTTTCATTGTGCACACGGCTAAGGAGTGGAATTTCCTCCCGGAGTCTGTGCTTCCTATAACCTGAGGGTCTTTGAGTCAATAGTGAATACTTCTAGGTTTAAAGCGTGCTTGATCTTCGACCACATCATCGCTTACCATCAGGTGAGATGGTGACCTAACGCGAGCCTATTATAAATAATAAAAAAAATACATTTTCGTATAATAAAATACACATAGTACATAAAATTCCTGATGTAATAAAAAATATGCCATTATTAAAATTTAAGAAATGTCTCTACTCGCTATTAATAGATAAATGTTATTATAATGTTGAAGATTTTATGAATGATAAATTTTAATTATAACTTTTCAAGTAGATTGTCTGTCTTTGTTATTTTTTTCTTTCTATTGTTGATTTTGTTTATTTTTTAATTTAGCTTAAAATAGTATGTTGTTAACTTTGTAAGTAATTATTTTTTTCTTTTTGTTAGTTTTTTTTTGTTTAGATTTTTAAGTACATATTTGGAATTATGTTCCATACTAAATTAGTACGCCTTCACGGCAAAACATAGTGCTCAAATATTTATGTATACCAAAGATCTTTATGTTACCTATGTTTCACAAATAAATATTCTGATTCTGTAAATATAAAAGTTAGTTTAGTAACCTGACGAGCGACCTGTTAAACAACAAACTTTTATAGCGTAACCTATACTGGAATCATTTGAAAGCCCCTATCATATACTTAAAGCCATATTTCAATGCTGTATTTAAAAAAATAAGTTTGTACCTATATAATTATAATTTAAATTCTTTGATTCTTGATATAGTCTCATTATTAGTTACATTATTTCCTGTATATCAAACGTGTTATTTTGTTGATCAGTGTAATTATAAACTAGGTATATTAAGAATATTTTTCGTCCGAATCCAGGTCAAGGCCTACCTGTGTGCTCGCCCGCTGCTAAGCTGTTAAGATGCTAAAAATATTTTTTATTTAAAATAAAAAATATTTTTTATTTGAGATAAAAAATATTTTATTTCACATAAGCCTATATGGGCACTTAAAAAACGTCAGAAGCTAGGGCGTTGGTCTAGATTTGACTGTTACCTATCGTAAAGAACCGGCGAGAAACATAACGTTACTCTTTTCAAAACAATTTGAATTTCACAATATTTCCATATGTATTGTTACGAGCTGGGGTTCGGGATAGAAATAATTTACACCATGTTCGGTCTGACGTGAAACAGAACGCACCCTTTTGACATAAAGAATTTGAACTTGACATTACTCTGACTTTGACAGATAGACTTTGCTTGCTTGGAAAAAATGTCGTCCGCGTTTGGGACCGTTTGAGCTAAATATAATTGGAAAAATATTGTTGGATTCGCCTGTTGAGACCGATAATTGGGTCGCGAATTATTTGTTGTTTGAAGTGTATTCCCCATTTGCCGAAAACCCCGGGATATTGTTGAATCATACGCCGTATTGCGTCACCTCGTGGCACGCGGAATTTGTTGGAAATCGAATTGGATCTCACGAGATATGAGCAGATTGATTGTGAACAGTGTTTAATTGAACTTTGTAATTCCAAATTGACTAGAATACAGTGATATTTCTTGGAACACATCGCCTTATTGCCTACCACGCGTAGCGCGCGCTTGCTGGAAACGAGTTAGGTGTGATGCTGGTCAGGACCGCGCCATCTGGAGATCGACGCCTTGTGACCGTCCTGGAACACGTAACTTACATCACACGTTTCAATTACTCACCCTCATATTACATACAAACACTTTGGACGTGATCAAACAGATCCGGGTTGCCGTCTACAGCTCAGGTGAGTGTTATTTGTAATTTTGGATCAAATGGTTGTAGGCCGAAGCCTAGTAGAGGTAGGCCATTGTGTAACCTTGTTTATTGAAAGCAACGTTTAAGCTCCACGTATCGTGGAAAAGTTTAGGACACCCCAGTTACCGTTGGCTGGCCTATTGCAGTCTTGAACAAATTGGTATGCAGAGCGTGTGTTTTAATATAAAATCCACATAGTTCATTCTGGTATAGGCGTGGCTCTTATAATGTAAGATCCACTGGTTTAATTGGAAGTTTTGAAAGTAACTTTGGTTTGATTACTTAACACAACTTATAACTTAATAAGTTTTGAATATATTACCATGTCATCCGGGCTATCTAATTGAAGTTGAATCAATTGAAGTTGTATTTGTAATTTGTACTGTAGCCTCTTTCATTGCATTGACAGGTAGGATTTATTTGTGAATTTAGGAATTATTGGTATAATTTGGTACATAATTTGGTACATAATTTGGTATTTGTTGCAATTAATAATTGAATGTCATTGATCTGAATTTGAAAGGTTATCTAAATAATAATTACACATAGTCTAACATAATAGGACTTGAATTGTGTGTATTGGTTATTGCATTTATAGTAATTATTGGATTGTTGTCAGAGATTCTCCGGCTCAATATTATACAGTCAATTGTTGTGCTTCTTGATATTTATTTGAGGTTGATCCAGCATTGTATTATACATTGAATTGTTATTTATTTTGTAACTAGCCATCCTTAGCAAGCTAGATTCATACTTGGAATGGGTACAGGGTCGGATTTGGACCTGAAATAATTGAATTTAAGTTGTTATTTGAGTGAAATTATTTGGTCGGCTAACAGGTCATTGCTGTTTGTTTAATATTTGATTGTTGGTTGTTGATTGGTGTTTTGTATTAATATTTGATTGTTGCAATGGCCTCATTAAGGGCAGTCAGGGAGGCTGCTGCGGGATTGACCTCACAGTTGAGATGGTTCACATCGGCAGCTGCAACTGTTGAGCGTGTGGAATTGGAAGAGCTCACCCTTGCTCGGTATGGGCAAGTGATTGAGAGGATCAAGTCAGCTGATGCTGCGCTCACGCGCTTCAACGAGTACATCATGGACGTGGATTTGGGGGTGATGGATCAGACAGCCCGCGATAAGATTTTGGGTGACTATGACCAGATTATCCACCTGGGGGATGTCATATGTCTTCGAGCGCGGAAAATTTTGAAGAGCCGGGTGCCTGATGCGGCCAAGCCGCAGACCCCTGTTGCTGCAGGCCCTGGACTATTGAGTAGGCTGCCCACCCTGGAGCTGCCACATTTTGACGGTCGCTTGGACCACTGGCTGGGCTTCCTAGATCTCTTTGAGAGTCTTGTCGATGCACGCTCGGACCTCGGACCTGCCCAGAAGCTGGCCTATTTATTGTCTGTCCTGGAGGGCGAAGCCAGAGCCTTGGTGCAGCACTTGCCGGTGACGGATTCCTCCTACCCGACCGCTCTGGAGCTTCTCTCCCGACGGTATCAGAACAAGCGCTGCCTGGCTGATGTGCACATCGACCAGATTTTGGGGCTACCGGCCATTGTCAGCACGTCGACGTTGCGCACTGACTTGCTGAACCCGTTGGTTTCAGCGACCAACGCTTTGAGACGCTTGGAGTTACCGGTAGAACATTGGTCCTACTTGTTGGTGCACATAGTGCTGCAGTTGCTCCCCGCGGAGTTGAGGTCACGTTTTGAGCAGAAGTATGGTGGGGATAGTGCCACCCATCTTCCCCCCTTTGACGACCTCCTCAAATTTTTGGAAGACGAGTGTCGGTTTGCGGATAACACTCGTGGCGCTACGGGGTCACCCCCACTACCTGCTCAGCCCAGAGACCAGGGACGGACTAGGGCCCGGGGGCCTGTTGATGTTCCCCCCGCCCCCCGTTTTGCTGGCGCCCGGAGTCCTCGGGCTAGGGGGCCTGTTGATGATCGCCCCGCCCCCCGTTTTGCTGGCGCCCGGAGTCCTCGGGCTAGGGGGCCTGTTGATGATCGCCCCGCCCCCCGTTTGGCTGGCGCCCGGAGTCCTCGGGCTAGGGGGCCTGTTGATGATCGCCCCGCCCCCCGTTTGGCTGGCGCCCGGAGTCCTCGGGCCAGGGGGCCTGTTGATGATCGCCCCGCCCCCCGTTTTGCTGGTGCCCGGAGTCCTCATCATTGTGACTTTTGTAAGGCAACGGGGCATGCCATGGCGCGTTGCCGGGACTTTTTGAATTTGCACGTAAGTTCCCGCCGCCGCATTGTCAACGCACGCCGTTTGTGCTTCTCGTGCTTGGGGGCCCACTTTCATCGGGACTGCCCCGACCCCCGCCCGTGTAGAATTTGTAAGGGGTCCCACTTGGAGATTTTGTGCGCCAACGCGAACCGCTCCAGCAGACCAGCCTCTGAGGGGGGTTCGCGCAGGGGGGGGTACCCCGGAGACGAGCACCGGGCTGAGACCCGCGATTCTGTACGCCGCACTCCACCCCCCGCGCAAGTTGAACGGGAGCCCCACGAGCGCCATTTGGTTTTCCCTCGTCAGGGAGAACGCGCATTGGCTGCTAGGCAGCAGTGGCCGGGTCGGCGCCGCTGCCTTTCCCCTCCGTTGGCGGAACGTCCCCGGCTGGAGTCGCGCCCTCCGCCATTCGGGCATTCGGTGGGATATGCCCCTCCAGTGATGGCGAGCAGCTTGGGACACCGCGCGGACGAATGGTTTGATTGTTGGCCTCGTCGTGAACGAAGGCAGCCTGGAAGCGGCGATCGGTCGCCGCCCAGGCATCACTAAGAGATTGACGCCTGCCCCGCTAAAGGACCCCCCCGATCAAGACGGTTGTGTTGCCAACGGCCTCGGTCAAGGTCTGGGGACCCTTGGGTGACTCAATTGTGGTCCGTGCCATTTTGGGCACGGGAGTCCGGGGTTGCCTTTGTCGTCTTGGTTAGCGGGACAGGTTGGCCTGAAGGTGAACGACCTTTCAGGCAAGATTTGGGGAATTGGCGAACCGGCTGACACCACTGTTGAGGGAAGGACCTGGTTTGAGGTCACCCTTGAGAGTTGTCCTTACCCTAAAATTGGTGCTCCTGCCCTTGTTGTAACTGAAGTTGGTACAATTGTTGGTGACTGATCGTCACACTAAGAACTCGCATGCCGGTTGCAATGCACTGTTGGCCATTCTGCAGCGAGAATTTTGGATTTTGTCGGCTGATCGCGTCAATGAGACGAGGCCCTTTGCTGGCGTCGTAACGGATTTGTTGGTCCCCCTTTGTTGAAGACGTCCACCCTTCGTAATAGCAAGATTGTTAGGGCTTATTTGTGTGTTTGTCTGCCTGTCAACCAAGGCAGTACATTTGGAGCTGGTAACCTCCCTCTCGACAGAGGCCTTTGAGGCGACTTTGGAAAGATTTGTGTCTCGCCGTGGGTTACCTTTTTTGATTAGGTCTTATTGCGGTATGAATTACAAGGGTACAAGTAACTATTTGAAGGAGGTATACGCCTTCCTTAATGAGAACCAGGTTGACATTGGTAATAGTTTGGCCCGCCGAGGGGTCACTTGGTTGTTTGACCCGCCAGCCCGCCCCCCATTGGGGGGGTATTTTTGGGGCCGCAGTGAAAGCGGCAAAGGGACGCTGGCGGAGATTGTTGGGAGACACCGTTCTCACCTTTAATGAACTAGCTACGGTATTTGGCCGCGTTGAAGCTGTGTTGAATTTGCAACCTTGTCAAGACTTCCAATTGATTAGCGGACGGGTAGGCCCGTCCGGGGGGGGTAGATGTTCGGTCCGACGTGAAACAGAACGCACCCTTTTGACATAAAGAATTTGAACTTGACATTACTCTGACTTTGACAGATAGACTTTGCTTGCTTGGAAAAAATGTCGTCCGCGTTTGGGACCGTTTGAGCTAAATATAATTGGAAAAATATTGTTGGATTCGCCTGTTGAGACCGATAATTGGGTCGCGAATTATTTGTTGTTTGAAGTGTATTCCCCATTTGCCGAAAACCCCGGGATATTGTTGAATCATACGCCGTATTGCGTCACCTCGTGGCACGCGGAATTTGTTGGAAATCGAATTGGATCTCACGAGATATGAGCAGATTGATTGTGAACAGTGTTTAATTGAACTTTGTAATTCCAAATTGACTAGAATACAGTGATATTTCTTGGAACACATCGCCTTATTGCCTACCACGCGTAGCGCGCGCTTGCTGGAAACGAGTTAGGTGTGATGCTGGTCAGGACCGCGCCATCTGGAGATCGACGCCTTGTGACCGTCCTGGAACACGTAACTTACATCACACGTTTCAATTACTCACCCTCATATTACATACAAACACTTTGGACGTGATCAAACAGATCCGGGTTGCCGTCTACAGCTCAGGTGAGTGTTATTTGTAATTTTGGATCAAATGGTTGTAGGCCGAAGCCTAGTAGAGGTAGGCCATTGTGTAACCTTGTTTATTGAAAGCAACGTTTAAGCTCCACGTATCGTGGAAAAGTTTAGGACACCCCAGTTACCGTTGGCTGGCCTATTGCAGTCTTGAACACACCAATTAAAACAAAATTAACACTTTACTTAAATAAACACAAAACAAAAATCAACACAGTTATGCACAGTACAATACTTGTCACTTAACACTTAAATCGCACCGAAATTCACTTGTAAAGCTTCGAATTATATCGCGTCGTATCTTGAAATAAGACTCTCTCTCTGCGTCCCTTTGCGATCTATTTATACCCCGGTCTATGAGCTCTAGAACATTCTTGTAAAATCGACTCGCTGTTTATACTGCCAAGAATATTCCAGAAGCTACTTGAGATACACAGTACTGCTACTCGCCGCTAGATGGCGTTAGTGTCTCGACACGATATACTCAGTACTGCTACTCGCCGCTAGATGGCGTTAGTGTCTCGAACATTCTAGATTTCTGTTGAAGTTTCTCGACGTACTTCACTAAGCGACTGGCGTAACAGTATTAAAAGGATATTTTTTCATGGGAATAATCATAAAATATTTCCCGCAGATTGGGGTGGAGTGGAAGGGAGTTTCAGTTTTCTACTAACTTTAAAACCCACCCTGTTCTTTTAGTTGCCCTTGCGTCCCAGTTTCACGGTATCTTGTTTGAACATTCCCGCAGTATTAGTATGAGAGTAAAGTATAAACTATTGAACCATAGTGGGTATGAATAGGTAACAAACATACAGACAGCGTATTCACGTATTAACGACACATTTCTTATTTTACTTTAATAGAGTAGCTCAAGATTATATTTATTGTTTACGTAAATAATTAAATGTGGTTAGAGAAGTCTTAAACGCAGTTATTTTCAGTGCATAAAAAGCTCTCGATAGGTCTATCAACGCATGCTGTCCTCGAAAATGCATAATTATAATAGAGTGAACACATAAAATTTCTGTAGTACACCATTTTATTTAGACTCACTATAGAATAATAAATCATATAATGCGCTTTCAAATGTACGAAGAGGTCACAGAAATTTTTCCATAAATGTTCAACCATAGACAAACTTAAGCAGGCCTCACTTTGGTGATCGTAATCTACGTCCACCTTCAAAATATGCTCTGCGTAAATTACACACCAAATTCCACCTTAAATTAATACTCTAGAAGGAAGACTACAATATGACATGCTTGCTGCTCCTTTTTTTGAAGTCAGTTAAAAAGGCTTTTTTAACCGACTTAAAAAAAGGTGGAGGTCCTCAGTTCGGCTTGAACTTTTTTTATGTATGTTACCTCATATCTCGAAGATGGCTGAACCGACTTGGAAAATTCTTTTTTTATTTGAGAGGGTATACTTTCTAGTTGTCCCATTGTCATGAAGTCAGGATCTGATTATGGAAACCTTGAGAAATCGAGGGAACTCTTCAAATAGTATAGGCACACCTATAGAGATTTGGGTATTTTTCATACTAACTTGTGCAGTTGCTCTCGAAAAGCACCATTTGGTGAAGTGGAACTGATGATGAAGACCACAGTTTTTTTTAAATTGAAAATAGGTTCGCGTTTGACCACTATCGCACCTAGATGGCTACTAGAACAACTCAATAATAAGTATTTCATTGGTTGCGATTCGATTACTTGGATATTGTTGCAAAACATTTTATGCTCGTCACAATGCATATGGTGTTGAGGAGCTGATGGTGAAGTACCAGGAGTACTCCTCAAAAATTAATAGCTCGGCACAGGGAAAAGAAATTTTTTGCAAAAGGTGATAAGAAGGTGACATTTAGGCTTTTGTAACTAGGTAAATTACAAACCGACCCACTAAAAAGCGAGAAAAAAAATTATCAAAAAATAAAACCGACTTCCCAAAAAACACTGCAAAGGGAAAAATAACTTTAATTTCAGAAGGCGATGTCAAAAACGAAAATATATACAAAACTAAAGCCACCGACTGCCGAAATTAAAGTTATTTTTAACCGACTTCTAAAAAATTCGGATGTTTGTATTTTTTTTTTTTTAATATTTGTCCGCGCATAACTCCGTCGCTTGCCAACCGATTTGAAAAATTCTTATCTTGTTAGAAAGGGTATACTTTCCAAATGGTCCCATGAAAATTTTATCGAAATCGGACAGCCGTTTCTGAAAATTCAACAAAAGTCTAAAAAACATATTGATGAATGATGATCTTTTCGTTTACTCTGCATTGCGTTTTTTGTTCGCGCATAACTCCGTCATTTACGAACCGATTTGGAAAATTCACTGACTCACTAAAAAGCACGAAAATAAAAACTTTTGTGCAAAAAATAAAACCGACTTCCATATCAAAACACTACAAAGCCAAAAATAATTTTAATTTCGGAAGGCGGTGTGAAAAAAAAAGAAAATACAAAACCAATAACACCGACTACCGAAATTAAAATTATTTTTGGCTTTGTAGTGTTTTGATAAGGAAGTTGGTTTTATTTTTTGCAAAAAAGTTTTTATTCCCTTTGCAGTGTTTTTTGGGAAGTCGGTTTTATTTTTTGTTAAATAGTTTTTCTCAACTATTTTGGGGTCGGCTTCCAGTCTAGCCTAATGCAGATGAGTCGCGAGTCTAGGCTGTCGCTCCATATGATACACTAAGTTTTACATGGAGTGACCGACCTCCTTAGCAAGACTGATGTTAGACTTTCTGGCTTCTGACTAGTCGTAATGACTGTCGAAGATGCACAAATGACGGCCGGGACCGCTTAACGTGCTTAATTTGATACGTAAAAGAAATACTCTGTACACGCGTACTTGAAGGACGGCAACGTCGCAATTTATTAATTAATGACGGGCCGCGTGTGCGGCGATTTAATTGATGTGTTTATACTGTTGCGGGTTAACCGGAACGCCCTCTGTTAGTTAACATACTGTATAGCCCCAATTTCGTCTGAACAACGAACCGACCCATATAGGTAAAATATCTCCAGCTCCAACATAGGCTCTGCGTAAACTACACGCTTTATCCCACCCTAAATTAATACTCTACAAGGAGAGAAAAGACAACAATAATTTATCCATTAATGGCTCCTGTATAAAGGAAGCAGCCCAGTGCTGGTACAGTAACCTGATACAGTCATACATCTCCTAATAGCCTCGAACAAGCACACATAAGCCCAACACACGTCGAAATCGGATATTATACGTACAAGCCGTGGCGACGACGAACGTGAGGCTATTTCATGCCCTGCCTGCTTTACTGCGGTTTTACTCGCAAAATAACCTTGGGAGAGCACTTATATTAATATGGGAGGGCATTAAAAGCCTTTAGGGGTAGTGACTTACATTCGTCCGGGGTTAAATTTTACGCAGCCATGCTCGATGCGACAATGTGACAAATATGCTAACTAGCTTTTTCTGGGAGGGAAAATCACCAAATGACTCCTCCCGTTGTGGGCGGAGTGGAAGGGAGTGTCAGAGTTGTACTGACTAAAAACCCCCCCTGCTCCTTCAGTTGTCCTTGCGTGCGTAGCGGGAATATTCTAACGAGAATCTCGTTAGAATACCACTACCCCGGCAGGCAATGTACGGTGAGCTAGTACTGCTCGCCGTCCGCAGGCCCGCGTCTGTAGCGGGTATGATGCTAAGTAGCCTGAGGTGATCTTTAAAACATTGGCCAAGTGCGAGTCGGACTCGCCCATGAAGGGTTCCGTAGTAACTAAATAAATATAACATCTATACTTATAATAAATCTGTAGAGAGGTCAATTCTGTACATGAAATATATTTACAAAATAACTATCAGGGGTTGATTAGGGATCGATACTGATGCCAAAAATGCAATCAGTAAAATTTTTGTCTGTCTGTCTGTCTGTCTGTCTGTATAACCGTTATAGAAACAAAAACTACTTGACGGATTTTAACGAAACTTGGTACAATTATTTTTCATACTCCTGAGCTGGTTATAGTATACTTTTCATCACGCTACAATCAATAGGAGCAGAGCAGTGAAGGGAAATGTTGGGAAAACGGGAGAAGTTACTCCATTTTTTAAGCTTCCGTCGCGTGTACAAACTTAATGGTTAAAGCTACACAGAAATCATTTATGACGGAAATGTTCCCCTTAAAATTATATAAAAAATATCCCACGACTGCATATGTCTATCTTTTATGGTTGACTCACAATAACACGTGTAACTCCCGATAGCTTAGCAGTTCAAAGCTTTCTGATTATTATTCTGCTCCGAAATTTAAAACCACCACAACTTTGCAATGAAACTCGGCTAAAAGTAACCCAGTTGCAACAAAATATAATCAAGGCTCAAATTTTAACAGGTTGAAGTGCAGGAGAAACCGTCTTTATTCCCAGAATTCCCATAATACCTAATAATTTTCCATTCCAATTTAAAAGAACGCAATTCCCAGTATCGGTGTGTTATGCAATGACAATTAATAAGGCTCAAGGGCAGACTTTTCGTGTTGCTGGAGTAGGTCTCAGTGTCAGTTGTTTCTCGCATGGTCAGTTGTACGTCGCTCTTTTCCGGGTTAGCAGTTCTAGAAATCTTTATGTTCACGTGCCGGACGGGTCAACTTTCAACATAGTTTACCCGGAAGCTTTGCGCTGAAGTATTTTCGTTCTATAGGTACTTAAGCCTCATGTAAACGTGATCTAAACAATATTACCAATACATTAACTTAATAACACACAAGGAGTTACACGCTGACGGATTCGCGGGCACAGATTTTAACAATAATATTGTGCGGTTTGGTATTGCGATATTTTTCAACAGCATTATAGATTGACATATTATATTTCCCTACTAAATTACGAAAGTTAATCTGTCTGTTACATCAAAATCACTAAACCGTGAGGAAGGACATAGGCTACTTTTTTTTACGAAAAACGACGGAAACGTGGACGAAGTCGCGGGCAACAGCTATCTATACTAATAATATAAGGCTGAAGAGTTTGTTTGTTTGTTTGAACGCGATAATCTCAGGAACTACTGGTTCGAATTGAAAAAATATTTAATATAAGAGAAAGGCTATAGGCTATATATCATTACGCTAAGGCCAATAGGAGCGGAGCGCCAATGAAGAATGCTTCAAAATCGGGGTTAAATTTAACGTTAGCCCAAAGTACCTATTCCACGCGGACGGAGTCGCGGGCAAAAGCTAGTACTTAATATATTTATTTGAAAAACAGAAAAAAAACCTTAAAAATTTCTTAAAACTAGCTTATTTACATTTTCACAACTACGCTTAATAACTTTGTTTTTGATAGTGTTTGTATGAATTACAAAGTTATATTTGCGGTTTTAGAAAATATGCTGTATTTCAGAAACTGCTCACACGATTTCATTTAAACCAATTTTGGTTGAAAGTTTACATTAAGATCTACAGACATGTATTTTTTTTAGATTTTTCACTCCATTATTATAGAAGTAAGAGGGGGGGGGGGACACATTTTACCACTTTGGAAGCTTATATCTTTTAAACAGTTGACTTTATGAAGATACCACACACGCATAGGTGTCATGATAAAAAAAAATCAGTTCTAATTCCATGTACCCCCCTTTATTTTATTTTTTTTTCTGAAAATCGGAAAGCGGTTCACAGAATACATCTACCTACTAAGTTTCACATGTATAGTCTTAATAGTTTCGGAATAAAATGGCTGTGACATATGGACGGACGGACAGACAGACAGACAGACGGAAAGACATATGGAAACTATAAGGGCTCCGTTTTTTGTCATTCGGTTACGGAACCCTAAAAAGCGTTTTAGCAATAAGGCCGGCTATTGTGTTACCCTGTGTAAAGTTTTTTAATCGATATTTTCATGTAAAATACAGTATGAATACGATATATAATAGGTACGTGCAATTATGAAAACTCTGGAAATACACATCATGATGAATAACTTTTTGTATGGGACCTACCATGAAATCGCAAAAAATCAACAGTCCGGTATATTTTTTTGACTTGGGCACATACAAATGAGGAAGTCGGGAAGTCGATTTCAAGCTTGGTCTCATATAATAATTTGTTCAATATATGATGAGTATTGCCCGTGATTTTATATGTCGTACCATAATAAAAATCAAAGCTATTTTATGCAACGCGCGGTTTTGAAAGTATTTTTAACCGACTTCTAAAAAAGGAGGAGGTTCTCAATTCGGATGTTTGTATTTTTTTTTTTTTTTTTTTTTTTTTTTTTATGTTTGTCCACGCATAACTCCGTCGCTTGCTAACCGATTTGAAAAATTCTTTTTTTGTTGGAAAGGGTATACTTCCCAAATGGTCCCATGAAAATTTTCTCGAAATCGGACGAGCCGTTTCTGAAAAATCAAAAAAAGTCGAAAAAAATAATTTACCTTGATGATCTTTTCGTTTACTCTGCATTGCGTTTTTTGTTCGCGCATAACTCCGTCATTTACGAATCGATTTGGAAAATTCACTGACCCACTAAAAAGCGCGAAAATAAAAACTTTTTTGCAAAAAATAAAACCGACTTCCATATCAAAACACTACAAAGCCAAAAATAATTTTAATTTCGGAAGGCGGTGTGAAAAAAAAAAGAAAATACAAAACCAATAACACCGACTACCGAAATTAAAATTATTTTTGGCTTTGTAGTGTTTTGATATGGAAGTCGGTTTTATTTTTTGCAAAAAAGTTTTTTAATGATAATATTATTATTATCATAAATATATAGTATATCTCTATCATTGGCTGTCGTATAGTTGTCGCATAGTTTCTGCCCTGAACATTATTAGACTAGCGTAATAAATTGTGCTATACGATTTGGCTGGGCGCACCCATCTAAAATTGAAATGTGAGACATACTCAAACAGAGTTATATGAACTCATTTATCTTTAAATTTTCAAATAATGCCAGTAAAACTAATCGAGCTCAAAGAAAAAGGAACATTATGTCAAAGTAAAATGATATATATTACAAGAACCAAGCCTTTGAATTAAACAACTACTTAATTCATAATTTCAAAAGACATCACTAACACTTTAAACTAGATTTAGGTAGATGTGAATGTCAAATTGGTATTTTCGACATAAAACTGATAATAACAAGGCTTTTTTTATAATGTCGTTAATATTTTATTACTTTATTATGGAGATAGGGGAAATCTATTTTTATTCGACAATAGATATGAGGACCCACGTTTTGTATTAGTTTTTTGACCTCATACATAGAATTTACATAACAAATGATTTGAATAGAAAATATTCGCGAACGGATATATGAATGTGGGTGTAGGTACCTACTCATAGGTATTTTTTGCGGGAAATAACTGCAGATGTATCCAGACAGGATGCGGAATACCGGATATTAAGGAATTTGGAGGCCTGCGTGCCAACTGTGGCTGGAAAGCGTTAAATATTGGCTGGTTGCTAATTATTAGGATGGGCCACAGCTAAACCCAATAAGTAGGTATAAACCCACACCGTCATTCTCACAATGTCATTCACGGTTGATTTTATAGAACTCGTGATCCATTTCATGACATAGCTCCATATAAAAAAAAAAAAAAACAAAAACATCGGCTTAACAATTTAGAACACGCAGTAAATGCGGTAGCAATGTCTAAATTAAACCATAATTGCGGCCAATAAGATTTGTTTATTTATTTACACTTTTTTTCAATCATCATCAAATCATCCAATGACAACGTCCCGATCCGGGCGAAGCGGGAGGCAGATTTTTACTGACTAAAACCCATCCGTGTTCCATCATATTATGCCTTTCGTGTCCCGAGGCCGCGGTAACTCTTTCGAACAATTCCACAACCCCGACAGGCGACATTTATTTACACTATGCACATAGGTACAAAGGCAGACATAATGACGTAGGCATTCTCTACCAGTCAACCCAGGGTGGTGAAGAGATAGCGTGGTAGGTGCAATAATTAAATATGAAAAAATCTTAGAATAACAACGCATAGAAGGATAGTACGAGTGCAAAAAGTGAGGCAACTAAAACTTAGCCATTTTTGGCTAACTTTGCTCGACGAGCCGTCAGTATTCAAGGTCACATTCTGCCGAACAGAGCTCGCGAGTAAATAATTTAAAACGACCGTTTGTAGCGTAAAGGGATGTCATAGTCATTCAGGAAAACAAAAAACGTGTATATAAATTACATTTCACAAGTAAATACTTACATTTTATACATTATATTTAAGTAAATCGACCATCAAACAAAAATTCTAATAACCTAACTTATCACAATTCAATGTTGCTATCCGTGAGGAAAAAAATACCCATATTGATTTCTTTTGTGCTTATTTTTGTTTAAAAAAATATAGGGTATAACTTTCCTTTATGGCCCGTCGATTTTTGGGTCGGGGTGGGAGGGGAGGGGTGGGGGGGGAGTAGTGCTACTCCCCTGTACCATCCCCCTCCGCACAAACCCATGGTTATAGTGATATCCATGGTTAAAGTTTTTAGGTTAGAATAAAAATTTCGGAAAAATTTAGTATTGTTTGGCAGGAGGAAGGCAGCGGGAGGGGAGTGACGGGGCAGGGGGTGCTCCTCTCCTCCCCGGCATTACTCCAACAAAAAGGTTTTCAAAAAACTCAAAAGTTGGCTAAAAAGGTGTAGTCGGAGCCCCGCTTGGCGGGGCTCAATGGTTTAAAAAAAATAACCACGAAGGTGATGGCCGGGTATGTTCGCTCGCTGCGCTCGCTCACTAGACCCGGCCATCCCCTTCTAACCTAATCTGTCCGAGTCGGGTTGCCCCAAGTCCCGAGCTCGCTTTGCTCGCTATTGCATCCTAACTTCTCCTAGTAACGGTTGGAACTACCATGAATATTATTTATCATATATTGCGTACTATTTCCCAATTTGTATGGAAACTTTAAATATTATATCTCACTTTCACATTATTATCACACTTCACTTTCCGTTCCACAGTGTAAACAAAAATTCGTAATATTATTGTGTAAAAACGTCAACGCAATTACATAATACAGCACAGCTATAATGCCCACTAATAACACACCAAATTTAATACGTGAATATGTGAAAATAAAATTATTTTTACGTAAAAATATAACATAAAATTTAACAAAATACACTTCTTCTGTCAATGGAACGTGAAATGTCAACTTTGACGTCTACCATGACAATAAACAACCTAAAAATTTGCAAATGGCGTGCTATTTTTCAGTATTAAACGAAACTTTAAAAACTTATATCTCGTAAACAGTGAATTTGCGCAACTTAACAATTCGTAAAAAGCTTTCTATTTATGAGTACTATTTACAGTAAAACTATGAACTTCCAACTCAACGGGCCATAAAGGAAAGTTTAGCCAAATATAGTTTTGGCGGCAATTATGTATGCGTCAAACTAAACTATATTTATTTACAGCTACTACCTACAGTGTTTTATAACTAAAAGTTACTGTTAGTTCGAAGAGTGGCATCATAAAGATGACAATTTTATTGATTAAGATTTTTTTCATTTAAGTAATGTCCTCAATAATATTTTTCTATTTCATAAATACAACACATACTTTTAATTGATATGAAACGTGATTTTTCAAGCAATTAATACATTTCTATAATATCATTATAACACATTACACATCAAACATTCTAAACGCAATAAACGATATCTCATTTCGTTTACCTTCCGTAAATATATGTCATATAAGTCATATTACATGAAAAAACATCATCTTATTTAGTTTCATAACATAAAATACTTGATTTGAACCAGCATCATAATAGTGCGTTTTCCCATTTTTGTGGTAATGGTACTGGTAATGGTATCACTGAAAGCTATATTTGTGTGCGTTTGAAGAACGTAGACACATTCGGCTCACGCACACAAAGAAAATAAAGTGGACACACGAAATCGCTCGTGTTTTGTTCTAGACGCCTCTTCTATGCGTTGTTATTCTAAGGAAAAAATGATAATTAAAAACAACATTAAAGAACAGGAACTTGTTAATTCTCGTTTTTATGTTTTAAATATATAGAACGGCAAACCAATGTGATTACACTATTCAAACATTTAATTAATTTAACAGTCATCTATTGTCCTCTCAAAAAACATTCTAGCATATTCATAATCCATTCATCCGCAAATATCAAGATTTGTGTTTGAGTTCAGGTGAGCGTTAATAGCGGCTAATGTCCGAAGAATCAGAAAGAACAGCCAGTAAGCGCATTTTCTGTTACTACAGTATTATGTGGGACAAATAGATTGAAGATTTTATTATGATCAGGAACATCAATAATCCCCCTTGGATTGCGCGAATGTTTTACTTTTAAAGCGTCAATAGACTAAGGGCTAAGGTATTGGACTTGTGATCGAGAGTTGTAATCTCTTAAAAAAAAGGTTATTTTGTTGATTGCCCATCTCTCGGCCTTGGTATGATCACCACATATTTATCCCAGATGATTTTTTAAGGGACCAGTGTTCTACCTTTTCCTTACTGGTTTTTTAAATAGTTGCCTTTAATAAAGAAGGTGTGTGCCTCGGGAACGGTTTAACCTTATTATACTTTATGCCATGCAAAAAAGATCTGCCACTTTATAACCTACTTCGCGATTAAAATCACCCTACTACCCTCTTGTTTCTAGCTTTCAGAGCGTGTGAAATTTTCCACAAGTCACGCTTATTCCAGTGACAATTCAGACTGTTCAAATTTGAACGCATCATACGGTCTGAACGCGCTCAAAATGGCGGGCGTTAACTGAGCGAACAGCGCGAATTTAATCTTTGCGGATATTAATCGCTAATCTGAGAACAATACCAAATACTCGTCCGGTTACTGCAAAAAGTAATCGTTTGCCATGTAATCGGTTTCTTTGTTAGAGTTGAAAGAAAGAAAAACAAATGTACACAAAAGAGGGAAATTGACAATATGTCAGTGTCATTGACAAGTGACATCAGAATCAACATGATTGAATTTACAACGATTTCATTTGACAGCTCATCTCTTCGCGCTGCTGTCATTACTCAATGCTGGCAACATAGTCTACATTGACACATTTACCAGAAAAAAAGGTAATAAAAAATCGTTTCGTATTTTAAAAATCGTCTCCATTACGATCGCGATGTATTGTATGAACAATCAAGTTTATGGCTGTGTTCATTTTGTTTTTCGTTACCTTATTACCTAACACTAAAAATGACTAAATGTTTTTATTATAAATGAGCCTGACTGTTGGTTTTAATCTAATCTTTCTTATAACTATGTTTTTAAAGTTTTACAGCAAAAAATCTGGTATTTTTGTTCAAGCTAATTTATAGGCTGTTAATGCGGATTTCACGTGACTATTAATAATTATATAATTTATTTTAATTTGACACGATTTTTTGCATGGCTAAAATTATTTTTATTTTGGATGTGGATGGATGTAGTTCTATTATTTTGACACGCGAATAGTATCCCAATATTATTTTAATATTACTTTTTGCTCACTGTCATTTGTACATCTTTGACAGTGACAGTTGGAAAATCAGACTTTGTTCTTGCCAAATGATATCATGCTACACAGTTACTGGGGTTTGGAGATCAGATAAGCACTAACTCCATATGGAATGCTGGTACTTCGCTGCACCCAGTGAGATGAACTACCGAGCAAGGCAGATAACTATGTCTACTTTTTGCCTGCGGATGTCACGGAAACGTTTACTGACGGGATATTACCTAAGTATTATTTTTTACTAGTAAGGATAAAGTCTACCGAAACAAAACTATTCACTGCACATTTAAAATGATCACAAGGTTGGATCATGGAATTTTTCATACCTTAAATGGAAAATCTCTAACAGGACCACTTCATTGTTCGTCTGTCTGTCTTATCAGCTTTCGTGTCAAGGCCCTTTCTCTCAAGAACGTGTGACGGTATCATGTTGAAATAAATATCAAATAAGTAAGTCTGGTCTTATAGAGCAATAAAAATCATTTTGTGTACTTTTCTTTGATTCTCAATGTATTTTTGTCGTAATATTTGAACAGTTCTGCTTGCTTCTTTCTTATTTCATCACATTGCAATTGCAATGGCTGAATGGATTTGGCTGTTTTTTTATTGATAATAGGCTCGCGTTTGACCACTATCTCACCTCATGGCAAGTGATGATGTGGTCGAATATGAAGCACGCTTACCTAGAAGTAACCTATTCACTCTTTACTTAAAGACCCCCAGGTTATAACTACCAGGAAACGCTGACTCGGGCAGGAAATTGCACTTCTTAGCTGTACCACAGTATAAAGATCGTACAGTAGGTTGACGCCTTTGATCTTGTGGAAAATGGCGACAACGTCTAGACAGTCTCGCAGCGGCCAGGGTTGTCACAAGTAAACAATATTTATGAAATATGTTTTTTATTGCAGATCGACATCGTTAGCAATATTATTACTTAATATAATAATGAAAACAATTTTAACCTGCTCTTTACTACACGTATTATTTAGGAGTTGAGGGTGAACATAAAAATGCAGATGAGGCGTATACAAAGAGATTTAAAATTTGAACTGATGCACGTGATAATTAGGTACTGTGACACTTACTGTACTTTAATGTTGTTTAAGTGAAGGTTTTTTAAATAAATAAATTATAAAAAATGATGTCCGCCATTTTGGATTTCAATAAGGATGGCATTTTCGTAGCAAGCACCCCAATCAACCTCAAAATTAACACCCATATCAAATTATTAAAAAGAATGACGTCCGCCATCTTGGATTTCAAAAACGATGGCATTTTCGTAACAAGCACCCCAATTAACCTCAAAATTGACACCCATATCAAATTATCACAAAAAATGACGTCCGCCATCTTGGATTTCAAAAAGGATGGCATTTTCGTAACAAGCACCCCAATTGACCTCAAAATTGACACCCATATCAAATTATTACAAAAAAATGACGTCCGCTATCTTGGATTTCAAAAAGGATGGCATTTTCGTAACAAGCACCCCAATTAACCTCAAAATGGACACCCATATAAATTATTACAAAAAATGACGTCCGCCATCTTGGATTTCAAAAAGGATGGCATTTTTGTAACAAGCACCCCAATTAACCTCAAAATTGACACCCATATCAAATTATTACAAAAAATTACGTCCGCCATCTTGGATTTCAAAAAGGATGGCATTTTCGTAACAAGCACCCCAATTAACCTCAAAATTGACACCAATATCAAATTATTAAAAAAAATTACGTCCGCCATCTTGGATTTCAAAAAGGATGGCATTTTCATAACAAACACCCCAATTAAACTCTAAAAATTGACACCAATATTTTATTTAAAAAAGTACGTACACCATCTCGAAATTTACATTAAATAATAAAAAAGTTCACCATCTTCAATTTGAAATTACTATTTTTCGTTATCTGTATTAGAATAAAGCTTGAAAGTATCGTTATCATTTTGAATAAAAATAGAACACCTAATAATATTAAGTAGGTATAAAAATATATAAAATGTCCAAACCCTCACGGCCCTGTGCGATTACCTAATAGATACACTTCTGGACACATCTATTGGCCCACCTTAGAGTTTAGGTTTCGATGGCCCCTACCGAAATATGATTGCTAGATTGAACAAAAACTGTTGATGCAGTTTTAAACCTGATACATTTTACCATCTTTTTCGATCGTATAGTTTTAAATTTGAATTCAGAATACCATACGACATGGACCTACGTCTAACAAGTCGGATATGCGCCTTGTTAAAGGCAATTAATTTTTGAATAAAAAACATGTTTTATCAAATAAAGGTTTAATTTAATAACGCGTGTTGCCTCCATGGGCATCTACCACAGCTCTCATACGATTAGGCATAGAGTTTATCACCCCACCGAAAGTGTCTTCACGTTGCCGTCGTGGTGGGGCTTGCGTGTTTCAATGATCTTTGGGGCTATGCCGGCAGAGCCACTCATGCCGGACAGGCCCAAAGGGAGAAACCAGACCAAGAGAGACACTTGGCGGAGTTCTTAACATCGAACAACCGCAAGGGGCACACCGTCTGAACTTGAACGTGCGCAATTTACTTTTCAAACGTTGGAGGGTAAATAAGGAAGCTTCAGTCGTGCACCAGACCACAACATCCGAAGTGGGTCTAGCGAAAAGCGTATGATTGGAGAGATGTTCCTCGAATACTTATTCGGGGACCAATTCAGGGTCGGGGTATTGGTTTTTTGAGCCATGCAATGGCTTACGGAGCGGTCCATGCTGAGACCGCAGAGAGGACTGGAGGGATAATCCCTCTAGCAAATCTGGGGACCTTACCCCATAAAAAAGGCAAAGCTGTGTACAGCATCAACTATGGAAGCGAGTCATAAAAAGAAACTACCCCAGGAGGGTACCTACTGCTCCGCAGTAGGAGACTCCCTCACCGAGCAGAGCTCGGTCAGTCCCACGTATTCTGGGGGGGACAATGAACGCTCTAAATTAAATTCAAATTTTTACCCGTCCTTCAGGGGCGCCTTAAGCCAAGGTGGCTTACATACCGGTGATGAAGAATCACTGGTTCCTAATCCCAGCACATCCGCAATGCCGGTCCCGAACACCCGGACGGAGTATGGCTTGCAAGATACAGCTTATGCTGAGGCGTTAAGAAGCGAGGTGTTTGTGCGCCCGCCTAACCCAGTTGCCGTAGAAGTGGCCAGTGACACTGATGAGTCCTCTTGCTCGCAGGTGTCCTATGGTTCTGAAACGTCAATGAGATCGTCCCAGGCTCGCACGCGCAAACGTCTAAGAGCATCGAAGAGTAAAACTGTAACGAAGAAAAAGTCTACCAAGCCGCCTGCCCTTAGCAAGCCTCTTACTTCTCTTAACAGTGGTGAGCAAGACAGAGACTCCGAAACTGTGAGTCCACCGGCTAAGCAGCCAAAGACTCGAGAAGAGATGATGCAAAGTCTTCCTACTTCAGAGATGTTGACTAAGACAATGCAAACGCAGCCAACGGCGGAACTTAGCGCCTGCATTGAACACAGTTTGAGAAACATCGAAGAAGTAGTAAACGAATCCCGCAACCTCAAAAAGAGCTTTGTCCACAGTCTCAAGCTGGCGGCGGTAACAGTTCAAGCTGCAGCAGCTGAGTTGGCCACGCGATCAGGGATTGAACTAAATGTTGAGCGGCTACAAACAGAAAACGCTGACTTAAAGGTTCGACTTACCGGTCTATCAGTGCAGGTCGAGAAGTTGACAGCACAGGTCAGTCTCCTTACTCGTCAGGGTGAGCAAACAACCAGCCCCGTAGGAGCAACTTCATCGGGGAGTACTATTGAGGGTGGTGGAGTAGCCGGGCCTACCCTATCGAACGAGTACGAGGCACAGTTTCGGCGTTCTATAGCCTTAGAAATTGGTGGTATGATGGACGCCAAATTGGCTGCTTTGGAGAGAAGATTGCCACCAGAAAAGCCCTTGCGTCCACCACTTGCAGCAGACATGAAGGCGGTTTCATCATCACAGACGACGGAGCAGCCAAGTGCCGGGCCCAGTGTAGTACCCAACAACAAAAAGAAAAAGAAGGGAAAAGGTATGGGAAAAGGCAAATCGGTGGCTCCAATACTGGAACCATCTATTGAGTCTGCGGCGTCTGCGCAAGCCTCACAGTCTTTGAAGGATGCAGCAATGACCAGGACTGAAGCCTGGTCAACTGTTGTAGGGAGAAAGGTAAAGGGAGGCAAAAGCCACCAGTCCAGTGAAAAGCCCGATGGCCAACCTGCCAGATTAGTATTGGCCTCCGCAGCGAAGGAAATAAGCTACAAGGTAAAACTACCTAGGGTTCCTTCCACAGCAGCCATAACAGTCTCAATGAGAGAGGGATCGTGTGGCAAACTTGCTGAAGTCATGTCTGCAGTGAGGCAGCGAATTCGCCTAGTTGAATTTGGCATTGACAATGTCGGTCAGAGAAGAGCTGCGGATGGCGGAATGATTCTTACTATCGCCGGCACTGATTCCTCCGCCAAGGCAGACAGTCTAGCTAGTCGTATGCGGGAGGTTCTCACCGAGTTTGATGTGAAAGTTTCGCGTCCCACTAAGCGTGCGGAGGCCAGGATTATGGACCTTGATGATGCCGTCACTCCGCAGGAAGTAGCATCTGCAATTGCCGAAGCAGGAGGCTGTTCCCCTGAAGACGTGAAAGTGGGTGAAATTCGTCGCCCATTCGCTTCCCTGGGGCATGTCTGGGTTCGCGGCCCACTGGCAGCGATAAAAAAGCTGGCTTCTGATAAACGCATGCGCTTAGGTTGGTCGCTAGTTAGGGTTCAAGTTCTGGGGGCACGTCGTATGATGTGCTTCCGCTGCCTTGAGCCCGGGCACGTCCGCAGCCAGTGCACTAGTACAGTTGACCGCAGCACTCAGTGCTATGCCTGTGGCGGAGCTCATAAGGCAAGAGAGTGTACATCGCCGGTCATGCGGTGTCCCCTGTGTTCGGATCAGGGGCTTCCAGCAGATCACCGACTTGGGAGCAAAAAATGTACTCCACGCACAAAACGAGCCTCGCCCGCACCCGCTACAGCTCAAGGACCGACGTCAGCACCATTGAGTGCAGGCCCTTCAGAGAATATGGACACATCGCCTTCCCAGCCCTAAGAGTGCTCCAATGCAACCTAAACCACTGCCGCAATGCGCAAAACCTTTTTCTGCAGACTGCGGCGGAGTTGTCGGTTGCCTTGGCGGTTGTAGCAGAGCCATACGGTCTTAGAGATCATCCTCGCTGGTTCCGGGACACTATGGACTCTGTCGCCATTTATTGGGCTGGTGGATGCGATGGGCCTCATTGCTCGCTATTAGATAAGGGGCATGGATTGATTGCAGTGGAATGGGGATCACTGGCCGTAGTCGGGTGTTACGTGTCTCCTAATATCCCTATCGCCGAGTTCGAGGAATATCTGGACCGGGTGGCGAACTGCATTCGTTACAAATGCTCGCCTCGTCCAGTTCTTGTTCTGGGCGACTTTAATGCTCACTCCAGAGTCTGGGGAAACACCCGAGACACACCAAGGGGACAGGCGGTACAAGACTGGGCGGCATCACTCGACCTCCAACTTTTAAATCAGGGGTCTGTGTCCACATGCGTTCGGTGGCAGGGGGAGTCAATTGTGGACCTATCATGGGCGACTCCTTCTGTTGCCCGTATGGTGTCGGAATGGAGGGTAGCGGATGAGATGGTTACACTGTCTGACCACCGCCACATCGTTTTTAATGTCACACTACGTCCTTCCGACAGTTCACGCCATGCAGTTTCCAACACTCCGGCGCGACGTTGGGCCCTCAAACAGCTCAATAGAGACATGCTCATTGCAGCTGCTAACATCGCGGCGTGGCCAGAGGATGTTAGATCTCCGGAGATGTCCTCCGATCCAGAGGAGGAGGCGGTTTGGTTCCGAGACAAAATGACGTCAATCTGTGATGCTTCTATGCCCCGGGTCAAGTGCACTCAACGTCCGGGTGCTGTTTACTGGTGGTCGGAACACATTGCACAGTTGCGTGCTACCTGTCTTAGGTCCCGACGCCAGTTTCAACGCACTCGACGCAGAAGACAGCCAAGGCCTACAGATGAGGAAATAGCTAGGACATATAGAGCGTATAGAGAGGCAACAATGGAGCTCCAACACGCCATTGCTGAGGCCAAATCAAGGTCCTGGAGGGAGCTGCTTGAAGGGCTGGACAGGGATCCATGGGGAAGACCTTATAAGATGGTTATGACCAGAATGCGGCCTTGGGTTCCCCCTATTACCCAAACCATGGATCCAGAGTTGCTGGACAGAGTCGTAACCACGCTCTTCTCAGTAGTTAGCGACAGCCTCCTGTCGGTCCTTCCTTCTTTGGATTGGATCGATGAGCTGGGGGTGACTGAAGGAGAACTGGACCGGGCTGTTCGGCGTATGGGAGCGCGGAACACTGCTCCAGGCCCAGATGGAATTCCTGGTCGCGCTTGGGTTCTGGCGTTGTCTTCTCTGGGGGACCGCCTGAGACGGCTCTTTGATAGCTGCCTCCGTATGGGTGTCTTTCCCTCTGATTGGAAGGAGGCTGGATTGGTCTTGTTGAGGAAGGAAGGTAGAGACTCAGAGTCTCCCTCTGCATATCGTCCCATTTGCCTGCTCGACGAGGTTTCCAAGCTATTCGAAAGAATAATTGCTGAAAGACTCGTTGAGCACCTGTCGCGAGTAGGTCCTGACCTTGCTGATTGCCAGTATGGTTTCCGACAGCAGCGTTCCACAGTGGATGCAATTTTACGCGTCCGCGCGCTGTCTGAACAGGCCGTGTCTCGGGGTGGGGTGGCGTTGGCAGTAAGCTTGGATATTGTAAACGCTTTTAACTCCCTGCCCTGGGAAGCAATACGGGCGGCACTAATTTATCACAGAGTGCCCCCTTACCTGCAGCATATCGTCGGGGCCTACCTTCGCGACAGGCACATTCGCTATGTGGGGCGGGATGGTAGCGTTTATCGGAGGGAGATCACGTGTGGGGTCCCGCAGGGGTCGGTTCTAGGACCTCTCTTGTGGGATCTCGCATATGATGTGGTCCTACGTGTCGATCTCCCCGTTGGTGTAAATATCGTTTGTTACGCAGACGATACCCTAGTATTAGCCAGCGGGGACACCTTCAGCGAAACCATCCAGCTATCCGAGCAAGGAGTGGCAAAGGTTGTGGCATCAATCCGCGGGCTGGGTTTAGAAATAGCACCCCACAAAACTGAGGCGCTATGGTTTCACAAACTTCCGAGGACCAGGGAGCCACCCAGCCTGACAGTGACCGTTGGCGATGCGCAAGTCCAGATAGGTAAATACATCAAGTATCTTGGCCTAACTCTGGACAGTCGGTGGGGCTTCGAAGAACATTTTGAGCGCCTGGTCCCCCGCGTCGGGAGGGTAGTGGGTGCTTTGCATAGACTGCTGCCCAATCTCGGTGGGCCACGGGAAGAAGTTCGCCGCCTCTACGCTGGCGTCGTGCGATCAATGGTCCTTTATGGGGCACCTGTATGGTCAAATAGACTGTCTGGTGTCCGACGTTGTAGGACTAAGATCAACAGCCTACAACGGAAAATGGCTATTCGTATCGCACGCGGGTACCGAACAGTGTCCTTTGAGGCGGCAACAATCCTGGCACGCTTTCCACCGCTGGACATCCTGGCGGATATGGATGCAAGGGTATATAACCGGATTCGCACCATGCGCCAGGATGGCAATAGTGTGCCGGGAGTCTTAATCGCTAGAATGAGGCGGCAGGAACGGCGAGACACACTCGAACAGTGGCGCGAGCGGCTGCAGCAGCCGCAATTCTCGCGCAAACGTGTTGTCGAAGCCGTACTGCCGCACTTCGAAGCCTGGCTGAAGAGAGGAGAGCGCATCACGTACCGGCTCACTCAGGTACTCACCGGGCATGGTTGCTTCGGTGAGTACTTGAAAAGGATTGGGAGAGAGGCCGCAGCGAATTGCCACCACTGCAACAGTGACCTCGATTCCGCGCAGCACACGCTGGAGGAGTGCCCTGCGTGGACTTCTGAGCGGCGAATATTGGTCGCAAAAATCGGGCAAGACCTGTCTCTGCCAGCAGTAGTGAGGGCTATGCTGGCAGAGACCGAAAACTGGAAGAAAGTAGCCTCCTTCTGTGAAACAGTGATGGTCCAGAAGGAGGTCGCTGAGCGCGATCGTGAGAGGGCCGATCCCACTCGCAGAAGGAGGCGTCGAGGAGGCAACCGCGTCGATGCTTAAAACGCCGAAACCCTGCCTGCTTTACTTAAGGCAGGTGGGACTCCGGGATCGCAGGCGTTCAGTGTGGGGTCTCTGTCCGCCTACCAAGTGATCCCTGGAAAGACGGTGGCACAGTGACCACGTGCCACCATGCATAGCGAGACTCAGGAGAGATCTCTTTACAGTCTCCCCAGAGATGTGCCTTAACAGGCGTTGCACAGAGGAGGCTCCGGTGTGGTCTTTTTAGAGGTAACGGGGTCTTTTATATGTGCTGATGGTGATCACCGGGGTGGTTTTAGTGAGGTAAGAATCCCACACTCCCTGGTCTTTACCCCGAAAGTCCAGGCGCCTTTTGAAGGTTTCCCCCCGATAACAAAAAAAAAAAAAAAAAAAAAAAGGCATAGAGTTTATCAACCGCTCTATGAAATTTTGAGGGATCATCTCCCATTCCTCTTCTATGGCAGTTTTCAACTCCTGCATTGTCTGGGCAACTGGCTGACGAGCCCTAACACGCCTTTTTAGCTCGTCCCACATGTGCTCAATGGGGTTCATGTCTGGGCTTCTGGCTGGCCAGTCCATAACTGTGATGTTCACATCCCGAAGATATTCCCTGACGATGCCGGCCGCATGGGCTCTTGCATTATCATGCATAAAAAGGAAATTTGGGCCCACATAGTCCGCGTATGGTATCACGTGAGGTTCTAAGCACTCACGAATGTATCTTTCAGCATTTAATGTTGGCAGCCGTGGTCCTGTAACAACCTCAAGTTGAGTTTTGCCGCTCGCGGATATACCGCCCCAGACAGTCCATGAGCCACCGCCATAAGCAACCCTCTCTTCAAAGCAGCATTGTGCGAAACGCTCTCCCTTACGCCGGTAGACTTTCTTCCTTCCATCATTGCCATGTAACACAATTTTAGACTCATCAGAAAAGAGTACACGGCTCCAATCTTGCTGTGTCCAATTTAAATGACTGCGTGCGAAATGAAGGCGCGCTGTTCGGTGGGCTCGCTTTAGTTTGGGCCCATTAGCTGGCTTGTGTGGTACCATATCGCGTTCTTTTAACCTTCTCCGAACAGTTCGAGCGCTCACAGATACTCTGTGGAAGTCGCGAAGTTGGTTTTGTATCTCAATGGAGGTAAGGTGACGATTTCTCAAGCTGGTCGTCACGATGAATCGATCCTGCCTTTCAGTTGTGACCCGAGATCGTGGCCTTCCTTGGCGACGAACAAAGCCGCCAGTCTCTAGGTACCTCCGATAAACATTTCGGACCGCAGATCGACTTAAATTAAGTTGAGCACTCACATTTCTTTGGCTGTGTCCGGCCTGAATAAGTGCCACAGCTTGGGCGGCGACTTCAGGTGAAGTATCCATAGATTATTGATAGAACCTCACCTTAATGTTAAGAATAAGTAATGTTTGTTGCAAAAGCAAAGATATCAATCACTTTTTCAAGAATTAAATCCAAGTAAACCAATAAAACCAAGTTTTCTTAGTATTCTATTGTTTGATATCAACAAACAGGCTCCAAATTGTCTTTTGTTTCTTTAAATTCTGTGTTCGAAATTCAAAAAAAGACTATTGAATGAAATTGTGAATGTGCCAGGTTCAAAACTGCATAAAAACTTTTTGCTCGACCTAATATAAAATTTTAGCTAGGACCAAACGAAACTGAAAATACAAGGTGGGCCAATAGATGTGTCCAGAAGTGTATTATGTTTTTACCGTCCGCCGTTCGGCGATCTTTATATAAACAAGATGAAGACTTGCAATCTCTCACAGCACACGTCGTATGCACCATTTTAAATAAATAAATAAAAAACAAACACGTGCTAGCCCCGAATGATGTTTCCCAAGCTACTAACATAGTTTTGTTCGCAGCTTGGGATCGGCATTCCCGCGTCTCGCCCCTCACACCCCGCACGATTGCCCTATCTAGACGTCTTCGTCGGACGACTGTATATGATCTTTAGACTGTGGCTGTACGCATAATGAAAGTATTCCTAAAACGCAATTTGAAACGAATTATGGTAGACGACTAGATGATACTTCGGATTATCTATCTGGTGGTCTGGTAGACACATAAGACATTGTTAAGCTTAACTAGTGGTCGCCTATTAGTCGTCAATAGACTGCAATTCATTTAAATTAAAAATGTGAACGCTATTATTCATATTTGATTTTTGCAATCCTTCTCCGTTTAAACTTCAACTATGTCAATTTTCATACTCTATCATCTTCGTAATTTTCGAAAAAGGGGTACAAAGTTTATGCTTCACGTATTAATATAAAATAAATTAAGGTTTCCTAGAATGCAACCAAAACCGCGGGCAACAGCTAGTTCAAAACTTTTCGCGTATTTCTTCTTTCTTGCACGCAAAAATGTTTTGTTTTGTTAAATCCAGCATGTTTCAACAAAGTTTTCAATATTTATGAGCGGACCAACAAAAGTTACATTTTATTAATTCGACTTCCCCAACTAACACCATCGCATACTAATTAATATTTTTAGTTTGTATAATTAAGCATTTTGTCTTAAGAATTGTTAGCGAAAAACATCTTTATTTAGGGCTACGAGTTTTTCTCTTAACGTTCTACTTTTTTAATTAAGTTTGAGCTATTTTTTTTTTTGTAAAAAGAAGGGAAATTATTATAGGAATTCTCGTTAATTTCAAGCTAGTTGAGTAAATAGGGAATACTGGATGATGAAAAGTATCGTGTGCCGTTTTTAAAGATTTAAAGAAATCAATCAACAGGACTACAAAAAAGTAAAACTGGAATCACATCTCAGTTCTCAAAAAACGGCTCTTGAAATATGACTTACGTTTTACAAATTCTGAATATTAAATGACGTAAAACATTTTTCAACGGACGAAAAAAAAACCGGTTTTTTTAAATTGACAAGCACTACCTTTTAGATATACGAATGATGATTATGAGAAAGGTCTTTGAATTCAGGTTTTGAATTATTTTCCTTAAAAAAATCGCATTCAAGTCGGGAATAATTTTATTTGGACTGAAAATTCGTAATAAATGTAATGCGAATAAAACACGTATGTTTGTCTGTCAAGAACACCAATTTACTTAAATTGGGATTTCTGAAACACACCATATTGTGATGATTAGCAATGCTTAGCAAACTAATGTGAAAACAGAATTTTGATCGTATGTAGTAGTTATATTTTTTTTAAGAAGAGGTCAAAAAAAAACCAAAAGACCCTAATTTTTTTACCAAACTTGAAACAAAAAGGTAAACATAAAGGTACATAATATGCGTAAACAGAAGCCATCTTAGTTAAAAAGAGTTAAGCATAATAAGATTCTTCTTATAGTTATCATCAGAATCACTTATCAGTTGTACAAAAGTCACACTAAAGGAAGTAACTTGGAGGCCTCAACGGAAGTATATATTTTATAACTTTCTGAGGTAACCTCGAACTCTGTATATGATATAGGTACAATAATAAAAAACATTCTCATTTTATTTAATTTTTGAAATACGAAACGATTATTATGTGATAAGAAATTTAAAATGTTCGTAAATAATTTTCATAAGCCATCATGAATTCTAAATAATATAAATTAAATGAGATACTAAATATTTACGTGTTGAGTTGTGTAACTTCTAAAATAAAATACGGTATAAGAGGTCACCCTTAACAATTTTGGTCATGTTCGAACAAAGGTTTATTTACTAATTTAAACTTGGTACTCTCACTCTCTAAGAAGTAGGTACCTACCACTAATTCCACCCACGACCGGCACGATAAGGACACGAATCCCCAATAATGAATAAAAGTTAAACAAAATGATCCGTGAAAGTAGTTCCTTTTCACAAACGTTCCTTCTTATTCAGTTAAGGCGTAAAAATATTTTACTCAAGTCCATAAAAGATACTGAACTTGCTTACTACAAATAATATTTATAACTTATTTTTGTAAGTATTTACCTTGATATACGAATAAACTTCGCTAAGGTCAGCGTCTAGGCTGGACAATAAATCTCTCCGGACATTATGGTAATCTTGGCGACCACATATTGGGCCAATAACGTCATATTGGTTTGTTGGGTCCAATATGTTGTGTTGACATACCATAGAGTATGGAAAAGCATCAGAGGCTGCTAGGGACGTTGTGAAAACTTTTAGTACTTACGTATGACCCGAATATAATGCATGTATATTAAGGCAGGTAAACCGTACTGTCGGTCATTTCATCAGAAAGCACCATGCTACGTTAAGCGGTACCGCCCACATCCTTACGTATATATAATAAAACAAAATCTTCCTCCGCGTCTGTCTGTCTTTCTGTTCACGATAAACTCAAAAACCACTGAACAGATTTTCATGTGGTTTTCATAAATAGATAGAATGATTCATGAGGAAGGTTTAAATATATAATTTATTATGGTTTTGTGTGAATTAGCAGAACGCGTGTGCGCATTCTGCGAGGCCAGGCCGGGTCACTAGTAAGCTATTAAATTGGTCTCCGCGTATTGCATTGTACGCTCTAACTTAGAGATGTTGACTTTTTAATACAAGCTCTAGTTTCAGCCAACCGTTTCGCTCTCTTAAGTTCTGTGCCGGCTTCTGTGTACCCTGCCACAAATGACACGCAGCCTTTAAAGCAAGAGTGAATGGGCATTTACTTGGCTCGCTCGTCCGATCGTAGACCTCATCTTACACTTACCATCAGGTGTGTTTGAGGTCAAGAGCAGGCTTATTCGTAGTAAAAAAAAACTTGATCTGAGATAAAATTGTGTTAATATGGTTAGACACCATTATTACTAGTACCTATATAAGTAAGTAGTTTATTTATTACTAATGTCTTGTCTAGTGTTTTTTTTTTGTTGTAGCATACGTTTTTTATGTTACGGAGTCTTGTAAGTTACTAAGTCCTATGTTAGAATATATTATTATCTATTCATGTTCCAAGTTTCACCAAATCCATACAGTATGGAATGGATGTTTAACTATCTTATTAATCCTACAAATATGAAACTTGGATGGATGTTTTATTTGTATATTTCAGAAAACTTGACTCAACCATATGGTTACCTGGAATAAAATCATAGGTTTTTTCCCGAAATAATGTGTGGAATTTCCTGGAACAGTATTTTTTTAAAGATTACTAGTAATGTGGATAGAATTCCATTTGGATGCGTTGGAGGCGGGAGAACTCCCAGGAGGCGGATTGAAATCCCAACTAAGCTAAATATGCTTGTGTGTCTGGAGTGGGTTCACGGCAATAGTGTAATGGGTGGGGTTAGAACCCGCGACCTCTCGATCACAAGTCCGACGCCTTAGCCATTAGACTATTGGCTATTGATTAGGCTATTGAGTATATCTCGCGTACTTGTTTAATCTCCATTTATATTGGCCATTGTGATCGCAATTCATTTGGAGGTATTATTATTTTGTGAGGAAAAATAAAGAGATTAATAATAATTATTTAGTAATATGCCTTGGCGACGTCCGACGCCGTGGGCGTCTACCTCCCTCCAGCCCAGCCGCAGTGGTAGACGCCCACGGCGTCGGACGTCGGCCGACGATTTCCGGCCACCGTAGGCGCGGGCATGCGGACAGCGAGTAAAGGGCAACTCGCTGTCCGACCATGGACCATGCCCGGGTCGACGGCGCGTTGTTTTCCACGCGCGCCTCAAAGAGCGTCAGCAATATGACGAGGCCCCCCCTGTAAAGGGCCGAAGCCTGCCGGGGTCGTGGGACTTATCCCATTACCGTGACCCCGGAACGTAAAGGGCTATTGAAGGAATACCGTGGATTTTAGTCAGTACAAGTCTGACAGTCCCTCCGGCCCTGCTCGGGGTGGGAGGACTTATTTGATGATTTTACCACGTTAAAAAAAAAGCATTGCAAAGCATATCATTCCGAACTCTATGTCAGTCGCACGATGAAACTACTATGTTCCAACAGACGTGTTAATATTAAACTGTGGTTCTACGTTTGTGTAGCTAATTTAAATTCCTTTTCAAGCTATTGTTATACGTAAATTGGCATAAATACAAGTGGAAGGAACTGGATCAGATTGCCGTGTCTGTATTGTGAAATACTTGGAATAGACGTCGAATTAGTGATGTGCTCGTTTCGGGATAATACGAGTTGAGGAAACGCGGTATTTAGCTCAAGTATGTGTTCCCTGGCGTTTTTTTTTCATTTTTTATTTTCCATGGTTTTAGGGAAGATGTGGGTGAGGGATGTTAGTAAATTGAGATATCGTGAGTGATTCTCATAGGAAGAAACAATAACAAAAGAATTTGCCAGTTCAAGTATATAAATATATAATATTATTATCAATCACGCGGGGCTTCGCTCCCGTGGACACGATGAAAACATAACCCCCTACCTTTTTAGTCGGGTAAAAAGTAACCTATAACCTTCCTCAAGCTTTAAGCAACTTCCATACCAATCTCTCTCTCAATTTCATTCAAATCTACCCAGTACTTTCGAAGATTAGCGCATTTAAATGAATGAATATTTCTGCTTTTTAGGGTTCCGTAGCTGAACAGAACCCTTACAGATTCATCATGTCTGTTTTTTTTTTGTATTTCGATGACGATGGCCTCATCGTCTGAAGGAATAGTCAATATCTTATCTCGAATATTTACCGCGTATGTGACAGATATCTACATGGCACTATTATAGTTGCTTTTACGATAAGCACCCTGCAAAAAACATATATGACACTATGTTTCCGTAAGACTCGTTATGTAAACTTTATGCTCTTATCTATGGTGTCTGGGTTACTTGCCAAGTCAAAGCATCATTTAAATGCACTTTACTTGCTTGACACTGTTTCTAATAATTAGCTAGAATTAACAATTCATATAAAGTTAACGTTCGAAATAATATATGCTAACATTTGAACTTATAAAAAACGTATAACGTTAACGATCAGCATTTAACGTTCCTATTGCAGCGACACAGGCCCCCTCCTCCTCCTAAGATTAGGAAAGTTTTATGTAAATAAATATTATAATTCTGATTATAAAAATAAAATAGTCGATCCCTATTTTCGGTCAGTCAATTCAAATTCGCAAAAATGTCACTTTTAGGTATATCAAATCAGATGTGACTTCTCGCCAAATTTCCACGCACGTAACGTATTATATAATATCAGCGCAAATACAATAATTTGTCTATTAAAATAATTGAAATGGTTAAAGTTTATTAATTTGATTGTTTTACAAACTATTAAATGATTTTTAAGATGTAAAATTTACGTTTAACATGTTTCAACTTAAGGCATTGTAATTTAAGTAGTTTAATATTTAACTAGAAAATGTGGGTACATGTGTGACAATCCCTCTATATAAGGCCGCACTGTGAGCGCTAGATTTATTCAGATTCACATTCAGATTCATTCTTGTTCGAGCCGCTGGACAGTGCGGACCTCTCTGGGAAGTCGTTACGCTGTCAGTTGAATAAACGAGTCTCCGGTAACATTAACAAGTGCTTTTATTTGAAAATCAAACCTGAGTGATCATCAAGACAACATTCGTGATGTCAGCTGAGCTGACGTCACACTTTTTCAAAACACATACGACGCTGTCTCTCCGTCATATATATTTTTGTAAAAAATATCAGTTAGTTACTTAGTAGTTAGTACTGGGTTGTGGCGTTCCGATACATGTAAAACTTAACTATATCCGGTTATACCGGAAGTCGACCCCATATTTATCGATGAGTTGTATAATTTATTTATGAGCCTAAATAATAAATTGACAGGTCCGCTTTAATTGTGTACTCTACGAAAACACATACTTATGTATGGTTGTTTTTGTAGGTATGTGTCATAAAGTGAGTTCACAGTATATAACGCACTAACAAGCTTTATCCTCAGGTGTTTTTGCTGACAAATGACCGTAATTTGTTCTAATAGTATGCGCAAATTGTACTTACTACTACAAAGCAGTCTCTTCAGTAAAATAGAATAATTTTTTACGTTGCCAAATATTAGTCTTGCAAGATACTGCAGTTATTTTAATCTGTATGGCCTTAATAAAGCTTACTTGGCTCTCTAGTGAGTGTCTTATGCACGAGACGACAGAACATTTGTAAGTAAACGACCTGAATCTCGACTATCACGCCTGGCCTAATGGCGTAGCAATTTCCGTAGCATTGCTACGACCTACAGCATAATTATAGCCAATTTATTTATTGAGTTGCTACCGAAACGATGCCGTATTCCGAAGAGAATTTCTTATTTTTGCGCAAGAAAAACTAAAATATATTTCTCAATTTTGATTTTGGAAGATAAGAGATAAAGCTAATGTTTCGTCTGCTTATCATTCCGCGCAAGTAGAAGAAGTTAACTGAGCGCAAAGCGGTAGACGGGAATATGTATCAATTTGCTACAGCTCAGATAATATATGGGCCCCTGGTACCCGGCCGTGCGTGTTTGCTCTCGCAAATTGTGCTCGTCGCCAAAGGTCTCTCATTAATACATATTGTGTACGAAATTTCATATTTTTAAGCATAATTGACAAACACTTTACGTTGAAAATACAAAAGCTGAGGTTGAAGAGTCCACTTAACATTTTTTCCTTTGAGTTCTACGAACTGCTCCGGCTTTTAGTCATCTGATATGTGTCGAAGAAATATCCCGCTGATGATGACTGAGTCATTTTTTTGAACTCGCCAATAATCTCAACAACACAGAACATGTTCTGATTTGAATAGCAAAAAAGTCTTAGAAAAAATTGATTATCGAACGTTCACACGCGCCTTAACAAAGTCAAAACACGCTTTGAAATTGTTTAAATCACATTAAACCTCAATTTCACGTTTATATTCCCGCAAATTAATTTAAATACGAAATAGATTTTCATAATTAAAGGGGTAATAAATTGAAATGATTTTGAATTAAGTCCCTTTCGTTCTTCCCTTTTGTGACTTTCCGCCCTAATTTTCAATGGTGAAATTATGAAAGACGACATTAAAGATAAGATATTAGTTAATATTACTGCTGAAGGTAATTTACTTTGAACAAGGCACTTGTGAGTCCACCACTCACAAGCGCCTAAACGAGTGTTAGACGAATCCTGAAATTGAAGTCGGTGACGTTGCATCTTGGGTCAAACGATATTACGAACTGTACACCTCTCCCTGTGTCAGTCGGTAATATCTTACTGCATTACGAGTTGGGGTGGTGCTGCTAAAACTACACTCAAACAACTGGAGGTGGCTCAGAGAGCTATTCTTAAAGTAGCCACATTTCGACCTAGGCTTTACCCAACATTTGACTTATACCAAAAATGTCAAGGCCTTACGGTCCGTCAATTATTTATAATCATCACCATATTACACCAACACACAAGAACACCTCTCACACATAACCGACCGTTATCTAGACGTAAGGACAACATACGCCAAGTTCCATTTCCAGGGTTTACCTTCACAAAACGCTTTTTTACTATTTAGGCCCCTTTTTGTTTAAGAGAATTAGTATATCTATCCCTCTGCATCAATCTTCGTACCAAATATGCAAAAAGGAGATAACATTTTTTTCTGTTAAATAAAGATTATGATGACATCGAATCTCTCCTTCTATCACTTTCTTAGCAACATTTATTATTCTTTCCGCTCTGTTAACATACAATAGTTCAGCTAACGCCCAATCATACTTCACATTCACTACTACATACATCACACTCACGCTCAGAATATACATCACATTTCATACGGTAGACATACACATATCACACTTCACATTTTAATTATAAAGTAGATTAGGTAATATAAAAAAACTTTTTTGCAAAATATAAAATCGACTTCCATATCAAAACACTACAAAGCCAAAAATAATTTTAACTTCGGTAGTCGGTGTTATTGGTTTTGTATTTTCTTTTTTTTCACACCGCCTTCCGAAATTAAAATTATTTTTGGCTTTGTAGTGTTTTGATATGGAAGTCGGTTTTATTTTTTTGCAAAAAAGTTTTTATTTTCGCGCCTTTTAGTGGGTCAATTTGTAATTAATCTAGTTATAAAAGCCAAAATGTCAACTACAAAAAACTAAAAGCGCGAACAAAAAACACAATATAGAGTAACCGAAAAGATCATCAATGTAAAAATTTTTTTTAGATGTTTGTTGATTTTTCAGAAACGGCTTGTTCGATGTCGATAAAATTTTCATGGGACCATTTGGGAAGTATACCCTTTCCAACAAAAAAAGAATTTTTCAAATCGGTTGGCGAGCGACGGAGCTATGCCCGAACAAACATAAAAAAAAAAAAAAAAAAAACAAACAAACATCCGAATTGAGAACCTCCTCCTTTTTCAGAAGTCGGTTAAAAATAGAAATGTAGACGTCACAAGTCTTTAAGTAAAATGCAATCTCTATAATATTGTTCATTGTGGGAATTAGGGACTGGTGGGGTGGACCTTAATACAGGTTACTACGTAACCTAGCTAGGCCACCGGAGCCACTTATAATTGTTACTTATTTATATTTGTTCCTCATATAATTGTAAGTTCTATTATGTAACAGATCGTAACAACTTTATAAAAATAAATACTTTGATTAATTGATTGATATTGTGGCCATGCGCAGCATTCGATGCAAAATTAGTGCATAATGGGCGATACTTAATTTTCTCTCAACTTATTTTAAGCGTCGAAAATTACTTCGTTCAGAAGTCTCATAATTTTGTCATTCGCTTGCTTCACACAGAAATGTAATAACCTGTGATCGGAATAGGCTGAGTATATTTACCTAAAGTTTAAAGAACAGAGACGGAAATCGAAGACTTCCTTATGACAAATTATTTTTATTTCCGGTAAATTTACCGGAATTTTAATTATGTAACTTTCAATATCTTATTTTATCATTAAAATTATAAATGCTTTAATAAATCGTTATCAATGTTTTGATAAATAAAATTACCAATATTAAAATATACATATTTTTATTTTTATGTAGTGTTCAACCAACTGAATATATCAATGACTTTGAAATCCTTTTTATATATTTATTTTAAAGATGCATATTTACAAACAAAAGAATACAAACATTTAGGAACAAATAAGTTATTAATTAAAGCGTTGACATTTATTTGTTGGTTGATCAAATACCAATACAATCAATACAACATGCAAAAACCTCCCCTTCACTGTGTCACTATTCGGTTAAGTATTTTAATAAATAATTAAAATTTTAAATAATACATTTTTTCATTATTGATATTATCGATTTCACATGTAGATACTGTTATGTACCAATTTATATTCTACGGTTGTATAACATATTATAAGCACACATATATATGTCTTATATTAATATTATAAAGTGGTAGACTTTGTTTGTTTGCTTGAACAAGCTAATCTCTGAAACTACTTGTTCGAATTGAAAAATAATATTTGTGTTGGATAGTCTATTTAATTCTATCGATCGATCTAATATTCGATTATATCAATAAGAGCAAAGTATCAATAAAAATTGTTGCATAATCGGGAAATTATCTTTTGAGAGTTACGCCACGACTGATATCCACACGGACGGAGCCACGAGCAACAACTAGTCAATCTATTAATTTGAAATCATTTGAATAAATATTAAGTAATAGCTATTGACTATGGTCTTTACTATGAAACAAAAAGTTTAAAAGAATCGTCAAAATCGTTACCTGAGAAATGATGCAACATATGTATATGTAATATGTATGTATTTAGAAATATATTTGTATGTTTATCAGTTGTCTAGTACTCATAGCACAAGCTCTGCTTAGTTTGAGACTAGATGGCGTTGTGTGAAAGTTGTGGATTATTATTATTTATTTTTTTTATTTTCAACATATACATATAAATTGCATTTTTAAATATTCTCTAAAAAAAAAACCTTTAAAAATATAAAAAATAGCAGCCCACCGGTACCGGGAACAGGGTCCAAGCTACCGGTGGTCAGGGCTCCATAGAGAGGAACCTCCTGACGATACGCGCCGTGTCCAGGAGTACCGCTCTCTGAAGCAAGCCCTTGATCCAACCGTCTAACGAGAGCCTCCTGAGGTGTTGGTCGAGGCTCTTGGCTATTAAGCCATTGGCTGAGATGACTATCGGTACAATGATTGCCGAGCTCACATCCCACATGTCGACAATCTCGTGTGCCAAGTCAAGATACTTGATTTGCTTATCTTTCTCAGCTTTCACGAGGTTCTCGTCATGCGGGATGGTTATGTCGACAATCATGGCACGCCTCACGATTCGGTCCACCACCACTATATCAGGCTTATTGGCTACAATAGTCCTGTCAGTGATGATGGACCGATCCCAGTATAATGTGACATGGCCGTTATCGAGAACTGAGTCGGGCACATACCTATAGTACAGCACTTCCGATTCCACAAGAGAATATTTCAGAGCAAGTTGCTGATGAATTATCTTGGCTGCAAGGTTGTGCCTGTGCAAGTACTCTCCATTAGCAAGACGAGAACAACCAGAGATAATGTGGCGGATTGATTCACCCGGACGGTGACATGCCCGACATATGTCAACCATGCCATCCTTCACAATAAATTTCCGGTAGTTGTTCGTCATGATAACTTCGTCCATAATTGCACAAACAAAACCCTCGGTTTCCCCAAAGAGGTCACCGAAGCGCAACCAAGCTACGGACGCTACTTGGTCTACGTCGGACCCATGTAGGGCCCGGAAAAACGTCCATGGAGCTCCTTACTCTGCCATATCCCTCTTCGATCGTTAGTGTCTAGCACTGCAGGTTTGCGCCAGTTCTCATTAGCCAAGGAGAGCGGGGTGAGTCCCTTATCCACCGCTACTACATCTTGAAGCATACCCACTTCGGAAGCAAGGAAATGTTCCCTGAGACTGCATACTTCGCGGTTGTGGAGAGTTTTAGCATTCAAAAAGCCTCGACCTCCACATTTCCGCGGGATATACAGCCTCATCACCGACGAGCGTGGGTGATGCATTCGATATGCAGTCAGCAATGTACGAACTCTCCTATCCAGGGCGTCAAGTTCAGTTTGAGTCCATTTGAGTACGCCGAAAGAGTATATCAATACTAGCATGACCCAACCGTTGAAGGCACGCACCTTGTTCCCGCCCGATAAAAGGCTTTTAAATACCTTCTTTAGGCGGCCAAAGAAGCGCTCCTTCAGCGATTCAATGTCAACTACATTGATACTTAACGCTTCCGACATACCCAAATACTTATAGGTTTCGGTTGGAGAGAGGGATCTCAGGTTTATGGAATTTATTATTTAATTTTATTTTAATTTTATTATTAGTATTATTATATGTGTATTTTTAATGTAGTTGAAAATAACAAAAAACAATGTGCAAAATAATCTAAGGAAGAATGTTTAGCTAATAGAAGCTTTAATTGTAATAATTTGATGTAAACATTTACATAGTTAAGGATCCAGCAAATATACCGGTAAAAATATATATTGTCATAAGGAAGTCTCCTATTTCTGTCTCTGTTCTTTAAACTTTAGGTAAATATACTCAGCCTATTCCGATCACTGGTAATAACCATTGCTATCATCTGTTCAGCATTTACATGGAGCAACTGCCTATTTGACCAGCTTGGTAACACGATAACCCTTGGCAAGACTAGTGTCAGATTGTACTGTCATTTGTACTTTTTTGTACCAACGGCTTAACGAGCTTTCGAGGCGCATAGGATTTTCAATATTTTAAAGCCTGCAATACATGTTGGCCGAGCGTTGTCGAGTGAAGGCCAATACCAACATGTAGACGGTATATTTGCCTTGTCTTGCTATCGCTCGGTGTCACTTCCCTAGTTGGCCGAGTGGAGGCCAGCGCCAACGTGTATAGAGCTCATTTGGTGCAACTTGTCTTCGCTCGCCGTTGCTCGTGGTCACTTGCCTCACTTCGGATCGCTGTCGGTTTTTGGTCACAAATCAAAGGCGCTCGCCTGCGCTCGGCCAACGTGTGGGCAGCTCTACAGATCCTCTTCTACATTGGTCGTCTGCATTGGCGTTCGACGAACTTGTCGAACGTGTGGACATTATTTCTTGTCTATTTGCCAACGCTCGGCCAACATGTATTGCAGGCTTAAGATGGTCACCTGTCCACCAACCGACACCGCAAGCGTAGCTTACCCTTGAAGATTTTATTATTTAGCCATGACCAGCGTGGCTACCTACTAGGTCCAATACATATAAAGTACGTACGCGATTTACCATGGATACAAAGAAGGAGAAGATTTAGAAGATTAGCCACGAAAACCCCATGATGACCTACACGAGGTTCTCGTGGCTAAATCATCTCCTGTTAGGGAATCTGACTTTATGGATTATTTAATTAATAAAATTGTAGATCAGTTAAAAATACATGCTTTTCGGTATAATCGTTGCTTATACTGTTCTGTTATTAGTAACATTGACAGATAAATAGGAAAATATTTTATGCATATAGCCTCTGGGCGTTTATTTATTTATTTTATTGATAATAGGCTCGCGTTTGACCACCATCTCACCTGATGGTAAGTGATGATGTGGTCGAAGATGGAGCACGCTTACCTAAAAGTAATCTATTCACTCTTGACTTAAAGACCCCTAGGTTATAGCTATCGGGGAACACAGACTCCGGCAGGAAATTCCACTCCTTAGCCGTACGCATAATGAAGGTATTCCCAAAATGTATAGGTGGGATGTTCACCATGTAACGATCGCGCATCGCCATTTGTCTTGTAGTCCGATGATGGAACGGGCTTGACGGAATTAGATTGTGTAATGGTCGCAATAATGACATATCAAGGAACGTCGACATAATTGTAATCAACAAACAGATCTGCCATGCCAATTACATCAAAATTACTATGCCACTTCTTGCAGCCTTTTTTACCAAAGCACCATGATTGAATCCGGATGCCAAGAGCATATTTTAAGGTTTTTGTGCCAAACAATATCATGCCTGATTAGAACATTGTCGTTCCTAATTTCGATTTAGAGGAAAAAACGTCAGATTCTCGGCAAGTTATTTGAAGTATTTCCTGTTTTTTGATAGCGTAGGTAGAAACGATTTTTCGCTACGATATATATATAGAGTTTGCGTACAATGGAGCTGTACTTACCTGTACCTTTTTGGGCGCCATTTTTAATTCTTTTTTTTATATTAGTTTAGGCCTACGGGTCCTCGTCGTATGGCAATGTGTTTTTTTAAGTAGAGATCACGGAAATATGTTGTTTGTTGTCTTTTAATTCGATTTCAGGTGAGGGAGAGTACATCGACCTTTTTATTAAGTGTAAAGCTTAGTAGGTATTTGTGCCGACAAATGAAGAAAAAGTGCCTTCTTGGCATAGAAAAGGATATGGAACAACATTATTCAAATCCCGAGCTTAACCTATATTATAAGTATTATAACAAGCCTAAATTTTGTAGGTCTATTTTGTAATTAACAGGGTAGTTAAATAAAACATTCGAGCCTTATGCTCAGTTAAAAGACTTAATCACAGATTCTAAATTCAAACATTTAAATAAAGGATCTGTTAAAAATTAATCATAGCCTTTTTATTTAAACAGCTTCTACAAAATTATTCATACAACAAATCTAACCGTTTGCTTACTTTAAATAATGCGATGATGCGCAGATTCGAAATTCAAATTGTCTATAGAATATTTGAATAAAGAATTCGCTAATTAAGTATAGATCAGCTATCAAAAAGCCGTGTGCTTCAATTTAAACTTTTATCAGTCTGTACTTGTGTTTTTTTGTCCAAATATTATCCTTTGATGTCTAAAATAGACTCTATTATATCAAATTACTAGCTTCCGCCCGCGACTTCGTACGCGTGGGAAGCTTTTCCCGCGCAAATCCCGATCCCGTGGGAATTTCTGGATAAAAAGGAGCCTGTGTGTTATTCCCAGATGTCAACTATCTACTTACCAAATTTCATTCAGATCCGTTCAGTAGTTTTTGCGTGAAAGAGTAACAAACATCCATCCATCCTCACAAACTTTCGCATTTATAATATTAGTAAGTAAAGTATAGTAAGTAAGAAAGATATTAGTAAGATACGCTCAATAGAATAAGATACTAAGCGACACAACGATTACTTACATTGCTTAAGCGAACAGCAAAACCACTCTGTTCGGCAAGCTTTGTTTGTGTTGATATTGATTTTCTTTAACGTTAACGTGATTCTGTACTTAGCGAAGTCTGTACGGTCGGCCAAGAAAGTGGTGTACCAGTTTTGATTTAGTTTCCCGGTCATCGAAAATTACAACAAGGTTCGTTATAAAAAGATATTACTGAAAGAGACAACATTATCATGACGTAAACCTATGTATTTAGTATTCATACGTCATATGTCACATATAAGTACATGACATTTTAACCTTTAGTATAAATGAAAAGGACATTAGTTTCTACAAAGCAATTGAAATGTTTCCAAACAAAAGTAATAAAAACTATTTAGACAACCGAATTCCATTTGAAAAAGAAAACTGACAATTGACATTTTGTCAAATATATGCAAAAAATCGATATATTTTCCGTGTTATTTTTCAATCAACTGCATATAAAATCATCTCAATGCCTGCCAACTTGACCATTGCCGAAAGAGCACAAATAATTGCCCAATTTAATGAGGGAAGCAGTATCAGTGCGATATCCCGGAATTTGAATATATCGAGGCGTTCTGTCCGCTTTTGGATTCGTCGTGAAGGAGAGGAGGGAAGTTTGTTGGATCACAGAAGAAGTGGTCGCCGGCCTGCACTCTCCAATAACGATAGAGAATTCATGAGACGGGAATATGAAATCAATGGTTTTAAGCCCACAAAACATTTTGCGGAGATGTTCGATGTGAGTGCCCAAACAATAAGGAATCATCTACATTACATGGGGTTGCACCACAGGCATTACGCCAAGAAAATATATTTGACGGATGCTCACAGACTTGCTCGTCTGAACTTCGCCAGAGAGCACTTAGAGTTTGATTGGTCTAATACAGTGTTTTGTGATGAAAAAACGTTTAAATCCAGTCAGTATGGACTTCTTCACCTTTGGCGATATAATTCAACACGGTATAAAGATGATCATGTAATCCCAAATAGAGAATCAGGTCGAATTTCCGTAAATATTTGGGGCTGGATGAGTACGGATGGTGTAGGAGAATTGTGTTCTCTACCTCCTCGAGCGACGGCTGTAAATTATATCGACGTGCTTCAGAATGCAATGCTACCGACAGTCCGTAATGTTTACCCGGAGAACGAAGTGCCACAATTTGATTTTGTTCAAGATAATTGTTCAATTCATAATGCGAGGATCGTAAGAGCCTGGTTTCGTTCACACACTGACGTAAGGGTAATTCAGTGGCCCTCAAGATCGCCGGACCTCAACCCGATAGAAAATCTTTGGGGCCTTATGGTCCAACGATGGTCGCATCAAAATGAAAGAACCAAACAAGCTCTTATTAGTCACTGTAATTATATCTGGGAGGAAATGCGGGGAACCGATATTTGCTCACGGCTTGTTGGTTCAATGAGGTCTCGTCTTTTAGAGGTTATAGAGGCCAACGGCGGTTACACCCGTTTCTAATTTTTAAAAATTTTCAATATCTTCTAAATATTACTATATATGCTATGTTTTTGTTTGTTATAAGTATTTTAAAATTGATTGTAGAAATTTAATAAAAGGATAAATCTATTTTTAGCTTGTTTTTTATTGATATTGTAATTACAAGTTTACAGAAATTGTAGGTTTGTGGCATTGATATACTTAGTATATCAATGGTTTGTGGACTCGCCTTGTGCCTTTACAATTTTATGTAACTTGTTGATTACAATTCTGAATTTGTAGATACAATTTTGTCATCAAAATCTACAGCCCCCCGCCGTTGATTTTACGACGTCATTGGTTCCATCAAGTTCAAACTAAGAACAGCTGTCACGTTACAAACAGTAATAGTCGTTATCAATAATCAGATAAAGACAGCAATAGAAGTTGTCAGATCGATCTGCAAGCGAAACTAATCTTTATCACCTATGAATCTGCAAGCGATATTCAACCTTAGGGTGGTTCACCACTTTCTTGGCCGACTGTACTACATATTATATGACAAATATAAACCTGCCTACTAAAAAAGTATATTATACATGAAGTATAAAGTAAATATGTTACCTTATTTAGAAAACTAAGTAGTGTAAACAATGGTATGAAACAAGTACGAGTCGGTCTCGTTCATGAAGGGCCATAGTAACAAGCATAGGTTAGCGAAAAAAACTTTTTACCAAAAAATTAAACCGACTCCCAAAAACACTGCAAAGTGAAAAATAACTTTAATTTCGGTAGTCGGTGTCTTTAGTTTTGTTTTTTCGTTTTTGGCACCGACTTCCGAAATTAAAGTTATTTTTCACTTTGCAGTGTTTTTGGGAGTCGGTTTAATTTTTTGGTAAAAAGTTTTTATTTCACTCTTTTTAGTTGGATGATTTTTAATGTACCTAGTTACAAGAGCCTAAATGTCAACTACTTATAAACTTTTACAAAATATTGCTTTTCCCAATGCTGGGCCGTTAATTGTTGAGGAGTTCTCCTGGTACTTCACCATCAGCTCGAACAAAAAAAAGAATTTCCAAATCGGTTCAGCCGTCTTCGAGTACTCGATGATCATACATAAAAAAAAAAAATATACGCGTCGAATTGATAACCTCCTCTTTTTGTCGTCGGTTGAAAATAGTTTTGTTTTTATAAATGACAAAGTAACTGACTGTATCTCGTTCAAACTTATTTTCGGTGAAAGTCAAAAGTATTGAAATTTTTGTCTATCTGTCAAACGAACTCAGTAAAAATGGTTTTTGGTTTTAGAAACCTCAATGTCTTTTTGTAAGTATTAGACCTATCTATAAATACCCCACACGTACTGTTAAGGTTTGATGAAAATTATTTTTTAGTTTCAGTTCCATGTATAGGATCAAAAGGGCTCCCAGAAACAAAAAGCCCCCCCGACTTTTTGTTTCTGGGAGGGAAAATCATCAAGATTATTCACAGAATAAATCAATTTACCAAGTTTCAATTGTGTAGTCTTAGTAGTTTCGGAATAAAGAGGCTGTGACATACGGACGGATATACAGACATGACGAAACTATAAGGGTTCCGTTTTTTGCTATTTGGCTACGGAACCTTAATCAAACGGAGTTGGAGGTCAACAGAAAATACATAAACAAACTTTTTTCTTTTCTTAAAACACGAAACTATGACTATATAGCGAATACAAATGTATAATTAAATTGACAATTATATTCATTATGGTAACACTTCATTACCAAGGTTGATTACAAAACGCTCTTAGGCAGCTTTGAATCGACAATGGAAATCAACTTAGTTACTTTATACAGGTTGTGACGGAAACGCGTATCGACTCATATTTTCAAAACTGCTTCTGTCAATTGAAATTATTTAAGTTTTTGAAAGAAGAGATCGAGCAACCAAAAATAAAAATGTGCTTCCCTTAATTATATGTTTTATTTTTGATTAGATAGATAGATATACTCTTTATTGTACATCATAACAGAATTAAATAAGGACTTAAAAACTATAAAGGGTGTTACAATGGGCGGTCTTATCGCTAAAAGCGATCTTTACAGACAACCTTTGGATGGCTTTGACACAGCAGGAGCAAATAAATACGCTTGCTTAACACGTTGAACGCCAAGAAAAAAAATCTTCCCGTTCAGGCCGCGTCGGTCAGTGATGGCCGACAACTAGACTTGCCGTTCGGGCCGCGTCGGTCAGTGATGGCCGACAACTAGACTTGCCGTTCGGGCCGCGTCGGTCAGTGATGGCCGACAACTAGACTTGCCGTTCGGGCCGCGTCGGTCAGTGCTGCCCGGCGTTTAATATCTCCATAATTAATTAATTAATGACTAAAGTTGACTTTTGTTAATGAAAACATACATTTGGACATTAGATATAAGTATCTATTTTTTTTTGAGGTTGACTTCCCGTCAAACTAACAATTGAAAAAACATTTGGTCTAAATTTGGATAGAACTGTGATTTTTGCTTGGCCTAAAGGGAAAGCTCACTGTCGGTCAGCACTGACCGCGTTGGCGTTCAACGTGTTAAATAAATAAGCTTGCTTTGGCGACATAGCTACTAATACTACTACTAATACACACATCAAATGTGTCTAGGGATCAACATATATTTTTGCAATAACTTTTCTCCTGATTGATATTAATTAAAATTTTCTTTAAGGATTCATCAAATAAAGTGTTTTCGTTTGTCACAGTAACGATAAACCAAGTCACCTTTGCATTAATAAAGAAATTTGCCATTTTCCTAATAAAGGGATTTTTGACATTTGAACCACTAACATTAAAGTTCGAAAAAAAGACTGAAATAACAGTTCTCTTTAAAATTTTATTGAGTAACTTAAACAATTAATAATCCGTGTTTCTACCGCGAACACTAACAACACAAGAACATTGGTTTGGCATACTCAAAATGAGTTCATCCAAATCACGCTGTGGAATGGCCGCCCATGTTCGTTGCAACAACAAAAAAAGGTCTTCTTGCGACTGGATACCCTCCATATTCGGCAGAGCTCTTCTCTGTAGCATATCCCATGCATGCTCAATCGGGTTCAAGTCTGGCGACTGAGCAGGCCAGAGCAGGACATTGATGTTAGCTGCGGCGAGAGTCTGTCTTACAACTCTTGCGGTGTGCGGTCGTGCATTATCATGCATTAACTGAAATAAGGGACCGATTTGCACTTGTAGAGGAACGATGACGTCAGATACAATCGTCTCAGCATAAATTTGAGCGTTGAGGTTGCCTCTGATCCAAATCAACTCAGTTCTTCCGCCGATCCAAATACCCGCCCATACCATGATGGTTCCACCACTATAAGGATGGACTTCCTGGCAGGATTTTAATCGCTGTTGGCGTCCAGGGGTTCTCCAGTGTCGTATACGTCTTGTATCCGGTCTCATACCAAAACGAGACTCATCAGAAAAGCACACGAAACGCCATTGTTCTTCTGCCCAATTTCTGTGTTCAAGAGCCCATTGATATCGAATCCTACGATTGTGCATTGCTATAGGTGGTACCCGTAGCGGTCTTCGGGAATGAAGGTTCACTTCATGCAAGCGGTTACTGACTGTTTGGTCGCTAATTAAGTTCCCTGAAGAGTGATGAAGCCTCACGGCTAACATCATGGCGGTTATTGTTGGAGCTCTTCGAGTTAAGATTTGAATGTATCGGTCTTGTCTCCGTGTGGTGCAGCGATACCGTCCTCCATGGCGCTCAGCCACGGTACCAGTGCTTCGGTAACGTGTCCAAAGTCGACTGATAACACTCTGACTTGTATTCAGAGCTAAAGCCACAGTACGTTGCCGGGAACCAGCTTCTATCATTCCCACGGCTCTGAGCATTTCTTCCCTGCTTAAATGACGTCGCCGCTCCATAATAACGTTGGTTTTAATCAGTAGTAGGGAAACAGTAGCACTAATAATGTCTTCAATGCGTTGTATGTTTTTATAGGGAAAATATTGACAGCTGATTTTCATCTTTTACTCGAATTTGATTAACAGTTCCTGTTTCAAATTATGAAATGCACCAAAAAGGATCCATATAAATTTATAAAATCATAAATTTATTACAAAGCCACATCTCAATCTCAAGAAATCCGCATAAAAATGCTTGATTTCTAGACACTTTTAATGTGCGTAGTAACAGCCACACGGGTTGGTCTTCAAGAACTTCAAGAAACTCTTGACAAGGTCGTTCCGTGGATGGGTGAGCAGATGCTCAAATCTCAAATATCTCAAAGTGTTAAGATTAACACTTTGAGATTTCTCCGTACCTTGGACGTTAAGCCGGTCCGGGCTATCATTTGTACATCATTTGGCAGTCGTCACAGTTGGTCTGGAGACAGAAAATGTGGAAAAGGGAATTGGCCGACATGTAGCGACATCTATCTCGCAACATACAAACTAAAACGATAGAAATCCTGTATCGCGCAAACAAAGTTTACCGCTTAACTAGCCTACATACAAATCACCCGATCACAAACATCGGGCAGTTGCCCACCAGACAAAACACCTGTCTGGTCGGTGGATAATCCCTTTTCAATGGAAATGCGGGACTTTACACCCTGTTCCGCATATTCCCAAACTGGTGACCCCGGACATGAACATCAGCGCAGCCTTCGTGCAGAGCTATTTCAGTGTGACGTCATCATCACATCCTTCAAGTTTTCGAGCAGTGAGTCATACAGCCAGCCAGTACCCTCGGCTTCTACGGGTATCCTGACCACCAGCATGCAGCGGACGCGTATACCTGGTCATCACCCTCAGCCTCTTCAGCAACCTTGGCACAGCACCCATCGGGCAGTTGCCCACCAGACAAAAACACCTGTCTGGTCGGAGGATCCTCCCTTTTCAATGGGAATGCGGGACTTAACACCCTGTTCCGCATATCCTCAAAGACCAAGTATTTATTTGCAATCCATAATGTACACATACAGGTGGAATAAAATTATAAGAAACAATTATGGACCCTGTCGGGCACAGCAAAATTTAAAATAGTTAGGAAAGAGGAAGAGCGCTTCGTTTGTTTTTCCATAATTGAATATTTTTATTGGAAATTAGTTATTGTTGCGTATAATTGTATATAATATATATCCGTGTTTTATATTGTATTCAGATATTATTAGGTATATGTAATTATTATTATCATTCATTTATTTTTATTATATCATCTAATTTTGGTTTTTTTTTTTACATTAATGTTAATATTGCATGTTTTACAATATCCATAAAATTTTGCGAATAGCAGATGATTTTATGCTATGTTTCCTCGTTATTTTTCATTGAGTAGCCACTTTTATTTTAAAGATTTCAGTTCAAGATGTTGTACTTTTTATAGTTCATACTAGACTAATATACTTAATTCATAGAAATAGATAGTACCTACCAAATTAAATAGAATGTGTAAGTTTAGTATACCTTTTATTCTAGTTTTTATATGAGTAAAGGGTGTAATTACTCTTGGCCGTAGCAAGTGTAATTACACCCCTTTGTAGTAAATAATCCATTACATTAGTAATTGATATTGAAAAGCTTTGTGGAAATCAAAGGAACAAACATCTATTTGGTATATGGGAAATTTATGGCGTTGTAGATTTGATGAGGACTTTGCGACTGTTATCTTCTATTAATTGAAACACCAAGCACCGAAACGAAAGGGAGAATCAGATTTGACTGACTAAAACCCCAGTCTGTTCCTTCAGTTGCTTCTGCGTTCCGAGGCTGCAATAGCTCGTTAGACCATTCCCGTAATCTCAGCAGGCAATGGCTTTATTGGGCCCCGTCATTACTGACTGCTCTTTGAGGAGCGCGTGGTAAAAGATTTTACCGGACGGTGAGCTACGCTTGCTCACTGTCCACTAGCCTGCGCCTACTAGGGCCGGAGATCGACTAAGTGGATTTTTTATGCAAATGACAATAGTATTAACATAATTGAACTAACTCATAGGTAAGACTAAAACTCAAATAATTATATGTGCATCAAATTAGCAGCTTGCAGTTTATCTTCTTCTTAGCGTGTCGATGGCTATAATATTATATATGTTTGACCCGAAACGCAACAACGAGAAATCCGCTCGCTGATGCAGACACAAGATCGTCAAGAGTACAGGTGACAGGGCATGCGGAACAAGATAGAAGGTGGGCTATTGTCTGAGGGGTCACGCCGCATATACATTTGAGATCTGTGCCATCTGTAAATCCCCATCTGTGCTGATTATCTTACCGTCTGAGAGCCTTCCTCCTGGGCACGTGTTACCGTGGCTGACTTGGAAATGACTTATCAGATTGCGCAACCAAGTCGGCCGTAGCAAAGATAATCTGCATTTTTAATCAGTTATAATGAAGAGTACTTACAAAACAAACTGCCAAGGAGAAGACAACCTTCAATACAGAGACGTTGAAGGTTCTGCACTTTTAGTACCTGTAAAGAAGAATAGCAATTAGAATTGCTTGGACAACAGTCGTCATCACAAGAACCTTAGACCCACAGATAACGAGATGCAACGTGACAAAATCAGAGAGTATATAATAACCACGACAAAATGAACTATTCATAGAACAAATAGAAAATTGTCATGAAAAGGTGTCTTTGTATCCACGTTATTTCATAGTTTATAGCATTTTTTAACACGCTTTTATTAGGTCGACCTGTATGTAACTAACTATGTAATGAAATCTAAGGTAATTAATTTAACCATCTTCCAAGGGTCGTAGCGTAATGAAAATTGGCAGCTGTATGTAGTTCTGATGACAATACAATAATATGGTACTGTCGAACTGATCTGATGATGGAGCCGGAAGATATGAATTAGAACTTCATGATGGAAAATCGTATCATAGTTGTTTTGGATTTCTTAGAAAAGTCTTGTAATGAACTTTGACCACGAATAGGTTTCAAGGTCTGATGATGAAGCCGCAAGTGTTTGCACCTGTGAGAAAGGCCACGTAATGGACTTTGAACACGATCAGGTTTCAAGGTTATAACAAACCTAAAGAAAATCCGTTATCGGTTTTCTTAACCTTTTTGAATTACCGCGTAATCCATAGATTTATTATTAGGTCGATCTGTAACGAACTAAATATGCAATAAAATCTAAGAATCTGAATTAAACGTACTTCTAATTGTTGTATCATCATGAAACTTAGCAGTTATATGTAGATTAGACGACAATATAATATTATGGTACCATCGAGCTGGTCTGACGAGGGAATTGGAAGGTGGCTGATGGAACCTTGGACTGCCTACTAGTAAACATTTCTAATTTCTGCTTATTACATTAGTCTTAAAAGCGTGTTTTTGGTTTTTTAAACTATTAATTTATTATAATTGTGTTTTGTAATTAGATATGTATGTTGCTTTTATATGTTGTAATAATTTAGTTTTTTTAGGGTAGAATGGACACGTAGGTAGTTCTGTAATTTATTTTAGGATTGATGATAAACATATAATTGGCGACTGCGTAAGTCTAAGTCAGATGCTGTTGATAAGCCTTTGTTATAATAAATTAACCTTCACCCAAAACATGTGCAGAAACCTTAGTAATCAGTTGTCTTTTAATTTCCCTAAACTACCATCAGACGGAACTTGTTTTCGATAAGAGTACAGTTTCAGGATAGTTTAATCTATTTGATATAATATCACGTCGAGCCATGTGGACCTTTCCTAAGGTTAGGTCATTCCATTCGTCCTCATGGGGGTCGTTACGGCCAACTATGGCTGATAACAGATTAGGCCCTAATGTCCGGAGACGTGTTGCCAAAAGCTATTTTAACATTTTCAGATATATATTATCTAAGAATAATGTTATAGATGTATGTACATTAGTAGCGTGATTTTGTACATTTTTATACTGCATGATGTTAAGGGAGTCGAGTAGGAGCGCAGAAGTGTCAATATAATTTTATGTTTAATATTTACGCCAATAGATGGCACTGTCTCGGCCGTATACGTCCCCTAATTGACTATTTAATTTTCAATTATCGGCCCCGAAGTCGTATATCGTATTAAAAATATGTATGTAGTGTGAAACATTTATATAGTACAAAACAAAATGCTATTTGTGGAGCAAGTGCGTACATGAAATTATTAATTTCCATTTTTTACCACCTTAAAAGTCATTGAATTTTTTTTGCATCTATTAAATAAGTAGTCGTTCAAGAAGTTTTCATTAGAAGTCAATTGGTCTTTAGACTTGGTACTCCAATTTGTTGACAGAAATTCATCGTCTGCTATGCGGAGTCTAGAGACAGAATAGTAGATAGCCTTAGTGTAGACTAGGTTTCAGGCAATTACGCTTTATAGGCAATCTTATAGGAATTCAAGATGGGTTGCAAACATAGCTAGACTTACATATACCGGGTGATCAAATCAAATGTATACAACTTTGCATTCCACAATCTCAATTTAAGGCTAAGAATTTTGAGTTTTGAAATCGTAATTTATTTGGACTATTGTTTACGACGTCCACTTTACGTATCTTAATAATAATATTCTAAACTTTTAACTAGAATTTTAAAAACGAACAAATGTTATTATTTGGTTACAATAAAATTTCCACAATTGCCACTGAGATTTCTGTAGGATATCATAAAAGAACTTACCGAAGTCAGTCACGAATTCAGATTGCATATAATAATAACGTATTTGAAAAAAAGTTTGAAATCATGCCAAAAAGTATTTAATTTGCACCTTTAAGTAAAAGTAAAAAGCATGTTACAATGAGCACAGACCTTAAGGTTAATACATAGATTTAAGTAAGAATACCTAAAGTAAGATAACTTAATATCTTATAGGTATCAGTGACCGTCTTCATTATTTTAATTTTGAATTTAAGCTTTCAGAATTAGGGACTATTAGGTGCAAACTATATTAAAAATAACAAAGGAAAATAAAAATCTCAATCTCATCATATTTTCTATTAAGATTGAGACTAGAATAACTTAATTTCTTGTATTTAGGTGAGTATATAAATTTAAGCTTTGATAATTTAGGTGAAAACTATATTAAAAATGACAAAGAAAAATTAGAATATCAATCTTATTAAGTATATGTTCTGATGATATTGAGAGAAAGGAGATTCAGCAGAAAACACGTTATTTTTGTTAGATAAAAATAAAAACGTACTTTACCACCCTGTATAAGACATGTCTCAAATTGCCTGCAGGCTTATGTACCCATCTTAGGCGCTCGTATTACATATGCTGATATACGTCAGATAAGCAATATTAGATGTCTAGATAGGTAGGTAGATGAAATTACGGAATATCAAATCGGTATTTCCCAAAATAGGGAGGTAGAAAGCGATTATAGCTTCTGAATACCTACAATTAGTATTGTATCTGACGTTCTATTTCTGCCTATGGTTTCAAATTCTATTTAAACGTTGAGGTTTGATTAATTAACAGACGTCTTAATATTACCGACGGAACAAATATCATTGTCAAGAGCTCTATGGTTTAGGTACGGGAATCCAGAAGATGACATATTTTTAACCGACTTCAAAAAAAGGAGGAGGTTCTCAATTCGTCTTGAACTTTTTTTTTATGTATGTTACCTCATAACTCACAGATGCCTGGACCGATTTGAAAAATAATTTTTTGTTTGAAAGGGTATACTTTCTAGTTGGTTCCATTGTCATCACGTTTGGATCTGATGATGGAATCATGGAGAAATCGAGGGAACTCTTCAAATATTATAGGCACACCTATAGCGTTTTGGGTATTTCTTATAGTACCTTGTGCAGTTGCTCTCGAAAAGCACCATTTGAGGAAGTGGAATTGATGATGAAGACCCCAGATGGCCACCGAAACTACTCAATAATAAGTATTTCGTTGATTGCGATTAGGTTACTTGAATATAGATGTTAAGCACTTTATGCTCGTCACAATGCATATGGTGAAGTAGAGCTGATGGTGATGTACCAGGAGAACTCCTCAAAAATTAACGGCTCTGCACCGGGAAAAGCAGTTGACATTTTGGCTTTTGTAACTAGATAAATTACAAACCGACCCACAAAAAAGCGTGAAAAAAAAAATTTTTAGCAAAAAATAAAACCGACGTCCATATAAAAACACTTTGTCTTAGAAAATAACCTAGAGATTCAAACCTTCGAATCTACTTCTTGGAGCCCAATCTTCGTATTGCTATTACTGTGGTGAAGTTGTCGACAGCCTCAGACCAATGGCTCTCTTGCAACCTCAAGCGCATCGTTGTATGCGTCGCACTAATTTAAAAGACATGAGGATTCGTGGCTAAATTATCGTCGATCATCGAAGGTTAATCAACTTTTGCTAAGGACAGTCCGTTTATTTTTATTATTTATTGAGATTCCACAGTGCCACGGACAAAAAAAAAATAGGCATCTTCTGGGCTCGCTCGTCCCATCTCAGACCTCATCTATCGCTTACCATCAGGCGAGATCGAGGTCAAGAGTGGGCTCATCTATATTATAATATTATAAAGAGGTAAAATTTGTAAGTTTGTATGTATGGGGTAATCTCTGAAACTACCGAACCGATTTTGAAAATTCTTTCGCTTACATGTAGCTGCATTATCCCTGAGTGCTATAGGTTATAAATTATCTTTATATCATGCATATTAGCCGAGCTATTATAATCTTTGTCAAGCAAGTCGGGGACGGGATCCCGTGGAATATTTTCGACTTCTACGCGGACGAAGTCGCAGGTAGAAGCTATTCAGAAATAAAAAAAAAGCTGTTGGTGCCGGCTCTCATTGGTACAAATTATATTTCTATACTTTCTATATTCTATATACATATAATAAAACAGTAAAAAATTGTGTCTGTACATTAAAATTTTATACAATAACTAACTTGTGCCAGCGGCTTCACCCGCGTGGGAAGTTTTTCCCGTGTAAATCCCGATCCCGTGGGAATTTCGCAAAATCCTTTCTTAGCGGATGCCTAAGTCATAATATTTACCTGCATGCCAAATTTCAGCCCGATCCGTCTAGTGGTTTGGGCTGTGCGTTGATAGATCACTATGTCAGTCAGTCAGTCAGTCACCTTTGAGTTATATATATATAGATAATAATTGAGGTAGTTTAGGAAACGGTAACACGGCAAAAATATAAAAAAGAAGTTTGTTTGTACACGCTAATCTCCGGACCTACTGGTTGGATTTTAATGAAATTTGGTAAGTAGATAGTTTCTGGTAATAACACATAGGCTACTTTTTATCCCGGGATTTACGCGGGAAATCCTCCCACGCGAACGAAGTTGCAGGCAGCAGGTATTTTAGATAAATTACTTTTACCTCCATATATTTTTTATTAAATAAATTCATTTATATATATATATATATATATAACAATTCTTTTCGTTACGGGTACTTAGAAGCCAGAAAATATGACACTGGTCTTGCGAAGGGGGAGCGGGTTTTACATACATGATTTCAAGAAGTCCCATTGAAATCAGCTCAGCTGTTCCAGGGAAAAGTCCGGACATAGAGAGGGACAAGAATATATTTAAATAAAACTTAAACTAGATCTAAAAATACTTTGGTATTGATTGTGACGGTTGTGAAGTATGCACAGTGTGTTGACCCAGTCTCCTGAAGTAAATAAGTGCCTGGTATCATGTATCTCAGGAGACAGTGTTCAGCCCATTGGCGTATCTAGAGATATATCCCAGGGGGGGCCTGGCCCCCAGTAGGAGAAGCGATGATCGCTTATCAAAGTTGCGTTAATTCTTAACGTACGAAATGAAAATTTTCACATAAATTAATTTAACATGTATCGCATAACGGACCCTTGCATGAGTGAGTCCGACTCGCACTTGGCCAGATTTTAAAATTTTTCAGCCATAATTGTTTGTTAGGAAAAATTCTCGGGTGGGCACCAGACCATTCTGGGGTACACGGCCCACCCGGCTCCCCCCCTTCCTACGCCTATGGTTCAGCCATGAACTTTGTTCAGAGATATCCGTTTAAAATGGCTAGTGTGTTACTGCTATACATAATAGATTCTGTAGATAGATAGACTCTTTATTGTACACCGTTACAAAAACAAATAAGGACTTACCTATCAACTGAAAAGGGCGATACAATGGACGCTCTTATCGATAAAAGCGATCTTTTACAGACAACTTTTGGATGAATTGGACACAGAAGAAGAAAATAAATACGTGGGTAGTCAATGGTACGTACTTACATAAAATACAAAATTGATAAACTACATACTCAAAACATATAAGATGTAAAGCTAATCATAAATTAAAAAATGGTTTGTGCTTTCTTACTGTACTGTATTTATTTAGGGCTTAACAAAATTACAACTGATACACAGTGTTAATGTACCACAAATAGTTCGCTGGCCGCATTGAAAAGCTTTACGGGCCGTACAAGTATGTAGACCATAAAATTGTAGCATATTTATATTTAGGAGTTTCCATGTACTATTTGAAACTATAAACGCGCTGTAAATGGATACCCAGAAGCTTTGCAGTTAAACCATTTACCGACACGATATTTAAAAATTGGCCATGTGCGAGTCAGACTCGCCCATGAAGGGTTCCGTAGTAACTATAATAATATAATAACCTTACAAATTTCTTAAAACTAGCTTATTTACATTTTTTACAACTACGCCAAATAACTTTGTTTTTCATAGTGTTTGTATGACTTACAAAGTTATATTTGCGGTTTTAGAAAATATGCTGCATCTCAAAAACTGCTGAACTGATTTCGTTCAAACCAATTTTGGTTGAAAGTTTACATTAAGATCTACAGCATATATTTTTTTTAGATTTTTTACTCCATTATTATAGAAGTTAGAGGGGTGACACACATTTTACCATTTTAGAAGCGTATATCTTTTAAAGGATTATCTTTATGAAAAAGTGGCTTTAAAAACCTCAATATTATTTTTAAAGACCTGTCTATAGATATCACACACGCATAGGTTTCATGAAAAAAAAATATTTTCAGTTTCAGTTCCATGTATGGGGAGCCCCCATTTATTTTAAATATTTTTTAATTTTTTTCTTAAAATCGGAAAGCGGTTTACAGAGTACATCTACCTACCAAGTTACACATGTATAGTCTTAATAGTTTCGGAATAAAATGGCTGTGACATACGGACGGACGGACGGACAGACAGACAGACGGACAGACATATCGAAACTATAAGGGTTCCGTTTTTTGCCATTCGGCGACGGAACCCTAAATAACACTGTGTTTTAAATATAAACTAGCCGTTCACATCTATACATGTAAATAAAAATTGAAGTGTCTGTTTATGTTTTAAAAATAACTACTAACACAATACATTGACTCTAAAGAACTATTTTTGAATGTTGTCCGTCTATCTGTATGTTAAATGATAATGATAAATGATCTTTATTTTGCAAATTGGTTATTAAATAACACTTTTACACGTCATTTTTTCGTAAATATTAACTAGATGAGGCCGGTGTTTCCTAACTGACTACCCTGAGAAGAAACACTGAAACAAACTCAGGGGTCCGTCTCTTTTAAAGTCCATACAATCTATACTGGTTTAATTATATGGGAACTTTGTAGGTTTCAGTCTGAGGCAATCTTTTGAAGAAAGATGCTCACAGATTTGAGTGTGCCTGTCCATACAGTGCAAGCATTTGTCAAATGACGTATAGCTCAACTTAGAACAAATAACTTAACGATTTGACGAACAATACCAAGGTAAGGACGTTTGGGTAGGCCGCAAAAAGCACTCAAACTGCCAGAAAATCATGTTAAACTCGAATAAAATAATCTACATAGTTCACATCTTCACAATCGTTTATGAGGATTATGTAGATTAGTCTGAAAATGGCCTTTTGAGGAAAGAACCACACAGATTTGAGTAGGCCCGGCCTGTCACTGCAAGCCTTTGTCAGTTAGTCTTTATGACAAAGGCTTGCAGTGACAGGACGAATTTTATAGGTATTTTTTATAATTTACAACAATGTCCCACAAAACTGTTCGGGCTTATCTCTGGTACAGCTGAACTGATTTCAATGCACTTTCAATGAAAGATTTTTTTTTATTATGTCTGTTACTGCAATCTGTCTTCCAACGGACATTCAGCAATACGTGTATTAGAAATGGTTCGTTTGTGATCCAGATCCAGTGATATGGCCACGTCAATGAAGAGGACGTGTATATGAATATACATTTCCTTTTTAAGCTGTGTCATTTACACAAGTCCAAGGGTATACGTCTTTTGAGCCTTGAGAATATTACCTTAGGCTTCATCAGCTCAGGCGGAGACCTCTCGCGCCCGGGATTGGTCGAGGCCATGCTGCGGGGCGAGGGGGAGTGGGAAGCGGTCGCCTCCTTCTGCGAAGCAGTCATGCTTCCGAAGGAGGAGGCGGGCCGTGTGAGGGAGAGGATGGCGTCCTCCCTCCAGCCCAGCCGCAGTGGCAGACGCCCACGGCGTCGGACGTCGGCCGACGATCTCCGGCCACCGTAGGCGCGGGCATGCGGACAGCGAGTAAAGGGCAACTCGCTGTCCGACCATGGACCATGCCCGGGTCGACGGCGCGTTGTGTTCCACGCGCGCCTCAAAGAGCGTCAGCAACATGACGAGGCCCCCCCCTGTAGAGGGCCGAAGCCTGCCGGGGTCGTGGGACTCATCCCATTACCGTGACCCCGGTACGTAAAGGGTTATTGAAGGAACACCGTGGATTTTAGTCAGTAAAAGTCTGACAATCCCTCCCGCCCTGCCCAGGGTGGGAGGACTTATTTGATAATTTTACCACGTTAAATAAATAAAAAAGGCTTCATCAGCTCAACAGCAAGCTCGTTCATGTGGTTTAGGATACGGTCTCTGTATTTAGGCATAGCATTCCTTACTTCCTCCTTGATTGTGGTAATTCCCAAATCGTGGTGTAACCTATCATTTGTTATGTACCAGGGTGAATCAGTTATAATTCTTAAAAGCAATGAAAGATAGAAGAGGTTATTTGGCAACATTGTCATGATCTGTTCAGCCATTTCCCAACTATTTTAGGGTCAGCTTCCAATCTGACTGGATACAGCTGTGTATTAGTGTTTTACATAGAGCTGCCTATCTGACCTCCACAAACCAGTAACTGGGTAACACGATATTCCTTGGGTAGACCAGTGTCAGATTTACTGGTTACTATTATATGGCAACATATAGGCTTTATAGTCATGGATTTACACGGGTTCATGTTTTAACCAAAAGGTCCCACGCGAACTACTAAGTCGCAGGCATGTCTAGTCTCATAATAAATGTGCGAAGTATCAATATTTTATTGCACAGCCTTCGGTAGTTAGTATCATTGTTAAAAACAGTAAAGTCAATAGTCTTTCCACTAATTATGAGTGGTATTTTATTTTGTCCTTAATTATCATTATTTTATTATGATTTTCTGTAGCAGAGTGCTTCATTTAGAGGAAGTAAAAGTCGTAACAAGGTTTCCGTAGGGGAACCTGCGGAAGGATCATTAACGTGTAACGCTGTGTCTGTACTTGTACTGTACGAATGCACGACGCGCGCGTAAACACAATAATCCTCAAACAAATAATCGTCTGCTCTCTCGTTTGGACTTTGCGGTGAAGTGTTTCAAGGGAAACTTATAGGGCTTATAGGCTTGTAAAAAGTATAATAGAAAATATAACTATAGAAGAATGTATATTAAACGACAGTTGAACAGTGACAACAACACGTCATACTGAAAAAGAAAAACATTCAAAACTTATGTCACTTCAGCTGAAAAACTACAAAGAGGCTTTAACATTTTCTTACACACACCTATGTATTTTTATTTTGACTCCGTTTACTCGTATAGCTATGTAAGAGTAATATTGACTTCTGGAATTAATGATTGTAAGCAATAGGAACATGTTTATTTGAATTTAATTTTATATGGGTCATGGATCTGCAATATTTCTTTTTTTTAATGATTGTTTAAATAATTTGTACTTGTATAATACACTAGCCGTCGCATGGGGCAACGGGCAACGTTTATAGGTTCAACCTCAAGCTTCAAGCTACTTCTAGCACAAATTGTATCCAAATCCACCCAGTATTTTCAAAGACTGGCGCGGTTTTGACAAACTAATTTTTCCGCTTTGTGTTAATTAAGTATACATTTTATTAACAATATTAAGGGTAACACGAACCTGTTTTTGTATGAATTGTACTATTACAGATGCAACGTATACAATACGAAGGATATTGAATTGGCTTTCTGGCGTCTATCTATACTAATATTATAAACACGTAAAATTTGTTTGTAAGTTTGTATCTTTGACCTAATGATGCTGTTCCGTCCGATATGTGGAACCGAACGTATATTTTGGTTGACAACATTAATTATCTGTGCACTTGACATAACCTCTCTGACTTGACAGATAGACTTTGCTTGCTTGGAAAAAATGTCCGCGGCGGACCTGTTGAGTTAATTATAATTGGTACAATATCGTTGGAATCGCCTGTTGAGACATGGTTGAAGTGTAATCCCCATTTGACGATAACCCCGGGATATTTTTGGATCATACGCCGTATTGTCGTCAGTCGGGCTGACACGCGGAATTTGTTGGAAATCGAATTGGATCTCACGAGATATGAGCAGATTGATTGTGAACAGTGTTTAATTGAACTTTGTAATCCCGGATTGACGAGAATCCAGGGATATTTCTTGGAACACATCGCCTTATTGCCTCACCGCGTAGCACGCGCTTGCTGGAAACGAGTTAGGTGTGATGCTGATCTGGACCGCGCCATTTGGAGATTGACGCCTTGTGAACGTCCTAGAACACGTAACTTACATCACACGTTTCAATTACTCACCTCATATTACATACATATCACACTTGGGCGTGGCCTTGGGAAGGTCGAAGCTTGGTGAACCCAGCACAGAAGGTTAGTGGTAATAATGTATTCATAAAGCCTCAGAGGTTATAGGTCTTTTGTTTATTGTTGTTGAAAGCAACGTAGGGCTCCACGAATCGTGGACAGTTCCGGACACCCCAGTTATCGTTGCACTGGGCTTCTTGTAGTCCTGAACAGATGCAATTATTAAAACTCTTTCTTTGGTAATACGTAAGGTCCAATATTGGTGCATGCTACCCCTACTAATATTATGAATGCGAAAGTGTCTATGTATGTTCCGTTTTCACGCTAAAACAGCTGAACCAATTTTGATGGAATTTAACATAAAGGTATATTGGAATATGGAAACGGATATGGGATACTTTTTATCCCGGAATTCCCGCGGGATCGTGATTTACGTGGGAAAACCCTGCAACGCGAACGAAGTCGGGGGCAGAAGCTAGTTAGGCTATAAATTAACTCACGGGTGAAGATTTATATTAGCTGTAATTCCTTCATGTATCCTAAATAAATAAGCTAAAAGTTGTCGCTACGTCACGCCGCGCCTGTATGAGAGAGCCTTTTCCGTTTCTTAACATATGTATGTATGTACGAAACGTATTCAATCAGATTTGCGAAAATGAAATAGGTTTTGCTAATATTCTTTCTGCGCGCTCCCTTTACAGGAAAAAAACGATACCTTTTGGCAAGATTCGTGTCTAATATCATGACTTCTGATAACCCGTAATGATTGTCAAACATTTCCAAACTAGTACTTCGCCCGTGACTTCATCCACGTGGATTTCGAAATAATGTATAGTCACTTACAAATAATAGAATAGAATCTTTTTATTTCGGACCACAAAATCCATAAAATGTTAGTAACTTATACCCAATAGCTTATTATCTAGTGTTAGTACCCATCACCCTCCGCACAAACTGCTTCTTAATCGGAGAGGACACACTCTCACTCACCGTTCTCAGTATGCTGTTACGACTGTCCCTCACCCTCCTCAGAAGTGAAGCCGTTTTCTTGCGTATAATCGCTTGAAACGCGTCCGTACAAGCTTGTGCAAACATTTCTCAGGCGCTACAGTAACGAGACAGTCGCAAGAGCATCCTGAAAGCATTATTACACCTGAAAACATTTTAGGATTGAATCACTACTTCCAGAGATTACATACGAACTTACAAACAAATTTTACCTCTTTATAATATTCGTGTAGACCTGTAGATGACAGCTGGAGTTGACTACAATTTTTATTCAAGTTTAGTTGTGCCCGCGACTTCGTTATGGAGAGAGGTACATCCCGCGTAAATCCCATGGGAATACAGGTATAAAAATATTTATTTACACTTTATGCACATAGGTACAAAGGTGGACTTAATGCCGTAGGTATTCTCTACCAGTCAACCATGAGTGGTGTAGAGATAGTGTGGGAGGTGCAATATGAACGTGTGAAGTAAAATTAGAAAAAATATATATAATAATAGTAATAACACAAAAACCATTATATCAATATCATTAAAAAATAAAAATTTACATAAATAATATATATGAATAAATACTTATATAAATACATACACATATGAAGAATGAAGAAGCAAATGAAAACCGAATGTGGAAATTCTGCTTATTGGTGTAGAAAATAGATCCGCAATTTCTTTTTAAATGCATAGCGACTGTCAGCCGTTCTGATTTCGAGAGGAAGTGCATTCCAGAGGAGAATCGATTGGATATGAAAAGATGAATGAACGAAGTCAGATGTATGAACCTCTTCTGACTTTCAGTGAAAACCCCACTGAAATCGGTTTAGCAATCCTAGAGATAAGCCCGGATGAACCGAGCGACCGAAAAAAATTGTGTGTTAGTAATCGTGTAAATAACTAAAAGCTCTTGAGAAATCACAGTTATTTCTGACAGACAGACAATTCTGTTTTGTTTATATGTATGTAGATGACTAGAAGATTTTGATGGGAAATACCCGGATCCATAAACCACAACATGAAGCCTTGATCACACTGTATGAGGATTAACATACATGACGCATTATTATCTGTGTAGGCTTTTCCTGAGTTGGGGTCGACTCCCAGCTTAACTGGAGGCAGCTGAGTACTGTTTTACATGGCTTCACTGCTAATCTGACCTCTTAGGTCCAGTACCTGGGTAACACAATACACCTTGGCCAGACTGTGACAGATTTTGTGGCTTCGATTTGACAGGAGAGGCTCCGGGCGCCGGGAATCACAGGGTGACTCCCAGCCACCGTAGGCGTGGGCCTGCGGGCTGCGACCAATGGGTAACTCGCCGCCGACTGAAACCAGGCCCGTGTAGAAGGCGCGTCGTGTTCCACGCGCGCCTCAAAGAGTGTCAGCTAAGTTGTCGGGGCCCACAAGAGGGCCGTTGCCTGCCGGAGTTGCGGAATTGTTCGAAAGAGAAGAGTTACCGCGGCCTCGGAACACGAAGGGCATATGATGGAACACGGATGGGTTTTAGTCAGTAGAAGTCTGACACGCCATCCCGCTTCGCCCAGATTGGGAGGCAGTCATTCGATGATTTCACATCCTTAAAAAAAAAAAAAACTCCAAACTTCAGATGCAGCTGACTATTACTTAGTTGTTGAAGATATTAATTAAATACTCGCTTGAAAATAATTTAGGCTTAAATAGATCACGCGGTACGTCCGCCGATGACCGAATCGGTAGGTGAGTAGTAGGGTGCGCGCGCTGCAGCTGGTTCGATCAGCTGTGTGACAAATCCGCCCGCGCGTCTCGCACCACGAGTATGTTCAAGCATCACACGTGTGCTGGTACAAACGTATGATGCGTGAACCAGAGCCGGATTAACCCTGTCAGAGGCCCTAAGGCAATGGCATTCTCGGGGCCCCTTTTCTTACTTTGACTGACCAAATCGTGTGTGAACTGAGGAAACGCACATTAAGGGACGGCCCTTAATGTTATGTGCGAATAAGTAAACAAATATAATTAAAAACCACAGGGTTTTTAATATATTTGTTTCCTTATTCCCGGATTTGTTCTAAAATTGTTTTAATTCTACTACTAAATCTAACGATTTGTATTTTGTGAGATAACAGTGAGGTCCTTAAGTTCACACGCACATCAAGTTCTCTTTCGAAAAAACATGTTTTCTTGGTACGTAAACTTGGCCTGGGCCCTTAGTTGATGCGGGGCCCCTAGGCAGTTGCCTACTCCGCCTAATGGTTAATCCGGCCCTGGCGTGAACATCCTCCGGCGCGCTGAAAGCCTTAGCTTTCAAGACGTAGACGAGGTAGGGAGCCTGGAAGTGGCCCTCTCTGCTTCGTTGTCATAGTATTTTACAAGGAGCGACTGCCTACGACAGATTTTCGCGTTTGACTACCCGTAATAACTGTCAAAGATGTAAAAATGCCAGCCAGGACCAACAGCTTGACGTGTTTTCCAAGGCAAGGAAGAATTTCTATACGTTCAGAAGATCACTAATATACTGACAGACCTCGTTAAATAATTTTTTAACCACATACATTATATTACAACGTACGGTAATTATGTGGGAACAATTAATATAACTAGTGTACAGTGAGCGGTCTTATCGGACAGGGCAATCTCTTACGGACAACTTTCTTACAGAAGCTATAATAACCTGATTGGTTATATCGTGCTGCCTACGCACGATTTTGATCCTTATAAACAAGTGTGATTACAGCCAGAAGACGCCTAAGCCTAACCCGGACGGATGGCAAACCTACCCTTACAAAACGTCAGAAGTGAAATAAAACATTTTGAGTTGAGTTCTAAACGTGACGACTTTTAATTGGCTCACTATCTACTATACTATAATATATTTCCTGTGTTAAATAGCTGTTGGTCCTCCATACTTCTTAAATTAATATCTGTTGATGCCGCTAAGCGAAGAGAAAAAATCAAATAGTGGTTATTTGATTTTTTCCCGATTGATTTCTGGCATTAATGTGACACATATAATTTTAGCTTTCAGACTACCCATCCTCGGACAGACCTTAGCAAAGATTGCATAACCTTGAAGATTGATTTATGCTGCTATTATTATTGACCCATGAGCTCAGCTCAGCTTTACATACATCTGGGGTTGCGGGAATGTTCTAAAGAGATACCGCGGCTCCGGAAATTAAGGGCAGCTGAAGGAACAGGGTGGGTTTTTAGTCAGTAGAAGTCTGACACTCCCGCTTCACCCGGAGCGGGAGAAGTCAATTCGATGATATTTCCACCCAAAAAAAAATGTCTTACATACATGTATGACGCATATTCTAGTAAAACTATAATGACACAATCCTACGTTTTTAACCGTTCGTAGGTACCTCTATGCTTGTGGGTGGCGGTTCCGTGAGAATGATGAGTCAAAACCACTTGTATTAACGGTTTTTTTTTGCGCGCGAACTCTTGCGGTAGACATCTTGTCAGTTATTAAATAGTGTTCTCAATCAAAACATGGTATTTCCGCTAGATTAGTCATGATTGGAATATAATTTTACTATGTCTTTTGGGTTAATCTAAAGTGAATTAGGCTTTTTTACAACGCCGTGTCATATAAGTTAAGTTTTGTAAGGTACCTATTAATTGGTTTGGTTCCGGGTAATTTTACAGGTTTTAAAACCTTGCCCCGCACTAGGACTTTCTTCTATATTGTAAGTGTATTTCTAAATACGCTCTGACCTGGAACTGCTATTTGTGGGTCATATAAACATTTGTTCCGTTGCGGAAATTGAACCCGGGAAACGCAGCGCAACAGCCCTTCTCTAAGACACTGCACCAACTGTGTCGTCTGGGTCTTTGGTTTATGTATGGTTTTTTTTTTAGTTGATAGGCTTGCGTTTGACCATAATCTCACCTGATGTTAAGCGATGATGTGGTCGAAGGTGAAGCACGCTTGCCTAGAAGTAACCTATACACTCATGACTTAAAGACTCCCAGGTTATAACTATCAGGAAACACAGACTCCGGCAGGGAATTCCACTCCTTAGCCGTACGCACAATGAAAGTAATCCCAAAACGTTTCGTGCGTATGGGTGGGATGTCCACCATGTAACGATGGCGCATCGCCGTTTGTCTTGTAGTCCGATGATGAAACGGGCTTGGTTTTTTTTCCAAGAGCGAAGGTGAAGGAGGTTTACTCTGTTTTACTTCCGTCATTACGTTATCCCGTTATTACGTCAAAAATCGCCGCATTTTCCCCAAAATCCAGACAGTTTTTAAACGTTTTTAGCGACTTTTGTATACGAAATAAAAACTTTCTATTTATAGTTTAAAATTACAACTTGAATTAGGTTCTTATAATGGACGATCCTCAAACTTCCAGTCGTTATTGTAAAAACAGTTTCTTGAAGTTTAAGCCGTTTCGCTTAGGTTTTCCTTTCCGTACGCCATATTGGTTGGCAAGACCATCCGCGGAAACTGGCACGAACTTAGTTTCGCCATTTTGTTTTTATTTACATTGTTGTCTAGACTATATCCGTGCTTTGAACGCAGTAGCAGGTATCATAGTTAATTACACGGGAGTGTAGAATTAGAATTGGTTAGTACGACGTAACTGAGGACTTTGTCAGTTTGTGGATTACCATTCTGACTGTTTTTTTGAAGAGAACTAGCAATGTGAATCATATATTACACAATTACTAGAAATCTTGTTAACCCCTCCAACTTATCTAATTAATATGCTTTTGTCTGGAGTGAGTTCACGACAATAGTTTAATGCAGGGTAGGCGAACCTTTATGTATCAATGTGCCATTTTTTGTAAAGAAATTTTAATGAGATCGCAAACGTGCCGTCAAATAATTTTGACTTTGTTATTGGAAACAACAATAATAATATCAACTCAAAACCACAATAACACAAATTGTACAACATTTCTCATCGAAAACTCTGTAGTGTAGGGTCACTCGCGGACGCTCGTCATAAAATACCTACTCCAGACTTTTTTTCTTAGTGCATAACGAATTTCGTGATCGGTGACGTGCCTAAAATATTATGTCGCGTGCCATCAGTGGCACGCGTGCCATAGGTTCGCCATCCCTGGTCTAATGGGTGGGGTTGGAACCCATGACCTTTGGATTGCAAGGCTGACACCTTAGCCATTAGGCTATTGAAGCTTGATTGATACTTTAATAATTAAAATAATTCAGCCTATAAAGTTTCCACTGTTAGGACACAGACCTCTTCACTACGAGAGGGAGGGAGATAAATCAGCCTATAAAGATCCCTTTCACAGTGAGTTATAGTAATAACAAATATTTTAAAATAAATAAACAATTTATTTTGCTCTAAAAGTAGGTTCAACAAAACTTAGGCTCAATTTACACCGCCGCGGAATGGAATAGAAGCGACTTCTTGCAACGAAATTGAACATAGCATAATGAACTTTATAATATATAGCATAATGACTGGGCAATTCGCAGATTTTTCTATAGAAAAGCATCGAATGACTCCTTTCGCTGTGAGTGAAGCGGGAGTTATCCTACAAATTGGCGGCAACTGCCATCTTGAATTATTTTGTTTATTTTTATAGCTTTTTAAATTAAAGCTAGGTTGAGCCCCTTTCAGATGCGTCTATACATGTGCTGGGATACGACCAAACTATACCTAAATCTCGAATCCTACAGCATCTTCGTCTCTGGACAATTTAATGCATAAAACGGGAGTGTAGTATTAGAATTGATTAGAATGACGTAACTGAGGAATTTGCCAGTCTATAATAATAATAATAAATAATAATATTCCACAACTTTCACCCAACGCCATCTAGTCCCAAACTAAGCAGAGCTTGTGCTATGAGTACTAGACAACTGATAAACATACATATATATTTCTAAATACATAAATATTATAGATAAATTACACCCAGACGAAGAACAAATGATCGTGCTCATCACACAACCATTTGTCCTGGGTGGAAATCGAACCCACGACCTTGCGCATAGCAGTCAGGGTCATTCTGATTGTATTTTTTTAAAGAACTAGCATGCAAATTTCAGCAACGAAATCTAATGATACCTTGTTTTTGTTCAAAGCCCGTTAAGGTTAGAAGTCAAGATACAGTCAAAGAAACACATACATACAAATAAATATTACATTATATTTTAATATTGATTAACAAAACTCTCATTTTGGAGCAGTCGCTTTTTACGCTACGAGTCAATTCGTGAAATTGACAGCGCTCTTTCAACCAACCTGTATATACCTGGCCAATATACATGGTGGTTGAAAGAGTACTGCAGCAAAATGAATCCTTATCGGCAAGCTGATTGCTTCCTGCCTTTTATCAAGTATTCATGTAATCACTATCGGAACTTCAATCTTTTATTGAGATAATATTTTCGGTGTTAAGAGAATAAATGCCGGAACTACTGCATCAATAACCCTTGATTTTTGTATCGTACATTTTAACGAGCTGCTGTGTGATTTTTATTGTACACTTGTATTTTATTGTGTTTTTTTTGTATGTTCCAGCCTATATTATTTTTAAGACAAGTCATCATCATCAACATCTTCTTGCCCTTATTCCATTTACTTGGAGTTGGGGCTACAAGTTTTCTTCCTCCATTGTAGACTTTTTCTTTCATATCATTCCTCACACAATCCATCTTTTCTTTGGCCTTCCTCTACGTCTCCATCGAACAAAATGTAAATCACTATTTTATTCACATGCGTGTTATCTCTCCTCATCACGTCAGGTCCATACTAAGATAGGAGACTTCTGACTTCCTCTTTTGTACTTATTTCTTACTCTAACCATTCTTGTCACTGTACGTTTTCATCTCCACAACATGCAATGTTCTTTTTTGGACACGTATCAATGCCTCCATTCCCAACCATTCCAACTCTTCAGGTAGAACCAAACCAACACAGGCGACCACGGAAAGGACACTGAGTCAGTTGAGTTGACGAGCTCCCGAAAATTGATTCAACGTTAAGTAAGAAAAACACAATTTCTATTAAGCCTGTTTAACAATTTAAGCATGTTTTCACAAAGAGTATTCTTTCATTAATTCAGTTATGATTTATTTAAAATTCAAGAGAGGAATATCCCATTACTCTTAAGGCTCTCACTGACTGGTGGAGCGAGACATTTTAATAAAATAATACTCGATCTGTTGAAACACTTTTAAGAAAAAATATTTGACGCCTACGAGAAACTCCAGTATTGTACAGATTTCACATTACTAGCAATCTTGTTGAAACTAAGCTTAGTTGGAGGAGTTAACAAGATTGCACAAGCTTACTTAGCTAAGTATGCTTGTGTCTGGAATAGGTTCACAGCCGTAGTGTAATGGGTGGGGAACGAGCCCTCGACCTCTCCATCACAAGGCTGACACCTTAGCCATTAGGATATTAATGCCACTTAAATTATTAATGTAAGTTAATGTTTAGAAAGACTATGGGGTGGTCACAGTGATTAAACCTTCTATAAACAAATAAAAGGTGAGGCGATACTTCACACCTGGACAGCTTTTGGATTTATATAAAGCACAGGTCCGTTCCTGTATGGAGTATTGCAGTCACTTGTGGGATGGCTCAGCCAAATACCAGCTAGCTGCACTTGACTCGATCGAACGCAGAGCTAAAAGGCTCATAGGTGACGAGGTTCTGGCAGGCAAGCTTCACAGCCTGGCTCACCGGCGAAACGTTGCTTGCCTGTCTATCTTCTACAGATTGTACTTCGGGGAGTGTGCGCAGGAGCTCCACGACCTGATCCCTTCGTCCCTCTTTTACTACCGGTCTACCAGACGTACCTCAGGATACCATCCACACTTGGTCGATATACCGTCTTGTCGTATTAAGGCGATACCAAAATAAATTAGGGGTTTTTTCGTCACCTTTTTTTTCACTATTCCAGCAAGTATGGATTTAATTTTTGGTAATATGTTTATTGACTATTTCATTAATACTTTGACCGAAGGAAAACGCAATTGGGTTAAATTTGCTCCGTCGAATTTTATTCCGAAAAGACCTCTATTCTTTTTTATTATTCACTATAATTCTAAAATCCTAAGGAATTTCATTTCAAAATTGCATTCAAAATGTGCATAATAGGTAATTGAAAACTCTGACTGAAAATATTTTTTGATACATAGCTTAATTTATTTTTAAACAATTTTTATTTGGTTTGGCGCTTACGTTGTTTTATTTTGGTTCCAGCGTATTGTTGCGCTCTCTTTTTTTCGCACGTGGAAGTAATAGACTCTGTCACTTTCTTATGCCCGCCCAGTTCGCCTGCGGCCTTTGTCAGTGATAGACCTGTGTCGATTCCTCCCGCAACCGTGATTATAATTTTTTATCGAAATAGTTATTGTTTAGTCTTGTTTTCTGATTTTATTTATCTATATTTGACAAGTGAACAATGTTTATATAACATTAGTTTACCGATATGGGGAATAAGTATAAAAGACAACGAAAGGTGAAAAAATTGGCCAAGTGCGAGTTGGACTTGCCCATGAAGGGTTCCGTAGTAACTATAATAAATATAATATAATTAATATATTTATTTGAAAAATACAAAACCAAAAACCTTACAAATTTCTTAAAAGTAGCTTATTTACAATTTTTACAACTACGCCAAATAACTTTGTTTTTCATAGTGTTTGTATGAATTACAAAGTTATATTTGCGGTTTTAGAAAATATACTGTATCTCAAAAAATGTTGACTCGATCTCGTTCAAACTAATTTTGGTTGAAAGTTTACATTAAGATCTACAACATATGGTTTTTTTAGATTTTTCACTTCATTATTATAGAAGTTAGAGGGGGGACACACATTTTACCACTTTGGAAGCGTATATCTTTTAAACGATTAACTTTATGAAAAAGTAATTTTAGAAACCTTAATGTCATTTTTAAAGACCTGTCTATAGATACCACACACGTATAGGTTTCATGAAAAAAAAATATTTTCAGTTTCAGTTCCATGTATGAGGAGCCCCCTTTATTTTAAATATTTTTTAAATTTTCTCTTAAAATCGGAAAGCGGTTCACAGAATACATCTATCTATCAAGGTTTACATGTATAGTATTAATAGTTTCGGAATAAAATGGCTGTGACATACGGATGGACGGACAGACAGACAGACGGACAGACATGTCGAAACTATAAGGGTTCCGTTTTTTGCCATTCGGCTACGGAACCCTAAAAACCGACATTTGGAACGCCTGAGGGATCATTCTCGTAAAATGACGGAAAATAATTGGCCAAGTGCGAGTCAGACTCGCCCATGAAGGGTTTCGTAGTAACTATTATAATATAATATGTATATTTATTTGACGAAAAACAAAACCTTACAAATTTCTTAAAACTAAGTTATTTACATTTTTTACAACTACGCCAAATAACTTTGTTTTTCATAGTGTTTGTATGAATTACAAAGTTATATTTGCGGTTTTAGAAAATATGTTGTATCACAAAAAATGCTGACCCGATCTCGTTCAAACCAATTTTGGTTGAAAGTATACATTAAGATCTACACACATATATTTTTTTAGATTTTCATTCCATTATTACAGAAGTTAGAGGGGGGGGGGGGAGGGGAGGTACACATTTTACCACTTTGGGAGCGTATATCTTTTAAACGATTGACTTTATAAAATGTAGTTTCAGAAACCCCTATGTCATTTTTATAGACCTGTGATACCACACACACATAGGTTTCATGAAAAAAAAAAAAAAAATTTCAGTTTCAGTTCCATGTATGGTGAGCCCCCCTTTATTTTAAATATTTTTTTTTTTATAAATTCTGAAAGCGGTTTACAGAATACATCTACCTACCAAGTTTCACATGTATAGTCCTAATAGCTTCGGAATAAAATGGCTGTGACATACGAACGGACACACGGACAGACATGACGAACTATGAGGGTTCCCTATTTTTTAATATTTACATACCAGTTTTATTTTACAGAGACAAAATCACAGCGCCGGAGCAGACCTCGGATATTACATGTGATTCGGAAAACAGAAGATTAGAGTCGCCATTATAATTTTTAAATTTGGATGATCAACAGTGTCTAACTACTAACTTCTTGGAAAAAAATTAGTCAGTAAACTGTTTATTTCCTATTAAGATAGAAAGAAATACATTGGCGCGGATTGTCTTGTTCACAAACTAAACTAAAGTTCAGTGCATCTTTTTCTTACTATTTCATTATAAAAGGACAGAAAATATTAGTTTATTTCTGTCAAATTAGTCAGCGCCTGACGTAAATTGACGTATTTTTAGTAACCAATTTTTTAATCGACTCTAAAATTGTCTATGGAATATCTTAATTTGACAGGACTAAACTAATATTTTTCTTCTGCTTTTTTCTTAATGAAATAGAAAGAAAGTGCGTTGCCAGGGCCAAAATTCGTGGTGGCAAGGCATCTGCCGGAGATTTTTCACTCTTACTTTAAAGGTGGCAGACGGGTCATATGTGGAAAAGAACACAGAAGCCGACAGAGAGTTCCAAACCGATTCGAAGACCGGTCGAAGTCCGACCGAAGTCCGACCGACAAAGTGCGCACAATAAATGTAGAGGAGAATTACATAGTATGACAAAGTGGTATATTGACCAAGTGAGGATGGTGCCCTGTAGTACGTCTGGTATATTAATACTGAAAGCCATTACCAATGATATTGCCGTTATTCATGAAATCAGTCATCGTGTTTTGTTTCTATATATTTTATTTCTATTTATCAAAGTAATCACCCATGCAATCGATGCATCTTTTCCAACGCACTGGTAGCTTATTGATACCCTTCTTGAAGAAATCAGTTGGACGGGAGGCAACAAATTCTGCAAAGGCATTTTTACTGCCTCTATGATGTTGATTTTTTTCCGAGAAGTTTAGAATTCAGGAAAAAGTAGAAGTCTGTAGGTGCAAGGTCTAGTGAGTACGACAGATGGCGGAGAACTTCCAACACCAGCTCTTGTAACTTGTAGACCGTCTGCTGTGTAGTATGAGGACGCGCGTTGTCGTGCAAGAGCAGCGGAGCCGAGCGATTGACCAAAGCTGGTTGGAGATGTGCGAGCTTCTCCATAATTGTGTTCAGTTCTGCAGTAATGCTCATCCTGTTTGGTAGATAACTCATTACACCAGGGTTAGACCACCAAACAGGGACTATCACTTTTCTAGGGGTCAGTTTTCGTTTAGGAAAACGTTTAGATGCTAATCCAGGATCTAACCAATTTCGCTTACGATTGTCGAACAGGATCCATTTTTCACCGCAGGCAACAAAATTATTTCGTTTGTGTGCCTGTTAAGCAGTGCAAGGTACGTCTCGATGCGTCCTTCGTGGTGATGATCACTGAATTCGTGGGGCAGACGTCAAGCTTTTTTACCTTGCCAATTTGACGCAAGTAAACCAATATTGTTTTGATACTAGCGTTGAAAGCTGCTTCTAATTCAGCCGCAGATTGGGTGTCATCAGCTCCCACAATCGCCTTTAATTCGTCATCGACAACCAAAGGGTTCATTTTTCAGGTCGAAATTTCCAGATCGGACACGAGCAAACTAATAACGGGTGGTGCATTCATTTTTAGAGTTCGTTTTGTAAACGTCGTTGAGGTTGTGGGCCGTAGGTACAAGGGGCACGGTTATGCCAAACTTTGAAACAAGAATTCCAAATTATAAAATAAAATTAATTTGAAATTATAATTATTAGCCAAAACAATATGATTATTGAACTCAAACTCAACATATTTATTTCACATAGGCTCACATGGGCACTTACAATACGTCAGAAGTTAGTGCATGGTTTGAAATTGGTCGTTTTCTAGGGAGAAAAACCGGCAAAAAAACTCCACAGTATCCATGATACAGATTAAGAGGACAGTATATGATTTAATTTGAAATTGCCAGTACGGCAAAACAGCGAATTCATAGGTAAAGCCCTGTTATTAAATATCAAATATTTATAAATTATTTAAAAATTAAACATAACTGACAACGAGCAGTACTGAAAGTGATGCTCTTTAAACCAAGAGACTTCTCTACTGACCATGGGACCGCCGGAGCCCTGCAGCACCGGAGCCGTGACAGAAACTAGAGGCATAGGCATATTTTTAGGCATATTTCTGTCACGGCTCCGGTGCTGCAGGGCTCCGGCGGTCCCATGCAAGCTTATCCTCGCAGATGTGTTTCACGCTCACCACCGGGGCTGCGGCTTGCTGGCTGGCTTCGCCGACTAGCCTCAGCCGCGGCGGCGAGTGTTAAAACCACCTGCTCCTCACCTCGCGGGCCGCCTCGCCCCTCCGCGCCTACGCGATTTTAAATAACACTCTAGGGGTAGGACAGACATGGAAGAGACGTGGAATCGGTTTCGCAGCAATTCGTTTCTGTCACGCCGCTTCCGCAGCACGCTCAATCAAATTACTCGCAATATTATATACACACATCAAAAGTGTCTAGGGATCAACATATATTTTTGCAATAACTTTTCTCCTGATTGATATTAATTAAAATTTTCTTTAAGGATTCATCAAATAAAGTGTTTTCGTTTGTCACAGTAACGATAAACCAAGTCACCTTTGCATTAATAAAGAAATTTGCCATTTTCCTAATAAAGGGATTTTTGACATTTGAACCACTAACATTAAAGTTCGAAAAAAAGACTGAAATAACAGTTTTCTTTAAAATTTTATTGGGTAACTTAAACAATTAATAATCCGTGTTTCTACCGCGAACACTAACAACACAAGAACATCGGTTTGGCATACTCAAAATGAGTTCATCCAAATCACGCTGTGGAATGGCCGCCCATGTTCGTTGCAACAACAAAAAAAGGTCTTCCTGCGACTGGATACCCTCCATATTCGGCAGAGCTCTTCTCTGTGGCATATCCCATGCATGCTCAATCGGGTTTAAGTCTGGTGACTGAGCAGGCCAGAGCAGGACATTGATGTTAGCTGCGGCGAGAGTCTGTCTTACAACTCTTGCGGTGTGCGGTCGTGCATTATCATGCATTAACTGAAATAAGGGACCGATTTGCACTTGTAGAGGAACGATGACGTCAGATACAATCGTCTCAGTATAAATTTGAGCGTTGAGGTTGCCTCTGATCCAAATCAACTCAGTTCTTCCGCCGATCTAAATACCCGCCCATACCATGATGGTTCCACCACTATAAGGATGGACTTCCTGGCAGGATTTTAATCGCTGTTGGCGTCCAGGGGTTCTCCAGTGTCGTATACGTCGTGTATCCGGTCTCATACCAAAACGAGACTCATCAGAAAAGCACACGAAACGCCATTGGTCTTCTGCCCAATTTCTGTGTTCAAGAGCCCATTGATATCGAATCCTACGATTGTGCATTGCTATAGGTGGTACCCGTAGCGGTCTTCGGGAATGAAGGTTCACTTCATGCAAGCGGTTTCTGACTGTTTGGTCGCTAATTAAGTTCCCTGAAGAGTGATGAAGCCTCACGGCTAACATCATGGCGGTTATTGTTGGAGCTCTTCGAGTTAAGATTTGAATGATCGGTCTTGTCTCCGTGTGGTGCAGCGATACCGTCCTCCATGGCGCTCAGCCACGGTACCAGTGCTTCGGTAACGTGTCCAAAGTCGACTGATAACACTCTGACTTGTATTCAGAGCTAAAGCCACAGTACGTTGCCGGGAACCAGCTTCTATCATTCCCACGGCTCTGAGCATTTCTTCCCTGCTTAAATGACGTCGCCGCTCCATAATAACGTTGGTTTTAATCAGTAGTAGGGAAACAGTAGCACTAATAATTTCTTCAATGCGTTGTATGTTTTTATAGGGAAAATATTGGCAGCTGATTTTCATCTTTTACTCGAATTTAATTAACAGTTCCTGTTTCAAATTATGAAATGCACCAAAAAGGATCCATATAAATTTATAAAATCATAAATTTATTACAAAGCCACATCTCAATCTCAAGAAATCCGCATAAAAATGCTTGATCCCTAGACACTTTTGATGTGTGTATTTTAAACGATAGGCTTAATGATTTTCGATTAAATAAACGTTATATCCAATAACGTTATACGAAATAAGTTTTAGAGTATATAAATGTTATGTCTAAAGAAATTACATCAACAGTTGGTATAACTCACTATCTTGTGAACGTTATTGAAATGAAAATATACCAAATAACTTTTTATGATATGAGACGCACCCCGCTAAATCAGTACGGATTTGTTTCGAACAGATCAGTTAAAAAACCGTGTTCAATTCAATTGCACACTATTTTGTAAAACCTCTTTTAACGTTGCTTGACCGCAAAAACGTACTCATTTGACGCGAGTTGAGCACGGGTTGGTTGAATTGTGTAGTAATACAAAAGCGTGTGTATTTCGCGAGACCGATGTCGCCAGTTGGACACGGAAAGGGAAATACGCGACGATGATTTGGTGCATTCACTAGAGGTCAGTGAAGATGATGAGCATCTACCATATGAAATAGAGATTGAAAATAATGATATGACTGGTAGATCCTCGGTACATGAGAGATCCGTGATACAGAATATGTAATTAATAAAAATAGGGGCAAGGATACAAACAAAGAAAATAAAACACGCGGGGGAAATGTCTCTGATGAAATATTAAATGAAGGCGACAGACATGTATTCCAAGAAAATAGTGTAGTTATAGATTTTAGTAATTTTTAATTAAATCTCTGACTTTTATTCGTAAGAAAATATCCATCAAAAAATTTAATTGGATGAATAATCTTTAATTAATTAATAATAAATTAATAGTTTAAAAATCACTAGAAAAACACGCTTTTATAAGTGCACGTAAAAACAAAAAAATCGTTCGCGCTTTTCCTTCTTTTTTGTAGCCTCCGTTTTCTTTGTGTTGCTGTTTCATTTTTTATATTATTCCCACGAGTAGTGAACAATTAAACGGTCAATCACCCCAGAGGATTTGAAAGTGACATCACAAAAAGTTGACAAAAAGGTTAAGAAAACCGATAACGGATTTTCTTTAGGTTTGTTATCCTGAAACCTGATCCTGTTTGAAACCTGATCGTGTTCAAAGTCCATTACGTGGCTTTTCTCACAAGTACAAACACGACTATGATACGATATTCCATCATGGAATGCCACTGCCTATCTTCCGGCTTCATCATCAGACCTTGAAACCTAATCGTGGTCAAAGTTCATTACAAGACTTTTCTAAGAAATCCAAAACAGCTATGATACGATTTTCCATCATGAAGTTCCAGTTCATATCTTCCGGCTCCATCATCAGATCAGTTCGACAGTACCATATTATTGTATTGTCATCAGAACTACATACAGTTGCTAATTTTCATTACGCTACGACGAATTTTCATTACGATTAAAGTAGTTGCCTTAGATTCCATTACATAGTTAGTTACATACAGGTCGACCTAATAAAAGCGTGTTAAAAAGCGTAGTTTTGAAGCAACTTTTTGTTACTACTAATTTTAAGTAAATTAATTAAATAAAATCATAGTAAGAATTTGTTTACTACACTAGTAGTTCTTTTTCTTAGGTCAATATGATCATTTACTGTTACGGTCTGTGCATTTACACACGTTATATTATTTTTTGTCATTCTTAAATAAAGTAAAACACTAAATACCTAACAATATAATGAATAAGTTAGTTTAATTCAGATTAAAAAGAAATGTATTTGATTTTGGCGACTCCGTGCCTTCTCTATTCTAAAACATCAAAACACACAAACTACATCGCAAACTCACCGCGAGCGTGCGCTCGAGTTTGCAATGTATTCTAGCGGGGGTGCTCCCCGCGTCTTCCGTTAAGCTACGCCCCTCGAGCTATGTCTTATTTTTTACGTATCACCTTAAGCGCTTTTCTTCAATATTCTTTGTGCGCACAGCCAAGATGTGGAACTCTCTGCCGGCTTCTGTGTTCCCTGCCACATATGACCCGTCAGCCTTTAAAGCAAGAGTGAATAGGCATTTTCTGGGCTCGCTCGTTCGATCGTAGACCTCATCTTACACTTACCATCAGGTGTGATCGAGACCAAGAGCGGGCTCATTCGTAATAAAAAAAACCGGTCAAGTGCGTGTCGGGCCACGCGCAGTGATGGGTTCCGTAGTTTTTATAACAGCCAAGTGCGTGTCGTATTCGCTGACTGATCGTTTTGTACCATGCTCTAACTAAAAGCCAAACATGACTACCTAACTAATTTGACTTCCTATACAAATCCTCACCTGATCCGACAATTTTGCACGGAAAGTTTTAATTTTTTTTAGAGATTTGTATAAAACTTGTCATAGCCGGTGTTTTGAATTTAAATACGGACACACAGCTACACTACTCAATCGTCACAAGAAACTAGAACGATACAACTGGCGCTTAGCGCCATCTATCGACATTTCTATAGAGTTGTTCGAAATTTTCGAGTCAAATACAATTGGTCGACTATTACTCGTAAACTTGTAAAGCCCACTTATGTGTGATAGTTTTCCTTTTAATTTCGTTATATATAGGTACTACTGCCGTGACATTTGAATTTCTAACTATAACCGTTTAGTTGATAGAGGGGGGGGGGACACTTGACTCTAACGAAAATTAGTACTTTAAAGCTTGATAAGTCACGAACGGTTTACTTAATAAAAAAACAGTTTTACCAAACCCGTAATATTTTTGAAAGACCTATTCAACGATATCCCACACTATGGGAAGAACGAAAAAAAAAATTATCATCCCACTTTACATGTATGGGAGGTACCCCAAATAATTATTTTTTCAAAATTTTATTTTACCACTTTTTCGGCGTCATTAACGTGTATACTCATGCCAAAGTACAACTTTCTAGTACCAATAGTTTTTGAGCTAAACCGCGGACAGACGGACAGACAGACGGACATGGCGAAACTATAAGGGTTCCTTGTTGACTACGGAACCCTAAAAAAGAAAAAAATGTAACTGTAATAAATCAGAAAATTTAGATTGAAAAACCCAATAACACATTGCCTGATCTGGAACCCATCAATCAACAGCAAAATTTGATATAAAAACATTTCATATATAACTTGTACCTACATTACAATTTTAATAAATGCGGAACAGGTTTGTTATAAAAGGAAACGGAAGGCATACATTAGGGAATTTTCATTTTCACGAAGGTTATCGATTTAGGCTACAGTACAAAAATGAATAACTCCGGAATTTCATTTTTACCTTCACGTAATAGAATGTTTTTCAAGTTTCTAGGGTTTAAATTGTTTACAGGTTGAATTTTAGTCAGTGTAGGTCAGGTCAGTAACGATCCATGACCATTATTATTATTGAGTACATGACTATACATAATAATAGATTTGCTGCCCTCGAAGTTTTCACCCGCACACTTTAAACTTTACTCTAATTTAGTGTCCTTTAACAGAAAGGACACTAAGTTAAAACAGTTTCGGCACCTTTTTTACCGTGTTCCTTCAGTTGTCGACTGGGGCTTGGTCTTTAGTGAACGGTGAGTTACCCGTGCTCGCCGCAATCCACAAGCGCGCGCCTACTACGGTGGCCGGAGATCGGTTTGCCATCCTCGACGCTCGGGATTTTATTCGGCGGTTTGTGGTATAAAAAGGCCTATATATTTCAAATGCAACATCCGATAGTTAGTTACAAAGATGAGTGAATGTAGACAAAACAAAAAGTAGGTCTGCAGAAAATACAAAATGTAGTATTATTACTTTACCAAATAGTCTTATATTATCGATGATTAAAGTCTCCTTATAAGCATAATGATGCCTGTGTTAAGAGACTCCGCTCTTCTAATAACTTCAATGTCTAAAACTTACAAACTTAAATTTCACACGGCTTCTTTGGATAATAACAAACGATACCTATGGCAATGGTTTTGTAATCATAGGATTACAAAAGAGTCAACACGTGTGGAACTTATTAGAAATTTCAATACATAGATACCAGAAACCGAAATTTTCAAATTAAGAAGAACGAACAGAATTATCATGTTATTGGCAAGTGACGTGAAAGTTATTGACCCTTGTAGTGCTGTGACACGTTTCTTATGATTGGTATTCAAGAAACATATGAAACCGATAATTTGGTATCAATTATTTGAGTCACTTATTTTTAGCTGAAAGTGTGCATAGAGACTCCATACCAGAAGTTGTCTTTAGCCATTTTGGATAGATATGGGGTTTCCGTTACACGTTGTATATTACTGTATTAATTTATGCTATCGGCTTCACCGATATAACCGCCGTTTTTAAATAATAAACTCCCAGGTTTTCAAAGTGTACCCTATGTCAGAATCCGGGATCTAGGCTATTCGTGTACCAGATTTCACAAAACATTGTGCAGGCATTAAGTTGTTAAGAGGTAACAAACAGACAGACATGACAGAGCAATGCCAAAGTTCATTATTAAATGGGCATATCGTTTTCGGAGAGAAAATCATCAAAGTTTCTGATTAGAACGCGCAGGAGATATTCTAGTGCACAAATATGTACGCAGGTATAGATGCACTCATTGGTACTTCACTCTTATAGCCCAATGGGACGGCAATCCGACACGACTGGACGGAGATCGGGCGCAGGACCAACAGCTTTACGTGCGAGGCACGGGAACATTATTAAAGACAAAAAAGTTATTTAAAAAATCTAAAACACCCGACTGCTCAACTGAAATGCAAGAAACAAGCACACTTTTATTTTAAAAAGTGACAAGCAGGCGGGACCCAGTTGATCATATATATTTTTTAAATGGGATGGGTTAAAATATTAATTAACAATTTTTTCGTTTTCCCGGTCGTGTCACATTGGCACCCCACCGGATTCAGAAAGTGAAAAAGCTAAGTCCATATTTATCTTCAACTTTCTCTTTGTGTTATTTTTGCTAGTATTACACTAATGATAAACATGATATACATTTTTGAAATTCTTGTGTTAACTAAGCCCTTTAATTTGATACCAATATTGTAAATTTTTTTTTTTCACCATGTATAATGGCTTCGCACAGCCGCTATGTTTAATTTGTTTTAAATGTCACCTATCTAAGAACACTTGGGCTGATAAGACAAGTCTAACGATACCTCAATTGTGAAAACCCATTCTGGAGATTATGAGGTAATAAAGAATATTACATATATACAAGATACGCGCGAAAGACATAACCCTTCCTTTGCAGTCGGGTAAAAACCCAGTAGCACTTTTGGCCCGAGCTAGGGATCGAACTCGATACCTCTTGCTCAGTAGTCGCGCTTCCGACCACTAGTCCACCGAAGCTGTTAAATCCTCATAAATATATCTAACAAATCCCAAAAAAAAAACATAAACATAAAACACGTTGTCAGACTATAGTTTTCATAGTCTCAATAAACGAACTATTTTTTTAATAAAAATGACTAGACAGGCTCAGTGAAAATATTGGATACTACAAATATTTATATGCCCAAAACGGATTTGACGAACGATACATTTATTAGCTGTTGTTTTCTAACTCTTTTTGTAATTCAGAACTGTCAAGTAGGTATCGGACTTTATAGCGTACGGTTCCGTAAGTTGTCACAATATTTATCAAGTTAAAATAGTCTTCAGTCAGAAACTTTTTGTGCCAAACGGTAATCCATTACTTCGGAGTTAGTAAGATACATTAATCATTATGCCCCTAAAACTTATTTAACTTAAACTTCTGATCAAGTTCTTAACATTATTTATGTTTAAGTTTATACTGTTGTTTAATCAGGTAAATAACCTTTACAATATTAATCTCCCCGTGTAATTTAGGGTGCGGAAACCAACTTAAACGTAAATTAACCAATTACGCAAGGAGATATTATACTGTACAAGTATGTGTGAAATAACTGGTGTGCAGTGAGTGTACACAGGACCAGATTAACCATTAGGCGGAGTAGGCAACTATCTAGGGGCCCCGCATCAACTAGGGGCCCAGGCCAAGTGCACGTGCACATTTAATGTGCGTGTGAACTAAGGGACCTCACTGTTATCTCACAAAATACAAATCGTTAGATTTAGTAGTAGAATTAAAACAAGTTTAGAACAAATCCGGGAATAAGTAAACAAATCTATACTTAATATTATAAAGCGGAAAAGTTTGTTTGTTTGTTTGCTTGAACGCGCTAATCTTCGAAAGTACTAGGTGGATTTGGATGCAATTTGGTATGGAAGTAGCTTGAAGCTTGAGGAAGGTTATAGTCTACTTTTTACGTGACTGCAAAAAAGGAGAGTTATGTTTTTACCGTGATAGAATCCACGGGAGCGAAGCCTCGCGTGGGTACTAGTATATTATAAACCTTGTGGTTTTTAATATATTTGTTTACTTATTCCCACATAACATTAAGGACTGTCCCTTAATGTGCGTTTCCTCAGTTCACACACGATTTGGTCACTCAAAGTAAGAAAAGGGGCCCTGAGAATGCCATTAGGGCCTCTGACAGGGTTAATCCGGCTCTGAGTGTACAGAGAGGACACCCTTTACTCTTTTAATCGAATGATACGGCAATCTGACCTTCGAGAGACCACTCGCTTACACGGACCAACAGCTTTACATGCTTTCCAAAGCATCGAGGTATCACATCACCGACTTCCAATCTCCGCGGAATTCAAATTAAATTAACATACCTTAAGCCTGCAATACATGTTGGCCGAGCTTAGGCCAATGCGAGCGTTGGCAAATAGGTACAAGGCAAAAAATAATGTCCACACGTTCGACAAGTTCGTCGAACGCCAATGCAGACGACCAATGTAGAAGAGGGTCTGTAGAGCTACATGTATTGCATGCTTTACGAAGTAGAGCGGTAAAATTGTAACTAAAATTCATAAAACTAATTTTTTTCGCTACTAGGAAACTACAACCCATATACTGAATACTCCACCCGACCAAGGAAACGAATTAGAATTCAGCAGTCACGGTTTGCATCACGAATAAACTTATTGAACGACGGAACCCTAACAAGAAAACAATTACTAACAACCATTCCACCGCGTAAGGTATGCTAATATAGATTTCATTAAAATAGACGTTTACAAAAACCGACAGCATTAGCATAATACTCAACAAAATTATATTTAATAACTGGCTTAAACCGTCGCTGGAAACCATTAATTCGTTGACGTTCTTGTCCTCGACTTTGTTACTCAAGGCTTATTTACACTTCGCCAGACTTTAGTCGAGTTATGGTTGCCGCAGACAAGCGCGACAGTGACACAATGTGTTTTCATGGAAATTGTTACTAATTGATAATTTTTTTTAGTTTTGTTTTTGTTGTATTTGAACGAAATAGTTGTAAGAAAATGTTGGTAGTAATGCTATAAAAAATTTAAAGTGAAATCTGTATGCGACATCGTGCAAACCCGAGTTTTTTGTACAGTCTCCTATATAAACAATAATAATAATTCAGCCTATTATGTTACCCCCACTGCGGGCCCAGTTCAGTTTGGTGGATATATGTATTTTATATATACAACGTGTAACGGAAACCCCATATCTATCCATAAGGGCTGAAGACAGCATCTGGTATGGAGTCTCTATGTACAGTTTCAGTACAAAATAACTGACTCAAAGAATTCATACCAAATTATTGATTTCATATATTTCTTGAATACCAATCATAACAAACGTGTCACAGCACTACGAGGGTCAATAACTTTCCACATCACTTGCCAATAACACGATAAATCTTTTCGTTCTTCTTAATTTGAAAAATTCGGTCTCTGGTATTGTGTATAGGAATTTGTAATAAGTTCTACACACGTAGACTTAGAATTACAAAACCCTTGCCATATCGTTTGTTATCATCCAAAGAAGCCATGCACTTGGTATGTATATACTCTTTAAATTACACGTTGTATATACTACTTATTCATTAAAGGACATTGTTCGATTTTAGCCTATGAACCGATATGAATATAAATTATATGTAATTTTCATTTTTTCAAAACATATTTTAGTATTCCACACTTGAACTAAATAAATTCAAAATAAAATTTGGGTCATGATTAATCAATGCGTGGTGCCGTAAAAATGTCTATTGGTCAGCTAGTGTTGCCGATTTACGGGATTTTTCCCCGATTTCAGGAAATACGGACGGTTGTCAAGATTAAATCAGAAATTGATAAAATTCGGAATATTTCGGGTATTTGGAACGTATAGACAGAAATAAAAAAGTAATAAAATATTGAATGGGTTACGTTATTAATTTAACCCTAGTAAATAATATATAATCGTCAGCTAATTGAGGACGGGAAATTCCCTATGCTTCTTCAGTCTGACGCTTTGTCTCATTCAAATAGTGAAGCTCACATTCGTTTGTTCAATTGACTGATTATTTCTGAATTTGAGTTGATCACATATAGGTACATAATAATATGAATTCAATAAATCAAATAGGCATGTATCCTATTATTGACAATAAATAAATGAATATCTAAAAAATGATTTTTAAAAACAAAAACCGAAATCGGGAATTTCTGGCATGGCATTCGGGTATGATAGCTTTTCGTAATTGGTAACACTGGTGTGCTTATACTTCACTTCGTTTCAATTTTTATTGCATCGTTCTTTTCTTTACGATTTTATATGCGTTTAATGGTATTATTCTAACAACTTTGGCTTGATAACGAACTCTGATCAGATTGCATACTTGGTAGACTCGGCTGTGTATAAAGAACTCTGTGAATCTTACCACCTGGCTATTTTCGGACTTGATTTCGATGAATTGATTATTTTTGTACCTTCAAGTGTCCGTTAGTAAAAATTGATTTACAATGATTCTATAAAATATTTAGAGTCTATCTAAGTCATTTTCGATTCAAACGATTCTTAGGTGTGACATGTATGGAGCCGGAACAATGTCCTTTACTTATTCATTAAATTCCTATTTCCGAACTTCCGAAGCTTTGTGTATTATTTTGTATGGAAGAAGAGTTTAGATGACTATACTCATAAAAGCGAAACATACCTATACTATTGTTTACATACATACATACACAAATATAAGAGTACAGTGACGATATGGACCATGGAGTGATAGTGATCGTTCCAAAAATGTCACGTCACACCCTGGCCTAGAAACTGCTCAGTGTTCCCTTTTAAGGTTCCTTAGTTGAAAACAAAGAACTACAAGGGTTCTTTGTTTTCAACTAAAGGCTTCGCTAAGTTCATCCGAGTGTCCGTCTATCCAACCATATTGTATTGATTAATCCAAAAGTTAATTAAAAGCTTTATTTGGCGTGGTTCAGAATATGTTTTTAGGAGATCTTTCACACTAGTAAGGGAAAGGGTGAATTTTTTTCTCATCTTTTTGATAAGAAGTGATTTATTTGGATTCAAGTATATGTTAATGAATAAATAAAAAAAACCGGTCAAGTGCGTGTCGGGCCACGCGCCTTGATGACCCGTCAGCCTTTAAAGCAAGAGTGAATAGGCATTTTCTGGGCTCGCTCGTTCGATCGTAGACCTCATCTTACACTTACCATCAGGTGTGATCGAGACCAAGAGCGGGCTCATTCGTAATAAAAAAAACCGGTCAAGTGCGTGTCGGGCCACGCGCAGTGATGGGTTCCGTAGTTTTTATAACAGCCAAGTGCGTGTCGTATTTGCTGACTGATCGTTTCGTACCATGCTCTAACTAAAAGCCAAACATGACTACCTAACTAATTTGACTTCCTATACAAATCCTCACCTGATCCGACAATTTTGCACGGAAAGTTTTAATTCTTTTTAGAGATTTGTATAAAACTTGTCATAGCCGGTGTTTTGAATTTAAATACGGACACAGAGCTACACTACTCCATCGTCACAAGAAGCTAGCACGATACAACTGGCGCTTAGCGCCATCTATCGACATTTCTATAGAGTTGTTCGAAATTTTCGAGTCAAATACAATTGGTCGACTATTACTCGTAAACTTGTAAAGCCCACTTATGTGTGATAGTTTTCCTTAAAATTTTGTTATATATAGGTACTACTGCCGTGAAACTTGAATTTCTAACTATAACCGTTTAGTTGATACAGGGGGGGGGACACTTGACTCTAACGAAAATTGGTACTTTAAAGCTTGATAAGTCACGAACGGTTTACTTAATCAAAAAACGGTCTTAACAAACCCGTAATATTTTTGAAAGACCTATCCAACGATATCCCACCCTATGGGAAGAACGACAAAAAAAAAATATCATCCCACTTTATATGTATGGGAGGTACCCTAAATAATTGTTTTTTTCAAAATTTTATTTTACCACTTTTTCGGCGTCATTAACGTGTATACTCATGCCAAATTACAACTTTCTAGTACCAATAGTTTTTGAGCTAAACCGCGGACAGACGGACAGACAGACGGACATGGCGAAACTAAACTACGGAACCCTAAAAATGGGTAGGCACCTTTTTCAGAGATCTGTTTACTGCTTTCACTGTTTAACGAAAGCTAAACTACAGAAGAAGCTACAGAATCCTTTTAGGTACGTTACATTATAACGATACAAATTTTAAGGCCCTTAAAAGAGACTTTGATTTCAATATTTGTTCTCAGAGTATTGGCTAGAAAACACCAGCCTTGCCTTGGTTTAATATGAAAAATAAATATTTATCATGTATCTTGCTAATCTTATATTCAGAATCTAACAAATTTGAAGAAAATTAAACGGCAGAACCCTACAGGGTGTGTGGTTCACACACTTACCGGTGTTTAAGTTCCGACCGTGAATTACTGTGGTAGTGCTTGTAGTATACTTCAAATAGGCTCCTAAGTATAGAAGAGCAAAGATAGATTATTTATCTGGTTGACCCGTATCGTGTTTAACTCCCACAATAGATCTGATACTATGTAGAGAACCCAACGTGTATAAATAGCGTTGTCCCATTGTTTACTTCTGTGGTATATCCACAGTAGGTATACGTATATATTTAAAGGGTAAACTGTATTCCAAGAAATATATTGCTTTCTTGTACTGAAGAATATTACGATGCTTTTAATTACATACTCCTACTAATATATATAAATGCGAACGTTTGTGAGGATGTATGTATGTTTGTTGCTCTTTCAAGCAAAAACTATAGACCTGAATTTAACAAAAACAGAATTAGCCTGGAATAAAGGCTACTTTTTATCCCGGAATTCCCACGGGATCGTGGTTTATGCGGTAAAAACATTCCACGCGAACGAAAGTCGCGGGCAAAATCTAGTTAACTGTAATTGTCGCTAGTAGTCATCTATTGATCTAACCCAACGAGCACATTAGTGGAAATAGCAGCCTATTTTGTTACTTTGGGCTGTAAAATAGTGGTTTAAGGGTTCAAAAACCAGTTCAAAGTTGCATATCTGCATCCGTAAACGTCTATAGCTATAAAAGTTAAGCTGAAGGTGCTATAAGCTGAATCAAATACTACCCTAGCCTTCACACTAGTCCACGGTAGAACTCATTTACCACTTACACCTTTATATTTTTTTACGAAGGTCATTCTGCCACTCACAGCTGCACAGTGGTTTCCATTGTAACTTTTATAGGTTATAGTTATAGTAACCACTACTATACTACTATAACTTTCATTATAGAAATAATAGAAACTCTTATGCATACTATAGTTACAAAAAAATCATCAGTGTAACTAAGGCCTTTAGTAGCAATAGTCATTCCTTCAATATCAATATCAATAACTTTATTAACACACACAGTATAAAACCTTAGAATAAGTGACAAATACAATTATATACAAAAACAGTGCAAATGGTTTTACAGTGACAGTACAGATCGAATCCTTGCAGGCTCAATCCATTCGCCATTTTACAGCCGCTTTTGTAACTATTATAAAACACTGGTACTCACGCGGGGCTTCGCTCCCGTGGATTCTATCACGGTAAACACATAACTCTCCTTTTTTGCAGCCTATAACCTTCCTCAAGCTTCAAGCTACTTCCATACTAAATTTCATCCAAATCCACCCTGTACTTTCGAAGCAAACAAACAAACAAACAAACTTTTCCGCTTTATAATATTAATATAGATTTAATAAAAATGGATGCTAAACGAATAAGTACGTAACTAGATCTTATAACCTCAAAAACAGGAAAATAGGAGCTTTTTGTGGCTGTGAGTTGCACTAGGGGAACAAAAATCACTGGAAGCGTTAGAAGGGTGAAAATTAGCGCTATGATTCTCAAAAGAGAGTTATTAGAGCTAAAACTGCAGGTTATGACTACATTACAATGACGCCATGATGTTTTAAGAAAACTTATAATTCATTGCAAAATTGAGTTGATATACATTGGTTTTTCAGTTAAATGTGCATTAAATGTACCGGTAAACAATCGGCCACTTGCGAATAGTAAGTTATCGACACGTAAAAAGACGGAAAAAAAATTTATTCTGTATAACAAATAAAAAATATCACATATCTTTTGTTTATTTTTTAAATATCATAAAAGCGCGTTAAAATTACTCGAAAATTATCTTATATATCTACAGTAAACTGGACAGCGTTTTAAGTATCTTTAAATATCTTGCTAATACAGCATACAAACTTTTACTTCTTTTTGTTTTATTTTCATGATGGCGACGAAAACACTTTACCAAAATATTACAAATAATGTCAACTGAAGATATACAATAAAGAACTATAATCAATTCATTCGTTCAAAGTAGTTCAAAATCATTCAAAAGTAGCGCTACGTGAGCTTTAGTATAGCGTTAATAAATTGTTATAGCCATTAAGGAACCTTTATGCAACCGTTGTGCAGGTTAAATGGAACTTTAGGTTGCATAAAATGGCGCCCAAATAGCGCTAAAGCGGCTGCTTTAAGTCTGTAGTAGACGCTCTAGCGCTTACGTCTATTACCATAAGTAATAATCGGATACGCTCCAAAGCCCTAATGCAGCCCATTTGTGCTAGTTGGGAAATTCATGAAAATTTTAGGTTTGAAATGTTAGCTTTCTGCATGGTTCCTGCATAAACACTTTCACCGTGCCAAATATCATAATCCTCTCTTCGCCTCATAAGTTTTTGTAATAACGGTTAGGTCCACGTATTAATATATCGATTTCCATATAAAATAGCAAAAACTTACCTACTGCATTCAAATGTACAGATATGGTTTTTTACCAGTCAACTATTAAGCGATGCAGAGACATGACAGTATAGTGTTAGTTTAAATATCGCAATTAATATTTATTTACTGCAAACTTACATCTATACTTATAATAAATCTGTAGAGAGGTCAATTCTGTACATGAAATATATTTAAAAAATAACTATCAGGGGGTGATTAGGGATCGATACTGATGCCAAAAATGCAATCAGTAAAATTATTGTCTGTCTGTCTGTCTGTCTGTCTGTCTGTCTGTCTGTCTGTATAACCGTTATAGAAACAAAAACTACTCGACAGATTTTAATGAAACTTGGCACAATTATTTTTCATACTCCTGAGCTGGTTATAGTATACTTTTCATCACGCTACAATCAATAGGAGCAGAGCAGTGAAGGGAAATGTCGGGAAAACGGGAGAAGTTACTCCACTTTTTAAGCTTCCGTCGCGTGTGCAACCTTAATGGTTAAAGCTACACAGAAATCATTTATGACGGAAATGTTCTCCTTAAAATTATATAAAAAATATCCCACGACAGCATATATCTATCTTTTATGGTTAACTCACAATAACACGTGTAACTCCCGATAGCTTAGCAGTTCGAAGCTTTCTGATTATTATTCTGCTCCGAAATTTAAAAGAACCACAACTTTGCAATGGAACTCGGCTAAAAGTAACCCTGTTGCAACAAAATATAATCGAGGATAAAATTTTAACAGGTTGCGGTGCAGGAGAAACCGCCTTTATTCCCAGAATTCCCATAATCTATACTTATAATAAATCTGTAGAGAGGTCAATTCTGTACATGAAATATATTTCGAAAATAACTATCAGGGGGTGATTAGGGATCGATACTGATGCCAAAAATGCAATCAGTAAAATTATTGTCTGTCTGTCTGTCTGTCTGTATAACCGTTATAGAAACAAAAACTACTCGACGGATTTTAACGAAACTTGGTACAATTATTTTTCATACTCCTGAGCTGGTTATAGTATACTTTTCATCACGCTACAATCAATAGGAGCAGAGCAGTGAAGGGAAATGTTGGGAAAACGGGAGAAGTTACTCCATTTTTTAAGCTTCCGTCGCGTGTACAATCTTAATGGTTAAAGCTACACAGAAATCATTTCATGACGGAACTGTTCTCTTTAAAATTATTTAAAAAATATCCCACGACAGCTTATGTCTATCTCTTATGGTTGACTCACAATAACACGTGTAACTCCCGATAGCTTAGCAGTTCGAAGCTTTCTGATTATAATATTTGTCTACTCTTACGTTTATAACACTCTCAGTCACCCCTAATTGAAAAAGTTATCATTATTAACTATTCCATAAAAAATTGGCCAAGTGCGAGTCAGACTCGCCCATGAAGGGTTCCGTAGTAACTATAATAATATAATATGCATATTTATTTGACGAAAAAAAACCTGACAAATTTCTTAACACTAGCTTATTTACATTTTTCACAACTGCGCCTAATAAATTTGTTTTTCATAGTGTTTGTATGAATTACAAAGTTATATTTGCGGTTTTAGAAAATATGCTGTATCTCAAAAACTACTGAACTGATTTCGTTCAAACCAATTTTGGTTGAAAGTTTACATTAAGGTCTACAGACATATATTTTTTTAGATTTTTTACTTTGGAAGCTTATATCTTTTAAACGATTGACTTTATGGAAAAGTGGTTTTAGAAACCCCGATGTCGTTTTTAAAGAACTGTCTATAGATACCACACATGCACCGATGTCATGAAAAAAAAAATCAGTTTTAGTTCCATGTATGTCCCATCCCATGGGGAGTCCCCCTTTATTTTAAATATTTTTTAAATTTTTTCTCAAAATCGGAAAGCGGTTCACAGAATACATCTACCTATCAAGTTTCACATGTATAGTCCTAATAGTTTCGGAATAAAATTGCTGTGACAGACGGACGGACGGACGGACAGACAGACAGACAGACGGACAGACATGTCGAAACTATAAGAATCATATAAATCGGTATAGAAACACCAAAGTTATACATGAAATACGCTAATAATAAGCCATAGCGCGTGAATACTGAATCACGCTATAAGGATTATTTTTGAGAATCGGTCGCCGCGCTCGACGCGTGTCGTGGCCGAAGCGTTCTCTAGGCACTTAAGCCTCATGTGAACGTGATCTAAACAATATTACCAATACATTAACTTACGCTGACGGAGTCGCGGGCACAGCTATTAACAATAATATTGTATCATTACGCTAAGGCCAATAGGAGCGGAGCACCAATAAAGAATGCTTCAAAATCGGGGTTAAATTTAATGTTAGCCCAAAGTAACTATTCCACGCGGACGAAGTCGCGGGCAAAAGCTAGTAATTAATAAACATGTTAGTGTATACGAATAAACTAACACCCAAATATGTGAGTACAATGAATACAAACTTGAAAAAAAAAATGCGTGACGTAAAAAAAAGGTATCGAGTTTGCCTATTTACTGTCACCTGTCATTTTGTATTTTGACGTTTTATTGGCTTAATAAAACACTTTAGTGACGTTCGCACGAGATTCGTGTGAACGACGCACTACACTTAATTACCTCCAATATATTGTATAATCTTGCGTCAGTGATTAATGATTTCTGACGATCAGGAATGTTGAGTATTTATTTGAACTTTTACCTTTGAAATATTGAGACGGTCGCTTGAATAGAGCGGACCAGTGGTGCGCGATTCCGAAATGTTTTAGCGATCTAGCGATTGTCTTTTTCTTTCGAATAATTATGTTGCGCTAACGTTTTGTTATTCGAATCAACTGACGCTAACGCATGCCTGCGGCTACTCCAATAATTGTTCGATAACGAACGGAGTTTGTAATGAGTTTCTATCATAATAATACATTCATATTTCTTCATATAAATAACCTGCCTGAGGATTTGATGCTATAGAGTTGGTAATTTAAACTTGATTGCTTCAACCTCAAAATAAACTTAAACGCAAACCAAGTACCAACCTAAATTCATTTTTGGCATGTCCTAAAATTAAAATTTTCAATTTAGATACCGCGTGCATGTATAATAAAATGATAAAAACTTTTTACCAAAAAATTAAACCGACTCCCAAAAACACTGCAAAGTGAAAAATAACTTTAATTTCGGTAGTCGGTGTCTTTAGTTTTGTATTTTCGTTTTTGGCACCGACTTCCGAAATTAAAGTTATTTTTCACTTTGCAGTGTTTTTTGGGAGTCGGTTTAATTTTTTGGTAAAAAGTTTTTATTTCACTCTTTTTAGTTGGTCTATTTTTAATTTACCTAGTTACAAGAGCCTAAATGTCAACTACTTATAACCTTTTACAAAATATTGCTTTTCCCAATGCTGGGCCGTTAATTGTTGAGGAGTTCTCCTGGTACTTCACCATCAGCTCTACATCACCATATGCATTGTGACGAGCATAAAGTGCTTAACATCCATATTCAAGTAATCGAATCGCAATCCACTCAATACTTATTATTGAGTAGTTTCGGCGGCCATCTGTGGTCTTCATCATCAGTTCCACTTCCTCAAATGGTACTTTTTGAGAGCAACTGCACAAGTTACTATAATAAATACCCAAAACGTCATAGGTGTGCCTATAATATTTGAAGAGTTCCCTCGATTTCTCCAGGATCCCATCATCAGATCCTGACGTTTATGAAAATGGGACCAATTTCAAAGTATACCCTTTCAATCAAAAAAGAATTTTCCAAATCGGTTCAGCCGTCTTCGAGTAATCGATGATCATACATAAAAAAAAATATACGCGTCGAATTGAAAACCTCCTCTTTTTGTCGTCGGTTGAAAATAGAGCTGCGATCAAAAGGTTCTTAATAATATCCTTATTCGATTAGCTTTCTATGCGATTATGTATTCGGAAGCGTGAACCCTCCAATTTATTACCGACTGGCACCATTAACATATAAATCAAACGCGGCCCACCAGTGAAAATTCGTTCAGGTTATTTTGGACAGCTTTTTAAAATATCTTTCTACTCTATTTTGTTCTGTCCTTGATTTCTACGTCGTAAACATTGCAGTAGCAATATCTCGTTGCACTACATCTGGCCTTTTGGCTTTAGGTCTCCCTCGAGACCTTTTGCCCGGAAAACATAGATGCAGTGCCAGGTCGTCTAAATAATGTTTGTGTGATTCGAATAATTCGAATAAAATTTTCGTAGAACGTCCTTTTCGCTAGTGTGGACGTGACCAAGTTAAATGGATTTTAAAGTTTCTACCTCGTTCCCCATGATCGATTTCACGCTATTTCTCGCCCTACTTGTGAAAACTTAGAATTGTCTTCGAAAGTACATAATGCATGATGCCTGAATACACAAATGTTTGTATGCGATCTTTTACTGGATTTTGTTAGAAAATATTTTTATAAAATTACTGTAGCATTCTTTTTTCTTTGTACAGTGTATTTTTACGAATAATGATAGCTTGTGTTTTAAAAATAGAAAGCAATATATGATTTATATGTTTTCTAGTGATAGTTTTTTTATTAATTTGAATATGTTAAAAAAGGAATACATAAATTATTAAAGATAGTCCGTAATGTTTTTATAGTATGTTTGACAGAAGACATTTTAAACGAATGTTTACTCTTATGTATATAAAAACTTGAACATTTGTCAAACTATAAAATGTAAGAATTGTAATATAAAATAAAATGTATACGTATATCTTGTACCAAGTAAATATCATTCCTATCATTGAAATTTTGTAGCTTCTAAATTCGTTTCAAAGGTCTGGGAGTGTTATTGGGTTTTTGATTGAGGAAATTGACATTGGCAATCCTTGATAAGGGGACATGTCCGGTTAATGACATAGCTCATTTTCACGTGCACGCATAACGGTGTAAAAATAAGTTTAGTAGCTACAGAATCTGAGTATTTTTAGTTGCGGAAATGTTCTAAAAAGATACCGTGGCCGCGGAACGTCAGGGCAGTTGAAGGAACAGGGTGGGTTTTTAGTCAGTAGAAGTCTGACACTCTGACACAGAACGGGAGGAGTCATTAGATGGTTTTCCCATCGAAAAAAAGCTACATAATCTAAAAATACAAGGAAAACGAAATAAGTACAAACAGTAATAAATTCCAACATCATTCTTCACGTGCAAAACGATATGAGCAGAATATATTGTTATTTAATACAAAGCAAATCATTCATGCATGAAAATAAATAAAGCACCATGTATCATCGTCCCTGAAAAATTATGCCCTGACAGGTTAGGACACCTTTTATACCTATGATGGATTAGGTAAAGAGAAAAAAAAGGGGTTGGAGAGGCCTTGAGGAGCTTTTGATTGGTTACGTAAAGTTTTTTACACTTAACCAAAAGAAAACTAGATGATATTTCTGTGTACATTTCAAAAAGATATAAGAATCTTTGAAAAGAAAAAGAATTTGTAATACCTATAAAATAAATTTTCTAGCTTGTTGCTACTCATAACAGAAAAGATCGAAATAACAGACCGATTGGATGGGAAATATAAATTGTTTTGGAAATGAAGGAAAACATGATACGAATTATGTTTATTATTTATTTGAAGTATGTTTTTATTTTTAATTGAATTATCAGTGAAATTTATCAAGGTTAAGCAACACTTGCTAAGGTCAATTGGTAGATGGGTGATTATGTTAACATATTAAGGCCCACTTGCAGCAACACTTTAAATCGAGATTTACAGTATCTAAATCGAGATTTACAGTACTAAAAACTCGATTTTGGTACTGTAAATCTCGATTTAAAGTGTTGCTGCAAGTGGGCCTAAGACTCTGACTTCCGAGACTTCCAAGTTTCGGAAAGGAAGTTAAGACGTTGATTCCGGCTTTCATTTGTGTCTTTAGAGTAGTCGGAGGCCATACAACGTCTTGTCAAGGGATACCTATTGTATTACCCAGTTACCAGATTGTATCAAAATATGTACCCACTCTTCAACGAATCAAATCACAGCCAAATATATTCAAATTACAGCCAAAATCAAAACGTAACAAAACCTGCTTTCCGAGATACTTCAGCTGCATGTAACGGATGGTCACCCGGGCAAGCCGTACTTAACGTTGAAGTTTAATCTAAGAGGCTGTTATTAATTAGCCGCAACTCCTTTTGTTTTCATAGATTTGCAAATTCAACGAAACTGTTGTGTATCATGAACATTCAAGGTCAGCATAGATTGTTGTCCCGAGTTGACGGCGCGTATCATCAACCGATAGGGCTATTGCCTGTTAGAGCTGCGAGAATGCTGTACCGAGATACCGTTCCCCAAAATCCAAGGGCAACTGAGGAAACAGGATTTTCAGTCAGTAAGAGTCTTACACTCCCGAACCACCCAGAACGTGAGAAGTTATTCAATGATTTTACCACCTAAAAAAATGTTCTCAAGTACGTTACTTCAAATTTTATAGTACCTAACCCGACCCCCAACCAACGTGTTTAACTCCATCCACCGTCAAATATTCCACAAAGAGCGAATTGTTTTCACGGTACCAGAAAATTGTTTTCCCTGAATTTTCTTTCGCTATGTATTCTCAGAATTTTATATTGATCACAAAAAGGGACGTGAGCAGGTTTTGCTTACCCATTTGTGCATGAATAACTCAAAATTTGAAGTGAAATCTGACCTTAAGGTGGATTTATGAGCGTGCGAGACCCTCTGGGGGTCAAGTCGTACGCAAATCAGAAAAGTTTCTACACCGTCCTTGTTTCCAAGCTAGTTTAGTATTCAGAGGTTTAGTTCAAATAGTTTCATCGTGTTTGTTGTTCTATTTCGTATAGCATTGGTTCTTGAGACCGCCGTAGTAAAAATATTTATGTTTGCTTTCGAAAAACAAAACACACTACGAAGTTATTGCAAACGAAATTAAATTCGCGAAAAAAACAATTATCTAAAAGCTTCCAACGGTACATAATACCAGTATTTACAAAACATTTCACATGTGCAGTTTGAATGGGAGAAAAGTATGTCAACAAAATATAACGAAGTTTGAACAAGCTGCTCAAAGTTCAGTAATGTTTGGATGTGTTCTGTAGCTGAGGGCTTCATCGTCTAAATATACCCGTTAAGGGTTACCAGGTACAAAAAAAAAACTATAATAGACCTACTCGCATAATCCTTTCAATAAGTGTTCATATTGTATTTGTATGTTTGTTACGACTTATCGGGTAAACGGATTTTAATGAAACTTGGCACACGGGTACACCATAAGTTGGTTTTAGACTTAGGATACTTAATATTTTGTTGCGCCGACACCACTGGCTTAGCCGCTGAAAAAGCTGGGCTTACCAATGCCAAATTTCAGCCTGATCCTTCCAGTGGTTTGGGCTGTGCGTTGATAGATCACTATGTCAGTCAGTCACCTTTGAGTTATATATATTTAGATTTTCATAGCGATAAACAATACAATATACTAAGCTGTCTTAAAAGTGCCAATTTAACTGTGTTGTTTTGTTACTGATCATGTTTAAGAACAATAACAAAAATAGTAAAAGAACTTAAATAAAAACTTTTTACCAAAAAATTAAACCGACTCCCAAAAAACACTGCAAAGTGAAAAATAACTTTAATTTCGGTACTCGGTGTCTTTAGTTTTGTATTTTCGTTTTTGGCAGCGTAGCGAGGCGCGAGCATATTGTGCTTAATAACCACATTCAAGTAATCGAAGCGGAACACATGAAATACTTATTATTCTTACTTAGATATATATTGAGTAGTTCCAGTGGCCATCTGTGGTCTTCATCATCAGGTCCACTTCACAAATGGTGCTTTTCGAATGCAACTATACAAGTTACTATAAAACAAAAAAGGAAATATACCTTTTAAAACAAAAAAAGAATTTTCCAAATCGTCTTCGAGTGATCATACATAAATTAGGTAATAAAAAAAATATACGCGTCGACTTGATAACCTCCTCCTTTTTTGTCGTTGGTTGAAAAAGAGAAAGTAACTCAATTCAGTCGTCAGCAAAAATCAATTAAATCATTTTTCGTCAATCTGAGATTTGATGTCATCGACTGTACCTCATTTACCAGTACTTAAAAAATCGAGGTTACGGGAATGCTCTAACGAGACACTGCGACTCCGCAACGCAAAGGAAACTAAAGGAGCAGGGTGGATTTTTAAGTGTGACACTCCATTCAGCTCCACCCTCCCTGGGAGGAGTTATTTGATGATTTTCCCACCCAGAAAAAAAAGGTGCTCAAAGAATGTATAAAGTTCAGAAAGTTGCTTAAAAAGAGTCTTAATGCGAACGATTTTTTAAACATGATTTAATTTTTGCAATAAATATATTTCTAAGATTGTAGAGTATTGTTCATCTGGTAACCCTACGCGCATCTGGCTTGCAGTGTCGTTGACATGAAACAATTAGTTGCAGGAGTTGACAAATTAAAAATTTTAACTAAGAGCAGCGGCAGCGAGAATACGAAGTGCCGTTTTGTTACTTCATTTGTTTTACGGAAGAGATTAAGAAAGTTTCTGTATACAGATTAAGTACTTTATAGGACAGACGATAGTTTAGTTCTAGAAGTTAAGTTTTATTCTATGTAGATCAGATGTTTATTTGCAAGAATATAGGTTTTCAAGAGACGAACTTACGTTTTATTTTTGGTGGGAAAATCATCAAATGCCTGATACCGCTACGGATGAAGTGGAACGTTAGACTTCTTGTACCTAAAAACCCACCCAGTTCTTCTTTTTCAGATGCCCTTGAGTTCCAAGGACACGATATCTCGATTGAATATCCACGCAAACCTAGGCCTCGCCTAAAAGTTAATATACTTTGCCTAATACTATACATTATTTATATGCTTGCTTGCAAGCTTTTTATTTATAGCTATTTACAATTCATATTGTCATTAGAATTGGTATTAAACTAATGCACACTATCTATTATTGATTAATTTATTCTTTACACTAATTTACAGCTAAGGAGTGGAATTCCCTGCGAGAGTCTGTGTTTCCTGATAGCTATAACCTAGGACTCTTTAAGTCAAGAGTGAATAGGTTACTTCTAAGCAAGCGTGCATCATCTTCGACCACATCATCGCTTAACATCAGGTGAGATTATGGTCAAACGCAAGCCTATCGAGTATAAAAAAAATAAGGAGCTCTTTAAAAATTAAAGATTCCGGTTACCGTTTATTTACTCGTAGATATTATGGGATAATGCTAGAACAAATATCGTTTATGTCTTTTAGAAAAGTCACCCGTGCTTGTCTAGCCTCGGTAAATACCCGTAATCTGTGTGCGTTAGCCTGTAAAGACTTTTATACAACGTGTAATTTAAAGGGTATATACATTTGCTTCTTTGGATGATAACAAATGATATGGCCAGGATTTTCTATTCCTATATCTACATGTGTGGAACTTATTAGAAATTTCAATACATTGATACCAGAGACCGAATTTTTCAAATTAAGAAGAACGAAGAGTATTATCGATTTATTGACAAGTGACGTGGAAAGTGATGACCCTCATAGTGATGTGACACGTTTGTTTTTATTGGTATTCAAGAAACATACGAAATCAACAATTTGGGGTCAATTCTGTGAGTCACTTATTTTGAGCTGAAACTTTGCATAGAGACTCCATACCAGATGTTGTCTTCAGTCCCTTTGGATAGATATGGGGTTTCCGTTACACGTTGTTTGCCTGCCCGATTGTCTTTTGTCACTGTGACCCATTTATTTATTCTCAAGGTACACCAACAGCTTATTTACTTTACATACCGTTAAACATTCAGTACACCAAAATCTTATTTATTTTATATACCGAAAAACATTCATTAATCGTCCGGTGCATTTTTTTCTGGGTCCGAAAAACATCAATTGTCTCCTCCCTCCGTGAGTGGAGCGGAAGGGAGTGTCAGACTTCTACTGACTAAAAACCCACCCTGTTCCTTCAGATGCTCTTGCGTTCCGGTGCCACGATTTCTCGTTAAAACATTCCCGCAACCCCGTACTTACAAAAATGCACACCACTCAAAGAGGGACGAGTAGTCGGTTGCGATCATCATAGCCTTTTACTTGCATAGTTGTGATACATAAAAATATTATAATGGTTGAAAAAAAATCATATAAATTCATATTTATGTACATGTGAAAGAGAGAGATATACTGTCACGCAGACAGAAAGTCATGAACATGTACTAGCTAATTTTTTATATCTACAAAAAAATTGGCCAAGTGCATCAGACTCGCCCATGAAGGGTTCCGTAGTAACTATAACAATATAATATGTATATTTATTTGACGAAAAAAATACTTTAAAAATTTCTTAAAACTAGGTTATTAACATTTTTTAAAACTAAGTACGCCAAATAACTTTGTTTTTCATAGTGTTTGTATGAATTACAAAGTTATATTTGCGGTTTTAGAAAATATGCTGTATCACAAAAACTGCAGACCCGATCTCGTTTAAGCCAATTTTGGTTGAAAATTTACATTAAGATCTACAGACATATTTTTTTTTTAGATTTTTCACTTCATTATTATAGAAGTTAGAGGGGGACACACACACATTTTACCATTTTGGAAGCGTATATCTTTTAAACGATTGACTTTATAAAAAAGTGGTATTAGAAACCCCTATGTCATTTTTAAAGACCTGTCTATAAACACCACACACGCATAGGTTTCATGAAAAAAAATCAGTTTTAGTTCCATGTATGGGGAGCCCCTTTATTTTAAATATTTTTAATTTTTTTTCTTAAAATCGGAAAGCGGTTCACAGAATACATCTACCTACCAAGTTTCACATGTATAGTCTTAACAGTTTCGGAATAAAATGCCTGTGACTTACGGACGGACGGACAGACAGACAGACAGACGGACAGACATCCGTTTTTTGCCATTCGGCTACGGAACGCTAAAAATACTATATAATTATAACAGCATAACATAATTAGCCTCTAACGGTCCCTCTCCCGGGACACAGTAGGACTTTTTTCTAAGAGAAGGAATGTACTGTAATGTACCACGCGGGCCCAATGCGGTTTGCTAGATATTGTCGTATACTTATATGAAATTATGAACATTTCGGTTGTAGGACATGCCGATTTTCTTCACCGTTTTAGAGCAGTGGTGATGATAAATATTACAATTACTAAAAGATATAGATAGGATGTTTCTCCATGTAAAATGGATAATACATAAAAAGCAAATAGTAGTCCATGTTATAGGTATTTGGTCAAATTTGCCACTACAGCCGACGAAAAACTACCGAATGCAAGACCATTACGACGCCGCCGAAAGCCTGGAATGACAACTATCCGTGTGTATAAAATCAATTGAATACGCACGGAAACATTTAAAACCAAAATGACGACGGAGTAAGACCCAGTTATCGAGTAAGTTATATTGAAAAAACACAAAACCATTGAGCAGAAAACGAAAACAAAGTATTCATTCGATGTTTCCTATCAAAATCATTATATTTTTTAATGGCTCTGGTCACGTCCAACTCATAAAAATGAATGTAACTCTGTCTATGTATCGTTACAATATAAAACTTTTTACCAAAAAATTAAACCGACTCCCAAAAAACACTGCAAAGTAAAAAATAACTTTAATTTCGGTAGTCGGTGTCTTTAGTTTTGTATTTTCGTTTTTGGCACCGACTTCCGAAATTAAAGTTATTTTTTACTTTGCAGTGTTTTTTGGGAGTCGGTTTAATTTTTTGGTAAAAAGTTTTTATTTCACTCTTTTTAGTTGGTCTATTTTTAATTTACCTAGTTACAAGAGCCTAATTATCAACTACTTATAACCTTTTACAAAATATTGCTTTTCCCAATGCTGTGCCGTTAATTGTTGAGGAGTTCTCCTGGTACTTCACCATCAGCTCTACATCACCATATGCATTGTGACGAGCATAAAGTGCGTAACATCCATATTCAAGCAATCGAAACGCAATCCACTCAATACTTATTATTGAGTAGTTTCAGCGGCCATCTGTGGTCTTCATCATCAGTTCTACTTCCTCAAATGGTACTTTTTGAGAGCAACTGCACAAGTTACTATAATAAATACCCAAAACGACATAGGTGTGCCTATAATATTTGAAGAGTTCCCTCGATTTCTCCAGGATCCCATCATCAGATCCTGACGTTTATGAAAATGGGACCAATACCGAAGTATACCCTTTCAATCAAAAAAAGAATTTTACAAATCGGTTCAGCCGTCTTCGAGTAATCGATGATCATACATTAAAAAAAAAAAAAATAATATACGCGTCGAATTGATAACCTCCTCTTTTTGTCGTCGGTTGAAAATACGGTGCAAAGGCATTCATTACGGCTAAAACATTGCGTGCGAACGGCCTAGGGAGCTAACAGGGGTAGTAAGTATACACTGAATAAAGAAAATTGTACTGGGTACGCGTATTAATTACAATTCCAGCAGCCTTATCGATATAGGTTAATAACAATATACGGAATACATTTTGATACTTTGTGTCAGGCATATTTTGTTTAAAAGCCTCGACATTGTCGTGGTTATTGTCTGTAGTAAAGAACCTACCTATATATTTATGACGTACAGTCAGGAAAAAAGGAAAGCTAACCGACAACCTAATTATATTTTATAAATATTTTATTTTTGTTTTATAATTATATTTTATAAATATAATTTAATGGGATTGGTTGACATAAGCATTCATTATGATATTGCAATCGTATCCATTGCATGTTTTACGTTTTCCGACGATAAATAGAAGTTAAACTGTCACGGCAACATAGCTATGTAGTTTTTAAGGTGAAAGGATAGCCCAACGTCCTTGAGCATTGAACGTGAAACAAGCGGCCAGTGCTGACCACCCCGAGCGCCCGCGCGCTCCCCCGAATGTCATAGGTATCACCGGACGCAGATACGTTCGAAGGATTTTTGTCGCTACCTATTAGCTTTTATCATCATAAATCGATTGAATATAGTCGGACTCAGAACATTTGCAATGCTTGTTTTGGGAACAAAATATTCTTTATTGAGTAGTTATTGTAGTTAGAGTGAATCGTAATATAAAAAAATATCATTTTTTTTTTGTGAAAATAAATAATAACGCTTTTATCAACCGACGACAAAAAAGGAGGAGGTTATCAATTTGACACGTATATTTTTTTTTAATGTATGTTCACCGATTACTCAAAGACGGCTGAACCGATTGGAAAAATTATTTTTTGTTTGAATGGGTATACTTCGAAATTGGTCCCATTGTCACTTAGTCAGGATCTGATGATGGGATCCTGGAGAAATCGAGGCAACTCTTCAAATATTATAGGCGCACCTATAGTGATTTGAGTATTTTTAGGGTTCCGTAGCCGAATGGCAAAAAACGGAACCCTTATAGTTTTGACTTGTCTGTCCGTCTGTCTGTCTGTCCGTCCGTCCGTATGTCACAGCCATTTTATTCCGAAACTATTAGGACTATACATGTAAAACTTCGTAGGTAGATGTATTCTGTGAACCGCTTTCCGCTTTTAAGAGAAAATTTAAAAAAATATTTACAATAAAGGGGGCTCCCCATACATGGAACTTAAACTGAAAATATTTTCTTTCATGAAACCTATACGTGTGTGGCATCTATAGACAGGTCTTTAAAAATGACATTAAGATTTCTAAAATGACTTTTTCATAAAGTTAATCGTTTAAAAGATATACGCTTCCAAAGTGGTAAAATGCGTGTCCCCCTCCCTCTAACTTCTATAATAATGAAGTGAAAAATCTAAATAAACCATATGTTGTACATCTTAATGTAAACTTTCAACCAAAATTGGTTTGAACGAGATCGAGTCAGCAGTTTTTGAGATACAGTATATTTTTTAAAACCGCAAATATAACTTTGTAATTCAAACAAATACTATGAAGAACAAAGGTATCTGGCGTAGTTGTAAAAATTGTAAATAAGCTAGTTTTAAGAAATTTCTAAGGATTTTTTTTTTTTTTCAAATAAATATATTAAGTATATTATATTTAGGTATTATAGTTACTACGGAACCCTTCATGGGCGAGTCCGACTCGCACTTGGCCAATTTTTTATAGTAACTTGTGCAGTTGCATTCGAAAAGCACAATTTGTGAAGTGGACCTGATGATGAATACAACAGATGGCCACTACTCAATATATAAGTAGGAATAATAAGTATTTCATGTGTTCCGCTTCGATAACTTGAATGTGGTTAGTAATTTTTCACTTTGCAGTGTTTTTTGGGAGTCGGTTTAATTTTTGGTAACGGTTTTTTTAATGTACTAAAATAATTGGCCAAGTGCGAGTCAGACTCGCCCATGAAGGGTTCCGTAGTAACTATAATAGTATAATATATGTATATTTATTTGACGAATAAAAAAAAACCTAAAAATTTCTTAAAACTAGCTTATTTACATTTTTACAACTACGCTAAATAACCTTGTTTTTCATAGTGTTTATATGAATTACAAAGTTATATTTGCGGTTTTAGAAAATATGCTGTATCTCAAAAATTGCTGACCCGATTTCATCAAACTAATTTTGGTTGAAAGTTTACATTAAAGTCTACAGACATATATTTTTTTTAGATTTTTCCTCCATTATTATAGAAGTTAGAGGGTGGACACATTTTACCACTTTGGAAGCTTATATCTTTTAAACCATTGACTTTATGAAAAAGTGGTTTTAAAAACCCTTATATCATTTTTAAAGACCTGTCTATGGATACCGCACACGCATAGGTTTCATGAAAAAAAATATTTTCAGTTCTAGTTCCATGTATGGGGACCCCCCTTTATTTTAAATATTTTTTTTTATTTTTTTCTTAAAATCGGAAAGCAGTTTACAGAATACATCTACTTACTAAGTTTCACTTGTATATTCTTAACAGTTTCGGAATAAAATGGCTGTGACATATGGACGGACGGACGGACAGACAGACAGAGAGACAGACAGACGGACAGACATACCAAAACTATAAGGGTTCCGTTTTTTGCCATTCGGCTACGGGACCCTAATAAAAAACTTTCCGAGTGCGAGTCGGACTCGCCCATGAAGAGTTCCATAGTAGCAAACAGTTTTTCTTTCAACTTTGTTTTTCATAGTGTTAATAAAATAAATAAATATATTTCAAACGAACGATATGCATGCCGAACGAGCTGTGGGCCTGTAAACCTCAAGATTGGTGCCCTGAAACAGGGACACAAGGTCGCGGCAGACCAAGAAGGAGATGGCGGGACGAACTTGATGTCTTCCTTGAGAATTGGAAAGAATTGCCGCAGAACCGGGACCGTTGGAAGGAATGAAGGGAGGCCTTTGCCCAGCAGTGGGACAGTGCAGGCTAAATAATAATAATATTTCAAACAATTGACTTGGAGAAAAAATGGTTTGTGTCATTTGGCTACGAAACAATAAAAACTAAAATATAAAAATAATATCTTTATTAACTTAACATTTAGTTTAGTCCACTCGCAATCAACACTAAAACTAAATATTCACATACGTCCAAGCGCAAACGAAATGTCCGATTTTTAAATAGCTCAACCGTACCACTGTACCAAACGTACTATCTACGCTGTTTACTCTTTGACGCAAAGTTTAAAGAGCGGGGCGCGCTAACATGCGACACAGCCTCCCCGTGCGAACGCTAGGGTGAGACTGGCCCTTGCGTATGAGTGAGCGCGCGCGCCGGGCGCTAATGTAATAATATGGTATTATTGATTTAACGGCACTTAAGTAATAATTTTGTAAAATTTTGAATTTAAATTTAATAAATCAATAAATTCTCTATAATTGTGTGAAAGAAATATTTAAATCGGTTCAGTTATTTCAAAGCAGTAAGCAAATTATTGCAAAAATAAAGAGGATATATTCGATTTTTTTCCAAGAAAAGTATGAACAATAATAAAAAAATTAAATTTAAAATTTAAAGTCAAATATGTTACGCGTATTAGGTATTTTTTTTTTATCTATTTAGTCCATCCGTCTAGTAGTAGTAGTCCTTCAAAAAGAGGTCTATTTTGTAATTTAGCCAATCCTATCGCCTTAACACGATTTTATTAGGTTAAGTTGTAAAATCTGAATTACACGCACTTCTTATTGTTGTATCATCATCATGCAACTTGGCAATTATATGTAGATTAGATGACAATACAATATTATGGTACCATTGAGCTGGTCTGATGATGGAATTAGAAGGTGGCTAATGGAACCTTGGACTGCTTACTAGTAAACATATCGAGTTTGGGCTTGACCGTCTTAAAAGCGTGTTTAACTTTTTTTTAAGTATTAATTTATTATATAGTGAGTAGTTGTCGATCATGTATAAAAAGTAAAAAATCGTTATTATTTAAAATTGACAGCATTTGTAACTTTGTAATGACTTACTTTGTTCTGTTAAGACAAATGTGCATGTACTGCAGACGCACTTGGTCGCTTTTCTGAGTAGTTTCTTTTTCTGTTTGGTTATGTATTTATTTAGATAAGAGATCTAATAGGAAAAGGGAACAGCTATTAATTGCAAATATGCAAAGGAGTTCATTTGTAGCTAATGAATAGGTTTGATCACCTCGGACTCGGACCAGAATGCGGCGTTCTTAGCCTATCAAAACTATTAATTGGCTCTGCACGGACTTAAACAGAACAATTTAATTTAAACGGAATAAAACATCCAATGAAACAATAAATGTAAAAGGTTTTTTATTTAGTAGTACAGTAGTATGTTTGTTTGTTTTGAAGTCGGTTAATTTTTATGTTAAAAAGTTTTTTGTTGATAAGTCCTTATTTTTTTTCTGTTATGGTGTACAATAAACAGTAAAGACATACTCTTTATAAATAAACAAATCTATACTTGATAGTATATGTCTATCTTTTAAGGTTAGCTCACTATAACCTTTTTTATGCTAACCAAATTTGTTCTAAAATAATGCATTATTTACGAAGGTGTTTTTATAAACATGGTATTAATCCTTATCCAAATAAATACGTTATTCATCACAAGTATTTAATTTAAAACAAAATTGCCCTTTACATCATTCGATTTAATCGCAAAAATTAATTTTAAATCACAGTTTTAAAATAACATCACCGGCCGGAAGAAAACAAAACTAAAAATATAGTGAACGCAGAAGTACTTTAAAATAACATTAGTTTAGTATTTTTGAGAATAACCTACAATCACAGAACAGATAAAAGAAGTTAGAAAGGAAATAGTTCCTGATTTGTATGAGAACGCGTGTCGCCGCTTGTCTCTCCACTCCTTAGCTCCACTACAAGCAAGAGGCCCGTTACGTATGCGAATTACGCACACAAAAAAATTACACACACTTAAATCGAGAGCTTGCTACTGATTGTAACTCACTGCTGATAAACACGCCGTGCATCACGGCCAATCAGGGCCAAGGACAAAACGTCAATGGTTGAAGTGTGGCGCATGCAGTACACTGTGAGCGGACTTGGTTATTGCGTTGATTAAGCGAGTACACAACGGGCAATGTATACATTTTGTAACTTGTTGCAATAATGTTGTTAATGTTCGGAATTTCATAGTGATTAGAATATTTATATGTTTTTTTACAAATAAAATTGTAATTAAATGTTATTTTCGACTTACCGATGGAAAGATATACTTCCTCGCTCTATACTTGTGATCTGTTTTTTTGTTTTACAGGTTATAATTGCACAACACGGCATTTTAAATCAGAGCTCTGTGTTCCGAAGTAATCCGAAGCGCACTAAACGCGGTGAATGAATTAAGCGGTCGCGGTATGATTGTCGTATCATAAATGGGGCGCGCTTGACCCGCCCACATTACCATTCCAACCTTATTCATCTATTCCGTGCCTACAATCTACATGCTATAAGATTATAAGACCCAGTACTTACTCACCTATATGAACGAAGTCGCGGGTTAAAGTTAGCGTTAGCCCAAATTAACTACACGCGAAGCTAGTATCTATATATTTATCCATCCTTTAAAATAATTTCTTTTTTTCTCCTAGCACGTGTACATTAAGGTAGTCACAAAACTATTCCGTTGACCGTACAAACAATCGATCGATTTGCCGTACCACAGTCTCAGTAGACCCAACTCTATTCCTGGTGGATTGTCTGCCTTGCATTTTCCAAGTAATAAGGTTAGCTAACTCTAAACTTAACTTTGCGTTAGCATTAATGTTTGAATCAGTTTATACGGATCCCGCGTAAATCCCGAACACGTGGGAATTCCAAGATAAAATGTAGATTATATGTTATTTCAGGATGTCAGCTACTTACTTATTAAATTTCATTCAGATCCGTTCAGTAGTTTTTGCGTGAAAGAGTAACAAACATCCATCCATTCTCATAAACTTTCGCATCTATAATGGTAGTCAGATGTAGTAAGATTGTTTATAGAGTTATATAAGACAGTTTTAATGGTGGCGTGGGACTGACAACTTGACAAGTATAGATTGATAAGTCACGTTTTTGGACGGCCGATATTTATTTTTCTTTATGTGTTTTTTCGCAATGTATAATAACATCAGCGATTGAAGCTTAATAATTTTTTTGCGGACTGTAGGTACTTTGGATTTGCATAAATTCCACGAGCATGAATAAATTCGTCTATAGTGGAGTGATGCTTTCTTTAAATGATAACTGATCTTTATTTTGCAAATTGGTTATTAAATAAAACTTTTACACGTCATTTTTTTTGTAAATATTAACTAGATGAGGCCGGTGTTTCCTAACTGACTACCCTGAGAAGAAATACCGAAACAAACTCAGGGGTCCGTCTCTTTTAAAGTCCATACAATCTTACTGGTTTAATTATATGGGAACCTTTTAGGTTTTAGTCTGAGGCGATCTTTTAATTTCGATTCTTTTAAGATGCTCACAGATTTGAGTGGGCCTGTCCATACAGTGCAAGCATTTGTCAAATGACGTATAGCTCAAGGAGAACAAGGAGCTTAACGATTTGACGAACAATACCAAGGTAAGGACGTTAGGGTAGGCCGCAAAAGCACTCAAACTGCCAGACAAGTAGTAGTACTACGTAGTTCACATATTCACAATCATTTATGAAGATTATGTAGATTAGTCTAAAAAAATGGCCTTTTGAGGAAAGAACCACACAGATTTGAGTAGACCCGTCCCGTCAGTGCAAGCCTTTTTTTCTTTTAAGATCAATAATGTGAATATAACTCTGTGAAGAGCTTGTGGCTTAATTATAACAGCGTCGTGGGGCTACCTTCGAGGTTAAGCAATGCTTGCCAAGGTCAGTGCTTGGATTTGTGACCATATTAACACACGGAGATATCTCCGTACCACGGAAAGCACGTGATGCCAGCTGTGATTGGTATATTTGACAGTCGTTACGAGTAGACAGAAGCCAGAAAATCTGAAACCAGTCTTAACACGGGCTAACGTGTTACCCAGCCACAGGGTTGTAGAGGTCAGATAGGCAGACGCTGCACTCGGTTAGACTAGAAGCTGACTCCAATATTTGACAAATGATACACGATATTTGACAAATGCTTGCACTGTTTGGACGGACCTGCTCAAATCTGTGTGATTCTGTCCTTTAAAGGGCGCCACAGGCATAAACCTACATGACTCTCATATGATTTGATTACTACACATTGTATGGACTTTAAAAGAGACGTTGACCTCTGAGTTTGTTTCAGTGTTTCTTCTCAGAGTAGTCAGTTAGGAAACACTGGCCTCATCTAGATTACATTTACGAAAAAAATAATGACGTGTAAAAGTGTTACTTATAACCCATTTGCAAAATAAACATCATTATTTAATTATTATTTCATTATTTCATTATTATTCCAATATTGTTGAGAATAGGCTACGCAGATGATGAACGTGAATGAAAACATTTCTGAAACATTCATTCATTCAATGCATTCAAAACTCAACTTAGGCAGCGCATAATTGCGGATCGATGACTTCTAGAGAAATGAATGTATTGGATGGGTTATTAACGTAACGTGTCATACTGATGATGAACCTTTTATTTTTAATATTGTTCTCAAGCAAGTGACTAATGTCTTTTATTGAGAATGAAGTTCCTTTTAAACCGAAACACCTAAGCGCCGGCGCTCACTGCCGGCACGGTACGGCGTGTCATGGCAAAGGATTTTATGACCAGTCAAGTTATTTTGAATCTTATTTCAATGAGTTTAGAATTCATGTTACTTTATTTCGATACCACTAAGCCGCGACGCGCCGCGGCTTGCTGCGGCATGACGTGTCATGCCGTTTCATTCCACGGGATGCCGCGGCGCGCCATTGAGTCCCGCGAGACGTAATGGGTCACTTTGTGTCGAGGAATTATGATTTCCAAGTTAGTTGAAATATGGTTGAGACTTGCGCAGCGGTCATTTTGGTTAATATGGTCCGGTCGGTGCGGTGCGGGGCAAGGGAGGGAGAAGATGCACTTGCGCGCGCGTTTTTTTTGTCTCTCAAACTGCCAAAATACTGTCAAAATGCCGCGGGATGCCACGGCATGCCGCGAGATGCCACGGCATGCCGCGCGATGCCATGGAATGCCGCGGGATGCCGTAGCGCAACCTGCCGTGCCATGCCGGCAGTGAGCGCCGGCCCTTAATGTTCAAATATGTATCTCGAATAATATACATCACATCTTTCATATGAAATAGAATACCCTTTGACTCTCCACGCGAGCGAAAACGTGTGAATGCTGCTATATACGAGTAGGTACGTTCTATAAACGTATTGCGTGACTAGATGTGACAAAAATATTACATGCCTTTGTCGTGCTTTCACGAACAGTAATGATGTCTCGATATGACGGGAATGCGCACAAGAATTTGATAAATGGTACATCAATTGAAACTTCGTTTTTAGGGTTCTAAAGATGAAAAAGGGAAAGAAAGACGAGGTATTCTATGAAGTCTATACATAGAACTGAAACTAAAAAAAAATTACCAACCTATACGTGTGGAGTGTCTATAGATAGGTCTTTAAGAATGACAATGAGGTTTCTACTTCTCGTAGTCAATTTTTTGCTAGATAGACACTTCCAGCGTGGTAAAATTTGTCCCTCCCCCTCTAATAATAAGAGTAAAAAATATATGTTCTAGATCTTAATGCAAACTTTCAACGAAAATTATTTTGAACGGGATACAGTTCGCAGTTTTGAGATATAGCACATTTTCATAAACCGCAAATATAACTTTGTAATTCCTACAAACACTACGAAAAACAAAGTTATTATTGGCAAATCTTTGCTTGCTACTACGAAACCCTTTACAAGCGAGTCCAACTAGCACTTGGCCAGTTTTTTTGTAATCTCATGCTAACCTTTGCGGCTCAAGATAAAAATTACGTAACAGCCATCAAAAGTTCATATTTTCGTAAGTTTATGGAGCTACACTCCAATTTATAAGTAAGAGGTGTTATGTAAAGGTTTAGTCGGTTCGTTGCGTGTGTTTTTTTAATGACATCGTCGTATGTTTTTTTGTTTGTGTTACTGTCAGTCAAGTTCTATTCACAATTTATTTATTCCACTGAAGAAGTTTCAATATTCTATAACATGACGAAACCGTAACGTAGTTGCCTAGTCCTCAATTCAATTCAATTCAAATCTTTATTGAAAGCTTATGTGTTTTACAAGATATTAAAATTAGTTTTATTTTTTGTTTGTCACTGCAATTTAATCATTTACATATAAATAACATTGAATTGTCCGTCTGTGATTCCAAAATAACGGTGTTTTCTAAAATGTTTATTTACGCAATACTAAAACAAAAACACCATTTTTAGGGTTCCGTAGCCGAATGACAAAAAAACGGAACCCTTATAGTTTCATCATGTCTGTCTGTCCGTCTGTCCGTATGTCACAGCCATTTTATTTCTAACTATTAAGACTATACTGCATGTGAAACTTGGTGGGTATATATATTCTGTGAACCGCTTTCCGATTAAAAAATAAAAATAAAGGGGTGCTCCCCATACATGGAACTGAAACTGTTTTTTTTTCATGAAACTTAAGCGTGTGTGGTATCTATAGCCAGGTCTTTAAAAATTACATTGAGGTTTTTAAAACCACTTTTTCATAAAGTTAATCGTTTAAAAGATATGTACGCTTCCAAAGTGGTAAAATGTGCCCCTTCCCCCTCTAACTTCTATAATAATGGAGTGAAAAATCTAAAAAATATATGTTGTAGATCTTAATGTAAACTTTCAACCAAAAAATTAGTTTAAACGAGATCGAGTCAACAGTTTTTGAGATACAACATATTTTCTAAAACCGCAAATATAACTTTGTAATTCATACAAACACTATGAAAAAAAAAGTTATTTGGCGTAGTTACTACGGAACCCTTCATGGGCGAGTCTGACTCGCACTTGACCAATTTTTTAATTTTGTCTGCTTTCTATCTCTGTAACGGCTCATCCGATTTTAAAGAGTCTTTCACGAAAAGACAAAGAGGGAGGTTATGGCGCTCGGTAATTATAGGCGTGATGTTCTATTACGTATCATCATTGCTTTGTCCCAACCATGTCAGGTTAGGCTACATTACATGGAGTGACTGTCTATTTGACTTTAACCCAGTTCCTGAGTAACACGAAACCCCTTGGCAAGACTGGTGACAGATTTTTTGGTTTCTGTCAATCTGTAATGACCAGTGATCGGAATAGGTAGTGCTATTTAGGTTCATTGACCGTAAACATTGATGTTAATATGGATATTCCACGAGATTCCGACTGATACTACAGGATTTTATTTAATTTGATTATTTTTGTCAATATGTATAAAATGTGAATATGTTTATGTAAGCCAAGAATCGCATGAGCGACGTTGTAAATTTTATAACTGTAAATGTGTTAATACAGACGCCAGCACATGAAGCTACCTGAAACTGTCAAATTTTCCCAATCAAGCTTGAACCTAATTTCTTTAACTATAAAGTTGAAAATCTATTAAAAAAATTTGACAGATTGCTGTAGCTTGATGTGCTGGCGTCTGTACAACTTCAGAATAAAAATGTTTAAATGATTGTTGATTCTTGAATAAGAAATTGTTACGTAAAAAATATATGTGGTTTAATGAATCATGTTTATCTATTTATTATACTATCCTTAATCCCGTCCTTCTTATATTTACCCGTCAGAAAGGACGTGTAATCTTTTATTAGTCCCGCAGGCGAGAATAGGTTTTTTATGATTTTACTACTTAAAAACCAAATCGCGGGACTCGGGGAATATCCATATTATTCTAACCTATGGCAAGTACATAAAACAGCTCTACCTATTCCGATCTCTGGTAATGACTCAATAATGCGTGACAAATGACTGCTGGGACCAACGTATTAACGTGTTTTCCGAGTCACGGAGTAATCTCTATTTGGTAAGAGTGACCCATCCGTAGACCTCTGCAAGCATCATGCGCGTGCACAGGATTATGACATATGGGTATGCGGCAGAGTAATCGGTCACAAAAACTTTTTCTTTTATAGATTTTTAGCATAGCCACAGCCACGCATCGCCACCATGCTACGATGCGTGGCTGTGGCTATGCTAAAAATCTATAAAAGGCAAAGTTTTTGTGACCGATTACTCCGCCTCATACCCTGTCATAATCCTGTGCACGCCCCTGGCAAGCATCCGTGCTGCTGTTATTATTTAGCAATGCTCAATTATGAGCTCAAGAAATTATGTAGGTATGTATCAAGGTCATTTAAACTTCTACTACTAGCAAAATGTCAACAAAGGAAGTGATTAAAAAACGGGTGATCTTGATAAGATGTTAATTTATTGTTTCTTAATTAAATTAACTATAATCAATCTCTTTTTATTAAGTGAAACACTGGTCGATACCTTTGGATGCCATCCATTTGTCAATCAGCGGAGACATTAAGACCCTAATGATATGTAGTTAAAATGAAAGAACTAGTGGTCTCTCACCGGTCGAATTTCGACCATTATTCAAACTATTTGGAATGTATTATTATACCTATGTTTAAAAATATTAGTTTACTGCACTCCTCCTCCAAATAAACTTTAAATATGCCTTTGTACGTGTGTATTTTTTTGTAAAAATGGGTACAAAGTTCTGCTTCAACTATAAATAAATACATTACCAAGTGAACAAATCAATTTCTGATATAACTACCACGAAACAATGTATTCCTGTTTTTCGAGTTCCCATGTGTTGAGCACCATAGATTGCTTAAACGTTAATATTTTTGCGGTTATATGAACTGGAGTACTAAAAATCCATGCACATTCAATCATTTTTAAACAGGGATGTTTTTAAAATGCACTTATGTAAATATCCTTGGCTAGGAAAAGTGTTTAAAATTAGCATGGTATAGTAGTATTCAAATAACTTGGCAAGAGTCGATCAATGCGCAGAAGTCGATTTTTAGGTGTCAGTGGTTGTCAGCGGGACGCGGGGTATGACGTAGCGCCGCTCCGAGTGCGCGATTGGTGCGTCAGTAGTTCTCGTTCAATTTGCTCCTGAATACACTTGCGTACACGAAAGTTGTACCCTTTGTTTTTGTTACGAGTTGTTGTTTTATTTTTAGTTTTTGTTACGTTGTTTACAATACCAGGACCAACTACCGTTTTACGCAGACTATAAAAACGCCAGAAAGAACAGTTAGACACTATAGTTAAGGAAGGTTGAAATTCCGAATTCGTCACTGTCTTTAGGACACCGGGAAAAAAGAAGAATAAAAGGGGTAGCAGTTTTATTAACTAATTGTGTCGACGAGAACATATTATTTTTAATGTTTTTGAAATACATTTTTTTCACTTTTAATTGTATTTATGTATTATATCTATTTTATTTATAATCCCAAATTAACGAATGTTTTCCTCTTCTTTCTTTAACATTCTTCTGAACAGACATGATTAAAAATAAATGATGGCAATAACCATAGAATAATGGCAAGCAATAAAAGTGACTACTTTTTCCTTCCACTAAGTGCACGATGTGCGAACTTACTCCCACTACGCCAAAACCTTGCCAATTTACGTGACGAGGACTATATACGATATCCAGATGGTCATTTACGTAATAGATACTTAGCCATTTAAAATATATATTGATGTATAGATATATTTTCACGTACAATGGTTTCACGCAAGGGCTAAGTGTGGAAACCAAAAATCAGAACTACGACTAGGGATATAATATGTATACTTATTTCGTTTTAATTTTATAATCTCTTAGTAGTGGCCTAATTGTTGACGGTCTGACTTCCGAGCTGGAGATCGTGAGTTCGAAGGAAAACATCGTGCGAAAACTGGCATGTCTTAAGAACAAAACGTCCCAGCAGTGTATGCAGTGTGTTCGTTATAGGTCTTCAGCCTATAATGTTTTATATTTATATAAAAATCGTAAAGCGGTTCATAGAATACATCTACCTACGAAGTTTCAACTATAGTTTTCTACTACGGAACCTGTCAAGGGCAAGTCGGTCTAGTACTTGGCCAATTTTTTACGTTAGAAGTGACGTGGCGTATCAGCAATATCTTAACCTATATTTAATTTAAAAAAAAAGTATTGTTGATAGGCTTGCGTACTCGCATTTGACCACTATTTCACCTGATGTTAAGCACCTGATGTTGATTTGATATTTTACTACAGTTACAAAACTGGTCTACAACGTGTAACGGAAACCCCATATCTGTCCAAAAGGACTGAAGACAACATCTAGTATAGAGTCTCTATGCAAAGTTTCAGCTCAAAATAAGTGACTTACAGAATTGAAACCATATTGTTGATTTCGTATGTTTCTTGAATACCAATAATAACAAACGTGTCACATCACTATGAAGGTCATCACTTTCCACGTCACTTGCCAATAAAACGATAAATCTCTTCGTTCTTCTTAATTTGAAAATTCGGTCTCTGGTATGAATGTATTGAAATTTCTAATAAGTTCCATACATGTACACATAGGATTAGAAAACCCTTGCCATATCGTTTATTATCATCCAAAGAAGTCGTGCACTTGCTATGTATATACCCTTTAAATTACACGTTGTAGATTGTGTTTCATTAAGTATTTATAATACATAAGGAATGTCCTCGTATCATTGTTACAGGGTTGAACTGCCTATCATTTTCCTATGTTCGGGTCGAGTTTAGGTAATTATAACCCAATGCAACTGAATATCAGTGTCTACTGGTTTTGGTACTAACATGGGTAAGGTTATGACGGATAGATGGCCTCCCCTTCATAACCATTATAGTCTGTAATTTCGACTTATGATTATCCGTAACGATGAGGATGTTCGATTAGCAGCTAGGACTACTCACTTAGCCGACTTAGTGTGTTTTCTGAGGTATCTTGGTACAGCTAAGAAGTGGGATTCCTTGCCGGAGTCTGTGTTTCCTGATAGCTATAACCTGGGAGTCTTTAAGTCAAGAGGGAATAGGTTACTTCTAGGCAAGCGTGCGTCATCTTCGATCACATCATCGCTTAATATCAACTGAGATGGTGGTCAAACGCAAGCTTATCAACAATGAAAAAGGAAAAGATGGTCAGTCAGCCACCCACCTACGGACTAACCTATGCCATCGTTGCTTCACCTTGAAGTTCGTCTCATGTGGCTATTTTAATTCATTTAGCATTGACACAGAACGTTCGTGCTTGGTAGTTGAAACACAATGGAAGAAAATTACAGTTCGACTATATCACTGACTGGTTTGACTACAATTCCGTTGTTTACAATTCATTATAAGGGACTTAATGATGTGAAAAACAGCTCGAAAAATGCATATTTAATACAGGTTTGAACTACAATATATGTAATTATGTGTTAACAGTCGTAGAAAACGCAAAGGCTGAGGTAGCCACCGACAGGCGCAACGCGACAATGTGATAGGCCGTTTTTAAACCGCCTATTTATAATACATTTTTAATGTTTTTGTTTACGTAATGATTAGTCAACAGTATATTTAAAAATGATTTTCTCATTATAAACTTAATACGAAAATTGTGGTCGATTTTTCGTTTAATAACATCTATCTAAGGAATAAAAATGGTGGTACATCTATTTATCATTAGGAATGCAAATTACATTAAAATACATTTTCTATTGAAACATCCATTATGATAAACGTTTATAGTATTCTTCTTTTCGAGTCGATAATATTTAGGTATACTATTATTATATTTTTTTTAATACTGATGGGCCCACTCTTGACCTCGATCTCACCTGATGGTAAGCGATAGATGAGGTCTAAGATGAGACGAGCGAGCCCAGAAGATGCCTATTTACTCGTGCTTTAAAGGCTGAAAGGTCATAAGTGGCAGAGAACACAGAAGCCGGCAGAGAATTCCACAGCTTGGCTGAGCGCACAATAAATGTGGAGGAGAAGCGCTTGGTACGACAAGACGGTATATCAACCAAGTGTGGGTGGTACCCAGCCGTGCGTCTGGTAGACCGGTAGTGAAAGGGAGATGGAGGAATCAGGTCATAGAGCTCCTGCGCATACTCCCCGAAGTACAATCTGTAGAAAACCAACAGGCAAGCAACGGTTCGCCGATGAGCCAGGCTATGAAGCTTGTCCACCAGCACCTCGTTGCCTATAAGCCTTTTAACACTGCGCTCGATCTTATAGGCGACGAGGAATTAGAACAGAGTATCAAAACGCGTTGTCATATTGTCGGTTTACGCTTGTCTCGGGGAGCATTTATTTAGGTACATACGGTAAATGAGTTAAGTGGACGGGCTTATTAAACAGCTACTCGCAGGTGGGTAAATGTCATTACTATTGATGTGTACATACTAAGTAAAACTCTCATTTGAATATAAACGATGTTTGTTTTAGTTGTTTACTGCATGTCGCCAATTACAAAATATATACTTAACTGCGAAACAGGGTAATATGTGGGAACAGCTGTTTTTTTTTAATATGATAGGTCATTAATGGCGGTACGAGGTGGACTGAACTATTTGCCAGTGGTTCACTGTGGCCTTGGGCAACACAATGTGGAAGTCATAGGGAGAGGTTTTTGCCCAGTAAAAGGGTGCCCGCTACTGGGCAAAAACCTCTCCGTATGCGGACTAACAGTAACATTGAAAATATACAAATATCAATATACTCTTTTAACACACCAGGCATAAAACCCGGATCTCAATGCCGATAAGAAGCCAGCCCTTTGAACTTATGGGTTACCTTGACATTTTCACCGTCGCGTCGTGAAATTACAATATTGAATAGTTGCAATAGGTTTTATAGGTAGGTACTCGTAGCATTCTGTTTGTACGGAACAAACTCTATTTCTTTTCGTTTTTCGAGGCTTCGAGAACCTTTTATGCACTTGACACGTTCAAGCAAGCAAGGTAAAAGCTACACCTCTATTATCAGACCGCGAGTTCACCTGCGTGTAGTGTTTTAATATCCGGGTCATAGTTTATTCGTGTGTCAAGATTGATCGAAACTCGCTCAGCGAAGTAGGGACGAAAGCTTCAGACAAACAGACTTTCGTAATTGAAATATTAAAGTAACGATTGTTTATGATTATACTAAAGAGAGCAGCATCGCTGATGCAAAGAGTAAGGGAAAGCCCCAACAGCTTCCTGAGGGTAATTAATCCTGTTTATTGTTTAATGCATGCCGTGGCAGCCTATAATTAAGGCTACACTATTTCTTGTAGTAACATCATTGTAACTTTAACATGTTTATTGGTGTATGCTTTGTTGGTTGACCTTAAATAGGCAAATAAAACATCTATATTTCAATTTGGAGGCATTGAATGAAAATACATGTAGGTACCTAATGTAGGCTGAATCTCGTTATTCCTTTTGTTTTATTAGGTGCTTGTGTATTAACATAGAGCTTAAGTTTTTTTTCAATGTAGACTCGATAAAGTACGCAATGAGTACATCAGAGGTTCCTTCAAAGTCGCTCCCATTGCAGAAAAGATGGTTGAGAGTCAGCTGAGATGGTTTGGCCTTGTCATGAGGCGAGAAGAAGGACATCCAGTGAAAAAGGCACTGGCTATCCCAGAGACCAGAAAGGGCAGAGGAAGACCGCTAGCCACGTGGTGGACAACCGCTACCAAGGACATGGAGCAAGCTCAGCTGAAAGCACAGACAACCCAGGATAGAGTGTCCTGGCGCCTTAAAACGAGGAGAGCCGACCCCAAGTAAAGGGAGCAGGCGTTGTAGAAGAAGAAGAGAAGAGTAGGCACTACTATTATTCAATGGGCTGAAAAGTCAGAAATAAATGTTTTGATGAAGACTAACGGAAATCATGTTCCCAAGACACAGGTATGACCTTGTTTGTGAACCGCCGATCAACAGATGAAATGTTCACATAGTTATAGATTAAATAATTATGTGTAGTATTAGATTTAAGTACAACATTGTAACAATGGAAAATTATTCTTATTCTTGATTTCCAGCAAGGAGCCGTTACATTTTGCCAATAGTACCACAATGTAGTTTTGATTAAAACAACTGAATGAACAACTTATTGAGGTTGGTTATGCTAATAAGTTACACAACCCATATGAAGATAGTCGTAAAGAAACATTAATAATCAAACCGCTGCAAACGTTGCTTAACAACGGTGATCTACCAACACTATTTTCTGACCGCCTGGAGAAAAATAATCCAATATACTTGAGATATTAGTCAGCAAACGACCCAAAAAGCAACTTTACGTTCCCAAAGTTGTTCCTATCGATAATCGATAACATTAAATTTAGTTAAGACATTTTATTTGAGTTAAAAATACGTTAAGTGATTTATTTAACGTAGTCAGCTATTAATCTCGAAGGTAACGCCTCGCTGCTGGATCAAAGATACCGGTCTGAATCAAAGCACCGTAGCCCTTTTTTACGATGAGCTTCCAAATTTCTAATTAATTCATCGGGTCAGGTTCGTATTATATAAACATTATTGCCTGAGTTTCGACATTGTTGCGATTGGAACATATCAGATATTTTTGTAGCGTTAATGACTTTTTTATCGCTAAAATAAAATATTTAGGTATGTTGGTGATTAAGAGGTTCTTTGTTTTAGGATTGTAAGGTTTTTAAGTGAATAATGTTATATACAGGAAGTTGCAGAAGTTCGTGAAAAATCAAAGGAAGAGTTGCAAAAAACATTAGTTGCGAAAAACGACTGAAAATTCTCAAACAACCTGTACAAGGAACCTATATGCTGATGATGTGGGTTCGTTTTTTTAAACAAATTTTGTACATTTTGTAAAAAAGAATCTTTTTTTAATTTCAATTATTATCTTCATTCGTAAATAAAACTAGCCAATTTGAAACACACTGTAGGTGAGATACCTATTTAATTTAATTATTCATAAGTGATTAATGTTCAAATTTTTTAATGTCTAGTATTAAATTAAATTAATTATAATGGACTAGATTTACAAATTGATACAAAAGTAAGCATTTAAAACTTGATTAAGATAATAATTTCAATTGTAGGGTTTTCATAGTTTCCAATGGCAAGATATTTTTTATGTTATTTTTTGTATCATAGGAATTACAAACAGTAGTATAATACAGATTATAAACAGTACAGGATCGAATCATAGTAACAAATATACTACTCACTACGTTATTCACAGATTATAATAAGGATTAGCTAGCTGTTGATAAATGAAATTACATTTTTAACTTAGAGCTTACAACTACATAAATTTAATTATAAACTACTATCTTTTAAAGCAGATGTAATATCTTTTTTAAATACATTTTTACCAAGAAACAAAATATCTATAGAACAAGTTTTTATTATAAGTATCAACTAGGCGGTGTAATGGGGAGTGTGCGCCAGAGTTGGTACGACGGAGGTTGGTTGCGAATAAATGTCTCGTGCGTGTTTCTCGACCGTGTACAGTGCGAGGGACCAGAAAGCACATATTGTTCACAAATTCGACGCAGTCAAACTAGTTGCGACATATACTAATAAATTAATAGTTTAAAAAACCAAAAACACGCTTTTAAGACTAATGTAATGAGCAGAAATTTGAAATGTTTACTAGTAGGCAGTCCAAGTTTCCATCAGCCACCTTCCGATTCCATCGTCAGACTAGCTCAATGGTACCATAATATTGTATTGTCGTCTAATCTACACATAATTGCCAAGTTCCATGATGATACAACAATTAGAAGTACGTTTAATTCAGATTCTTAGATTTTATTGCATATTTAGTTCGTTACAGATCGACCTAATAATAAATCTATTGATTACACGGTAATTCTAAAAGGTTAAGAAAACCGATAACGGATTTTCTTTAGGTTTATTATAACCTTGAAACCTGATCGTGTTCAAAGTCCATTACGTGGCCTTTCTCACAAGTGCAAACACGACTATGATACGATATTCCATCATGGAATGCCAGTGCCTATCTTTGGGCTTCATCATCAGACCTTGAAACCTAATCGTGGTCAAAGTTCATTACAAGACTTTTCTAAGAAATCCAAAACAGCTATTATACGATTTTCCACTATGAAGTTCCAGTTCATATCTTCCGGCTCCATCATCAGATCAGTTTGACAATACCATATTATTGTATTGTCATCAGAACTACAAACAGCTGCCAATTTTCATTACGCTACGACCCTTGGAAGATGGTTAAATTAGTTACCTTAGATTTCATTACATAGTTAGTTACATACAGGTCGACCTAATAAAAGCGTGTTAAAAAGAGTCATAATTTCTAACAGAGTACGTCTAGATTTTAGTGTGAAAAGGTTATACTTTTGCATTAAAGAATCACTTGATACTTTTTACTAAAAGCATCTATAGTTCATGGTGCGAAGATATTTACGTTGAACTAACTCTATAATATTACTATATTTATTGTAGAATGGGTTCTAAATTATGTGAGCGAACCCGCGGAAAAAGTTAGTTGAAGCTTTTTAGTGTTCTATTTATTCCAGTACTATTGGATATCTAGGTGGAATGTTGAAGGGATTCCTGCGAGCTCTAGAGAGTTATTACATATTGTAGCTGTACCGTCAGACTGAATTCCGCCACCGGATTCATAGCTGCAGTGAACTTACGACTTTATTTGACGTCTCATTCAGAAAATGTTCGCAACGCATGAGAGTTTATACGCCACCATGTTTATTATGTGGACATTTTTGTGCGGAAACCATACGTTTTACATTTAAGTTAGGTACGTTACGGAGGCTTATTCCCTAGCGGGTACTTTGGGCATATAGAGGTCACTGGTGAGTAGTCGCTTGAGTTTAAATCCTCACGTTTATTGGTAGAGAAACTGCTATTTTAAGCTGTCACCGGTCACGTCGTTTGGGCATGGATTCCTTGAGGAACTGGTCATCGGAACTGATCGTTTCAGAATGTGGAATTAAATGTTATTGGGATCAAAGTCTTTTGTGGGTTTTGTAACCACATTTGTGTAATTTTTTTGACATTAGTAATATTCGTTATGACATTCGTCACTAATGTCATTCTTTACTAACAACTGTTGTACGATTGGGAGGTTTTTAATTTTTATACATATTTTACTTCTCAGTCGTAAATTCATGACATCGTGTATTATACAACGTGTAATTTAATGGGTATATACATACCAAGTGCACGGCTTCTTTGGATGATAACAAACGATATGGCAAGGGTTTTGTAATCCTAAGTCTACGTGTGTGGAACTTATTATAAATTTCAATACATTGATACCAGAGACCCAATTTTTCAAATTAAGAAGAACGAAGAGAATTATAAAGATATTAGTGTTATTGGCAAGTGTCGTGGAAAGTTATTGACCATCGTAATGCTGTAACACGTTTGTTATTATTGGTAGGTATTCAAGAAATATATGAAACCGATAATTTGGTATCAATTCTTTGAGTCACTTATTTTGAGCTGAAACTATGCATAGAGACTTCATACTAGATGTTGTCTTCAGCCCTTTTGGATAGATATGGGGTTTCCGTTACACGTTGTAGATCCTTTTTATGTTAGGCATGTGTTTTTGTGTTTTATTTTCTTCTTGATTCGTGTCAGTAAAAAAACTTTTTTGCAAAAAAATAAAACCGACTTCCATATCAAAACACTACAAAGCCAAAAATAATTTTAATTTCGGTAGTCGGTGTTATTGGTTTTGTATTTTCTTTTTTTTCACACCGCCTTCCGAAATTAAAATTATTTTTGGCTTTGTAGTGTTTTGATATGGAAGTCGGTTTTATTTTTTTGCAAAAAGGTTTTTATTTTCGCGCTTTTTAGTGGGTCAATTTGTAATTAATCTAGTTATAAAAGACAAAATGTCAACTACAAAAAACTAAAAACGCGCGAACAAAAAACACAATATAGAGTAACCGAAAAGATCATCAATGTAAATATTTTTTTAGACTTTTGTTGATTTTTCAGAAACGGCTTGTTCGATGTCGATAAAATTTTCATGGGACCATTTGGGAAGTATACCCTTTCCAACAAAAAAAGAATTTTTCAAATCGGTTGGCGAGCGACGGAGCTATGCCCGAACAAACATAAAAAAAAAAAAAAAAAAAAAAAACAAACAAACATCCGAATTGAGAACCTCCTCCTTTTTCAGAAGTCGGTTAAAAAACGCATTGCGCCGGTTGGTTGATCAAAATCAAAAAATATAATAATATTTAAACGTAGTTCTGCCATTTATTAGTGTCAGTAAACAATTAAAATATCCACATAAAATACGTAACCATTTATGTGTTTCATATATTTTATAAGTGTCATATATTATGTGAGTAGGTACTACCTACATTATTGTTATCTCTATTGACTCTTGGTTATCTGGACGAAGAGATTGTAGTATGCCGTAAATCCATCAGTTGTGTGTTTTTTGGTTCAAGGTTACCTTATGTAATTATCTATGTAAATATATAAATCTTGGTGTAAAATAAAGTATAGAAAAAGAAATCATATAAAAAATATTGGCCAAGTGCGAGTCAGATTCGCCCATGAAGGGTTCCGTAGTAACTACGCCAAATAACTTTGTTTTTCATAGTATTTGTATGAATTACAAAGTTATATTTACGGTTTAAGAAAACATGCTATATCTTTCATTTTTCACTCCGTTCTTTTTATAGAAGTTAGAGGGGGGGGGGGGGGGTGGGGGGATTTTACCATTTTGGAAGCGTATATCTTTTAAACTATTGACTTTATGAAAAAGTGGTTTTAGGAAGCTCAATATCATTTTTAAAGATCTATAGACCTATCTATAGATACCACACGCATAGGTTACATGAAAAAATATATTTTTAATTTCAGTTCCATGTATGAGGAGCCCCCTCTAATTTATAATATTTTTTCTTTTTTTCTTAAAATCGGAAAGTGGTTCAAAGAATACATCTACCTACCAAGTTTCACATGTATAGTACGGATGGACGGACGGACAGACAGCCAGACAGACATGACGAAACTATAAGGGTTCCGTTTTTTGTCATTCGGCTACGGAACCCTAAAAAAGAAAGAAAAAACGTTTATAGACATTTGCCACAAATATATACAATGACAAAACATATAACAACATGTAATTATAACAAAAAAGGGGTATAAAAAATAACATATAAGTAATATTTACACGACTAATACCGTGTGACTCGCGTCGCCTAATAGGCCCAGTTCAGCAAAATACCGAACAATTTGTGCCCAATACTGGTTTTCAACTGGTTTTATACGTGTTGTCACCCTTTAAATCCATACTAATATTAGAAATGCGAAGTGTGTTTATCTATCTTTCTTGTATGTCAAAATGGAACAACATATCTGTGATTTTTGATGCGGAGAGAGTTGTAGGGTCGGAGAGTGACGTAGGTTACTATTAAGTACATTTTTTTCCGGGTGGGAAAATCATCGAATGACTTCTCCCGCTCTGGGTGGAACGGAAGGGAGTCTACTGACTAAAAACCCACCCTGTTCCTTCAACTGCCCTTAAGTTCCGGGGCCGCGGTTTCTCGTTTGAACATTAACATAACATAGACCCCGACTATTAAGCACATACTACTAGTTTCTTTCGCAGAAATTCTTTTTCACGAGTGAAACCGCGGGCATTAGCTAATATTTTACTAAACTATTGTCAAACACTGACACAACATTTCCACCAAACCGTGTAATCACCAGGAAGTTGTTGAAAAAAGTCGATTTTAAGTTCCATCATTAATTACACGGGTGTGGAGGCGAATTAAATCGCTTTGACGTGATAATAAAGAGAACATTAAAACTTAAAGATTGTTAAGTCACTGCAGCCTGTGGACGTACTTGACCCCTTGATTGGCTATAACAAAAAGTTTGTCGCAAAAAATAGTTAAAAGTTCAATACCACTTGCATAATAGGTAAGTAGCAGGTACATTTCACGAGTCATTGGTTTGTTGGACCACTATAGTTGTTTCGTTTTAGCAAGGCAATAGCGGTCATTTACCTCTGAAATCTTTTAGTAGGAACTTGTCAAATAAGTGTGTTGAGGTCGGTTTCCAGTCTAACCCGTTGCAGCCCAGTATTAGTTTTTTACATAGAGCGACTACCTATCAAACTTCCACAACCCAGTAGCTGGGTAGAAAGCCTGACACTGCAGTGTCAGGCTTTCTGGCTTCTGACTTGTGGTAATGACTGTCAATGACGAAGATATAATAGCGGGGACCATCGGCTTAACGTGCTTTCCGAAGCACGAAAGAATCTTGATATAATAAGATGGTCATCCATCCAGGAACTCACCTCGACAAGCGTTGCTTAACCTGGAAGATTGACTCAAGCCACTGTTATTATCTATACTAATATTATAAAGAGGTAAAATTTGTAAGTTTGTATGTAAGGGGTAATCTCTGAAACTACTGAACCGATTTTGAAAATTCTTTCGCTTACATGTTGCTGCATTATCCCTGAGTGCTATAGGCTATAAATTATCTTTATATCATGCATATTAGCCGTGCTATTATAATCTTTGTCAAGCAAGTCGGGGACGGGATCCCGTGGAATATTTTCGACTTCTAAGCGGACGAAGCCGCTGGCAGAAGCTAGTTTAACTATAAGTGGGAACTCGTCACATAGAGACATAAAATAATCATTATTGTGGATACACCATACAAATCATAATAAGAGTTAACAGGTACACTAATAATAAACTATTATACATATAAAGGTCATCGAGATTTTTTGTCAATACATAGCAATGTCAATCTATAAAAGACACCGGTGGAGTCGATGACCTCTATTACCATACTAAAACGCAACAATTATAGCTTAAAAACAGCTGGTTTGTTTTGTTGCTCTGTAGTTTTTGAATGGAAACAAGTTTTGTTGGAACTGCTCTTGGCATGATATATTCAGTTGCCGGATATAATAATGGTCTCCGCAATAGAGAAAGTGTCATTAAAACTCAGAATGAGCACGAAATGTACTAGTATTTCAATTATTTGGCTCAGTGGAGACGTGAAACTAAAATTTGATACTGTTTTGAGTGCTTTGCTGGTTTTGTTGACATAGCGACATAGTATTCATACAGACATATTGATTAAATTACAGTCTGGTCACAGGCACAGTCACTAATCTATACAAATAAATAATTAATGTAAAAGTTTAGATGAATGGATGCTCGTTATTTTCGATCACGCCTTAATTGCCGAAGAGTTCTAGATTCAATTTGGAGAAGAAATAATAATCTGGAATAGCACATAGGATACCTTCTATTCCCAAAACAAATAATAATTTATATAATCCTCCTTAACATTATCCATGGTAATTTGACTGATATTATTGAAATGAAATATTTATTTTGTAAATTATAGTAATAGCAAGTTATAAATAGCACTTTTACATGTCAAGTTTTTTGCGTGTTAAGTTTTGTTTAGCTAGATGAGGCCGGTAGATAGATAGATAGATATACTCTTTATTGTACACCATAACAGAATTAAATAAGGACTTAAAAAACTACAAAGGGTGTTAAAATGGGCGGTCTTATCGCTAAGAGCGATCTTTTACAGACAACCTTTTGAAAAAAGGCCGGTGTTTCCTAACTGACTACCCTGAGAAGAAACACCGAAACAAAACTCAGAGGTCAACGTCTCTTTTAATGTCCATACAATTCGTTCTGGTCCAATCATATGAAAAGCATGTAGGTTCATATCTGTGGTGCTTTTTTCCGCACAAATTTCAGCGGACCTGTCCAGACAGTGCAAGCATTTCTCAGTTATCGTGTAGCTCAACTTAGAACTATTACGGGTACCTACTCGTATATGTTGGATTGGTAATCTTTATACTTTTTTTTTTCAATATAAACTCGAGGCTGAATAATAACAGCTACACTGGTCCATATTCAAGGTAAATCAAGACACTTATCTACTATAACATATCAAGATTCCTTCATGCCTCGAATGCAGGTTAGGCCGTTGATCCCGGCTATCATTTCTACATGTTTTACATTATTAAACTAGTCAGAAGAAAGACAATCTGATATCAGTCTGTTTGTGACTGTTCTGGAAGTTAGATATAAGAAATATAAAATACTGGTTAAGACCAGGCAGTGCAGATTAATTTTCAAGCAAGCTCCGCCCCCATCCACCTCCTCGGTTCGGCCGTGGTATACTAAACGCTAACGCAGCAGTAATAAAGCTGAATATCGCGTGCGCTCTTTCACCATGTTCGGTTTCGAAACTGCCATTGTGTGCTAAACGCTAACGCAGCAGTATTAAAATTGAATATCGCGTGCGCTCTTTTACCATATTCGGGTTCGAAACTAAATGTCGTAAGTCTCAATTCTTATTTCGCGTACAACTAAAGTGATAATTGATCTAGAGAAAAAAAAAACCTATTTTTGGATAATAAACTATATTTTCTTACGGTCAATACTAATTTTAGACATAAAAGCTGAGTAATCTTGATTATATTTTGAATAATCTTTAAAAAAGACATGATTTTCGATTAAAAATGAACCGAGCGAAAATGTTCCAATTACGAAACTGGTCTAGACATGGAAAGAAAAAGATCCAATAAATCATATACTAAAGTTCCATTTAGATTGTATGCGTGATTGTTTCAGAATATTAATACAAAATTACATACAATTTAGGGAGCCTCCTCTTAAGTGGATGGACTGGCGCTAATTTGTGGTGGAGGGTCGCAAGTATTGTGACAGTTTTTTTTTTGTAATTCTGAATGAGTCCACTCTTGACCTCGATTCCGCCTGATAGTAAGCGATCGATGAGGTCTACAAGCGAGCCCGGAAGGTGCCCGTTGTTCACTCTTGCTTTAAAGGCTGAAAGGTCATAAGTGGCAGGGAACACAGAATCTGGCAGAGAATTTCACAAATTCGCTGTACAATAAATGTGGATGGAAAGCGATCATACATTCAGGACACTCGCTGACAAGAGAGCAATATCGAGGCGGATCAACATCAACTACCGCAAACTTCTCTTGCCAGGTCTGCGGCAATTTGTACCGCTCTCGTATCGGTTTATATAGCCACCAATAAGCCCACCTCGCAGATATTGCTGTTAATCGTCTGCAATAGACGTAAACGCCTTTAGTAGTAAAGTACTGGAACTGACTGTTAAATCGGATCCCAACATAGTTGTGAAAAGGCTAGGCTGATTATGAATCTTCAGTACAATCTATTTAGGAGTGATAATCGTTGAGAAAATATACATACGTAGGCAGGGCCGGATTTATCCTGTCAGAGGCCCTAAGGAAATGGCATTCTCGGGGCCCCTTTTCTTACTTTGACTGACCAAATCGTGTGTGAACTGAGGAAACGCACATTAAGGGCTGTGGTTTTTAATATATTTGTTTACTTATTCCCAGATTTGTTTTAAAATAGTTTTAATTCTACTACTAAATCTAACGATTTGTATTTTGTGAGATAACAGTGAGGTCCCTAGTTCACACGCACATCAAATTCTCGTTCGAAGAAACATGTTTTCTTGGTGCGTGCACTGGGCCTGGGCCCCAAGTTGATGCGGGGCCCCTAGGCAGTTGCCTACTCCGCCTAATGGTTAATCCGGCCCTGTATGTAGGTTATTTGATTTTGGAATTTACGTTTGGTTTGTAGTAGTCTGAATCTACGCTTGGTTAGATTTGCACGCTACATCACGAAGCAACCTTAGTTAAACATTTCTAATAGAGCTATGGGATATACATTTGTATTGTATGCCCCTCAAGCTCTGTTCTATTCTTCGAATATATAATACAGCTTTGTTCCGATCTGCTCGCTTCGTGGTGTTTGTCTTGTGTGATGTTATGTGAGGGTATGTTGGTATAATATGCTACTTGACATTTCTTTAGAAGAATTAGTGTTGAACTGTTATGAAACGGACATGGTCAATAAGAATTCTTTTTTTTTCCAGATGAGCCTGCCATTGACTTCGATCACTTCTGATGGTAGCGATACATGAGGTCGAGCGAGCCCAGATGATGTCAGTTCACCCTTGCTTGGTTAAAAGGTCATTCGTGGCAGAAAACTCAGAAGCTGGCAGAGAGATCCACAGCTTGGCTGTGCGCACCTTAAATGTGGAGAAGAAGCGCTTGGTACGACAAGACGGTATATCTAACAAGTGTAGATTATACCTTGCAGTGCTTCTGGTAGACCGGTAGTGATGGATAGATCAGGTCTTGGAGACACACTTACCAAAGTACAATCTGTGTATTATCATTATATCTTCGACACTGTTGCAGGTTTATCCGTGATCATGTCACTTGACACAAAGGAACACAAAGCAAGACACTTATCTTGATATCTATGGACATGTGATGAGGAGGGATGAGATGCATGTAACTAAAAGTGTCATGTTCAAACCCATGACATTGTTGATGGATGGAGAGGTGGAGAAAGGCTAAAGAAAAGATGGATGGATTGTGTGAGGAATAAATGATGCTGTGACGTCTGGCAGCGGAGAATAGAAGAAGAAAACATATTGCGCCGACCCCAAGTACGTGGGATACGGACTGGAAGATGATAATGGCAAATATTTTAATTTATAAAAGTGATAACAACTGTAATCGCATCAATCTGACTTAGAAACTATCAAAACCCGCGTTACCCGACCAAAATTAGGTATTTTTGGCCATTACGTTAAACAAACAAGTTCATACTATGTTCAACCATTGATACGTTTTTCAATATAAATTAATATTATTACGTCGATGCACTTAAATCATAGTGATAGAATAACGTTTTTGCATAGATTAATTATTTACTTTGTTTTCGGCTTAACGAATTACAGAGAAACAATACATTTAAATATAAAATTTTTACACCCATTACTTTGTGTAGTTTAAAGGTTCATTTAGCAAAATTCTAGATGAAATAAATAATCATGTATTTTTTAAATTGTATGTTGACTTAAATGTAGCTTTTTGTGTTACACTTCCTGTGATAATTTCATTGCCTTTACATGTCCAATGTTTCTTTTGGACTCTATTGATCCGTATCAAGCCTATTTGATCTACTAACTAAAAATCTACGATCTGGATATGACCTCCCATGACTTACCTGAAAATCTTTAAATAAACTTCGGGCCTTGGCTGGTTGAAGAAAAGGAAACCTGCCCAGGTGAATTTATTGATAGCTCTTAATTTTTTACTTCTCCCACTCTGGGTGCAGTGGAAGGGAGTGTCAGACTTCTACTGACTAAAAACCCAACCTGTTCTATCAGCTGACATGACTTCTTCGCAGAAGGAGGCGACCGCATCCCATTCCCTCTCGCTCCGCACCATGGTCTAAACCAGAGCAGGGCGCGGGAGGTTGCCGCCGCCGACCACCTCTACAAGGACACGACGGTGCTCCGCCCAAGCAGGGCACACCTCGACCATATGCTCCACCGTGTCCTCCAGGTGGTCCTCATAACGACGATACCCGGGCGTGTCCTCCCGCTGAATCCGAAACAGGTACCTCCCGAAACAGCCATGTCGGTGAGCACCTGCGTCAGGCGGAAGCTGAGGACGCCGTGGCGTCTCTCCAGCCACTCCTCAAAGAGGGGACTTATCGCCATGCTGCCGTGAGATAGCGCCGGAGTTCTATCCGTTGAGCCGTGACTTGCCGCGGTAGCGGAGTATCACCCCGGCTTAGCACCTCCGCGCGCCAATTATGCACGCGCGCGAGGGCAACCCCCTCCAGATCCCACGGCAGCAATCCGGCAAGGAGGTTCACCGCCACCCCAGAGGTCGTGCGGTATCCCCGAATCATCCGGATAGCCATGACCCTCTGAGACGCGACCAGCTGGCGAGCTGGTCGCCGCTGATGACTCTAGCCTGGAGTGTAAATGTGATGCTGCTCCATAAATGATGGTGAACTTAATAGTGTCCTGCGTGTCCTATCGATTCCTCATTACGGGAACTGATGGACGCTTCAGAAGGTGCCAAACTCGCTGCCTCGTTCTGGGTCGACGCATATTTAGATTGCCATTGAGACGCTAAGAAGACTTTGGACTGTGCCTCTTAAAGTATCCTTCGAAAAATTCTCAACTAACATTTAAGACCTAGACATCTTGCGTATATGTACTAATTACATTTAAAACGTTTCATTAATTTCTAAAAATTGAGGACTTGCTTATTAAGGAATAAATATTCTAATTAGGCATTGTCTAGAACATTTTGCTTCAACACAGTATTTAACGTAACTATAAAAACCAGTCTGACTTTATATCGATATTAATTAGCTGCTTATTTTTGGATAAGTCTAAACTAATTGATACTGTGTCGGAATTTAATGCCTCGTTCGTCTAGTGGTCGCAAATGTGACTGCTGAGCACGGGGTCTCGAATTCGATTCTCGAGTTAGGCAAAACCAAGTGCTATTGGGATTTGCTATAAGAAATTTCTCACAGGCAGCCAGAAGTTTTGAAGTTGGTTGTGTGATACCCCCGTGCGCGTTAAGGTCCTGTCTTATGGACATCTTTGACAGTCGATACGAATAGTTAGAAGTCAGATAATATGGTCATTGGTCTATGGAGGTCCGATATCAGGCGTCCGTCACTCGCTCAAGGCCACGTGTTATATGCCTACCGCTTCGCGTATCGCCGTCGGTACATCCGACAGTGGACTGCCGCACACCTGCCTGAGCCTTTTTAAATAATTTGACTACGTCATAATGGATCGACCTAAAAACAATTGATTTTCCTCCGCTTTGCTCCTGTTTCCCTTTTGATTATAAATTTGCGCGGAATTTTATTGAAATTCTAATTATTTACGCGGTTTCGGATATTTTCGACACCAAAATGTAATAATCGGGAATTCAGGGAAGGAAAAAATGCATCTATCATTTTATTAAACTGAAACATATTTGATCAACAAATAAAAAATAATTGTTTTCTATATTCGTTTTATTACCAATATCATCATATACAACCCTAGGATATTCACTCGATGACGTGGGTCGCGCGGTGGGCTGAACAATCTCAACTCTCTGAGTGCGTACTTTTATGGTACATTTCTTTTCGCTGCAAACAGCTGGTATTATTAGAAAGATTTTGTAGGCTATTAAGGCGTAGGTATTTTCGCTTTTGTAGGAGAGTGATGTAACTGTTACGAAGTAACTATTTAGTAATCTGTGCCGATATGCAGTCTCTCCATGTAAAATGATACTCGGCTGTTCGGTTAGACTGTTAGACTGGAAACCGAACCTAACACAGTTGGGAAAAGCTAAGCAGAGGATGATAACCTTTATGCCCGTGGCCTGTATGATACTTGTTCTTTTTTAATTGATAATAGGTTCGCGTTTGACCACCATCTCACCTGATGGTAAGTGATGATGTGGTCGAAGATAGACCACGCTTACCTAAAAGTAACCTATTCACTCTTGACTTAAAGACCCCTAGGTTATAGCTATCGGGAAACAAACTCCGGCAGGAAATTCCACTCGTTAGCCGTAAGCACAATTAAAGTATTCCTAAAACGTTTTGTGCGTATGTGTGGGATATAATTTATTTATTTATTTGGTTTACTAACAATTGTTACATCATGCCTTAATTAAAATACAGCACATAACATTTAATAAATTACTACAAATTACAAATTACTAAAAATTACTACAAATATATTATTACAAACATTTAATAAATAATTAAGCTTAATATTGTACATCTAGTGATGTACAATATTAAGCAGTAAACACTACATGCTACACAATAAATACACAAACATAATTATCTAAATAAAAGATTTAAGTACGAAGGAAAAGAAAACTGACCAGATACAAATTTTCTATGGTGGTATTACTTAACTAAATAAATGAAAGGTTGGTATTACTTACCAATAAATGAATTTGAATTAAAAATATAATACATAGATGGTGACAAGTGGTACTAGTGTATCTTTTTACATAATAAGACTTATTGTATAATAAATTAATGCTTACTAATTGTTTGGAACAGCTGGTACTTGAACTGCTGAAGAGAGGAGCTACAAATATCAAATCTTACTTAATTTATTATGTAACCGACTAAGCCTAGGAATTGCTGAGTTATGACCTAAAACAGTTCTACGAAACGTTGGGTATAGGAGATCAATGGGTTTTCTAGGATAGTTATGGGGAATATTAAAGGTTACTTTATTTAACAGTTGTGGGGAATCAATCTTATTGTGTAAAATTTTATACAAAATCATTAAATCAATCATGTCTCTTCGTCTTTCGAGGGATATCATATTGAATGTGCTTAAACGTTTCGTGTAACTCAGGATTTTACGTGATTTAAAAACTCGGATTCGGCGGGAGGAAACGTCCGGTTGTCACCACTGTGAGGATCGCCCTGAGGACACGGTGGAATATATAGTGGAGGTTTGCCCCACTTGGGCAGAGCTCCGCCGTGTCCTCGTAGGGGTGATATGCGGTGACCCCTCGCTCCCGGCCCTGGTTCAATCCATAGTCCGGAGCGAGGAGGCATGGGAAGCAGTCACCCCTTTCTGTGCAGCAGTTATGCAAGCGAAGGAGGTGGCGGGACGCGCGTGGGAGAGGTGGGTCCCAAGGCTCTCACAGCCCTTGCGCCTCAGCCACCGCAGGAGACGTTTCGGGCGTTGGGAGTTGCAGGGTAACTCCCACCCACCGTAGGTGCGGGCCTGCGGGCTGCGAGCAATGGGTAGCTCGCCGCCCGACTGAAACCAGGCCCGTGTAGACGGCGCGTCATGTTCCACGCGCGCCTCAAAGAGTGTCAGCAAAATTGTCGGGGCCCACAAGCGGGCTGTTGCTTGCCGGGGTTGTGGAATTATTCGAAAGAGTTACCGCGGCCTCGGAACACGAAGGGCATATGATGGAACACGGATGGGTTTTAGTCAGTAAAAGTCTGACACGCCCTCCCGCATTGCCCAGATCGCGAGGACGTCTTCACCCAGATCGAGTCATTGGATGATTTCCCATCCTTAAAAACAAAGGTTGAGTATCGTGGACGCCAAGCAACAACAGTATTCTGTTGTTGCTTGGCTTGGCTTAAGCAAACTACGGACTAGCCAATTATACAGGTATATTTTAGTTTCAGGTTTCCGAAAAGGTTTTGCGTTGCGAATGATAAACCCCAATGATTTTGAAGTCTTTTTTATCACATTGTCTACGTGTGGGATAAATGTTAACTTAGAATCCAATAGGACACCCATATTTTTTACTACATCAGCTTTGCACATACACAACCCATTCATTTTATAGTTCACTTTAATAGGATTTACCTTTCATGTAAATGTGATTTGGGAACATTTTCCCACAATAAGTTGCATATTGTTGATAGTGCACCAATGCGTAATTCTGTCTATGTCCTCCTGAAGCAATAAAGTATCTGATAAAGATTTAATTACACGGGCTATCTTCAAATCATTAGCAAACAAGTACGGTTTTGAGCTTACAAAGCAACCAGGCAGGTGGTTTATAAAAATATTAAAGAGAATAGGTCCCAAATGCGATCCTTGCGCTACACCTGAGGTTGCTTTAAAGGTGTTAGATCTGTATCCACTGGCAACCACATAAAAAGATCTATCTGATAAATAAGAGTTTAGTCATTTCAGAAGAAGTCCTGCATATCTGTACGCGGCCAACTTTTGAATGAGCACTTCATGGGACACTTTATCAAAAGCTTTACTAAAATCTGTGTAAATTACATCTATTTGGTTATTACAGTCTACCGCTTCCACTAAGCTTTCAACAAAAGGAACATGATAGATAGCAGATAATGCGCCGATTTACGATATTTAATAAGTAACTCTGTTTGAATGAGAGAATCGTTTGTTAAATAGCGTAGATAGTTCAAATCCCGGAATAACACAAAGGCTACTTTTTATCCCGGAATTCCCACGTGATTGGGATTTGCGCGGGAAAACCTTCCAACGCGAATGAAGTCACGGGTAGAAGCTAGTAATTTTATAAAGATGAATAGATTCATTATTCAAGGGTGGCCCAAATTTTATGCATGCCAGTGTATTTGTTCGGCAACTTGCAAGTAAGCCGAGAACTAAGTACCTACTTAAGTAAATATGTAGTAACAAACTTATCTTAAAAATATTATCAAAGTTCAATTTAGTAGTTCATGTATAAATTTATATTATTATAACCTTGTACATACCTACTCGAGTCAAAAAAGGTGTACATTTTTTGTTGATATTTACGTCAAGTGCTTACCATATTAAATTTTTAATAATCAACAAATTCGTTTTATAATAATCTGAGCCGGTTTTTCCATTACTTAATTCTGTAGAACAAAAACACGGTGAGGATAAATTGGTTAAAACAAAAACATATTGATTGACAAAAAGAACAACATCTTTCATTGTCTTAATTACTAGCTGCGCACGCGACTTCTTTGGCTTGGTCATTATATCATCCGTTTTTCCCGTTTTCCGATTCCATTGGAATTCCGGGTCTTTTTCCAGCTAAGCCGCAGTTATATACAAAGAAGCCTTTATGCTACCCTATAGCCCCATTTCCATCGTTCAGTGAAGGTCCCATTAAATTTGGATCAGATTTGGACAAACTGAAAGACACATAGACAGAAAATGTGTTTTAAATAACTTAGTTTAGGTACTTATAAGCACACGAGTTAACAGTTATTTTGAAATCACAGACAAACACAAACTGCACGATTATTGTGTAGGTACTTAATTAATAAATGTAATTAATTAAATAATACTTTTATTTATTAATTAATAATTCATTAATAAAATCGCTATGTTATTCCTGATCTAATATGATTCCAGCTTTATATTTAAAAAAAAAACTGTGTCGTTGAAAAAGTTAAACAGGCTAAGAAAAAGATGGCTATGTCAACATCAAAGCATATCTTTTTCGCTTTGACGCTTAAATTATTTTTGTATTACGCAATCTTGTTATTGGGGGTATTTATTGAACACTTTTTTTCGAATTAATTCAAACTCGGTATTATACAATAAAAAAATGTTGCATTCTGCATTCTTTCTCCATATAAACTCTAACTGTGCCAATTTTTATACTGCTCCGTCCGCGTAACTGTCGGGGTACATACAAAAGTTTTGCTTCACGTTTAAATATATAGAATAAAATAAAATCTCCGCTAGTCCAAGTGGTGGTCTGAACCATGCTGGCTATAAATAGGGCTGTCTCTCAACTTTCAGGCGAGACGGGTAAAGTGGCGATGTACCTGCCATGTTTTGTTTACGCGCCTACAAGCCGACTTATGTTAGAATTAAGTTCTAGCATGGGTCGGCTTATAGGCTCATGCCAACGGTTATTGAGCGACAACCCTAAGAAATTGAATCGTTATTATTTGTAAATGTTGTAACTTTAAACGTAGATGAGTGTGAACAGCTGAAAGGGTTTGGATTGGTGCTAGAACGGGTCTGGGAGAAACATAATGTTTGCTTCTAAATATTTTTAGCTAAACAAAAAAAAAGTGAAGTTTAACGAACATTACAAATATTAATAATGCTAAAACGATTGTGTATAAATCATATTTTGAAAGGTAACGACGATGATCAAGTTTGGTATTTGATTTTGAACACATAATGAATTTAGCCTCTGTGCATGGGTCGTAGTAAATAATAAATAAATAAAATTCTTTTATTTCGGACATAATCCATTTGATGAGTACACAAACAACTTATAAAACTAATTCAACTAGCTTAAAACTACCACAAAAAGAAAACAACTAATTATTGAACGCCACAGTGGCATGTAGGCTTATCCAATGTCCCAGTATGGAGCTGTCCCACCTGTCCACCTGTGTGTGTTGTAAAAACATGTCGGTTTCCTTAAGACGTTGTTTTTCACCCATTTTAAGAGCAGTAGTGATGATAAAAATTTCACAAAGTAATGCGCCTGACTTAAGTGGGAGTGGGCCGGCCACGTCGCACGAATGCATCCAGAGAGGTGGGCAAAGATCGTCACCCATTGGGCGCCTGAAGGAGGACAACGTCGTCGAGAACGACCACGGCGCCGGTGAGGTGACGATCTGAGCATGTTCGTGGGGCAAACATGGTCCGAAATTGCCCAAGATAGAGAGGTTTGGAAGGAAAAAGGGGAGGCCTTTGCTCAGCAGTGGGACACACCTTAGGCTAAGAAAAATAAAATGCGCCTGACTGGGTTAAATTCCACAACCTGCAACTCGCAAGTCGATCTCGGGCCTTTGGGCCACCACTGTTTACGAACAGAGTTATGTCAAAATATTCCCACGAAATAGTAGCTTCTATTTCGGGGCATGATATATTAATAACTGAGTGTCAATTTGGTAGTTGGTAGTTTAGAATTATGTTATCTCAAAAAATGCGTTCGGGCTATTTTTAACTTGGTCTAGACTGTATCATTCAGGCCAGTGCAGTGTTTACATCACAAGTTTGTTACGATTTCTTGCATATATGTATGGTAGGTACATGGTACCAGCTATGGAAATACTTCTTCAAGAAACTGTTCTCCTAGCAGTGAGTGTATCTTTATCGATCTTTATCCAACTTCTGCTACATACTATGCATCACACTCTGGTAGGCCAATTTACCAGGATATAAAGAATCCTTGGTCCTCTCAGGCCCGGTCAATGCTACTGACTGCTCTTAGAGGGGCGCGTGGAAAACGACGACCGTGTTTTTGCCTGCAGTGGGTTACGGTAATATCCTAACGAGATACCGTGCCTCCAGAACGCAAGGGCAGTTGAAGGAGCAGGGTGGGTTTTTAGTCAGTAAAAGTCTGACACTCCCTTCCACTCCCAGAGCGAGAAGATTCATTTGATGATGTTCCCACTGAATGAAAAAAAAAATACTCCTTGAACTATTTGTGGGAAAGATTTCATAGAAATCTGTTCCATAAAAAATTTCAATTTCAAATTCCAAAAACCATGATTGTTTTTATTGTGCATCATCAATCAGAATGTGATGATACTTTGGCAGGGTATTCAGGACATGCAAGAGAGGTTCCAAACTAAAAATTTCAATGAAAAACAAAGAGTGGATTACCAAATTGAAAGAGTTATAAGTATTTGTTTAAGAAATTTTAGATAATATTAATATCAGCACTCGAGTGATTTACCTGAGATACAGGTTTATTTTAACCTAGTTCAGGTAAAATATGTTTATTATATACCTTTAGTTCTAAGGCCCTAATATAAATACTTTCTACATCAATTATTTCAATAAACAAAACAAAACAAATGCACACATGTTGAATTGATTGGTTGAAAAACCCAAAACTGTTCAATGGCATTGAATTCTGGGTACAATATAGGTAGATTTAAAGGAAATATATATGATGAGATTCAACTAGCTTATAATTAAACACTTTATAAGCCTTGAAAGTTCAAAAAGGTAGTGGTCAAAAGCCGTCACAACCTTATCCATATTTAAACTAGAACAGAAAAAGGTGCAGTGCTATAAATTTTTACAAACAGCTCCAGTTACATGTAAAGTTTAGCACCCAATCATTCATTAAAACATTGAACTGTTTTCCCAACAAAACATTGTAAGGCACCTTATTGGGTAATTTGTAATTCAGAACGACATTGAAAAGTTTTCGACACCCCTGAAAGCGATTCAGCCTTTAAACGAAAGTGTGAAATTGACTTGTTTTTCGAACTCGATGTTCAATGAAATATTAAGTAACACGATTAAGTTATTTATTACTTTATCACAGAAAAATTTACTAAACATTATCTATACTTATAATAAATCTGTAGAGAGGTCAATTCTGTACATGAAATATATTTCCAAAATAACTATCAGGGGGTGATTAGGGATCGATACTGATGCCAAAAATGAAATCAATAAAATTTTTGTCTGTCTGTCTGTATAACAGTTATAGAAACAAAAACAACTTGACGGATTTTAACGAAACTTGGTACAATTATTTTTCATACTCCTGAGCTGGTTATAGTATACTTTTCATCACGCTACAATCAATAGGAGCAGAGCAGTGAAGGGAAATGTTGGGAAAACGGGAGAAGTTACTACATTTTTTAAGCTTCCGTCGCGTGTGCAACCTTAATGGTTAAAGCTACACAGAAATCAATTCATGACGGAAATGTTCTCCTTAAAATTATATAAAAAATATCCCACGACAGCATATGTCTATCTTTTATGGTTGACTCACAATAACACGTGTAACTCCCGATAGCTTAGCAGTTCGAAGCTTTCTGATTATAATATTTGTCTACTCTTACGTTTATAACACTCTCAGTCACCCCTAATTGAAAAAGTTAACATTATTAACTATTCCATAAAAAAGAATCATATAAATCGGTATAGAAACACCAAAGTTATACATGATATATCAAATAATTTTCCATTCTAATTTAAAAGAACGCAATTCCCAGTATCGGTGTATTATGCAATAACAATTAATAAGGCTCAAGGGCAGACTTTTCGTGTTGCTGGAGTAGATCTCGGTGTCAGTTGTTTCTCGCATGGTCAGTTGTACGTCGCTCTTTCCCGGGTTAGCAGTTCTAGAAATCTTTATGTTCACGTGCCGGACGGGTCAACTTTCAACATAGTTTACCCGGAAGCTTTGCGCTGAAGTATTTTCGTTCTATAGGTACTTAAGCCTCATGTGAACGTGATCTAAACAATATTACCAATACATTAACTAAATAACACACAAGGAGTTACACGCTGACGGAGTCGCGGGCACAGCTATTAACAATAATATTGTGCGGTTCCGTATTGCGATATTTTTCAACAGTATTATAGAATGAGTTATATATTTAAGTTAATCTGTCTGTTACATCAAAATCACTGAACCGTGAGGAAGGACATAGGCTACTTTTTTTACGAAAATCGACGGAAACGCGGACGAAGTCGCGGGCAACAGCTATCTATACTAATAATATAAGGCTGAAGAGTTTGTTTGTCTGTTTGAACGCGATAATCTCAGGAACTACTGGTTCGAATTGACAAATTATTTTTTAATTAAATAGTCAATTTATAGAGATGGGCTATATATCATTAGATAGATAGATAGATAGAATATACTTTATTGTACACCAATAATTGAATCACACTTAAATAACAATATTGTAAAAAATTGGTTACAATGGCGGTCTTATCGCTGAGAGCGATATCTTCCAGACAACCTTTGGAAGGATTTTATGAGCTTTAATTACATTACGCTAAGGCCAATAGGAGTGGAGCGCCAATGAAGAATGCTTCAAAATCGGGGTTAAATTTAACGTTAGCCCAAAGTAATTATTCCACGCGGACGAAGTCGCGGGCAAAAGCTAGTTCTATAATAAAGCGGTAATACCCTACTGGTTTTGTGATTAAGAGGTCGAAAGTTCGAACCAAAACTATTACACTTTGCCGTGAACCCATTCCGGACACAAGCATATTTAGCTTAGTTGGAGGGGTTAACAAGATCGCTAGTTTTGGGGATATGCGGAACAGGGTGTAAAGTCCCGCGTTCCCAAAAGGGAGGATCCTCCGACCAGACAGGTGTTTTGTCTGGTGGGCAACTGCCCGATGTTTGTGATCGGGTGATTTGTATGTATGCTAGTTGTGCGGTAAACTCTGCTTGCGTGATACAGGATTTCTATAGTTTTTAGTTTTGTATGTAGCGAGATAGATGTCGCTACACTGGTAATGTGAATTCTACCCACATTGCTAGTTCTCTTTTCAATAAAAAAATCTTTCCTTCGGACTTTCTCCCGTAACGTAGGTGTGTTTAGAAACATTGAAAATCACATGCACATACACCCAGAGCCGTAACAACCATCTGTAAGTCATCTAAACTTTTGCTATGGTGCGAGAGTAGAATCCGCGACACAGCGCAGCAGGCAATCGCTCAATCACTGCGCTATCGATTTCGCTATTAGATACCTTACAATAGTCATAGTATTAAGTTTATAATTATACAGTCGCGCGGCGTCTTCGCTACCGTAAGCTTGATCACGATAAAAACATAACTGTAATTTTTGAAGCCTGTGTCCTGGCAGTGACAATGTTATAAGCTGATAAGCTGAATGGGGTAGTTTCCTACAATATTTTATTTAGTCCGTCACGTAGTTTAACAAAAAACATTGGACACATATTTTTTATTTTTTCACGTAATTGAAAAATTAAGACGATACAGTGAGTTGAAATTTCGCGTAACGTTACACCTCGGTATAATTCTTAGCAATGTGTGACGTCAGCAACCCCCCCCCCCCCACCCTCTTTCTGTACTTTGAAGCTTTCCATGTGAATTTTTCTAGACTTAAAAAGGAAAAAAAATACGTGACCAATATTTTTTGAAAATCTATCTAATGGACCAAATGAAATAATTATTTTGTAACACAGGAAACTACCCTATTATTATTAACGTCAGATGGCGATAAAATTTCAAACAGTTACTGAGCTGTAGAGGTCAGATAGACAGTGGCTTCTAGAAAAACACTAGTAGACAGCTGCGTCTTTTTAGACTGAAAGCCGAGCTGGCAGATTGATTAATAAATGGTGGCTTTTCTTTGTATCTACTTTTAATTACACTAAACTTGTTACATTTTACCAATTATCTTTATTTATTTATACTATTTGGCATGTATAATATCCTCTGCTAGGTCTTTTCCCAAGTTAACAAAAAAAAAACCTCGAATACCGACCCGTGTGGCTGTTATTAATTAGCTAAGAAGTTCGCAGACAACATAAGTAATTAATACATAACTTTTAGTCTTTCCATTCCATTGCCTGCGTAACGAGTGGCCACGGAACGAGATATCGCTAGAATATTGCCCGTTGATGAATAACCTAAGTATACTATTCTATGGCTTAGTGTAATCCTCTAGTGCAAACACAAAACGAGTATATATACATCTATACTATATAATATTATAAAGCTGAAGAGTTTGTTTGCTTGAACGCGCTAATCTCAGGAACTACGGTTCCCATTTATCGAGGAAGGCCATAGGCATATCATCACGCTAAGACCAATAGGAGCGGAGCACTAATGAAGAATGTTTCAAAATCGGGTGATATTTTTTCCTATTGAGAGCTTCCGCTGCGTGCGCTACGTAAACGGTTAAAGTTTCGCAAAAATCATGTATTACAGAATTATTCCTCTTTAAAAGTTCTAAAAAAAGTCCGTTATAGTATGTCTATCTTTTAAGGTTAGCTCACTATAACCTTTTTTATGCTAACCAAATTTGTTCTAAAATAACGCATTATTTACGAAGGTGTTTTTATAAACATGATATTAATCCTTATCCAAACAAATACGTTATTCATCACAAGTATTTAATTTAAAACAAAATTGCCCTTTACATCATTCGATTTAAATGAATATCTTAGGAGTAATCGCAGTTTTAAAATAACATCACCTGCCGGAAGAAAACAAAACTAATAAATTAATAGTTTAAAAAATACTAGAAAAACACGCTTTTATAAATGCACGTAAAAACAAAAAAATCTTTAGGTTTATTTTAACGTTGAAACCTGATCGTGTTCAAAGTCCATTACGTGGCCTTTCTCACAAGTGCAAACACGACTATGATACAATATTCCATCATGGAATGCCAGTGCCTATCTTCCAGCTTCATCATCAGACCTTGAAACCTAATCGTAGTCAAAGTTCTTTACAAGACTTTTCTATGAAATCCAAAACAGCTATGATACGATTTTCCATCATGAAGTTCCAGTTCATATCTTCCGACTCCATCATCAGATCAGTTCGACAGTACCATATTATTGTATTGTCATCAGAACTACATACAGCTGCTAATTTTCACTACGCTACGACCCTTGAAAGATGGTTAAATTAGTTACCTTAGATTTCATTACATAGTTAGTTACATACAGGTCGACCTAATAAAAGCGTGTTAAAAATATAGTGTACGCAGAAGTACTTTAAAATAACATTAGTTTAGTATTTTTGAAAATAACCTACTTACAATCTACATGATATAAGATTATAAGATCCAGTACTTACTCACCTATATAAACGAAGTCGCGGGTTAAATTTAGCGTTAGCCCAAAGTAACTATTCCACGCGGACGAAGTCGCGGGCGGAAGCTAGTATTATTATATAAATAATCATCTCGCTAGTTAACTATCTTTAATCAGTCTCAAACCCGTCTGCGAACCGCTAAGCATTTTTCTGAAGCCCCGATGCCTAAAATATAATTAACTATAAGTCACGCGGGGCTTTGCCCCCGTGGACTATATTGCTCTTTTTTTGCAGTCGAGTAAAACGTAGTCAATAACCTTCGTCAACTTTCAAGCTACTTCCTACCAAATACCATTTAAACTCCTTCTGCCACAATTACTTTAACTTCAATAACGTTGGTCTTTCATACAAACTAACATCCCCCGTTTTAACCCTGAAAGGGGGTTGATTTCTAAAGATACATTATTAGTACACCTCCACACCTTCAATAGAGCATATATTTTAAATTTCAAGTCTCTTACTTCAAAAACATAGGACTTTCATACAAACTTCCAAACCCCGTTCTACCCCCTTAGGGGTAGATTTCGTAAAATCCGTTCTTAGCGAAATATCGCTAGAATTCCGCTTTTATATATATAAATTACATGTTTGGCGCAGAGGTTGAGCGATCAGCTGCTGCACTGCGTGACGCGAGATCGATTCTCGCACCAGTAACACACTGTTTACCACAAATATCTGGGTGTTTATAAAAGAACACTCACGATACAGGAGAAATGTATAGTGCTAATACTACAAAAGGGAATATTATTAGCCGCAAATGTTTCCACATTGAGTTTGCGTTGCAAAATCAATTTATGGAAACTTATTCGTTGGGTGTTTTTAGTTGCTGAGCAGTCAACTTTTTTACACATATGGAGCAATGAATCTGGAATTATATTAAAATGTAACTGCACGTGTTTTTTTATGAGATGCACAGAAAGAGGTCAGATTGAAGATACTGATTAACTCTTTAATGATGTACTGAGAATTTTAGGTAAATTCATAAATTCATTTATGAACAGTCTTTAAATGTAAAGTTTTCACCTTACCATGAGTTTTTGCGGCCCGTCATGATAAAACAGAAGTGGCTCAACAAGAAAAATGGGCCAAGAGCGAAGCCGACTCGCACGCGAAGGGACCCGAGGGAATCGTATATTTAATTTACACGTTACTTAATAACCGTAGCCTTCGTATTGGTATGAGGTCACCTTTATATATTACTATTTATTACTAGCTAATGCCTGCGACTTTGTAAGCACTTTTTATACAGTCTTTCATCCCCCATTTCAGTCCCTAAAGATTTTTTTAAAAGAATCCTTAGGGTCATTTAATCCACATTGATTCAGCGATTTACAGCGAAACAGACATATCGCATTCATAGTATTAGTGTGGCTACGTGACCTCATACCTACTCAAAATTTAATTACTTATGTTATACTTCGTTTTTTGTGACAAAATATAATACGACATCAAACGTATCTATGACGGACGGACAGACAGTGATCATATCAGGGTTCCATATTGTTACAAAAAACAAGCGTTCTAACCCTGCTCTGCACAAAAAACTTTAATAAGTTATTCATTTAAACCTCCTAGTGAATCACTCTATCCATTGGTGAAAGCTGCATGAAAACCTGTTCAGTACTTTTTGAGATAACGCGAACATACGAACAGACGCGGTGGAAGACTGTGTTTTATAATATGTAAGAAAGGTTGATTATGGCGGTCTTAAATTAATTAACTCTGCGAAAACATATCTTCTACCACCTACATTTCTTAATAACCGGTTCATCTAGGATAATGTCAGTAAAGGATCAGCCTTTAATAATTACTGTTGACAATGTTAATCCACCGATAATTCCCGTGTTGTTTCACGTCGTGTGACAACACGGCTAACATTATGTCATCTTCATACAGAACTGTGTTTGTTTCCGTCATAATTATTAGTTATGACGGTTATACAACGTGTAATTTAAAGGGTATATACATACCGAGTGCACGGCTTCTTTGGATGATAACAAACGATATGGCAAGGGTTTTGTAATCCTATGTCAACACGTGTGGAACTTATTAGAAATTTCAAGACATTTCATACCAGAGACCGAAATTTTCAAATTAAGAAGAACGAACAGAATTATCATGTTATTGGCAAGTGACGTGAAAGTTATTGACTCTTGTAGTGCTGTGACACGTTTGTTATGATTGGTATTCAAGAAACATATGAAACCGATAATTTGGTATCAATTCTTTGAGTCACTTATTTTTAGCTGAAACTGTGCAAAGAGACTCCATACCAGATGTTGTCTTTAGCCCTTTTGGATAGATATGGGTTTCCGTTACACGTTGTATATTACTAGGTTATAATTATTTTTAGAGTTAGCAATTTCAATCTTGAAGGTTAAGCAAAGCTTACCGAGGTCGATCTTTTCGCTTTTACCCGATCATGAGATAACATCGGGACCTTATTATTCTGTTTTACTCTTTCATGCCAGTTCTCTCATGTATTCCTCTCGCACTTTCATTCTTCATACTATATCTTTCTTTCATACATCCTTTCATTCTTTGCCGGGTGGGACTCCCGCTATTCTATCTATTCTGTTATTTCTTTATTTAGGGGATATTTAAATAGACATCATTGTTTTTATTAACACTGTTTCCTTATATCTATTTCTTATACATGTATACTATGTCTAGTTCTTATTATATATAGTCTTCCTTAGCTGGATAGGACTATCGCTGCTCAGGACTTTATACTTTCATATTTGTGCTTATTTATTTATGCTTGTACATTTGTGCTTTAATAATTATACTTATATATTTATGCTTTTTTATAAAAGCTTATTATATAAATTATGTTAATGCTTATACATTGCTATTGTAGTTTTTATTTCTTAGCTCTATTACATCTATAAGTCTTATATCTATACATACTTTTACCTATTGTCTTATTACTAACATTCTTATTTTCTATTACTTAGTTCTATTTTATATGTACTACAATAAGTGCTTTTTATTTATACATGGTATCCTATTACCCAACTACTGAAATGGGTCAGATAAACACTAGTACTCAACTGTATCCAGTTAGACTGGTAGGTGCCTCCAGCTTAGTTGGGAAAAGCTAAGCTGATGATGAGAGGACAATTTGCAGCCTTATCAGCCTTAATATCCTGATCCCGAAATCTGGTTTGATATTTTGAAAACATAAAGAAGTATATAAAACCGTATTCTCCATATAGATCTGTTTGTTATACAACAAATAGATCTACAACGTGTAACGGAAACCCCATATTTATCCAAAAGGGCTGAAGACAACATCTGGTATGGAGTCTCTATGCACAGTTTCAAAAAAAATAAGTGACTCAAAGAATTGATACCAAATTATCGGTTTCATATGTTTCTTGAATACCAATCATAACAAACGTGTCACAGCACTACAAGAGTCAATAACTTTCACGTCACTTGCCAATAACATGATAATTCTGTTCATTCTTCTTAATTTGAAAATTTCGGTCTCTGGTATCAATGTATTGACATTTCTAAAAAGTTCCACACGTGTTGTCATAGGATTACAAAACCCTTGCCATAGCGTTTGTTATCATCCAAAGAAGCCGTGCACTTGGTTTGTATATACCCTTTAAATTACACGTTGTATATGGAGAATATGGTTTTATAGAAAGACAAAAACATGGTTCAAAACAATATACAAAATGGTTATGTTTGACATTGTTCTGCACGTAGAACCGACTTGCAGTGGTTAAAGCATTGCGCTAGAACCACTAGGTAACTGCAAATCAATTAAAAATGAAGTAACTTTTTCTCGTGGCTTCGCTCCCGGGCTGTACCTATCTTATTGGATATGTTTTCAACAGTAGGTGCAAAATAAAATTGTATTATTAATAATTGTTTGAAGATAATTATTCCAATGGCACATTCTAATTAACAATATTTACATAATCCTTATTTAGAAAACAGCGTGAAAAAAATAAAAAACTGTCGTTAATTGACTATCTTGATAATTTACGCTTTTATTGAATACTTAATGATTCATTGTTTTTCTTTTACTGATAATAGGTTTGAGTTTGACCACCATCTTACCTGATGGTAAACGATGATGTGATCGAAGATGAAGCACGCTTACCTAGAAGTAACCTATTCAATCTTGACTTACCTTAAAAATACCTAGGTTATAGCTTTTTCGTATACCTACGAGGCGCTTAATATTAAGAAAGAAATTTATTAATATAGGTAGTAAGGAATAAAAAACAAAAGGTATCCGTACCTAGTTTAAAATTACTTCTCTATTAAGTTCGCCACCGTTGAAACGAGTTATTTATAAAGAAAACTCGTCTACCAATTGTAAAATGACAAGTAATCAAATGAAGCCTCCCACTAAATTCGTTATACAAATTGATCAAGCACTGGAAGTGACAGGAAAGTCTGATCGTTTCTACCAGGTAGGTACTCGTAGAAATTGTGGAACATAAGTCCCAACTTATTCTCGAAAGTGATTATTAAATAACAAACTTCGGTTTAGTACAAACTCGGGAAACGTAGGAGAATGTATTTTCCAGTTTTCATAAAAAGGGACGTCGTTAATGAAATTTCGCGAATCTCGGTGTTTCTAAATAGTAATTATTATTCTAATTTCTTTTTGAGTAATAATGAACTAACAAGTTGCCATGTGTTGTTGGCTGTTTGACACTTTTAAATGTTTCCTGTCTTATATTTTTAAAATATTTCGAATTTCAATATCCCACCTCGTGAAATTATCATACGTGAACCTTTTAGCAGAAGCAATAAAGTTCAATCTTGTTTAAATATCATACGGAAGCTCTTGAAGCTAAACTATTACTAGTGATCGGAATAGGCTGAGTATATTTACCTAAAGTTTAAAGAACAGAGACGAAAATCGGAGACTTCCTTATGAAACATTTTTTTTACCTTAAATTTACCGGACCTTTAATTATGTAACTTTCAATATCTTATTTTATCATTAACATTATAAATGCTTCAATAAATCGTAATCAATGTTTTGATAAATAAAATAACCAATATTAAATATATATATATTATTTTTATATGTTGTTTGAACATTTCAATGTAACATGGATATATGAATGACTTTGAAATCCTTTTTATATATTTATTTTAAAGAAACATATGTACAAACAAAAGAATACAAACCTTAAGGAACAAATAAGTTATAAATTACAGTGTTTACATTTATTTGTTGGTTGATCAAATACCAATACAATCAATACAAAATGCAAAAACCTCCCCATCGCCGCGGTACTGTCACTATTTGGTTATTTTAATAAATAATTAAAAAATTAAATAATACATTTTTTATGATTAATATTATCAAATTCACATGTAGATATTGTTATGTACCAATTTATATTCCACGGTTGTATAACATATTATAAGCAAACATATGAATGTCTATATATTAATATTATGAAGTGGAAGAGTTTGTTTGTTTGCTTGAACACGCTAATCTCTGAAACTACTAGTTCGAATTAAAAAAATATTTTTGTGTTGGATAGTCTATTTAATTTGATCGATCGATCTAATATTCGATTAGATCGATAAGAGCAAAGTATCAATAAAAATTGTTGCATAATCGGGAAATTATCTTTTGAGAGTTAAGTCACGACTGATATCTACACGGACGGAGCCACAAGCAACAACTAGTCAATCTATTAATTTGAAATAAATGGAATAAATATTAAGTAATAGCTATTGACTATGATCTTTACTATGAAACAAATAGTTTAGAAGAATTATCAAAATCGTTACCTGAGAAATGATGCCACATATGTGTATTTTTAATATAGTTGAAAATAAAAAAAATGTGCAAAATGTTCTAAGGAAGAATGTTTAGCTTGTAGCAGCTTTAATTGTAATAATTTGATGTAAAAATTTACATAGTTAAGGTTCCAGCAAATTTACCGGTAAAAAAAATTGTCATAAGGAAGTCTCCGATTTCCGTCTCTGTTCTTTAAACTTTAGGTAAATATACTCAGCCTATTCCGATTACTGATTATTACAGAGGCATGGTTCAATTGTTAAAGTTAAGCAGTGCTTACTGAGGTCAAAGCGTTGATGAGTAACCATACTTTACTTACCTGTAGGTACTCCTACTGCCGCGTAGATTAGATATTTCCTTTACTTTACTCACATAGCCCGATGGGACGGCAGTCTGATACGACAGGAGAGAGACTAGGCGCAGGACCAACGGCATAACGTACTTTTGTAATTATTTTTAGAATTAGGAATTTCTGAATATAAATAGGAGCTCGTGACTCAATAATAATAATCGCATGGGTCGAACTTTAAGGTTAAGCAAAGCTTACCGAGGTCATTCTGAGGATGGGTGACCATTTTAACATATTGAGATTGGAACGTGCCTCGGGAAGCGTGTAAAGCCGTTGATTTCGAATGTCATTTGTACATCGTTGACAGTCAGTACCTACTGATACAAGCCAAGGGGTATCCTATTATCCCACTACTAAATAGGTCACATAAAGTCTGATACGACAGGAGAGAGACTAGGCGCAGGACCAACGGCTTAACGTACTATTGTAATTATTTTTAGAATTTGGAATTTCTGAATATAAATAGGAGGTCGTGACTCAATAATAACAATCGCATCGCATCTTGAAGGTTAAGCATAGCTTACCGAGGTGTTTCCGAGGATGGGTGACCATTTTAACATATTGAGATTGGAACGTGCCTCGGGAAGCGTGTTAAGCCGTTGATTTCGAATGTCATTTGTACATCGTTGACAGTCAGTACTGACAAAAGCCAAGAGTTGTCCTATTACCCCACTACTAAAATAGGTCAGATAACGTCTGATACGACAGGAGAGAGACTAGGCGCAGGACCAACGGCTTAACGTACTTTTTGTGGCACGGACGTATTATACCGTCAAACTTCCTGAGTGCCCCCGCCAAGTCGAGCAAAAAAGGGGCACGGCCGTACCATCCTTTTCTCGAAGCAGTTCAAGCCATTTCAACCCCCTATAACTTCGTTGTGGATAAAACTAGAAGCCTCATTTAAAACGTTAAAGATTTTTAATATTGATATGGTCACTATAAAATGTTGTTAGGTTAGATAATTACGTAACAGCTTAAGACAGGTCCCTTAAGTAGGGACTGAATAAATTAATAACCGACTTGGTATTGGACATGGATCTCACAACTTTTTACGGTAGAAGAACTGAGTTGGGAGACTTGTTTTTTTTTGACAAATATTGTTTTTTATGGGTTTATTATTGTCTCTTTCGGTTTCAATTCCCGGGTCGGGCATTAAGTGTTTGTAATTTGTTCTTCCACAGTCATTCATTGGTTGGCCGCCCCGGCTTCGCACGGGTGCAATGTTTATATTAAATATACTATAGAATGTCTTTATATACATCGTTGACAGCCTTTTTGTCATTCGACATACATGTTCTCTTTAGTAATTACTTTTGAAAGTGCGACACATAATTTACCATGGGAAAAACATTCATCGGTCAAATCTAAGCAACATAGACACGCGCGCCGTGCCTCCGCCGGCACCGCGCCGCAACCGCCGGCTATGTCCTTGCATTTTAAATCTGTAATATCTTCGAAACTATTTATTTAAATTATATTCTGTAAAGGGCAATATTGATTTATATTAAATGCAAAATGTATTTCTATTTATGGTACTTAATTGGATAAGGATTAATGCTGTATTGCTTAAAATCGCTTCGTAAAATATGCTCGTATTTCTCGTAAAAAGTAAAGGATAAAAAATGGTTGTTGTGGGTTATCTATAAGAGATAGACAAATGCCATCGCGGACATTTTTGTTGATCTTTTTATGGTGTTCAATACTGTAGTACATTATTTTGATCTATCTCGTAGGGTTCAGCCAGCGTTTGCAAAGCAAGCGCTAAAAATGTGTTTATTTGAGACATCACATTAGAAACCTCGAAAATTATCAGTGTTCCTCTACTATATTATGCATGTTATATACTTAAAAACCTTCCTATTGAATCACTCTTTCTATTGAAAGAAACTGCATCAAAATCCGTTGCGTAGTTTTAAAGATTTAAGCATACATAGGGACAGACACAGGGAAGCGACTTTGCTTTATACTATGTTAAGATTAAGATACATTTATTATTTAGCAATCTGTCATCTTTACTTCGACACAAATTAGAAGTGCCATAGTAATTTGTTAAAGACGGTAATAAACACTTACAAGATACTTAAGTTCAACTTGAGAGAAACTGACAGGGTCAAGAACGTTTAATAAGTCATGAGTGGAGCAAATACATATGTAAACAAATTATATAATTTATTATACAACTCATAATATTCACAGGTAAAATTTTTTTTTTTACAAAAAATTGAACCGACTTCCATATCAAAACACTACAAAGCCAAAAATAACTTTAATTTCGGTAGTCGGTGTTATTGGTATTGGATTTTCTTTTTTTTCACACCGCCTTCCGAAATTAAAGTTATTTTTGGCTTTGTAGTGTTTTGATATGGAAGTCGGTTCTATTTTTTGTAAAAAAAAAGTTTTTGCTCGCTTTTTAGTGGGTCGGTTTGTAATTTATCTAGTTACAAAAGCCATAATGTCAACAACTTATTACCTTTTACAAAATATTGCTTTACCCGATGCATAGCCGTTAATTTATGAGGAGTTCTCCTGGTACTTGACCATCAGCTCTAAATCACCATACTCGTATGTATTGCGACGAGCATAAAGTGTTTAACATCCGTACTCAAGTAATCGAATCGCAATCCACGAAATACTTATTATTGAGTAGTTTCAGTGGCCATCTGTTCATGTTGTTGTGGTCATCATCAGTTGAACTTCCCCAAATGGTACTTTTCGAAAGCAACTGCTCAAGGTACTATAAGAAATACCCAAAACGCTATAGGTGTGCCTATAATATTTGAAGAGTTCCCTCGATTTCTCCAGGATGCCATCATCAGATCCTGATTTCGTAACAATGGGACCAACTAGAAAGTATACTCTTTCAAACGCAAAAAGAATTTTCCATATCGGTCCAGCCGTCTCCGAGTTATGAGGTAACATACATAAAAAAAAAGTTCAAGACGAATTGTAAACCTCCTTTTTTTGAAGTCGGTTAAAAATAGTGTACAACGGCTGGTGACATAAGATAAGGTAATCACATACTGACAATTTTGGATGAAACCTAATTGATACTTTAGTTTCGAACTAAAATTTTATTTCATATTATTGGAAATAAGTAGGAACGTAGACTAGAGCATAAAATAATTATTTAGTGTAACTGAGAACTGGCCTTTAGATATGCTAAACGTTTTATTTCTTGGACTGTACATAGGTGGCCTAATTAATCATTGTGGTATATCTAAACATTTTATTTATTTCACTGTTTCAGGAAAAAAAACAACGCATATCTATGGGTTTGTCGAACAATACTCATATTTTAAAACACAATCATTTGTTGAAGACATGGCGTGGAAGCTAAAACAGCAAAATATTGTTCCTGTAAAGATTTACGCGATGTTTTATTAACTGTACATCCGGTGTGTTTACAAACGGCTTAACATGTTTACAATTTGAAATCATAAAGTAATTTCTTAACACTGTTTTCATATTTTCGTTTACCGATTTATACAACTGGAATATTCCAAAATGGCTGCCGCATTCAACTTGCAGCTGTTGCTTTAAAATAAGAATTTAGTCATCGCTAATTAAAATGAGCTTTAGTGGTATTGCTAATTGTTTAGTTCACATTAAGCCGATTAGCTCGCGACAGCGCGTTTAGTTCTGTGGTTAGTGTTTGGAACACAGAATAAAAAAATCACAACAGAGACTAAATTCATTCGTTTGTTTGATAATACACAACGGAACAGGCGTTACGACCTTTTTTTTCTACCCTGTTCCTTCGACTGCCCTAAAGTTCCGGGGCTGCGGTATCTCGATAGAACTTTCCCACAAACCTCGGCAGGCAATGGGCATATGAGGCCCCGTCACTGGTATTGACAGCTCTTTGAGGCGCGCGTGGAACACGACGCGCCGCCGCTAATTAGGCGTTAAGACCTGCTCTACCATTAATACGTGTTACACACACACACACACACACACACAATACACTAATGCTAATCAGTCTTATCGCACACAATTTGAACGGTTTTTAAATCATTAGCAAGATTCAAATTATCAAAATGCTACCATCAGGTAAGAAAAAGTAGGATTACTGTTTTGTAACCAGAAACTTTTACAAAAGAAAATAATATCTTCTTTTGGTTTTGCTGAGCTTGAAATAGCCCAGGATAAACAAGTATTGTACAAACGGGAACAGGGCATTTCAATTTTAACATGTAGGTACATCTATTAGGCAATAAAGAATTTTCGATATTTTTTATTATTAAATATATGGAGCTTAGCTCTCTGTCATAAACCTACTCCATACTCGTGCCTTACCCGGTTGCCAGGTGGTATCTAGACAGACTGTGGCAGCAACCGGTTGTGTTACAGCCCGCGATGGATTGCAGGTCAGTGTCGCACTGTAACGCGCGGTTTTGTGACAACAGCATTAGGTGAGCAAAGCACAATGTACTGCATGACCTACTTATAGGTACGGAGGAGCTTAAGGATTTATATGAATGGTAAATACGTGTAGGGTGACTTGCTTGGCTTACGTTATAAGACTGTTTACTTTGGCTCTACGTTGAGGTGACATTGTATTCGAAACGAAAGTGATTGTGGAAATGATTCAGTATAAGGGGTTTCTAACAATCTTGTTAGAAAAGTCCCGCAATCCGCGGCGAAAAAACCGGTTGGGATTTTAATCAGTAGGTCTGACACTACCTTCCGCTCTACCCAGCGCGGTAGGAGATTTGATGAAATGACTAGAGGTGGTTAAAAAGGCATCATATCTACATTTCAGACTACAAAAGTTATTGCTGGTAGGACGTTATTTTTCCTTACTACTAAGATTTTCCCATAATAATACTAATTCTGGCAACGTCACAACACATACAAATGACATACACAATGTCACCATATTTCCGTTGTGAAAAAGAGATAGTGATATGCATCTTGTATTACTCCCACATCAGAATTATATTAGTTTTAAAACGTCATAGAATAGAATGAAATCCAAATACTGACAACCTGGATTTGATTTCCTGCATTTCCTGCATTGGTACTGTGATTTCGTTCAAATATTTAAATGTCGAACGGTCGTTAATATGAAGTATTGTGATAAATTTAGCATGCGATACAACGAACCCACAGATTCAATATTACAGTGAGCTATAGGTATTATTAAAAAAAAAAAACTTTATTCATTTTTACAGGAGTTCTAGTACAAAGAGGAAATACACTTATGTTTAATTTACATTAGTGTTTGTTTACGTCATTTTTTATTGACGTGATTATTCAGGCAGGTTGCGGTTGCATGCTTTGATGAGTGGGTCTGTATATAGACTGTGGTCTATGGTAGGCTGTGTGTCCACTGTCCACTGTAAATTTTGAGTCTGTGGTAGCGACTGGTTGTACAACAACTGTACGATTGATTGTCAGATCGCATTTTGCATCGCTTCAGAGACAATTGCATTACGCGGTTTTGAATAGCAGGGTCAGTAGAGTGACGTTTTCAACTGAATTATTTATTTTGCTCGTTTGGTTTTCTTATTATGATTTTAATTAAGAGCCATAACATTGTTTAAAAAAAAAAAGAATAGATAAAAAATAGATATTATAAATGTCGCAGTCCTCTTCTTAAACAATAATTATGCCACAAGTTTCAATTGGTGCTTCAGAAGAATATCGCTTGCGTATTTTGCCAAGCGGAAGATATCTTTTTAGTCTGTACCATTTCTCAAGAGAATAGGAACAGGTGTGCTGTAATCTTGCATCGTCCTCCAAGGATTACACTTTGCTACAAGTCTGTTGATTCCTTAATACATTTTTGATCGGCGTTCACGTGTTATAGGAGTTGAAAGAGAAATGGTGAAAAATGAAATGCATTTTGCGTTGGAGGATTATTTTTGGTCGAGAAGAGGGAATATTATAAAGCGGAAAGGTTTGTTTGTTTGAATGCGCTAATCTTCGAAAGTACTGGGTGGATTTGGATAAATGTTGGTATTTATTTTGGTACTTTTTACCCGACTGCAGCGAAGGAGAGTGATTTTTTTATGATTATAAGGACTGAATTTCTTTATCTACATTATAGTATACTATAATGTAGAAAAAAAATTCAAACTTTAAACTTTTGAACTTTTTTTATCTACATTAGGTATAGTAGAAAAAAAAATTAACTTTAAACTGCTCTACTGTAAAGTTAGTCTGATGTCGCTTGGATAATTTTTCCTTTCCAGCGTCGATATGTGTATTTGTCTGGGATGCATGTGTCATTTCACTGCTGAACAATAATTTCTCCCTTGCCAACAAGTTATTTCGGTTCAGAGCTAATTTGGACTTAATGATGTGGGCATTTAGGTCTTCCGTTCCTTTGGCATGAGGCAGACATTGCTAACTTATTAGAAGTTATAAATATATTTTACATACTTGAAAGATGTCATCGTAACCTTTGATGATTGAAGAGCATTTTCAAGAAAATTATATTCTTTTACACTATTTACATGTCACCTCTGAAGATAGATATCAAATCACTTTATTATATATGATAATATAATATATTTTTTTTATATCAAGTAATTACAAAGATTGTTAATAAGACTTAGTTAATTCAATCAGGATTACATTGAGATCCGTTCAGTAGTTTTGCACGAAAAATAACAAACACAATCATATCCTCACATACTTTTGCATTTATAATATTAAGTAGAATTATTACTAGTTCGTAATGTCCTACTACTGATTTATGACATCATAAATAATAGGTAAATTATTAAATAAATTATAACTTCATGATAAGGTAAGATGTAGGATGGGTGTTAATCATTAATTATTAGTAACACTCATGCACGTAGGCAAAAAGGCGACCATAAAGCAGTAGGTATTCTCAGAGATAAAACCATAGACGTTCTGATAATTGAGTCAAAAGTGAAAGAAATATTTCTAGGAATAAATTCTATCAAAATACGGGAAATAAGCATCTTATTTACAAGTACAAAAGGTCTACGTCATCGTTGTAATGCCACTTAGCACAAAATATTGTGTGTATTTATTATAAGGGCGCGGACACGAAGTCGGCGGGAACGGGGGAGCAGCGGTGGCGTAGGGAGCAGCGTGTTTCAGTGCATACTATGCGATTCAAATAAGAATAGGAACGTCAATAACCTCTATCTGTTAAATGTCACTTGAAAAGTACAGTTTGCAAACAAAACTTATTTGCGAAAATTAATGTTTTTTTTTTTACTTTGTTTAACTGAGTCTCACACCAAATTTAAATATGATATTTAATTAATTTTATTTCACCATAAAAATACATCAGCATGTAATACAAAAACTCAAAGGCTAGTATTTAGTACACAGCAAATGAGCATCTGTAGCCGAACTAGGACATGTCAATGTCTCAGCATACAGCGCCACACCCCTAGTAAAAACGGTAATTATAAAATAGCCCAAGTGATTGAAACATTAGTTAACAATACTAATATTATAAAAATAAATTTAATGCAATATCTGTGCGTCTGTGTGTACATTTTGTGTGAGAGTATTATGTGTGTGGTTGTGTGTGTATGAGTGTGTGTATGTGTATGTGTGCGTGACGTGTGCGTGTGTTGTGTGTGCGTGTCCTTGGATGCTGTGTGAATGATTTTGCCAGCATGTATGCATGATACCGAGAAATACCGACCACTTTATTATTTAGGTAAGCAAACACTAGTTTTGAATTTTGAATTTTAAGTAAAGCCTCAGTTTCATCATAAGAAAGATTAAGAAGATAATTATGTATTTTCTCCTTACACAATTTTTTTTTAAGTGGGTATATGTTTAACTCTTTATTTATTTTATTATATAAGTAAGGAGCAATGTAAATAAAGAATCTTCTAATAAACGACGTTTTAGGCTCAAAAGACCGAGTGCAGACCTCGTGTTTCCTGCGTTTGCTGGTTATGCTTGGGTCATATGTAAGTTCACAATGTTGTTTGAGAAGTACTCTTTTTATAAATAGCTGTCTTACAGTAGATATCTGACAATCCTGGTAGAGTGTTCTTGTTGGAAAGAGAATTGGTTTAAAGTTGCTAACTTTCAGTATGGCACGTTGAGCGATTTCTAATCTTTTGATGGTTAGTGTTGCCCAAACGAGAGTCTCGCAAGAGTCTTGCAATTCTCTCTCTCTCGATCTCAGAACAATATAACAGACTCTGTTACATTGTTCTGAGATCTCAACTACCGTTTAATAAATAGCAATAGGATAATCGCTAATTGCAAGTCTCTTGCGAGACTCTCGTTTGGGCAACACTATTGATGGTAGTTTTTGGAATCCCACCCCACGACAATATGCAATAAGTAATTATGGATTGACACAATGCTAAGTAAATTTGTTTTAAAAGTGTTGCATCCACAATGTATCTGATATTTTTAAAGACATAAATAAGTTTACGTACTCTAGAGGATAGCAACTTGATATATTCCTTAAAGCTAAGTTGACTGTCCACTGTGATGCCCAGGTATTTTATATTACTAACGCGTTCTAATGGTTTGCAACAACAGTTTGATCTAGAGACACATTGATGCGGAGTAATATGCAGCCTGTCATCGATTTCAGTTTTGTTGCGGATCGAGAAAGTTATATATTTGGTTTTGTCAAAATTCATTGTCAAAATATTTTTGTGTAACCACTTGTGAACCATTTCGAAACCAAATTGGGCAGCATCAAAGACCTCTACCCAATTTTCAGCAGAGAAGAGGAGAGCAGTATCATCTGCATAGGAGATTATTTCGCCTTTGGGTATATTCAAGTTCGTGAGGTTGTTAATATAAACAAGAAACAAGGTAGGTCCCAGTATGCTGCCTTGTGGCACACCATAGGATATAGGAAGGTCACCGCTGTAGTAGCCACCCACTTGTACACACTGACAGCGTCCAGACAAGTAGCTCTCAACGAGTTCAAGCTGTGAGCCTCTTATGCCAAGGTGTTCCAGCTTTTGTAGTAGGACAGAGACAGAGATCGTATCAAAAGCCTTTGCTAGTTCTAGAAAGACCGAAAGACACTTCTGACCCTTGTCTAGTTTCGAACTGATGTAGGTTGTCAGCTTAACAGCCTCATCCGTTGATTTGACACGGAAGCCAAATTGATTGTCCGAAAGGTATTTATTTTTCTCGAGATATTTAACTAACCGGATGTTAATAACTTTTTTCCAAAATTTTAGACAGTGAGGGCAAAATCGAAATAGGCCTGTAATTGCTGAAACGACCTCTGTCTCCGCCTTTATTTTTTTGGTCGCACAACCGATCTCTTAAAAGCCTGAGGAAATATACCAGTTTCGAGACATGTGTTAAAATTACCGTAAGAGGGGGGACAAGGATTAAGGGGGGAGAAGGAATTATAGTCATAATTCGTTTTTTTAAACCATATTTTCCTGTGTTATTTTTTGCTAGGTACTGCCACGCAAACTCGGCTGAAAGTAAAGTGGACGCGTGGCGCAAAGGCAAGGAAGCCATGGCAAAATTATTAAAGATATATTTTTGATTTTTTATTGATGAAAGGCTCACGTTTGACCACCAAAATAAGGAAAGGCGACTAATTTTTTTCGCTCATTCTTCGTATTTTAATACATGCTTGTTTTTCTCACTCTACCTAACTGGTTCGATTTGACAGCTCTGACGTCACAATATGGTGCTAAGTCGATCCTATTTTTTGTTGAATCGCACTGCATATTTATATGGAACTGGTCTCAAAGACAGCGGCGCGTGCAGCGGGAGGCGAGCGCGGTGTACTATATATAGTATTCTTCGCACTATGGTGCTCTCGCGCCGTTCAGTCTGCCCTTTGGCTTCGAGACCGGGGTACAACGTTGCCGAGCCGCTCCCGCTGACTTTGTGACCGACGCCGAGGCCAAGACGTAGTGTTGGAATCGCCCCAACAAGATGGACTGATTACGAATGCTGTTACCTTAGGTAAGTAGGGTAACGGGTATTTGCCAGATATGAGACGGAAGGGACCGGTGGATGTGGTGACACTTGGGAGCTGCTTATGTCCATCATTGGAAGTCTTTTGGATCAAATGATGGTGATGAAACCCACTTTGTGAAATAACTAGTCGGAGTGTTAACAGATTTACTTATATTTCAAATGATTTCAAACATAAACTTTGAAATTACAAATTGAAGTGTACGAGCGCGAAATTTTGATTTTCTGGCTTCTGACTAATCGTAACGACTATCAAAGATGTACAGATGACAGCTGGGACCAATGGTGTAACATGTTTCTGCGACACGGAAAAATCTTGATATGGGTCACCCATCCAAGTTCTGACCTTGGCAAGCGTTGCTTAACAATGACGATCTAATCATGCAGCAGTTACATATTTTAGCCACGAACTCTCTAAGTTAGTACAACTTTAAATATAAATTCACTAAGCATTTAGTTGCAATATAACTAACCTCATCTTTGAGGCACGTAATCTCAACTAAGCTGTCAAAAGTAATAAGATATGCATTTGATGTAAGTGATATGACAACCAAACCATATAGTCTTGCATGCGGTTTAATTGTCATAATGCCTAGTCAGACACTAGTTGACCACAAGCCATGACAGCATGTCTTGTGACAAACTGTTAATTATACTGATTGTACCTACATCGCCGATAGACCTAGTTGACTAGTAGGGATATAAAGAATAGCCCAGTCTCAGAGTTACAGGTAAAGATCAGCGTGGAACAAATTGTTGAACTAGCATTATGCTGAGCTAAGGCTTGCATTGTTAGGTTACGTACCAGAATGGTCACTACAGAACCTCACAAATTTCTCGGAGTTCGTCTGTCATATGATATAAGTCGCTCCTATGTTATATTGTTTTACTTTTAGGTCACTAGGTATATAAGCAATATGATTGTAATTTGTTATAGTTAATAAATTAATTTAAAAAAGTATTAACATATAGCTGAGCATATAGCTGGCATATTTCTCCTAACTAAAGGTAATGGTTACCTTTACAGTAAAAATTTTAAAAGAACTTTTTTATTAGGCCTTTGGGTTTGAGTTCTACTCTCGCTTAGCCAGTTTTTGTTTATTTGTAAGTTTCTTTTTGTATATATTTAGCCGATAAACGATACTTTCTTCCGTTTTATAAAAGCGTTACTTTTTAATGAGTTCAAAAAGTATCAATCTCATCTCGGTGACAATCAATGTCAAAAACTTGACAAAATGTGGAAAAGTTAGACAGTATTTTTGACATATTGTGACCTCAGAATTGCCTCAGAACAAATTGTGACTGAGAATATCAAAGACTATAATCATAATTATACTCTCTGTACGAACCTTCTTGATGAATATAGGGATAGCCCTTGGGACAACACACACGGTACATAAACAAACTCATTCATCTATATATATAAAAGAAAGTCGTGTTAGTTACACCACTTATAACTCAAGAACGGCAGAACCGATTTGGCTGAAAATTGGTAGGTAGCTTAAAACCAGGAGACGGATATAGGATATTTTTTATCCCGGAATTCCCACGGGATCGGGATTTAAGCGGGAAAAACATCCCACGCGAACGAAGAAGAAATGGAGAGTAGGGTAGGGGTAGGGTTGGTGTAGGGTAGGGGTAGGGTAGGGGTAGGGTAGGGTAGGGCTAGGGTAGGGGTAGGGTAGGGGTAGGGTAGGGGTAGGGTAGGGGTAGGGTGGGGTTTGGGTAGGGGTAGGGTAGTGGTAGGGTAGGGGTAGGGTAGGGGTAAGGTAGGGGTAGGGTAGGGTAGGGGTAGGGTAGGGTAGGGGTAGGGTAGGGTTGGGGTATGGTAGGGGTAGGGTAGTGATAGGGTAGGTGTAGGGTGGGGTAGGGTTAGGGTAGGGGTAGGGTAGGCGTAGGGTAGGGGTAGGGTAGGGGTAGGGTAGGGGTAGGGGTAGGGTAGGGTTAGGGTAGGGGTAGGGTAGGGGTAGGGTAGGGTTAGGGTAGGGGTAGGGTAGGGGTAGGGTAGGGTAGGGGTAGGGTAGGGGTAGGGTAGGGGTAGGGTAGGGGTAGGGTAGGGGTAGGATAGGGGTAGGGTATCGGTTGGTTAGGGGTAGGATACCACGCGAACGAAGTCGTGGTGGGTCAGCTAGTTTTTAATAAAGTTAAACTTGGCCGCTTCACGCAGTTCCAATTTCGAATTGACGTCAATTTGGACCCGGTCTTGCTTTGGGATAATTATTTAGTAAGTAGCTCTCGCATTCTATTAATTACTGCTTTATTGATCTAGTCGCAAGCATGACAGATAATTAATGTTCGATTCGAGGTAGGTAATATTATATTCTAATGGAATTTCCCGGAAAGACCCTTAGAATTGTCCAGTAGTAGATTTGATATCGGTAATTACGTACCAATTATACTTATGTCCACTTGCCCTAATAATATGACAGTCAATATCAAGATTCGAAATTTCAATGGTGGAATAATTTGTATTTAGCGGTGCCCGTGACGATAGCGTGAAAGATTTTTCCCGAGTAAATCTAGATTCCGTTCCCTATACTAAGAGTGATAGTGAAAGTTCCATGAAAATCGGTTCACCCATTGCAGAGATTTCTCCAGACATACAGAAAGATAGATAGAGATGTTATACTTAGTATAAATAACTATAGGCACTTGAGATTACACAGTCATTTTGAAACCACAGATTTCTATAGCCACTTTATTTATATGTAGGAATGGATTTGTTTTGGAACCGCATATATTAATGAAATATGGGTAAACTTATGTATGTTATATGGTTTCGGGCTGAGGTTTCCTCAAGTGTAAATATAGGCACGTAAGCGTTAAGGCCACAATCATGCTTCGGAGGAGTTTCGGCTATGCAACGATTGCTACGCAATTTCAGTTGCGTAATTATATGCTTTAAGCTATTGCATAGCTTTTATCGCAGGCTTTGAGCGCGGTGGCCGAATCAAGAAATTCCGTAACGAAAATAAACCTAACACCCCCAATCCGACCGGCACAGCGGTGCTGCGCGGCGTTGAAAGCCGTGCATCGTCTACCGTCGTTTCAGTTCGGCAGACTTCGGCACGGTGTTTGTATGCGTACGGCTAGACGTATGCGTGTAGACTAGCTGCTAACTGCTCATAACTGAGTCCACGAGTGAATTCGAGCCCGCGACTAGTTCTGAATAATCTTCATGTATTGTAAGATAATAAAAATATTTTAAACAATATTAACTTAATATGTTCAATATGTTTTCTTATCGGCCACCACGCTCAAAAAGTGTAACTTGAATTAAAATCAAAGAAAAAAAAAATACTGCAAAAATAAAATAAATAAATAATTGTAATTGCATAAGTTGATAAAAAAATGCTATGCAATAGCTTTACCGTGGCAGTCCCCGAGTGCCGCACTAATTTTTTTTTGTTGTGGTCACTCGCTGTTCAGCCTTTGAGGTTGTTAGGTTCTTATTATATCAATGGGTTGTTGTCTACCTAAAGGCTTGTCAAGAAAGGGCGAATTTGTCGCGATTCTCTCGTGCGAATCACGCGCGATCGTTGCGTCCAGAAAGAGCGTACCAACGCGCGAGCATTTGCATGCAAGCATGGAGTTGAACGAACCGGTCGCGTTGTGGTTAGCTTACCGTCGCTGGAAGAGACAAAAACGGAGGGAAAACAGAATGTATTTCGTCTATAAACAATGCCGTATGAAAATTATGGCGCTCTATTTTTCCCAATACGTCCACTCGGTCGGAGTTTGCTCGTTTAACTGGACGCAACAAGGGGTCCCTAGTATCTCGACTCGCGCGCAATACGCGCGAATTACGCGTGAGTCGAGGGTCTGGCGTTGTGCACGCGATTTACGCACGTATTTTGAATTCGCACGATGCTTGTGGACGCGATGTATTGGTGCCTAGTATCTCACTAGCGCGCGTATGAATTCGCGCGAAATGTTTCGCGATGAATTCGCTTCTTCTGGACAAGATCTAACCGGACTGGCCTATGGCAGCCTTAATTAAGTAAATAAAGCCTCCCAGGACTTATCTGCCAGGGTAGCGGGAATGCTCTAACGAGATAGTGCGGGCCCAGAACGTAAGGGCACTGAAGGGACAGAGTGGGATTTTATTCCGTAGAAGTCTGACACTCCCTTTCACTCTAATGACTCCTCCCGTGCTGGGTGCACGGGAGGAGTCATTAGATAACACAGGCCGACAAATTTTTTAACCAGAAACCGAAGGTTTTAGATGCGCTGAATCCAAATCTCTTGCTGAATCTCAAAGAGTCTATCACGTCAGGTTTCTGAGATATAGATAACCTAAAAGTGCAAAAAGTACCGTTTTTGCCCGATTTTGAGGTTATGTATACTCACGAATTATTTTTTCAAAAAAAGAATAAATAAAGGTTACCATATTAAAGAACAAGTCTTCCTCTTTCAAATGACGTTGAGTTTGCTAAAATATTTTTTTTTTCGCTGACTGATTCGGATTCAGCGCATCGAAAACCTTCGGAAATGTATCGTCTAGTTTCTGGTTAAGAAGTTTGGTTAAATTTTGTTGACCTGTGTAGTTTCCCAGTGAAAAAGAAGTCAGGACTTATATTAAACTTACAAACTAGGCGGCTCCACGCTACGGACACTCTCTGTGGGGTCCGGACCTAGGCTTAGGGCGTCGCTGGGGGAGGGAAGCTAGGGACATTTATTTTTATTGTTTATTATTTAAAACATGCAAGTACATTTGTTACAAACTTAAACATACCGCCTAAACCATCGAGGGTTTATCTGTGGTATGCTAGCCGCGGCAACTAGATGCCACACCACACATACACACTTATCATTAAAAGTAACACTTATTAACTATGAATCTAAACACTTTCTAGATCCTAGTACATTCTAGAAAGTGTTTCTTTAGCACTTTACGGCACTTCTTAGAGTTATTTTTTTAATAATACACACATCAAAAGTGTCTAGGGATCAAGCATTTTTATGCGGATTTCTTGAGATTGAGATGTGGCTTTGTAATAAATTTATGATTTTATAAATTTATATGGATCCTTTTTGGAGCATTTCATAATTTGAAACAGGAACTGTTAATCAAATTCGAGTAAAAGATGAAAATCAGCTGTCAATATTTTCCCTATAAAAACATACAACGCATTGAAGACATTATTAGTGCTACTGTTTCCCTACTACTGATTAAAACCAACGTTATTATGGAGCGGCGACGTCATTTAAGCAGGGAAGAAATGCTCAGAGCCGTGGGAATGATAGAAGCTGGTTCCCGGCAACGTACTGTGGCTTTAGCTCTGAATACAAGTCAGAGTGTTATCAGTCGACTTTGGACACGTTACCGAAGCACTGGTACCGTGGCTGAGCGCCATGGAGGACGGTATCGCTGCACCACACGGAGACAAGACCGATACATTCAAATCTTAACTCGAAGAGCTCCAACAATAACCGCCATGATGTTAGCCGTGAGGCTTCATCACTCTTCAGGGAACTTAATTAGCGACCAAACAGTCAGAAACCGCTTGCATGAAGTGAACCTTCATTCCCGAAGACCGCTACGGGTACCACCTATAGCAATGCACAATCGTAGGATTCGATATCAATGGGCTCTTGAACACAGAAATTGGGCAGAAGAACAATGGCGTTTCGTGTGCTTTTCTGATGAGTCTCGTTTTGGTATGAGACCGGATACAAGACGTATACGACACTGGAGAACCCCTGGACGCCAACAGCGATTAAAATCCTGCCAGGAAGTCCATCCTTATAGTGGTGGAACCATCATGGTATGGGCGGGTATTTGGATCGGCGGAAGAACTGAGTTGATTTGGATCAGAGACAACCTCAACGCTCAAATTTATGCTGAGACGATTGTATCTGACGTCATCGTTCCTCTACAAGTGAAAATCGGTCCCTTATTTCAGTTAATGCATGATAATGCACAACCGCACACCGCAAGAGTTGTAAGACAGACTCTCGCCGCAGCTAACATCAATGTCCTGCTCTGGCCTGCTCAGTCGCCAGACTTGAACCCGATTGAGCATGCATGGGATATGCTACAGAGAAGAGCTCTGCCGAATATGGAGGGTATCCAGTCGCAAGAAGACCTTTTTTTGTTGTTGCAACGAACATGGGCGGCCATTCCACAGCGTGATTTGGATGAACTCATTTTGAGTATGCCAAACCGATGTTCTTGTGTTGTTAGTGTTCGCGGTAGAAACACGGATTATTAATTGTTTAAGTTACCCAATAAAATTTTAAAGAAAACTGTTATTTCAGTCTTTTTTTCGAACTTTAATGTTAGTGGTTCAAATTTCAAAAATCCCTTTATTAGGAAAATGGCAATTTTCTTTATTAATGCAAAGGTGACTTGGTTTATCGTTACTGTGACAAACGAAAACACTTTATTTGATGAATCTTTAAAGAAAATTTTAATTAATATCAATCAGGAGAAAAGTTATTGCAAAAATATATGTTGATCCCTAGACACTTTTGATGTGTGTATTTACAGTTACGTCATTTAAGAATAATGGTAGCATGCATTCCCCACGTCCTTGCACCATACACATTATTATGATTTGGTATTTTATACGTGGGTACATGCTGGATCAGATAAGATAACTTTGACACGCGAACTCGCGTACTTATATGTAGTTTGCCACAGAAATCCTAGTAGACGGCGTTTGCTACGCGTTTTCACTTAAGTCGCGTTTGTTACGCTTCGTAAACGCCTACACATATTGTTTCTTAACTAAGTTAGCGGATTTGCGAAGCATCTGCGCTACGTAAACGTGCTATCAGTGAAGGCGTCAGCCTAAGAACTTATACGATACTCTGAATTCATGCGTGTAGGTATAATACTCTACTTAGTATGTAACATATGATATTTTCCGAGTATCTCTCATATATATTATATACGAATTATAACTGTCATAATGAGGCCTACGTTCCGGACTTAATAAAACACATTTGCTTTTAAGGGAGCATTCATTAATTACGTCACGTTAAAGAGTCAACGAAATATGGCAAGGGGTGGGGTCCCCTAAATTTGACATCACATTTCATAATGTGAACTACCTGGTAACGAAAACCTTTAGTAAATTATAACATTATCTGTATGAACGGTATATTTAGGGACTTTTTTAGGGTTCCATAGCCGAATGGCAAAAAACGGAACCCTTATAGTTTCGACATGTCTGTCTGTCTGTCTGTCTGCCTGTCTGTCCGTCCGTCCGTATGTCACAGCCATTTTATTCCGAAACTATTAGGACTATACATGTAAAACTTGGTAGGTAGATGTATTCTGTGAACCGCTTTCCGATTTTTAGAAAAAAAAAATTAAAATTTATTTAAAATAAATACATGGAACTAGAACTGAAAATATTTTTTTTTCATGAAACCTATGCGTGTGTGGTATCTATAGACAGGTCTTTAACAATGATATAAGGGTTTCTAAAACCACTTTTTCATAAAGTTAATAGTTTAAAAGATATAAGCTTCCAAAGTGGTAAAATGTGTCCCCCCTCTAACTTCTATAATAATGAAGTGAAAAATCTAAAAAAAACATATCTTGTAGATCTTAATGTAAAATTTCAACCAAAATTGGTTTGAACGAGATCGAGTCAGCATTTGTTGAGATACAGTATATTTTCTAAAACCGCAAATATAACTTTGTAATTCATACAAATACTATGAAAAACAAAGTTATTTGGCTTAGTTGTAAAAATTGTAAATAAGCTAGTTTTAAGAAATTTGTAAGGTTTTTGTTTTTTTTTTTCAAATAAATGTATTACTTAAGTATATTATATTTATTATAGTTACTACGGAACCCTTCATGGGCGAGTCCGACTCGCACTTGGCCAATTTTTCTTAACCTATTTTTTGTGCCACTGCTGAGCTAAGTCCTCCCCTTTTTCCTTCCAAACCTCTGTCTTGAGCGATTTCGGACCCGCGAAATATTATTTGGTAGTAAAATTCTAAAATATGTAGCTGTGACAAGGACGTGAATCATAGAATTAACTATGTGTTATGTGAAGTGTGACTTTATATATGGATGGCCCCTAAGCCGTAATGCCGTCATAAAGATTATGTGTTTGTAAGTAGATCACAATATTACATTACATTATATGGCCATGCATGTAATGGATTGCGGATTACATTATAATCAGAGGGCAGTTCTTTGGATGAGTAGGTAAATGTCATTATTATTAGTTCGCACGAGTACATCACGTTAGTGAGAGACTTTTTTTTTTGTTTTTAAGGATGAGAAATCATCCAATGACTGCCTCCAGATCTGGGCGAAGCGGGAGGGTGTGTCAGACTTTTACTGACTAAAACCCATCCGTGTTCTGTCATTTGCCCTTCGTGTTCCGAGGCCGCGGTAACTCTTTCGAACTATTCCGCAACTGCGGCAGGCATTATTGAGGGACTGCTTGCTTTGCTTATTGTCTGTATTTATCAATACGTGTAGCCCCGATTCATTGGTTTTTCGGATTTATTTGTACAGGGTTGGGAAAAATGTATAATATATGTATAATAATGTCGTACTAAGAAAGTGCTATAGAGTATATAGGTACAGTAAATATGGTTTTTGTAAATTGCGTCTACTATCATTCTCCCTCGATTTTTTTTTAACGCAGATACAGAATGTATTTAAGACGACCAATAAACAGAAGAATAATATAAATACATAGTAGAAGAACGCAGAATTCTTGCTACAACTTCTTTGCCAAATTTCGATTCGATTTTTTAATTGTGTATTTTTTTTAATGTCGTGTTTATGACAAGTCACAACAAACCGAAATGCAATGAAAAAAATATTTTTGTAATTTTGTTATAAATAACACTTCACACATCATTTTTTGCGTTTTATGTTAAGCTAGATTAGGCCGGTGTTTCAGAAGCATGTAGGTTCATGTCTGTGGTGCTCTATTGTGGAAAGAAGTACGAAGATTTGAGCAGACCTCTCCAGACAGTGTAAGCATTTGTCAGTTTTCGTGTTGCTCTACTTCGAAAACATTGAAAGCCTTGAAAGCTAATATTGTAAACGAAAATACCTCAATGCCACAAATTTAGCGATAGTTAATTACAATGCTATAAAACGAGCACAAAATGCTTACATTAAAGAAGAGAAGGTGATTTGAAGAAGAGACATTTGGACAAATTGTATCGCCAGATATAATTTTATAAACCCAATGTAAGTAATGAATTTTACAATTAACAAAAAGGCAACCAATTTATATAAATTGACTGTGTTTATGTCATTACTTTTGCCCCACCCCGTAGGAGTTACTTCGACGACCTATATTATATACAAAACCTTGAAAACTCGATAATATTAGAACCAGGAACCCGACTCGGAAAGGTGAAGTAAAAATAGAATAAATTATGTGTGAAATTTCCACATGAAAAAAAATCGCTGGTAACAGCTAGTATGTTAATTATACTAATGTTATTTGTGACGCGAAAATAAATATATGTATTTGTACCTATATGTATACATATTTATTTTATTATCTATACTAATATTATAAAGCGGAAAAGTTTGTTTGTTTGTTTGTTTGCTTGAACGCGCTAATGGTATGGAAGTAGCTTAAAGCTTGAGGAAGGTTATAGGCTACTTTTTACGCGACTGCAAAAAGGAGAGTTATGTTTATACCGTGATAGAATCCACGGGAGCGAAGCCCCGCGTGAGTACTAGTTTATTATATACTTTATTGTACACCTTACAATACAATTAAGGATACAAATAATAAAACTAGTGCACAATGGGCGGTTTTATCACACAGGGCAATCTCTTACAGACACTAATGTTTATTTTTGAGTAGTGGTGGCCCTGTGGTTATTGCCATGACTTACGACTTGTGGGCGTGAGATCGAACCCAGGCAGGCACATTAATTTGTGTAATTTTTATCACCACTACTGTTCTCAAAACGGTGAGCGAAACATCGTGAGGAAATCGGAATGTTCTAGGGTCACGACATCCGAATACATGCGCGACATCCGAATACATGCGCGACATCCGAATACATGCGCAACATCCGAATACATGCGTGACATCCGAATACAAGCACGACATCCGAATACATGCGCGACATCCAAATACATGCGCGACATCCACCAACCCACGGCACTGGGCCCGCGTGGCCTTTTACGGCCTATTCCCTGTCATATATCTTTTATTTTTTATTGCTTTTTCTAGGTAGGAGAATCATCGCATAACTTCTCCCTCTCTGGGTTAAGTGGAAGGGTGTGTCAGACTTCTACTGACTAAAAACCCACCCTGTTCCTTCAGCTGCCCTAAAGTTTCGGGGCCGCGGCATCTAGTTAGAACATTTCCGCAACCCCGGATATAGAGGAGGCCTGGGTCCCAACAGTGGGAACTTTACAGGCTAATTATGCTGTTCCGTTTTACTACTTAAATATATTTTTTGTACAACACATCTGCCACACTATGTCTTTACCATCCTTAGTGTCTGGTAGGGAATTCCCACGGCAGTAAGTCTGCATTCATACCTGTGCGCATGAACTATAAACTAATGGATATTATTTCTGCTAAACCGAAAACAAATTAATAGTGTTTCAACAATTTAGGGCGCTCTTTTCAGTAGGTAATTAAAAATAAAGTACTTTATGTAGATTATACGCAACCGAGTAATTCTGATCGAAACTTTCATTTAGTAACGAAGAACCCTTTACAGGAAAATACTTTAAAAACTTATATTTTCTAGTAGCAGTTAAGTAGCGTTTCCATAAGGCGGTATTACGAATAAATTTTCAATATAAGTTCCTAAGATAAAGTAGCCTCATTGCGATCTTGATCGGAAACTTTGACTCGGATCGTTGCAGACTTAACTTTTAGAAGGACTTTAGAAAGGGGTCTAGGAGCGAAATATATTTCTTTCTCGTATATTTAGTCTCATTTAATGTGGGTAAAACTACATTAGGCTTATTAAAATAATTTAACCAACTGCTTCTTTTAAAAATCTATAAGCGGATTTGAAATTCGAACGGCGATGCGCCATCGTTACATAGATAGTGCACATCCCAGCCACATGCACAAAACGTTTTGGGAATAGTTTAATTGTGCGTACAGCTAAGGAGTGGAATTCTCTGCCGGAGTCTGTGTTTCCTAATATCTATAACCTGGGAGTCTTTAAATCAAGAGTGAATAGATTACTTCTAGGCAAGCATGCTTCATCTTCGACCAGATAATTGCTTAACATCAGGTGAGATGGTGGTCAAACGCAAGCCTGTCAACAATAAAAAAAAAAACAATTCTTTATGAAAATTTCAAATACCTATAGAATCTGCTGACCAGTATTTAAACTAAGTATATGATTAAAAAGTTTTTTTTATATTGTATTTTGTTTTAGTTATAGTAAGTTATTTATATTGCTATGTTGTCAATAAAAACTCTATAATGACATATTTTGACATTGAATAATTGAGTTTGATTCATAACTGAAAGTAATGTGCTATTTCGTTCTACAAATGTGTCAATATGATTTTTACATTAATTATGCCACAATAACTGGGTATTCGTAAGCGATTTATTAACAAAAGATACAATCTATACTAATATTATAAAGCGGAAAAGTTTGTTTGTTTGCTTGAACGCGCTAATCTTCGAAAGTACTGGGTGGATTTGGATGCAATTTGATATGTACTTCCATATCTATATCATAGCTTGAAGCTTGAGGAAGGTTATAGGCTACTTTTTACGCGACTGCAAAAAAGGAGAGTTATGTTTTTACCGTGATAGAATCCACGGGAGCGAAGCCCCGCGTGAGTACTAGTATTCAATAACCGTTCATTTCAGAAAACGTATATTCAATAATTGACAAATTTTATTCTGGATGCAAAATAATGTAAGTAGGTAGGTACTTCCTGGAATTTTTACACGTTTTAGTTAGACAGTAAATTATCAAAACTTGTGGTATGAATTCCGAGTATGTAAATAGTTCGGTCGGGGTGGGAATTAAAATGTAAAGCATGATAGATAGACACTATCTACTCTTTACTGTACTCCATAAAAGAATTAATTATGGACTTAACAATCACAAAGAGCGTTACAATGGGCGTGCAATAGGATCTTATACAGACAAGCTTTGGATGGATTTGACACAGCAGGAGAAAATAAATACGCGCAAAGCATGTTTACAAAGAGCTCAGAATTTTAGTAAGATTAATCAATATTCCGCGTGGCTACATACAAACATAATGTAGTCCTGTAGTGTAGTCGTAATAAGCCAACGGTTTAAAGTGTTTGATTGTCTCCCCGCAACCCACACACTTCAGTCCTCATGACCGAATTCAGAGCAAGGTGGCTAATATGCACAAATATTAGCCATGAACGATTGAGATATTATTGTGCACATATGTGTGCACATAGTTGCAAATTTTCTGCCTTTACTTTAAAAGTCAAAGAGATCAACATACGCAGGATCACAACGGCTTCAAGTGCTTATCGAACCATGAAAATATCACCCCATACATTCTTCGGGCTAAACTACAGATATTCCTGATGGGAAAACCCCAACAAAATCTCTGATTTGCTTTTTAGGGTTCCGAAGTCGACAAGAAACGCTTATCGTTTCGCCATATCCGTCCGTCTGTCCGCAGCGGTTGAAATTATTGGTGAACGATGAAATTTGGCATGGATATTAATCACGCCAATAAAGTGGTAAAATAAAATCATGAAAATATATTTTTTCAGGGAATCAAACCTTGTGCTCAGGAGTCGCGTTTGCGAACAATATACCAACGAGGCAGTTTTAATGGGAATTAACAATGGTTCGTTAAGGTAACATGTGCTATGCAGGAAAAAATATTTCAAAGTTGTTTAACCTTTCCGATCCGCGACCGCCCATACTAACGAACTCAAAGGGCGGACCGACATTAATGTTTTATACGCATAGTTTCAGTCCATTGTCTCCCAGCTTTTGTCCTTAATTAGTTAATTAGGTGCACAGAGCGATTTGTATTGAATAATTTATTCTAGCGGCGAGTTCCTAATCAAACTGACGACAATGTTAAACCTACATATTGAATGAGCTGAGACGTATAATATTACATGATGACTTACGCCATTATAACGTAGGTACGGTAATTATGGGGCTCGCAGTACTTAGCTTACTTTAGATATTTATCAGTTAACTTTCTTTACGTAGAAAAATTCCTGGGTACGCATAATGTTCGAAGTCACGTCAAAATAGACGAATAGGAAGTAATGTAATAATATTTGACAGGCATTCAAAATATTCATGAATGAAGGTTACTTTTTTATAGTTGTTACTCTCGCATTTGACTGCCATTTCACCTGATGCTAAGTTTACCTTGGAGTATGAATAAGTTACTAAATAAACTGTACGATGAGTTAAAAGAATTGAACAGTTATTTTATTAATGACAGGCTCGAGTTTGACAACCATCTCTTCGGATGGTAAGCGAAAATGTGGTCGAAGATGAAGCACGCTTGCCTAGACCAAACTCTTCTCTCTTGACTTAAGTTTTTAATTTTGTATGCATATCGTTGTCTGTGGCTAAAAATAGTTTACTTTCTTCTTTTTTTCTTTCTTGCTATAGTAATACGCTTTTGTAGTTACACTTCCATCCTTGTCACGCAAAACTACGTTTGTAATAAATGGCGCATTGACCAGCGTGTGACGTCACGGGCAGAAAGTGCTGACTTCATCCATAATAATATTATAAACGTGAAGTTTTAGATGTACGGATGTTACTTACTCCATTACGTCAAAATGGCGTAAACGAATCTGAATTTTGACACATGGTTAGAAGAGAGAAGAGTATACACATAAGCACGAGGAAATGTGCTAAGTTTTCAAGTGAAAGATTTCGCTGGCATCGGTTTCTTTATCACAGATATTATCCATACGATCACAACTCCGCTTTGATTTGAATAATTGTCGTTTACTCCGTTTTCTCTCTAAGTTTTAACAAAAAGAAATATGCCTTGTAAAAAAATGGTGAGGTGTTAGAGACGATCATGACGGATTGGTCGGAGACGGCAGCGCAACGCGAGAAGTGGAAATGTAAGGGGAGACCTTTGCCCTGTCGGACAAAATAGGCAAACAAAAAAAAAAAAACAGAGAAATGTCCCATTGAGATGTTGATTTAAAAAGTGTCTAGTGTTAATCTAGATCTAAGCGGCATTTTTCTAAGTTGTTGACAATGAAAATAAGAAAATAGGATACAGCAACTAGACGCGGAACAATTTTTAAATGTCACTCCCGCATATTTTTCAACCAGAAACTCAATTTTTGGTTCGTTTGTGTAAAAGTCAGTTACGAATATCCACTCGCCGAGAGAATATTTTGTGCTTTTCCCAGTTAGTCGGTTTCAATGAGAAACTCCGTGTGTTTGAATGTGGTGCTGTTATGCGCGACATTTTGTTTCAATAACTGAAAATACGCATGATATTGGTATATTGCATGTTCCAGATTCGTTTTTTCTAATATGTTTCTATGTACTGACTGAGTAAAAAAATCCAATTTTGAATGATTTCTTAAAATACATTTTGGTAGTAATGAACAAAAGCCTTTGTTTACACCTGTTTTTGCCTGTGGCTTTGCTTGCGTTTGAGTAGCTAATAACGGTCTGTAGGAAGTCATCTAACACTTCAGTAGCGTGGTGATAGTTAAAAAGTTAGTTGTGATCGACTTGCAAGTGAATTTCGTAAATGAAGTTTCACAAGTGGTTTTGGTCACCACGTGTGGATTAAAACTACTTCGTTGGTCCTCGACCAACAGCCGCTCTTGCAACGTGCTCGTGCTAAGTACAAGGTCTCGAGTTCGATTCCAGGGTTGAACAAAACGTGCTATTGGGTTTTTCTGTAAGGAATTACGGTTACGGTTAAAGAATATAATAATAATGTAATTTCATTCTTAATAAAACCATAACAATGTCACTTACTTCAGAATAATACTAAAAAAATATTTACAAGAAGTTCGTCGTTACCAATTACAAACTGTACAAACTAATTACCCATCCAATGCATTCATCTCCCCACAAGTCATTGATCTGCCATTACAAGGCCATTACATACTGGCTAAGTTGGGTTTTGAATGCACTGAGAGTGTAGATTTCTAATACATGACGGTATTTTATTATAAAGTTGTGCTCCTTCAAAAGTAAGCATTTTTTTGCCGTAGTTGGTTCTAGTTTTGGGTAAGACAAGTAAGCTAGCTCGTCGTGTGCTACGCTGACAAATTTGTTTATATTAGGTAAGTATTATGTTCGTGTCGGTACTTTTATTAAGAATTTTTTTATGAAAATACATGTGTTGTAAATGTATAATTGTTTGATATTCATTAATTTAGAGTCTTTACAAATTTTAAGGGTTGATGTTAAGTATGGTTAGTTGAACAGTATTTTTGTAACATTATTTTTCAATTTCTCTGTAGTAGCTTGGAGTTTGGAAGTTGGCGATATGATGCCCACAAGCCTCGGAAAGTACGTTATACCGTTGGTCCCGGGTAGTCAGAAGCGAGTAAATCTGACACTGATCTAGCTAAGGGCCTATGCACACCACGTTTTGTAAACGCGCGTTTGTAGCGATATAGACGCGCCGCGCCGGTGCCGCACGTTTGAATCGATACAAACGACAACAAACTGCTCTGTAGGGATAAAAGCGCGCATAGACGCGCGCGTCGACGGCGCGTTTTAAAAATTGGCCAAGTGCGAGTCAGACTCGCCCATGAAGGGTTCCGTAGTAACTATACTGGTAAAAAAAACCTTACAAATTTCTTAAAACTAGCTTATTTACATTTTTTACAATTACTCCCAATAACTTTGTTTTTCATAGTGTTTGAATGAATTACAAAGTTATGTTTGCGGTTTTAGAAAATATGCTGTATCTCAAAAACTGCTGACCCGATTTCGTTCAAACTAATTTTGAATATTATAATTTAATATATTTTAATTTTGGTTGAAAGTTTACATTAAAATCTACAGATATCTATATTCTTTAGATTTTTCACTCCATTATTATAGAAGTTAGAGGGGGGACACACACATTTTACCACTTTGGAAGCTTATATCTTTTAAACGATTACTTTTATGAAAAGGTGGTCTTAAAAACTTCAATGTCATTTTTAAAGACCTGTTTATAGATACCACACACGAAAAAAAATATTTTCAGTTTTAGTTCCATGTATGGGGAGCCTCCCTTTATATTAAATATTTCTTAATTTTTTTTCTTAAAATCGGAAAGCGGTTTACAGAATACATTTACCTACCAAGTTTCACATGTATAGTCTTAATAGTTTCGGAATAAAATGGCTGTGACATACGGACGGACGGACAGACAGACAGACGGACAGACATGTCGAAACTATAAGGGTTCCGTTTTTTTGCCATTCGGCTACGGAACCCTAAAAACGTGGTGTGCACAGGTCCTAAGGAGTATCAGTCAGATTGGAAGTCGCTCCATGTTAAACACTAATAAAGCTGCATCCACTTAGACTGGAAACCGACCCCAACATAGTTGAGAATAGGCTAAGCAAATGATGTTTGGCTAAGAACTTCAGACAGTTGTCAAATACCCTGAGGCCTCCGTGAGGAATTCTAAATCTTGACCGGGAGAGGAAGGCGAGTCATATTCAGTTTCTTTTAGGATTTGTCAGACCGCGTCATGCATAACACGTAACTTGTTATTTAATTATTGGAACGAAGTTCTCTATCGCGCGTTGCGAAAGGGGGCTAGACGGAAAAAATTAAGACGAAAAGTTGTACCGACGCTATTTGCTGTAGTAAATAAAATAGAATCCCAAACATGTTTCCTACTTCATTTACCACAAGCCAATTATTACTAAAATTGAGCCTACTGATTAAGCTTATATTACATTATATTTGTTAATAATAATAAAAAAAAATATTAACTTAAAAAAAATAAAATTTTATTACAATTCCTTCACTAATTAATCAAAAGGAACTTCGTTCCATCCGGGTGTCCCTTGACAACTCTCAAGTTCTTTTCTGAATTACAGTCTTAATATTCCTTATTTCTGTTGTGGTGTGGCAGTGATACCGGATAGATAGTTCAGGGATGAATTAAGGACTCAACAACTAAAATGTTGTTACAGTGGGCGGTCTTATCGCAAAAAGTGATCTTTTACGGACAACCTTTGAATGGATTTGACACAGAAGGAGAAAAGAAATACGGGGGTATTCAATGGTGTGCTACTTATTTACTTATATTACATTCCATAAGTGATGATAATCTACATACCTATTCAATACATATATATACAACGTGTAATTTAAAGGGTATATACATACCGAGTGCACGGCTTCTTTGAATGATAACAAACGATATAGCAAGGGTTTTGTAATCCTATGTCTACATGTGTGGAGCATATTAGAAATTTCAATACATTGATACCAGAGACCGAATTTTTCAAATTAAAAAGAACGAAGAGATTTGTCGTTTTATTGGCAAGTGAAGTGGAAAGTGATGACCCTCATAGTGCTGTGACACGTTTGTTATTATTGGTATTCAACAAACATATGAAACCAATAATTTGGGGTCAATTCTGTGAGTCACTTATTTTGAGCTGAAACTTTGCATAGAGACTCCATACTAGATATTGTCTTCAGTCCTTTTGGATAGATATGGGGTTTCCGTTACACGTTGTATAAGACATACATATCAAAAGCTGAGACATATACTAATAATAAAGATATAAGGAAATTTGATTTCCACTGAAATTTTTCACGTATGAGAAGCCACCGACAGAAGCATACTATTATTATACAGCGGAGAGTTTGTTTGTTTGTTTAAACGTGCTAATCGTCGAAAGTACTGGGTGGATTTGGTATGGAAGTAGCTTGAAGAATCCGTGATAAAGTCCTCAAAGCTAGCTACACAATCAATCTACTCATTCCATACAATAATAAGCCACAAAGATTACAAATTATGCATTAATGCAGCCCCAATAGCCCATTGCCTTCAGACAGTGACCCAATTCCAACAAATGTTTTATGACAGCGAGGGACGATAGCAGCTGATATATCCAACTTTTTACCCCAACCCCGTCCTCACAAGAAAGTAATATACCCCTAAATCTCACCCCAACTGAATATCGAGAGAATATGAAAATTTTCGCCCAACACTATTAACGGCTTTCAATATTAAAAGGAAAAACGTACTTATAAAATTATTCACAATTTATGGCAATACAGCAGATAAGCAAAGCCATTTTAAAAGAGTATTCCGCAAACTGAAAAGTTTTTAACTCTACACAAAAATGCAAGCCCGCCTCATTAATAAAATGACCTAAAATCAAATGAAATTCAGAGGCTCACACTAAAAAGTAAGTAATTAACCTCAGCCGGTCTCCAGTGAAAAATATTTTAAATAAAGGCACGGAGTTTGATAAAAATAATAAAGTGGAAATTTTAAAGTTCGTCGTCAGTCTGTGGGTCATACTCTGCCTGAATGAAGGCAAAGCAGGCCCGAGATAACGCCCCTCTGAATAAAAGATAAAACTTTATCTTGAAATGGTGAAAATTTCTGCCATTTGTTCAAATACGGATGGATCTATGTATTTTCATTTATTTTACTCAAAGTGAAATTATTTTCTCATTTTATTCTGTGGACGTACAATGTTGAACTTTGGTTCTCATTGAATTCTATTGTTCACTAAAATGAACGTACCTTTATACGAAATGATACGAGAATACAATCCTGCACTGTCAGTAGACATAGACACTAGGATAGAAAATCTATGGTAAAGAAAAATTATGTTTTATTTTTCTTTACCATAGATTTTGTGACAGGAATTTATCAAAAATGTTTTTTTATTCGTTTAAACTTATCGGCAATTGTTTTCTTTTAAATCTCTAGATGTAACAAAAACAAAGCGCGTTGCTTTTGTTATTTATTATTTATAAGGATTTGTTTCCCCGTGAGGCTGGTTATCAAAGCATAAACAATAGCTTCAGGCGCTTGCCCTGAAGCTATTGTTTATTACAACAATGTATATTTTATTTATGTATATGTCTCATACTACTTTTAAGTATGAGGCAGGCGTTAACGTTTTACGACAGTTTCAACACCTTGAATTAGCACTACAGAGTTGACCAACCGGCCTGCTTGAATATTTAAGAAGTTAATGGTATGTCACAAGATTCGCAATTATATGTAGATTTAAATATACAAATTCACGTAACTCAATTTATTAATGTCTCACAAGTTTAATGTGTCGGGAATGCTTCCGAAGATTTCCGACCGTTTCCGAAGATCGCGATACTAATACGCGCCTATGTTTGTCTGCCTCTGTCAATGTTAATATTTATTCATATTTAGAACAACAAAAGTTTTAACAGACAGCCAATGTGCTGCGATATATTTTATGTTTAGACAAGAAATAAAAATCGAATGCTTTTAACTTAAACCAACAACTAAATGTATTTATAAACATAGAATATAGGTAAGAATTGAAAACTAATTGAACGTGTCTACGTAGAGTTATTATTCCACCAGACTATGTATATATAATATATGTATGCTTCCGAGCTAAGGAAATCATAAACAAATAGTTTTATAGCTCTGACCTTGATATACCATATCAAACCTTTTTTTAGAATTTGAGGAAAAATGCGACCGTGATTTTAGATGACTGATTATTCGAGATACACCAACTGATATATTTGATGGTCCATCGTCAAAGATATGAAAATGAGATAATATTTAATGACACATATTTTTGTATTAAATGTGGTTTTGAACAAAACCTACAGTTTTTCCACTCATATATCTACAATATAATGGTCTCACGAGACTATTTTTGACACTAATCTTCACTTGATCTATCTAACAGATTATTTCCGCCCAGAACTTTAAGAAAGACTGAATTCTAAGTTTATTTCGATATCTTTTTCAGGGAAGTTGGATAGAAACCACCGGCGTTACTAAGATTTTATTTCTGCTTCAAATTAATAATAATAGGTAGCCTATTAATATCCTAGCCTATTATCAATAAAAAAAAATCCCACTGCTAGAGGCCTTCTCTCTATGAGAATAGGCTGATCCTTCATGCGGGCCCTGTGTATGAAATATGTCTCTGCATTATTTATTTCTTTATTAAAAAACACAAAATGTACAAAGGTGGACTTAATGCCATAGGCATTCTCTACCAGTCAACCATAGGTGGTGAAGAGATAACATGGCAGGTGCATAAAAAAAAATAAACAAACTAGATAATATATTCAAAGTAAAAGTTTTATTACAAGTGTATATATACATATAGAACTAGAATGAACTTACATCCATATTTATCACAATACATACCAAAAATATATTATACAACGTGTAATTTAAAGGGTATATACATACCAAGTGCATGGCTTCTTTGGATGATAACAAACGACCATATCGTTTAGATTTGGTTTCGATCGGTTAGATATGGGGTTTCCGTTACACGTTGTATATACATATATTAATAAAAAGTCTTAGAAAGGGGGTTGTGAAAACTCTGCTTCCACTATTTGTTAAGAAAATATTCTTCATTCTTGGTTCCTACTTTGTTCTCACGATGCTTTACCGTTTTTTTTTGCTTTACCATTTTAATAGTTACCTATTTCATTTGTTAACAGTAAATTACAAAAGTAAATAATGTGCTCGTCTGGAAATATTCTACTGGATTTTTCTGAAAATAATGTTTAGGAGTAGTCCAGAGTTAAGAAGTTGGTTGTGTGATACCACCATGCCTTGGATAGAACTTTAAGTCCTTCGTCTTGGCTATTATTTGGATATCTTTAACAGACCTTACGGGTAGTTAGAAGTCAGACAATCTGGCACAGGTCTGACCAAGGAGTGTTACCCAGCTACTGGAGTTTGGAGGTCAGTCAGACAGGAATATAAAACACCAATACTCAGCTGTGTCCGGTTAAACTGGAATCAGACCCCAATAACGATAAACAGTTGATGAATGTGACTGACTGGGGTCGAACCCACTACCTACTACTAGTAGGTTAGGCTGCAAAAGCTTAAAGTCAAAGAAAACTCATTGGCAACGATGCACTGGTCGAGTCAAAGCTCCAGAGCCTTGTACATCGACGACGAGTTGCAAGTCTATCGGTTTTCTATCGGTTACATTTCGGGGAGTGTGCGATGGAATTACACAATCTAATTCCGCCAAGCCCGTCCCATCATCGGACTACGAGACAAACGACGATGCGCCATCGTTACATGGTGAACATCCTACCTATACGCACAAAACGTTTTGGGAATACCTTCATTGTGCGTACGGCTAAGGAGTGGAATTCCCTGCCGGAGTCTGTGTTTCCCGATAGCTATAACCCAGGAGATTTTAAGTCAAGAGTGAATAGGTTACTTTTAGGTGAGCGTGCTCTATCTTCGACCACATCATCACTTACCATCAGGTGAGATGGTGGTCAAACGCGAAACTATTTACAATAAAAAAAACAAAATACAAAAAACAAAACATTTCTCAATTAGATATCCAATGGACCAGCCGGCGTTATGAAAAGTCATCTAGATTAAAACGTTCACATAGGTTATAAGGATAACTTAATAATCTGTCACTGTCTACTACACATAAACTCGTAATCTGTTATCAAAATCTACTCGAAGTTCAGTAGAACAGGCTTATCTCCCTTCCACGTTATGTATACCTACATAATTCGCATCTTAAAGTTTAGTATTGACACTGTAAAGCTTTTAGAACTTGGAGGAATCCGATGCCATGCTTACAAGTTGTATACCTATTGAGACACCTATGTCTCAGTTTACAACGTCGTAGTAAAATTTATTAAGTACAGTCAAGGAATGAAAATGTTTGGCACCCTAATAATTTTTTCAACGGTAGATTGTGATTGTTTTATAAAAAATTGGTCAACAGTTCGAAAAACTGACATAGCCAATACAAAAATTTTTAGTTTGGCAATTATTTTGCAGTCTTGTACAGTGCCTTATTCTACTATAGGTGGAACCTTCAAAGTGCGCCGTGACTTTTGATGGTTTTTATCACACTAAAGCCATTCCCTATGATCACCATCAGCATATAGAAAGGACTCCGTTACCTCTTCTTCCCTGTATGCAACATCAATTAGGGCACATTCCTGGGGAGACGCTAAACTGATCTCCGCTGAACCTCGTCTTTCCTGGAAATACTCAGCGAGCAGGCAGAGTTCTCACCGCTGAGCATCTTTAACCCCAGAGACCCACCTGCCTTTAAATATGCAGGCGAGTATTTCGTGTTATGGTGAACGCAGACCTAGCCGCACCGCACGCGCCGCAGTCTTTGCATTCGAATTCTTTATATGAAGTTCTATGCAACCTCGCACACCTACCCGCGCCGCAGTCGCCGCAGTCCCTGAAACGACCGAACTCCCCTAGCCGCAGCTGATGACGTCATCCGCACGCAGCGCGGATGACGTCATTCGCATCCACGGCGCGCAGTGTTGCCAGAGTTATAAAGTAGACAGAGAATCTCTGTCAACGGTTTATAATAAAATTACTTATTCTCGTATAAATAATTACTTGCTTATTCCCTATTATAGCACCTACAGATATAATTACACAAAAGAGCAAAATACCAATACCAAATACAGATTTTATACAGATTTTTTAAATCTTCGGATAGATAATGCTTTCAAAAATCTGGCAACACTGACGGGAACGACTGCAGCGACTGCGGCGCGGATAGATGTGCGAGGCCATTAACAAAAAGCGATGACTGCGGAGACTGTAGAGACTGCGGTGCGGCTAGGTCTGCGTTCACCATTAGGGCGCGTTCCCATTATGTCACGACGACAGATTGTCATGTTGTTTCAGGCGTCGTGGCTTGTATATTTATATGGTAGTTTACACATATGACGACACAATTAGCTGTCGTTATCGACATATTTTTTGCAGTGACAATAGATTCTGAAGATGGGAACAGCTAGCGACGACAGTTGTCCAAAGATAAAATTATCGTGACGACATATTGCGAACCCGAGGCGTCGAGTCTTTTGCCACAACGCTTTCTTCTCAGAGTGGAATCAACTCTGTCATGGTCTGGCTCGGCTACCTTCTGGATCCTCACAGTTTTACAGACGGAGGCCAAAACCCTCGAATTTTCTGTCTGAGCAAACGTTGCTCTTACTACTCCTGGTAGAAACAGGTCTCGCCTGATCCTCGCGACTATGCAGGACCTCCTTAAAACAGTATTTGGTGTCCAGACTATAAAGCTTTATGATACCTATAATACTACGACGTGGGAAGCATCCCTAGCCATCAAACCTTGTCAATAACCCTGACTGGCTAAACAGCCAGATGACAGGCTGATTACGTTTATGTTTATATGAAAGCTCATATAAAGTGAAAAATAAAAATGAAAAATGTAACTAATCCCTGACAACCTTGAAACACCTGAACAGATCTTGCAAAATCGTAGCTAAGAACCACCTCGATCACGATAACTTTCTAACAAAAAAAAACTGCATCGGAAGCGGTCCATTCGTTAAGGAGCTACGATGCCACAGACAGACACACAGACAAACAGCCCTCTTTTTGCGTCGGGGTCTAAGGCATAATTAGCCTATCATCTAGGTCACACTGTACCTACAGTATCTAATACCGAAAAGACTGATATGAAAATGTTTCTTCCATTTCATTACATTATCTGATTGTTGGTCAAAAATATTACAACGCTACTTAAAATACAAGAACGCTACTAATGATCGTCGAAAAGTAATTTATTTTATGTTTTTCGATTGTCGGTCAAAATGGCTTTTCGTGAAGTAAAATAGTAGAACAAACACTGTTATTTACGACCTGCCTAACATGTCGAAAATTTACACGTGGCACAAACATTGTGTACTAACTTTGAGCTTAAACTTTACTTGATTTAGTGTTGTGGCTTTAAGCAGCGACGAAACGACTTCAATAATTATTCAGAAAGATTCAGTCAATGAGAATAAGAATTACAATCAAAATATTATTTAGAAATATGCTAAAGCGCAACCAATAAATAAATAATTTATAATTGTTAGTATTTAAGTTTTAAAATGTATATTGTTTAGAGACTCACCGACCCACAGTCAAACCATTACTCCGGTTTAGTGGGGCTTAGTTTATAATTATGTATTTCATGTTTATAAATAAATAAATAAAAAATAATAATAACTTGATCATTATTATTTTTCTTGAAAAAGGAAGTGTCAACGAAGTAGAACTCGAATAATAATGACAGTTGATAAATAAAATATTTTAAAGACAAAGCCCAAGTGTGAACAACGTATTAAGATGACGAGTGTACATATGTTACCAAATAAATGAACCCATAATTTAAAAAAATGTAAATGTGTAAATGTCAATAGATCAGCCGGGATGTTCGGGGATGCAATTAATTTAGCTTTCAGTTGCATTCACCCCATAAACTTAAACGCGGGAATGTTCGTTTAATCACCAAATTCTAACATCAATAAAATCCACTAAATACTTTTTAACAAAAAAAAAAAAACTCGTTGTAACTTTTCTATTAACACAAACCTCCGCTTATGCCAATACAAGCAATTTCAAAAAGATAATTAATGAATGTCATATGTCTATCAATAAGCGCCTACTACCATTAGTGATATTAATTTTCCAAAACAATAATTCAAATTCATAAATAAAATATGCCGAACACAAATCGATATAATTATAATAATGACTACACTACCTACTAAATATTAATAAAAAACCGTTAAAAAAAATTAACATAACTTACAAAAGTTGGTTGAAATATTTGACACGAACCAAGGTAAACCACACCAATAATTCACACAGTTTATTCAGAATTTGTAAATATCGCCACAGAATTCATCCATCCATAAAAAGCAAGTTTTAATTCCAATTTATTCACATACACTCCAAACTTAATTGTTCGGATACACACAAAATAGCACACTCCAAATATTTTGAATCTGTTTTTAATTCGAATTCAAAACGCGGCGTTCGAATTTCGTAAACCACGTTCGGATCCGCGACACGGGGCACGCGTGCGTCTCACAGCGTAGTCGGTTTTGGACTGTCCGGCTTTTGAGCGTGGCCTGTTCGACTGAGTCATTACAGGATGAGAGCTAGAGAATTGAATGAGATGGGATTTGCATACCGGAAAGTGGCTGCAGCGTAAATAACGCTATCGTCCGTAAGTGAGGTATCTCGTATTGAATGTATTATGTCAACTTCGGGGGCTAAAATACTTAGGTATGCCTTTAAAGCACTCATCTTTTCACTTTTAGTGAGTTTAGTGATATTTCAAGACTTAATATTCTTCTCACGTACGCCCCTCAAACCATACACAAGACATGTCGTCTTTAAAGTAAATCTTCTTGGCATTACGAGCACTTCATGACCTGAAAGGTTTTTTTCAGTCGTAAGTAAAAAAGCTCGCTCTAAAAGCTTGCGAAAATTGAGGCAAATATAATGTTACAATAATCCAGGGTACAAGAAACCTCAACCTATTACGGCAAAGGAAAGTATCCTATGTTCATTTTAAAATTTTCGTCCAATTTTCTTTTCTCCGCGAGGAAGTTTTAATTTTCTTAACTTTCTTTTAAAATAAATTTGATATCCACGAAATATAAGATATAAAAGAGACGTGGTAAGATTCATTCTGACTAAAAATAGCTACCATCAATTTCCTTAGATCCTATTGTATTCTCATTAGTTAGTTACTTAATTTTTAAGCTTGACCTAATTAAATTTCATTTTGTGTGATAAATTTTCTCCGTTCCAATTGAAATTTATTTTTATAGTTATACCAAAAATTTATTATGATGATGATATTTGACACCATACATAAAGATAAAAATATTATAGTTTTAAGATTCTCGTATTGATAGATGCACATGTAAGTAATTAAGTTATTTTAAAAGGTGCCACGTGAAGGGCGTGTCAAGGGAATATACATACATTAAAATAAATGGTTAATAGGTTCTCAAGGTAATATTTAATGTTTACTATAGTTAATATGCTTTTCTGCTTGTTAGCTACTTTGAATCATATTATAAAGCAGATTTTTTCTGTTTGTTAATGGTCTCATTTTACTAAATATTGCTTAAAATGGATGACAAAAGAAACAACATGTTTGGTTTATGGATTCTATTAAGAAATTTCTATATTTGAATTTTTGATTCCACATAATTGTAATCATATGCTACCTCAAGTAACTATCGACTTTAAAACTGTCTATTTTAAGTTGATTTTTCAATAACAGTTATATTAAAATAAGCTCTTTTTAAAATTATGTGTTGCGAATTTGGTATTTGTATTGCATGACATAGCTAGTTTAATCATAGCGAATCTAAATTGAATTGAATTGAAGGGTTAGTTTGTTAAATTTGTTATTATTCTTAGATAGATTGTAACAAAAAATCTGTATAATTACGTTTGATACCTAGTTATTTAACATAACTAGGTACATTATGACTCTTAGGAGCTGAACGAGTTTATAGGTTGTGGGTCAGTAATAACAGCATCCTGAAAACTATTGACCTGTGCGGGGAGTTTTTACTCTCCTATTTTGAGACATTCTGATGTTGATGTACCTACCAATAAATACTTAACTGTTCATCTTGCATACTTTTCTTTTTCTACTAACATTAGTTTTAAGCATGTACTAACATCGTGGATTTATTTTTATCCGATCTAAATAGGTACATAAATAAAATTAAATAGCACTTGCCGAGTTGCGAGTAGTTACAAAGAAGTACTTAATACTTACATCATATCACTATTTATAGTTGCATAATTCTTCTCAAACGCACGCACATCGACGCTCGCCCGCGACAGTCGTGCCGCTCCGCGCTCTCGATCGTTCCGTGCCTGAGTCATCGCTCCGTTCGTCACGCCCGCCGTGACGTCACTCGTAGTCGCCGACTACGACGCCTGGTCCGGATCCGCCTTTTTCGAGGCGGTGAAGGATATCGTGCTTCTCTAACAGAGATTGTCAAAACAATTTGGTTTGGCCCCTTCAGGGTAAAACCACAGTTTCGTGGTCCTTGGTTGGAAACCTCACGGTGTCAACAATACCAAGGGGGTGCTGACCCGACGCACCCGCTGATCCCCTTCAGGGTGAAGCAGTCAATTGGAGTCGAGTGCTAGGTTTTGGCCTTGGGGGATCTCCTAGTCAAACCTAGTTACTGAGTTCTCTTCACAGCATACACACCTAGTGTCGGTTGGGTGTATCTACCCCTTCGCACTAGACCCAATAGGGCCCGGTACGCACATTGAGATTGGCGACCGGATTACAAGCTTAGGGCACACCATTAGGCACACACCTCCCTGCTATCCCCGCAGGGAGCGAACTCACCTCCGGGTCATTCCCGCCCGGAGGGTTAGGCAAATAGGGCCCCTCAGGCCACATCAGACGGCAACACAGCTACCGAGTTTGTCTGGGTTTCTCTTCTCGGTAGCGAAGTGTTAGGAGAAACTCCGGGGCAGGGCTCTTTGGGGACCGTCTGCTCGGGGAGCTCACGTTTGACGTGTCTCCTCGAGGCGCTTATGTTAGGGTTAGGAGATTAGGATGCCCACCTCTGTCGCCTCCAATATGGAGGACAGGATTGAGGATCTCGTGTCCAAAGTAGATTCCCTAACGGTTCGGTTAAATAGAACAACCGATATATTAGGAAAGATCCTATTTGAAAACCCCGCCCTACAAAGGAAATATGAGGAGGAGATTGACTCCTTACCCCCCGCGGTGTTTCCCTCCCCACAGCCAGATTTAGGTCCCACCCCCGCGCCCAACGCAGATAGGTCCCCCTCCCCCCCAGACGTCGAAATGGACTCTGAGGAGGAGGAACAAGAAAAAGAGGGCTCGGAAGGCGAGCGCTCGGAGCGCGCAGAGAGCATACACTCTGAGCGCTCGGAGCGAGCGGAGTCCGAGCACTCCTCCGACCAAACCTCTTCCTCCGACGAGTTTATCCTCGTCGAGGGAAAGAGGAAGAAGAGGTCGCAGGCCTCGTCCTCCACTCAGGCCCCTAAGGCCAAGAAACTCTCCCCTCCCGAGCCAGCACGCTCAGTGCAGAGCCAGCCCTCCTCTTCCTCGGCCACTAGGCCCAGCCCTACCCAAACCCCAGTCGTCAGCGCCTCAGTGCGCAAGACCATCCCTCCCCCACCCATCTTCATCCATGACAAGGGGGCTTGGACAAACGTGTCCAAAGCGTGTGGCGAGCAACGCATCGCCTACACGAATGCCCGCGCCGTTCAGAACGGCATAAAAGTAGGGTTAGCGACAGCTAACGACCACCGCGCGCTTTCGAAGCTACTCAAGGCTCGAAATATCCCCCACCACACTTATACGCTCCACGAGAGCAAGCCCGTTCAGGTGGTCCTCTGCCGGATCCCCAGTGAGATCCCCACCACCGAGATCGTCTGCGACTTAGAGTCACAGAACATCCCGGTGATTGAGGTGCACCGTATGCACGGCAGAGGTGGCAGGGCGTCTAACAACGTCCTCGTCATCTGCCACCCCGTCTCCGAAGGTCCCCACCCCATCTTTGCGCTGAAGACTGTATGCAGTCTTTCAGGAATTCTAATTGAGAAGCCACACAAGAGTGGCACGGTAGGCCAATGCCACCGTTGCCAGTTGTATGGGCACGCGCAACGGAATTGCTTCGGCAAACCCCGGTGCGTAAAGTGCCTGGGCGATCACGGCACCGCGGAGTGCAGTCGCCCAAAAGATAGGTCCCAGTGCCCAGACCCGCCCAGCTGCGTGCTGTGCGGGCAATCCGGCCACCCCGCCAACTACCGAGGCTGTCCGAAAGCCCCGAAAACCTCCGCCCCTAAACTGGCAACGCGCGCTAGCGCACGCCAGGGACGAGAGTGTCCTACACTCTCGTCTGAGCTCCCCCAGACCCTCAGTCCCCAGCGTCCAACTCCTTGGACGGCGGCGAATCACGCCCAAAACTTCCCGGCACTAAGGCCGAAAGTCCCTGGGCTGATGGATCAACCCATCATGCCCTCCGCTCCGGTTGTTGTGGCTTCTCAGCCCCCACCTCCTCCCCAGTCACTCCCTCGCTCGGTAGAGCCGGAACTCGATGCGTTCCTCATCCTTGGAAATACCTTCAGTTTCTTCCAGTCCCCCCGCGCCATCCAAATGGCAAAGGAGGTCGTGGCCTGCACTAGCATCAACTCCCTGATTCGGGTATACCATCAGTATCCCGATGTCAAAAGTCATTTTGATAACCTTTTTAAACAGCCATAATGTATAACACGGCTAGTAAGAGATTAAAGCCCCGATCCCTAAAGCTAGGTTACTTCAATGCCAATGGCATCACTAATCAACGGGACGAGATCGCGACTTTCCTTCGCGATCATAGTCTCGACATCCTTCTGGTCCAAGAGACCTTCCTCAAACCCCACCTTAGGGATCCCAAGGTAGCCAACTACCGGCTAGTTAGGAACGATAGGACTAGATGCCACAGAGGTGGCACTCTAATATATTATAGGAACTCCCTGCACTGCATCCCTATGGATCCGCCGCCCCTTGCCCACTTAGAGGTATCCGTTTGCCGGCTAGGCATGACGGGCCATCCCTCTATCACAATAGTATCCGCGTATCTCCCACCGCACAGCGACGTAGATTCAAATTCTTCGATAAACGCCTCACTACGAAGCGACCTTACAGCCCTTCTTGACATGAGTGACTCCGTCCTTATAGCGGGGGATCTCAATGCCAAACATCCCGCATGGTGTAGTCGTATTACCAACCCCCGTGGGAAGGTACTATACGACCTTTGCACACCTCTCCACATAGATATCATAGGTCCTATGCGGCCTACTCATTATCCGTTCGAGCCATCCCACTTGCCCGACGTACTCGACATTGCCCTCCTGAAGAATGTGAACTTACGTTTGCACTCTTTAGAGACGGTAGACGAACTTGACTCTGACCATAGACCGGTGATCTTGGAGTTAACTCCGAGATCGGGTCCCTATGACCCTAACCGCCCCCCTCCCACACAGGTGATCACTGACTGGAGGAAAGTAGGCGAATTGCTGAAATCCAACACGTCTCCTCACCTGGACAAGATCCCCGACCACATCCAGTCCGCCGCCGACACGACGGCTGCGATCGACTCACTCACGGAGCACGTACAATCTGTCTTGAACGACTGTTCAAAGGAGATTCCGGTGTCAGAGCACTGGCGCCGGAAACTCCCGGACGATGTACGGGCCCTGCTGACTGAGAAGAACGCAGCAGTCCGTGCCTACAGAGCTTTCCCCTGCCAGAATAACAAAACTTTCATGCGGTACTTACAGCGCAAAGTAAGTAACAGCATCAGAGAGTGGCGTGAAGCCGGCTGGGACAAGACCCTGAGCGAACTGGAACCCACCCACCATGCCTTCTGGCAACTTCAGCGGAATATGCGCGCCACTGAGGTTGCCTCAATGCCTCCCCTTATCCGCCCGGACAAAAGCATTGCCTTCGACGACGAAGACAAAGCCGAATGCCTAGCCGACAGCCTGGAGGCACAGTGCTCTCCCAGCTCCCAACCAGTCGACCCAGCCCACCTTGCCCACGTGGATGCTGAGGTCGAACGTAGATCTGCCCTACCCCCTGTCGAGGACCCTGATGCTCCCCTCCCCCCCGTCACGGAAGACGAGGTGGAGGAGATCATCAAGAAACTCAAACCTAGGAAAGCTCCCGGGACTGACAGACTGACCACTAGGGCACTTAAACTCCTCCCACGTACGATCTTAGTCCTACTGACTGCCATCTTCAATGGCGCCTTGTCCAACAACTTGTTTCCACAAGCTTGGAAAGAGGCTATAGTGATAGGTATCCCAAAACCTAAAAAGCCCAAGAACCTCCCGACTAGCTATAGACCCATTAGTCTGCTCAGCGCCCTCGGCAAGGTCTACGAGCGGATTATTCTTAATCGGCTCAAGGACTTTGTCGAGGCTAAGAGCCTAATCCCTAACGAACAGTTTGGCTTTAGAGCCCATCATTCCAGTGTCCACCAAGCCCACCGCATCGTAGAGCACATTAGCGGCCGTTTTCAACGCGGTCTGGTGACGGGGGCCCTATTCTTTGATATAGCAAAGGCTTTCGACAAAGTCTGGCACAATGGCTTAATTTATAAGCTTTACCAACTAGGTGTGCCGGACCGTCTCGTGCTCATCATTCGAGACTTCCTGTCGAACCGCTCCTTCAGATATCGTATCGAAGGAGCGCTTTCCACTCCCCGCCCTATCAGAGCCGGCGTCCCTCAGGGCGCCGTGCTCTCCCCCCCACTCTTCACGCTATTCACTAGCGATATCCCCAAAAAGCCCCCAGTAGAGTTATCCCTATTTGCCGATGACACGGCCATCTACTACTCGGGACATAATCCCGTTAACATCGCTCATACCCTCCAGACCTCAGCCAACGCACTAGGCGATTGGTTTAGGAAATGGAGGATTGAGGTAAATCCCGACAAAAGTCAAGCAGTCCTGTTTCGCAGGGCTCGCCAGCATAAACAATTCACCCCCCCACGCCCGATCACTATGTTCGGCAAGCCAATCCCTTGGGAGAAGCGAGCCAAATACTTAGGTGTGATCCTCGACCAGTTTCTCAACTTCAGTGAGCACATAAAGTCGGTTCGCTCGCGAGCCGCTTTCGCTCTCGGTAGGCTCCACGCCCTGCTGAATAAACACAGCAAGCTCTCCCTTAAATGTAAAATCCGAATATACACGACATGCATACGTCCTATCATGACGTATGCCTGTCCGGTGTTTGCTCATGCCAGTCCCAATCAGATCCATAGGATGCAAGTCGTTCAGAACCGTTTTCTCCGAAAGGCCACGGGCGCGCCCTGGTTCTGTAGGAACGAGGATCTCCACGTAGACCTCAAACTCCCGACCATAAAGCAAGTGTTGAAACGCATGTCAGTGCGTTACTTCACCTCTGCTGAGACCCACACTAACCCCCTGATCATATCGGCCGCCCGATACAGACCCTCCAAGATTTCTCGGGTTCGTCGCCCGCGTATCATCCTAGACGAGCCTGACGACCCCACCACCAACCGACAAGAGAGCAGTAGGGAAACCAGCACTCTTAGAAAACACATATACAGAACGCGTTCCTTATTCCGGCCTCGCCGACGAGGCCCATCGCGACGTCCGCGTACCTGTAATGAAAATCCTCCCCGACCTTTGCCAAACGAGCCAGCCCGCGATGCTGAGCCAGTAGCAATAAATACTCCCGTAAATAATATGACCCAGCCTGTCCCTTTGCTGCCCTCCCAAAATGACCCCGCTATGCCGAGGCCCGTACTCCACAGGGAGTGCCCTTAGCGTGCGGTCATTAGTTTTTAAGTATATTTTAGTTTGTAAGCCCTGGCTGGGGGCCTTTAATTTATTAGAGGTCACCACAGGAAAGTCCGGTTAAGTAGACTCACAGCCTTAGTGTGCTGATCTACAAGTGGCCCTACCTAAAAAAAAAAAAAAAAAAAAAAAAAAAAAAAAAAATCTCAAACGCACGATTCCGCTTCCGACGCTCGCCCGCGACAGTCGTGCCGCCCCGCGCTCTCGATCGTTCCGTGCCTGAGTCATCGCTCCGTTCGTCACGCCCGCCGTGACGTCACTCGTAGTCGCCGACTACGACGCCTGGTCCGGATCCGCCTTTTTCGAGGCGGTGAAGGATATCGTGTTTCTCTAACAGAGAATTGTCAAAACAATTTGGTTTGGCCCCTTCAGGGTAAAACCACAGTTTCGTGGTCCTTGGTTGGAAACCTCACGGTGTCAACAATACCAAGGGGGTGCTGACCCGACGCACCCGTTGATCCCCTTCAGAGTGAAGCAGTCAATTCCTAGTCAAACCTAGTTACTGAGTTCTCTTCACAGCTTACACACCTAGTGTCGGTTGGGTGTATCTACTCCTTCGCACTAGACCCAATAGGGCCCGGTTCGCACATTAAGATTGGCGACCGGTTACAAGCTTAGGGCACACCATTAGGCACACACCTCCCTGCTATCCCCGCAGGGAGCGAACTCACCTCCGGGTCAATTCCCGCCCGGAGGGTTAGGCAAATAGGGCCCTTCAGGTCACATCAGACGGCAACACAGTTACCGAGTTTGTCTGGGTTTCTCTTCTCGGTAACATTGTGTTAGGAGAAACTCCGGGGCAGGGCTCTTTTTGGGGACCGTCTGCTCGGGGAGCTCACGTTTGACGTGTCTCCTCGAGGCTCACATGTTAGGATTAGGAGATTAGGATGCCCACCATTATCGCCTCCAACATGGAGGACATGATAACCATAGTGGAGACTCTCTCCGCTAAGGTAGACTCCCTACAGATAAGGTTGAATCGAACAACCGTGATATTAGGAAATATGCTAAATAAAAACCCCGCTCTACAAAAGGAGTATGAGAAGGAGATTGACTCCATAAAAGTCAATCCCGGTCTCATACACCCCCCCGCGTTGCCACCCACCCCGCAGCCAGAGTTAGGTCCCACCCCCGCGCCCATCGCAGATAGGTCCCCCTCCCCCCCAGACGTCGAAATGGACTCTGAGGAGGAGGAACAAGTAAAAGAGAGCTCGGAGGGCGAGCGCTCGGAGCGCGCAGAGAGCATACACTCTGAGCGCTCAGAGCGAGCGGAGTTCGAGCACTCCTCCTCCGACCAAACCTCTTCCTCCGACGAGTTTATCCTCGTCGAGGGAAAGAGGAAGAAGAGGTCGCAGGCCTCGTCCTCCACCCAGGCCCCGAAGGCCAAGAAACCCTCCCCTCCCGAGCCAGCACGCCTAGTGCAAAGTCAGCCCTCCCCTTCCTCGGCCACTAGGCCCAGCCCTACCCCAACCCCAGTCATCAGCGCCTCAGTGCGCAAGACCATCCCTCCCCCACCCATCTTCATCCATGATAAGGGGGCATGGACAAACGTGTCCAAAGCGTGTGGCGAGCAACGCATCGCCTACACGAATGCCCGCGCCGTTCAGAACGGCATAAAAGTAGGGTTAGCAACAGCTAACGACCACCGCGCGCTTTCGAAGCTCCTCAAAGCTCGAAATATCCCCCACCACACGTACACTCTCCATGAGAGCAAACCTGTACGTGTGGTCATCTGCCGGATCCCTAGCGAGATCCCCACCACCGAGATCGTCTGCGACCTAAAGTCCCAGAATATCCCGGTGATTGAGGTGCACCGTATGCACGGCAGAGGAGGCAAGGCCTCAAACAACATCCTCGTCATTTGCCATCCCACCTCCGAAGGTCCCCACCCCATCTTTTCTCTAAAAACAGTATGCAGTCTGTCGGGCATACTTATAGAAAAACCACATAAAAGTGGCACGGTAGGCCAATGCCACCGTTGCCAGTTATACGGGCACGCGCAACGGAATTGCTTCGGCAAACCCCGGTGCGTAAAGTGCCTGGGCGATCACGGCACCGCCGAGTGCAATCGTCCAAAAGATAGGTCCCAGTGCCCAGACCTGCCCAGCTGCGTGCTGTGCGGGCAATCTGGCCACCCCGCCAACTACCGAGGCTGTCCGAAAGCCCCGAAAACCTCCGCCCCTAAACTGGCAACGCGCGCTAGCGCACGCCAGGGACGAGAGTGTCCTACAATCTCGTCTGAGCTCCCCCAGACCCTCAGTCCCCAGCGTCCAACTCCTTGGACGGCGGCGAATCACGGCCCAAAACTTCCCGGCACTAAGGCCGAAAGTCCCAGGGCTGATGGATCAACCCATCATGCCCCCCGCTCCGGTCGTTGTGGCTTCTCAGCCTCCACCTCCTCCCCAGTCACCCCCTCGCTCGGATGAGCCGGAACTCGATGCGTTCCTCATCCTAGGGAAAACTTTCAGTTTCTTCCAGTCCCCCCGCGCCATCCAAATGGCAACGGAGGTCGTGGCCTGCAATAGCATTAATTCCCTGATTCAGGTATACTCAAAGTATCCTGATGTCAAAAGTCATTTTGCCAACCTTTTTAAACAGCCATAATGTATAACACGGCTAGTAAGAGATTAAAGCCCCGATCCCTAAAGCTAGGTTACTTCAATGCCAATGGCATCAGCAATCAACGGGACGAGATCGCGACTTTCCTTCGCGATCATAGTCTCGACATCCTTCTGGTCCAAGAGACCTTCCTCAAACCCCACCTTAGGGATCCCAAGATAGCTAATTACCGGTTAGTTAGGAACGATAGGACTAGATGCCACAAAGGTGGCACTCTAATATATTATAGGAACTCTCTGCACTGCATCCCTATGGATCCGCCGCCCCTTGCCCACTTAGAGGTATCCGTTTGCCGGCTAGGCATGACGGGCCATCCCTCTATCACAATAGTATCCGCGTATCTCCCACCGTACAACGACGTAGATTCAAATTCTTCGATAAACGCCTCACTTCGAAGCGACCTTACAGCCCTTCTTGACATGAGTGACTCCGTCCTTATGGTGGGGGATCTCAATGCCAAACATCCCGCATGGTGTAGTCGTATTACCAACCCCCGTGGGAAGGTACTATACGACCTTTGCACACCTCTCCACATAGATATCATAGGTCCTATGCGGCCTACTCACTACCCGTTCGAGCCATCCCACTTGCCCGACGTACTCGACATTGCCCTCCTGAAGAATGTGAACTTACGTTTGCACTCTTTAGAGACGGTAGACGAACTTGACTCTGACCATAGACCGGTGATCATGGAGTTAACTCTGAGATCGGGTCCCTATGACCCTAACCGCCCCCCTCCCACACAGGTGATCACTGACTGGAGGAAAGTAGGCGAATTGCTGAAATCCAACACGTCTCCTCACCTGGACAAGATCCCCGACCACATCCAGTCCGCCGCCGACACGTCGGCTGCGATCGACTCACTCACAGAGCACGTACAATCTGTCTTGAACGACTGTTCAAAGGAGATTCCGGTGTCAGAGCACTGGCGCCGGAGACTCCCGGACGATGTACGGGCCCTGCTGACTGAGAAGAACGCAGCAGTCCGTGACTACAGAGCTTTCCCCTGCCAGAATAACAAAACTTTCATGCGGTACTTACAGCGCAAAGTAAGTAACAGCATTAGAGAGTGGCGTGAAGCCGGCTGGGACAAGACCCTGAGCGAACTGGAACCCACCCACCTTGCCTTCTGGCAACTTCAGAGGAGTATGCGCGCCACTGAGGTTACCACAATGCCTCCCCTTATCCGCCCGGATCAAAGCATTGCCTTCGACGACGAAGACAAAGCCGAATGCCTAGCCGACAGCCTGGAGGCCCAGTGCTCTCCCAGCTCCCAACCAGTTGACCCAGCCCACCTTGCCCACGTGGATGCTGAGGTCGAACGTAGGTCTGCCCTACCCCCTGTCGAGGACCCTGATGCTCCCCTCCCCCCCGTCACGGAAGACGAGGTGGAGGGGATCATCAAGAAACTCAAACCTAGGAAAGCTCCCGGGACTGACAGACTGACCACTAGGGCACTTAAACTCCTCCCACGTACGATCATAGTCCTACTGGTTGCCATCTTCAATGGCGCCATGTCCAACAAGTTGTTTCTGCAAGCTTGGAAAGAGGCTATAGTGATAGGTATCCCAAAACCCAGAAAGCCCAAGTCCCTCCCGACTAGTTATAGACCCATTAGTCTGCTCAGCGCCCTCAGCAAGATCTACGAGCGGATTATTCTTAATCGGCTCAAGGACTTTGTCGAGGCAAAGAGCCTAATCCCTAACGAGCAGTTTGGCTTTAGAGCCCATCATTCCAGTGTCCACCAAGCCCACCGCATCGTAGAGCACATTAGCGGCCGCTTTCAACGCGGTCTGATGACGGGGGCCCTATTCTTCGACATAGCGAAGGCCTTCGACAAAGTCTGGCACAATGGCTTAATTTATAAGCTTTACCAACTAGGTGTGCCGGATCGTCTCGTGCTCATCATTCGAGACTTTCTGTCGAACCGCTCCTTCAGATATCGTATCGAAGGAGCGCTTTCCACTCCCCGCCCTATCAGAGCCGGCGTCCCTCAGGGCGCCGTGCTCTCTCCCCCACTCTTCACGCTATTCACTAGCGACATCCCAAAAAAGCCCTCCAGTAGAGTTAGCCCTGTTTGCCGATGACACGGCCATCTACTACTCGGGAAAAAGTCCCGATTGCATCGCTCATACCCTCCAGACCTCAGCCAACGCACTAGGCGATTGGTTTAGGAAATGGAGGATTGAGGTAAACCCTGACAAAAGTCAAGCAGTCCTGTTTCGCAGGGCTCGCCATAGACAGCCCACCCTCCCCAGCCCGATCACTATGTTTGACAAGCCGATCCCCTGGGAGAAGCGAGCCAAATACCTAGGTGTAATCTTAGACCAGTTCCTCAACTTCACTGAGCACATAAAGAAGGTTCGCTCGCGAGCCGCTTTCGCTCTCGGTAGGCTTCACTCCTTGCTGAATAAACACAGTAAGCTCTCCCTTAGGTGTAAAATCCGAATTTACACGACGTGCATACGTCCTATCATGACGTACGCCTGTCCGGTGTTTGCCCATGCCAGTCCGGCTCAGGTCCATAGGATGCAGGTCCTTCAAAACCGTTTTCTCCGAAAGGCCACGGGCGCGCCCTGGTACTTGAGGAATGAGGATCTCCACGTAGACCTCAAACTCCCGACCTTAAAGCAAGTGTTGAAACGCATGTCAGTGCGTTACTTCACCTCTGCCGATACCCACACCAACCCCCTGATCGTATCGGCGGCCCGATATAGACCCTCCCAAATTTCTCGGGTTCGTCGCCCGCGTCACGTCCTAGACGAGCCCGACGACCCCATCACCATCCGACAAGAGAGCAATAGGGAAACTAGCAAACACAAACACAAAACGCGTTCCGTATTCCGGCCTCGCCGACGAGGCCCATCGCGACGTCCGCGTACTTGTAATGGAAATCCTCCCCGACCTTTGCCAAACGAGCCAGCCCGCGATGCTGAGCCAGTAGCAATAAATACTCCCCTAAATACGACCCAGCCTGTCCCTTTGCTGCCCTCCCAAAATGACCCCGCTATGCCGAGGCCCGTACTCCGCAGGGAGTGCCCTTAGCGTGCGGTCATTAGTTGTAAGTAAAATTTTAGCTCGTAAGCCCTGGCTGGGGGCTTTAATTTAATTATTAGAGGTCACCACAGGAAAGACCGGTTAAGTAGACGCACAGCCTTACTGAGCTGATCTACGAGTGGCCCTACCTAAAAAAAAAAAAAAAAAAAAAAATCTCAAACGCGAGTAGAGCTGCGGGCCAAAGGTAGATTAACATTAAAACCTCCTTAGAACGAAATTGCAAGATCATAAATGGACAACTGTCAGATTTAATTAAAGTGCTTCTCTTTTTAAAAGCAATGGAAACGTGTTCAAGTGCCAACCGTTGTTAGAGTTCGCGGGCTTCGAAATTCGAATTTAAATTATAAAATGGATTCACATTTTTCTCCGACCGTTCACTAGGTATTAGATGCTTGTATTAATTGGAACAGCATTCGAAGAGTATTTTAATATTCTGTTCAAAATAAACAGTTTAGAGAAAAATGTAAATACTCCAAACGCGAACCTTTCCAAAGCCCTAAGGGGCTCGTTCGTTAAAGGGTGATCAACCTGTCCAACTCTTATTCAAATAATAACCAATCGGTTCAAATTGGGTTCGATTTATTAAATAGTAACAGCAATTCCAATTAACTTTCGTTCATTCACCTCAATAGGTTTGATGTCATTGGGCCATTAATTTTTTTTTCTAGGTACAATTTGCAAGTATTGTAAATTAAATGCGTTACCAACATTGTTGCCATACTATTTTAAAGAGAACTAGGAATATGTGTAGAATTCACATTACTAGCAACCTTGTTAACCCCTCCAACTAAGTTAAATATGCTTGTGTCTGGAGTGGGTTCACAGCAACAGTGTAATGGGTGGGGTTCGAACCCGCGAACTCTCGGTCATAAGTCTGATACCCTTAACCTATACTATTATGCCTTTAATTAAATCTGTCAAGCCTATTTGCAACATTGTTGGCGAGAGGGACTGCCTAACTGAATAGTTATATACCCTCTGAACTTGTATCCGTAAGGACTGGCAAAGATGGAAATATGAAGGCTCAGATTAACGGCTTATTGTGCTGCCCGAACCCTGATTGAGTGTTGGTATGTAATAGATCATTATTTAGCTACGAGCTCCTCCTTTACCATATCACCCTAAACGTTGCGGGAATACTTACATTGCACGTACGGCTAAGGAGTGAAATTCCCTGTCGGAATCTGTGTTTCCTGATAGCTATAACCTGGGGGTAATTAATTTAAGAGTAAATAGGTTACTTCTAGGTAAGCGTGCTTCATCTTCGACCACATCATCGCTTACCATCAGGTGAGATGGGGGTCAAACGCGAGACTATTAACCACGGAATAGATGAATAAGGTTGGAATGGTAATATGGGCGTGGCGAGCGCCCCACATTTATGATTCGAAAATCATAGCTCGACCGATTAATTCATTCACCGCGTTTAGTGCGCTTCGGACTACTTCGTAACACAAAGCTCTACTTTAAAATGACGTGTTGTGCAATTATAATCTGTAAACAACGAATTGGGAATCATTCCTAATTCGTTGCCTGTAAAACAAAAAGTCAGACAGCAAGTATAGAGCAAGGAGGTATATCTTTCTATCGGTAAGTCGAAAATAACATTTAGTTATAGTTTTATTTGTAAATAACATAAAAATATTCTGCTCACTATGAAATTCCAAACATTAACAACATTATTGCAAAAAGTTACAAAAAATATACATTGCCCGATGTGTATTTGCTTAATCAACTCAATGACCAAGTCCGCTTACAATATACTGCATATGTTGCGTCCTCAACACTTCAACCATTGACGTTTCGTCCTTTGCCCTGATTGGCCGTGTTTCACGGCGCATGTTTATCGACAGTGAGTTATAATCAGTAGCAAGCTCTCGATTTAAGTATATGTAATTTATTTGTGTGCGTAATTCGCATACGTAACGGGCCTCTTGCTTGTAGTGGAGCTAAAGAGTGGGAGGAAGCGGCGACACGCGTTCTCATACAAATCAGGAACTATTTCCTTTCTAACCTCTTTTATCTGTTATGTGCATAAAATATCTTCAAATAAATTTAATTAATAAGCTCTTAATTTTGACGACAATGAGTCAAGAAATAAATGCCTTTTATATATTCAAAAGAAACATTAGTAAAAAATATTACTTTCCCACGAGACAAGTTTTTGTCCGTTGAAAAGAAGAATGGCCTAACTATCTACATTTTTACTGTCCTGGATTTCAAGTAAAGTGTGACTAATTAGGTCTTTGTGTCAAAAACTTAGTTACCACCTAAGATTGGAACAGTGCCCGACAAATGATGATTGGCTCGCTAAAATAGAGCGTCTTCTATGTCATTTACTTATGCGATAGAGTCCAAGAGGTGTATGTAATGATGGACGCTAATTAAAGACTAGGATTTAATTAATAATAGTCGGCTTGACCGTTTTCAGCCATGGCATCCAATCTGGGCGTAGATTAGTTTATTTCACAAGATACATTAAAGCAACGGGGTTGCGGGAATGTTCTAACGAGATACCATGGCCCTGGAACGCAAAGGCAACTGAAGGAGCAGGATGGATTTTTAGGCAGTAGAAGTCTGAAACTCCCACTCCCCACCCATAGGGGGAGGAGTAATTTTATGATTATCCCATGCAGAAAAAACTAGGTATACTTATCAGATGAGGAATGTTTCTTTAAAATATGGCAACGTCATTTGATGAAATCCTAACCAGAAAAAAAGGAGATATTGAAGGGCACAACTACAACGTGTAACGGAAACCCCATATCTATCCAAAAGGGCTGAAGACAACATCTGGTATGGAGTTTCCATGCACAGTTTCAGCACAAAATAACTGTCTCAAAGAATTGATCATCATCATCAATCATAACAAACGTGTCACAGCACTACGAGGGTCGATAACTTTCCACATCACTTGCCAATAACACGATAATTCTTTTTGTACTTCTTAATTTGAAAAATTCTGTCTCTGGTATCAGTGTATTGGAATTTGTAATAAGTTCTACACACGTAGACTTAGGATTACAAAATCCTTGCTATATCGTTTGTTATCATCCAAAGAAGCCGTGCACTTGGTATGTATATATACCCTTTAAATTACACGTTGTATATGTACAGGTACAGGTGTACACTCTCTGTTCCTCTAAAATCATTGTTTGATAGGACGGCAATTCGACACGGCTGGAGAGAAATTAGTCGCAGGAACCACGGCCTAACGTAACGTGCTTTTCGAAGCACGGTGGGCGGTATCATACCACCGACTTCCAAACTCCATGCTATTAATAAGAAATTTTGATCAGAAAAACCCAATGAGCACTTAACTGCTCAGTAGTCGCGCTTGCAAGCACTAGACCAACGAGACAGTCAAGAGTTAATTACATAAGTAACTGGATATTGTTGTTGGACTTTCAACGCTAAGCTCAGGGAGGAGAGTTGGTTTTCGTTTAAACATTTAGGTGTCACCTAGCGCTAGTGACAACTGCCATAAAAGTCTGCCACGCCTTCAAAATGACAGCAACCGTTATGTCACTTTCTATTAACCAACATCACATAACAATCAAAATAATGGCAATAAAATAAAGTTCCAATAAGTCGTTTTCGACGATAAATTACGCGGCGGCGCGGTAACCACGCAGCGTGACGTTTGTACGCGAAGTTATTTATTATTACGCAATGGGAATTGTCTCTCGTCACTGCGTCTTATTGTCACCCTAATCAGGTGTTGTGGATTCATGCGTACTAGAAGTGGTAAATTATAATTAGTATATTGCTAGCCAATAGGATTACTGGATTAGTATTTGTCGCGGTATATGGTGGGTTTAATTCGTGTGATTGATTAAGTGGAGCAACGGACTAAATTTAGGTGTGCAGTATTTAGAGTTTATTTATTTGCTGTCAGTTTAAAGTTAGCTCATATTCAGTTTCTGGAACGAAGAATAGTAAAGATAAATTTATCACAAACATTTATAGTATATTATTTCTTAGCTTTTCTTAACTGAATTATATTTACTAAGCTTAATACTAGCCGATATTGCAGAGGGCCGTAAAATTGACTGCAGCGCTACCTACCGAGTCCATTTTATTGAAACGGTCTAGGAATCCATTGAAATACACACAATATTACACCCAAATCGGCTAAGCTGTTTAGGAGGAGTTCGGTGACAAACACTCGTACAGAAGGATTGTAATATAGTAAAAGATACACAACTATGTCTGTGCCGAGGTCCCGTAAGCATAGGTTTCATGAAGGAACTCGGACTCAAACAGGTTCGAATGAGCAAGCAAAGAGAGCGAAATAAACTCCTGTCATTCAAGTCAGTCTTGTAAGCTTCTTTTAAGGGCTTTTTATTATATTTTTAACCGACTTCAAAAAAAAGGAGGAGGTTCTCAATTATCTTGAACTTTTTTTTTATGTATGTTACCTCATTACTCGCAGATGGCTGGACCGATTTCGAAAATTCTTTTTTGTTTGAAAGGGTATACTTTCTAGTTGGTCCCATTGTCGTCATGTTTGGATCTGATGATGGGATCATGGAGAAATCGAGGGAACTCTTCAAATATTATAGGCACACCTATAGCGTTTTGGGTATTTCTTATAGTACCTTGTGCAGTTGCTCTCGAAAAGCACCATTTTAGGAAGTGGAACTGATGATGAAGACCCCAGATGGCCACCGAAACTACTCAATAATAAGTATTTCGTGGATTGCGATTAGATTACTTGAATATAAATGTTAAGCACTTTATGCTCGTCACAATGCATATGGCAAAGTAGAGCTGATGGTGATGTACCAGGAGAACTCCTCAAAAATTAATGGCCCTGCACCGGGTAAAGCAATATTTTATAAAAGGTGATAAGTAGTTGACATTTTGGCTTTTGTAACTAGATAAATTACAAACCGACCCACTAAAAAACGTGAAAAAATTTTTTCAGCAAAAAATAGAACCGACTTCTATATAAAAACACTACAAAGGCAAAAATAACTTTAATTACAGAAGGCGGTGTCAAAAAAAAAATGAAAATACAAAACAAGTGACACCGATTACCGAGTAAGCTTCTTTTAAGGGCTTTTTATTATATTTTTAGCCACTCTGGGTTCGACGGAACGAAATATCAGATTTTACTGACTAAAACTCCAACCTGTTCTTTCAGATACCCCAACTTTCAAACTCGTTATAATGTTCCCGCAACCCCAACGAATGAAGCCCTGACTTTACAAGAGCTAAAGTTATATAGATTCAAATAAGTTCTCGGCAGGGAGCTTCTTTTAAGCCCTGCAAACATAAATCGGTCGTCTTTGAGGTTAGGCAGCCATTTCACTAAGCCGCAAACCATTTCATGAAATGATAACAATAATCGTTTATTTCGAGTAAAAAGACCCGGTAATAATAGTTACAATTTGTAAATGTTATTACCTACAATAATACAAAAACTGTTAGTGACACCAAGGCAAGGCCAAGGGCTTAACCGAAACTTTCTAACTGTGGTTTTCAAACGCACGGTCCTGAAATGTCCGCCATTTTATCAAATGGCCGATTTTACGATATGGCCATGGCGTACAATACAATAACGTTTATTTTCAGAAAAAAAGTGTTACAATTTTTAATGTGACACTGGATCCCGCACTAGGATAGCCTGTGTCCCGGGGTTGCGGGAACTTTCTAATGAGATACCGCAGCCCCGGAACTTAAGGGTGGGAAAATCATCAAATGACTCCTCCCGCTGTGTTCCTTCACTCCTCCGTAACCCCGGAAATTATTTAGAGCTAGGAATACAAATGTAACGGTTATAAGTAGATATTAATTAACAAAACTAAGGTACGAATTAAATATGAGGTGTGCGTGATGTGAGAGTGAATTGATGTGAGCTTGTGTATTCACTTTAGGACTTTTTTTTAGAGTTTTTCTTTTTTTTTATTGATAATAGGCTCGTGTTTGACCACCATCTCACCTGATGGTAAGTGATGATGTGGTCGCAGATGGAGCACCATAGATAAAATAAATAACTAGATATGGTCAACAGACGAAATTATATCGGAACCGTGTGTCTCCAGTTAGGCGCTGGGCGGGGCAACAACTACACATGCAGTTTAATAAAATCAATAGATACGCACTCGCACACACACCCGCATTTCTTGAATCAGAACGTACTATACAATCAATAATAAACCTTATTCCGTCAAACACAGCGTGTATTTACCATGCACCGTAGAACTTACCCACACAAAAACATCGGTCGCTATCGTTGTGCTGTGCAAAAGCAATTTATTTTACATATACGCTAGTGATTGACTAAATCGGAAAGTTATCGATTCTTCCATTTATTATTGTACAATTTTTTTTGGGCACCTGAAAATGAACCAAATAAAAAATGGCATGTCCAGAAAATATTACAATAACAATAAACATATTATTAAGAACATAACATTACATAATTATTATTAAGTACTACCTACTAAGTATTAAGGGCTACCCTGGCGCTTTCGACTTAAATCTTAATATTTAATTATCATAGTGATAGGTCAAATAGAAGTTGATGTTAACTTACATTACGCTCTTGATCGGAACATACCAGCCGTGTAGGTTGTATAGAATCCTGAAAAGTTGAATGACTGATTTTATGAATACCCTAAATCATGAGAATAGCTTTCAGTAATAAAATAAAATTCAACCCACTTCTGCAAAAATCAGTTGTACTCTTAATTTTGGAATTTTCCATTCAAAAATCCTGCGACTTTTCTTTAGAGACTAGAACATTTCTGCGTTGAAGTGAACCGAGCATATGGTGCTATTTTTTGTAGGGTACCAGTTAGGTGGCATGCCTGTGGCATCAATCTATTCCTTTTTTATGTTACCATCTTTTGGGAAACTGAAAAGTACGAAAAGCACTTATTTATCATTTACATACATCCTAAGCTACTTCTAAACGTCACCATATAATATCGCAATAATTACGTAACACACTATAAATCAAGATTTGAATGATTTTGACGTATATTGCTAATGCATTGCTTCATATGTTCGAAATATTGGTCTGCTCAACAACGTAAATACCGCAGTGAGTGTTGTTGATTTAGCATAATGAAACCGATTCCTACTGTAAGTGTGTTACGCAATTACCCCGCAGGTAATAGTTTAGTAGGTTATAATAGGTTTTTGTTATAAGAAAAATCCTAGTTAGTAGAGAAATTGTTAAATATATGAAAACAAACACACATCCATGCATAACAAATAAATAGCATGAATATATTGACTTATTTTAAGCTCAATTCACAAATACATTATCTGAACCATGCCGATTATTATAACGCATTCGAAGCTTCAACGGAAGCAAAATACAAAAACCATAAAAAATAAAGAAACAGCATGAGGATAAGGCATAACATACGATAATTCTAAACCGAAAAACACCACCGATTATTAACCTAAAATTAAAGTAACTTACTTTACGAATATTGGTTACGCATTTCTCTACTACTCTGTAAAAAAATCAAAATAAGTAAAAAAACATTATTTACATCGATCTTCCAACCAGGCTAAAACGGTTGACAGATTGAAAAATAAACTATTGTAGCGACGGCGACGTCGGAACTCCACGCATGCTGCGGGCGTAAAATAAATTGTTTATTTTTTTTACTTTTTTGTACACTTGACTTTTCAACGTATTTTTATTTCTGTCACCTCATGTAAAATAAAAGTTAAACATATTTTCTTAGAGGTCGGTTTAATTTTTTGGTAAAAAGTTTTTATTTCACTCTTTTTAGTTGGTCGATTTTTAATTTACCTAGTTACAAGAGCCTAAATGTCAACTACTTATATTCATTTACAAAATATTGCTTTTCCCAATGTTGGGCTGTTATTTGTTGAGGAGTTCTCCTGGTAGTTCACCATCAGCTTCACTTCACCATATGCATTGTGACGAGCATATTGTGCTTAATAACCACATTCAAGTAATCGAAGCGGAACACATGAAATACTTATATATTGAGTAGTTCCAGTGGCCATCTGTGGTCTTCATCATCAGGTCCACTTCACAAATGGTGCTTTTCGAATGCAACTACACAAGTTACTTTAAAAATACTCAAATCATTATAGGTGTGCCTATAATATTTGAAGAATTCCCTCGATTTCTCCAGGATCCCATCATCAGATCCTGGCTTGGTGACAATGGGACCAATTTCAAAGTATACCCTTTCAAACAAAAAAAGAATTTTCCAAATCGGTTCAGCCGTCTCCGAGTAATCGGTGATCATACATAAAAAAAAATAATAATATACGCGTCGAATTGACAACCTCCTCTTTTTTTTTGTCGTCGGTTGAAAAACCCCTAAACTATAATAGCAATATTTAATTCGTCAATCGACATTGCTGTCGATAGCCAACGTTAGTGGATCTGCACAAGCACATCACTAATTCGTCGCAAGAAGTGGCGGCCTCACTACGCGATGAATCCGCGTAATACAGTTTCGTATGTTATGTTTACATTGCTTGTCCAGTTACTTAGTGACGAACTCAGGTAGTGGTTAAGGAGCAATGTATTTATAGCAAAAGGAGTACAATCGCTCTGATATTTGAAAACAAAAATAACATAGTAAAACCAAGAAATATTTTACGATTTATTGTTTTTCATGATTTTAAAGACAAATATTGTAAAATACTTGTACTTACATATGGTAAGTGATTCCATGATTCACATAGATTTGATTTTGGCTTCGGTTTTTACAAGATACCACAGAACAACTCGGCATTCATATATGTTATCACGATCGCCGTCGAAAGCGCACTAGTTCGCGGAGACGGCCATTTGCCTGTGACATGAGCCCTGTGGCCATGTCGCGCGGACACCGATACGCCCCCTTACCACTTCTCCTGTATTTTTGATTTCTGTGTGGAGCACGCTTACCTAAAAGTAACCTATTCACTCTTGACTTAAAGACCCCTAGGTTATAGCTATTCCACTCCTTTAGCCGTACGCACAATGAAGGTATTCCCAAAGTGTTTAGTGCGTATAGGTGGGATGTCCACCATGTAACGATAGCGCAACGCCGTTTGTCTTGTAGTCCGATGATGGAACGGGCTTGACGGAATTAGACTGTGTAATTCCATCGCACACTCCCTGAAATGTAACCGAGAGAAAACCGATAGACTAGCAACTCGTCGCTGATGTTCAAGGCTCTGGAGCTTTGATTCGACCAGTGTATCGTTGCCAATGAGTATTTTGGCCCGTTTCTCAATTGACTCAAGCGCATCCAGTTGGTACTTGGCAGATAAAAACACAGTTAAGACACAACAACCAATTCTACACCTGTGTCTTTCACACAAATCTGGTCGTAGAGAGAAAATTCAATTTGCTATTGTCTTTCTCATATGGCCGTATAAGGGAGAATGCACGATTGCCAAACTTAAGTTTGCAAAGAGTTCTGTTCCACTTAGATTTTGTAGGCGTTCGTTGATCACTATAGTCATTGCAGTTTAATGGAACTTAAGAGGAGGCTCCCAAAATTGTATGTAACTTTGCATTAATATTCTGAAACAATCACGCATACAATCAAAATGGAACTTTAGTATATGAATTATTGGATCTTTTTCTTTACATGTCCAAGACCAGTTACGTTGGAACATTTTCACTCAATTCATTTTTTAATTGAAAATCATGTCTTTTTAAAGATTATTCAAAATTTAATCAAAATTACTCGGCTTTTATTTCTAAAATTAGTATTGACAGTAAGGAAATATAGTTTACTATCCAAATATAAGATATTTTTTCTCTAGATCAATTATTACTTTAGTTACAAACGAAATAAGAATTAAGACTTTTGACATTTAGTTTCGAACCCAAACATGGTGAAAGAGCGCACGCGATATTCAACTTTATTACTGCTGCGTTAGCGTTTAGTACACAACGGCAGTTTCGAACCCGAACATTGTGAAAGAGCGCACGCAAAATTCAACTTTATTACTGCTAAGTTAGCGTTTAGTACACAACGGCCTAACCGGGGTGCATGGGCGGAGCTTGCGTGAAAATTATTTTAGAGTGCCTGGTCTTAAGGAACACAGACAAAAGGACTAAAACTCGGCAAGCTGACACGTAAGGTCTGGAAATTCAACACAACAAATATTAAGCTTATAATCCGCCATTATACATGCCCAGCACGGATACTGTTGTTTTGTCAGTACGGAACTACGGATTAAATGTGATAGTTACAACCCCTGTTTCGCTACGGTTGTGTTTTCCGACCAACAGATGCATCACGCACTACAGTATCGTTTGTTAGGGAAAGCCTATCGAATATAAATACGAGCTTATCGAATATAAGAAAAATACCATCGAAAAAAAACTAGCAACTCGTGATAAATGAGTTTGCTGCAGTTGTTGGCGTGAAATCCGTGTCTGTGTTTGTTTCATTTATATAAATGCTAACTACATAGGATATTATTATGTTTGTCCTAAGTTTTTTTCCTGATACCTATAATCTAGGGGTCTTTAAGAAAAGAGTGAACAAGTTACTTCTATAATAAGCGTCCTTCATCTTCAACCACATCATCGCTTACCATCAGGTGAGATGGAGGTCAAATGCGAGCATAGTATTCTAGGTAAAGCCGTTGACCAAGACTTGTTAAAACGGTCACAGTGTGAAGTAAAAGCGGTAAGCGAAACCAATTAAAATCGGTCAATTTTTACGAGTGACTTTTGGTCAAGTGTATCGCTCATCAATTAATGGTCATGCGCAACGGAGCTTGAAAATAAAGCGCAAAAAATGCTGTGTAAGGGCCGACACACATAGCTAAAAGCGTTCTGATTAAATCTTCTCTGATTATATCTTAGTGGGATCCAAGATAGATTAATTGTTTCATCTGGAATGTTGCCTTTTCAAATATTATTGGTTCGCTATTTTATTGTACCAAAACTTTCTTTTTTGTTTTATTTACTAGCTTTGCCCGTGATTTCATTCGCGTGTGAGGTTTTTAAATCCTGATTTCGTAGGAATTCAGGAATAAAAGCAGCCTGTATGTGGCCTATAACTTCCAGTGAACCCATTTGAGTCGATTTAGCCGACAGACCGAGAAAAAGTAAAAAATAATGTGTGCTTTAAATGTAAAACCACTTGAGAAATCAAAGACAGACACTTCAGTTTTTTTTTATGTATTATGTATAGATATTTTTTTGTACTGGTTCTATCGTCTTCATCACGCTGCATTCTTTATCTCGCGGATGAGTCGATAGCTTTAAGTATTTATTTACACTTAACGAAATCAATAAAAAAATATCGGAAATAACTGCATCATAATTTTATTGAGAAAGTGTCGTCCCATTCTTGGTAAAAAGTGTATCGTCATGCAAAACTTGAACGCACTGCGTCTTTTCATCTTGTGTTTACATGACAAAAGAACATATATGAGTTTGTTTGATGCTTTAACTAAAGGATAAGGAGATCATTTTAAAATCTACGCTAGTATACAACGTGTAACGGAAACCCCATATCTATCCAAAAGGACTGAAGACAACATCTGGTATGGAGTCTCTATGCAAAGTTTCAGCTCAAAATAAGTGACTCACAGAATTGACCCCAAATTATTGGTTTCATAGGTTTCTTGAATACCAATAATAACAAACGTGTCACAGCACTATGAGGGTCATCACTTTCCACGTCACTTGCCAATAAAACGATAAATCTCTTCGTTCTTATTAATTTGAAAAATTCGGTTTCTGGTATCAATGTATTGAAATTTCTAATATGCTCCACACATGTAGACATAGGATTACAAAACCCTTACTATATCGTTTGTTATCATCCAAAGAAGCCGTGCACTCGGTTTGTATATACCCTTTAAATTACACGTTGTATAAAAATGTTTCGGTAGTTATATAACCACATGAAAGAATTTTAGGTACTATGTAGAATGAAAAATAAAATATAATAAAAAACAACTAATGGAATTCAGACACACACAACAACTTCAACTACTTCTTAGCGTGTCGATAACAAACTAAATGGACTCGACCTAGATCTGGGCAAAGAGTTTGGCACCGTCAGAAGCGATCATCAATTCCTGCAGTGAACAATGGACAGGACACGTATGACAGAACACCAAGTGCGCCATGGTTTGTGGAGTAGCACCACATTTACACTCCAGGGCAGAGACAACTTCCCCGGAGGACACGGTGGAGCATACGGTGGAAGTGTTCCCCGCTTGGACAGAGCACCCGCGCGGCTGTGTCTTCGTGAAAGCGATGACCTCTCCCGCCTAGCTCTGTTGAAGAACAGGGTCGGTTTTTAGTCAGTAGAAGTCTGACATTCCCTACCGCTCCAACCATAGCGAGTCATTAGTTTATAAAACCACAGATAAAAAATTGTTTCCGTAGTAACTACGCGAAATAACTTTGTTTTTCATAGTGTTTGTATGAAATACAAAGTTATATTTGCGGTTTTAGAAAATGTGCTATATCTCAGAAACCATTGACTCTATCTCGTTCAAAATAATTTTCGTTGAAAGTTTATAATAAGATTTACAGTATTTATTTTGTTTAGATTTTTCACTCTGTTATGATAGAAGTTAGAGGGGGGGGGGCATTTTACCACTGTAAACGGTTCATAGAATACATCTACCTACCAATTTCACATGTGTAGTCTTAATAGTTTCGGAATAAAATGGCTGTGAAATACGGACGGACGGACGGACAGACAGACAGACATGACGAAACTATAACAGCCTTACAAATAAAAATGTGTTATACCGCATCTATTCCATCCTTATACTAGGTATAGTTATATCAGTTATAACTTAAGAATAAGTCGAGAATAATTTTTTACAAATAAACCAGTTATATCTTTGATATAACAACTCCTCCGTTATGTCAAAATGCACGATCTGGCAACAGTGCAACCAAAGAGAAACTACTAAAAAAAATGCAGTTTGTCTATGAATTTCTTTCTTTTGAACTTTCTCAACTTGACGTTTCTCGAGTCTCGACCATATGTTCTGTTCTTTGTCATCATTCATTGTATCATCTTATATCTGAAAGAGATGGATGAGAAACGAGTTTCATGGAGCAGAACTGATACACATAGAAAATTACTTGTATGAGTAGGTGAAAGTTCTTACCTGATTACGTCCCCGGTACCTCAGAGCAATAATTATTTGCAAAACAGAAGATAATCCACCGCCGCGCGTGTCCATATTGAGATATCTACCAATTAATTGGTCTAAAAACGTTACACCACCTTTAGAAAATCGATATTTTAACCGGAACTGCTCATCGCTATATAAAACAAAAGTATTTTCTCTTTTTTAAATATTTTAACTTTTCTTTGAACCTGCATTAGATTTATAATGTTATTTACTTGTTCTACTTCTTCTATTGCATTTAATTCCATTATGAAAACTAACGTGAAATACTTAAATGCCCGTAAACAAACACAAACTGTGGTATTTTTAAGGTTATACTAGCTTTATACAAGGGTGAAGGCGTGAATAACTTCGGAATAACGGTTGTATGAATACAACTGTCAAAGTTATACTTGATATAGGCTATTCTTTGTTTATTTGTAGATATTTTGCTTATTCATAATTTATTCTCGAGTATAACTTTTATACCGCGTTTATTTGTAAGGCTGTAAGAGTTCCGTTTTTTGCCATTCGGCTACGGAACCCTAAAAATGTGTCCTTTTTAGGGTTCCGTAGCCGTAATTTCAACTGATCCTCTCTACTTCCGAAACATTTTTTAAAGTGAACGAGCTCGTGGTTAAATAATAACAGCGACACGTATCGACCTTTTAAGTTAAGCAACGCTTGCTGTGGTCACCACACGCCGCGCTACGTTTCCACTTTGTTACCTAGGTATTTCATTTATTTACAAAGGTTGGTTGCGTTTTACTCTGATTTGTAAGCTATTTAGTTGTCTGTCTGCCTGAAAAAAATAATTTTTTTTTTGGCTCTTTTTATTTTTTAAAGTATCAAATTAACACTAAACACGTATAGTATACGTAATGTAATTTAATGCCCCTCTGTCGTATCAACTCTGTATATATATATTTTTTCCTTTTCAAAAACAAACTTATTTAACTTTTATAATATTTGTTTTTCAATGTAAAATAAAACATCATCTCATGTCTGTCATGAGATATGTGTGTATAATTGTATTTACGCTCAATTATCTGATTTTGTGACAGTAACATGACAAGCACTATGTAATCTTTACTCCATAATATCTCAGGGGACCGGACTGGACCTAGCCAGGAGAGCAGTGCTCACCCACACGTTTGTAGGTATAGTACTTATTATGTGAAACTGTATTGTAACGTGTACTTCAATGCATTATTTTGAGCTAATAAATAAATCTATAAAATATTAGGTACCCTGTGATGTAGTGAAGCTAAGTTCTTCACCTTCAATTTAGTTTTTTTTCTCCCAAGGCCTCTATTGTCTATGATTTCGTCTGAAGGCTTTACTTAAGACGATGACAAAACAACTTTTGGTTTTTATGGCTCGTCTCGGATCATTAAATTCTCTGTTTGCGAATGAATGGACACCCCTTTTCGACATGCCAAGTCATGATCGATTTATTTATTTTAACGCATAACTATTAAATTGCAAAAAATCTTCCACTAGCTTCATTAGCGCTTATTGACATATAAGCTCATATAGCTTTGCTCAAAGATGTTACTTTAAAATGACTAATCATTATTTCAAGGTTGTGTCGTGTCAGGTCGAAATTCGACTAGGTACCTACCTATGATTAAAATTACTTTTTCTTAATTAATTAAAATCCCTTTATATAATATCCGATACACAGTAGGTGGGTGTTCCCTGCAAGACTAGTATCAGATTTTCTGGCTTCTGACTTGTCAAACGTCATAATTGTCGTTGTTGACGATTGTCAAAGATGTACTAATGACAGCCAGGATGCAAAGGAAATTGGATATGTTAAGATTTTCATCAATCCATCCACCGATCTTGGCACGCATTGTACTTAAAGAGTGATTCATTATTTTGCCACCAGCGCCTATATCTACGGCGGCCAATCTCACAATTTATTAACCATCTGCCCAGGATATATTATAGTGCACATGTATGTGCGCAGTTACAGGTACACTCTGTGTTCCATTACTCTCATTGTCCGATGGGTCGGTAATCCGACACGACCACTTAACGAAGCTTTTAACGTGCTTTCCGAGGCATGGGACCACCACCAACTTCCAAACTCCGGGGATTTACTGAGAAATTTCTAACAGAAAAACCCACGGAACAGATAAAAGAGGTTAGAAAGGAAATAGTTCCTCATTTGTATGAGAACGCGTGTCGCCGCTTGTCTCTCACTCTTTAGCTCCACTACAAGCAAGAGAGAATAAATTACACACACTTAAATTGAGAGCTTGCTACTGATTGTAACTCATTGTCGATAAACATGCGCCGTGCATCACGGCCAATCATGACAAAGGACGATACGGTTGAAGTGTTGAGGACGCGACGCATGCAGTACATTGTAAGTGGGCTTCGTCATTGCGTTGATTAAGCGAGTAGGTACACATCGGGCAATGTATATTTTTTGTAACTAGTTGCAATAATGTTCTTAATGTTTGGAATTTCATAGTTATCAGAATATTTTTATGTTTTTTACAAATATAAACTGTAGTTAAATGTTATTTTCAACTTACCGATAGAAAGATATACCTCCTCGCTCTATACTTGCTGTCTGACTTTTTGTTTTACAGGTTATAATTGCACAACACGGCATTTTAAAGCAGAGCTTTGTGTTCCGAAGTAGTCCGAAGCGCACTAAACGCGGTGAATGAATTAATCGGTCGAGATTTTCGAATCATAAATGTGGCGCGCTCGCTACGCCCACATTACCATTCTAACCTTATTCATCTATTCCGTGGAAAAACCCAATAGCACTTTTTGCACGACTCGGAAATTATACCTGAGACCCCTGGCTCAGCAGTCGCGTTTGCAACTACTAGGCCACCGAAGCAGTTAATCATATAGATCATAATTAAATCAAGATAAATTATGAATGGTCTTCAGCTTATCTAATACGAAAGTTCCCAGTTTCCTACTTACCTCCCTTAGAAGTTTGCCAAGAAAATTGGATTATTGAGCGTAGGCGAAAGGTTAATCCCCTACAAGATGTATACTATGATAATTAATTATCGACTTTATCCTTATAAAATACCCGGTTCCTTTAGGCTCGATTTATTTCGGCCAAGCTCGGCCCATCCTTGGCCTAGTACGATAATGTATTGCATTCTTTCTGTTAATAAGTTAAGAAATAGTCATAATCTTTAAAATAAAGATTACTAGCAATGTAGGTAGAATTCACATTACAATCTTGTTAACCCTTCCAACTTAGCTAAATATGCTTGTGTGCTGGAGTGGGTTCACGGCAATCGTGTATGGGTGGGGTTCGAACCTTCGACCTCTCGGTCATAAGACCGACACCTTAGCCATTAAGCTATTAACGTTTCTAAATGATCATTCATATTATTAGCCAGTATCTTTGAAGCGTCGACTTTTCACATAAAGACAGTACTTCAAAACGAACGCCCACCAACAATTATAAACAGTTGAGAGTGGTGACGGACTCTGAATTTGGAAGACTGTTTCTCAAAAGTGCCATCTCTCAGTCTTCACTTTGATTTTGTCAGGCAAGGAGAAGTGACGCAACAAACTCTCCTCACTCCTTGTATACTTGTGTGCATGAAAATGTAATAAAAACCTTAAAAATTATTAACTATAAAGGTATAGGTAGCGCTTTATTTATCTTCTAGCGGTCGCACAGTGTCGAATAGATCGCACTCGAAACTTTCTAGTCACAAGTTTATCTCATTTACGGTAGCCTGTCATTGGGTCACGTCATTTCGTTTAAAAACTACTGCATTTCGTCCTTTTTCACACTTCCAAAGGAGAACAGATCGCAATCGTGTAATTCTCGGAGCACGAGTCGAAAAGCAAACACACGCCTGACTGTAGCTGCATTTACCTTGACTTGAAGACTATTTTCTAGTTAACTATACCTTAGTTAATGCTCAATACTTCATTTGGTACTATTAATTATCTTATAATTATAGTTACGAAGAAATAAAATTACAAACACGTCTTTCGAAGGACCACAAATTTGATCAGCTTGCAAATTCGGTTCCTAATCCAAATAAAAGCGATGGATTATAAAAAATGTTTCCTAACTCCCAAATATATTATGCCTGAATAAAATAATAATAATTGGTAGTTAATGTGTTTTTTAAAACCCTGAAAGCTCGCGTAAGTCCTTAAAGATATGCCCGACCGCTGCCAGGGTTAACGTATATAATATCATGTATGCTATTCGGGCTATGACTAATGAAGATCCCGACAGTCTGTATCCACGTTTTCCAAATAAGTTCCAACTATTCGTCCTCAGAAAGTACTCGATAACGGATCCTGGATGTAAGGTCATTCATGTCTTTCTCAATACCAAGATTGATGGGGATTTAGACCTTACCATGGAAAGATTCTTTTATTAATGTTCTTCGGTGACTGGGGTCCACTTTCTTTTCTTTGTAAGTTGGTAGTGCCTATTGATTTTGTAAGGAGGGATAAGTTTACAATGTATTTCTTAAACTTAGGTAAGTACTACTTACATTTGGTTCGTGAGTCCAACAAGCACTTGACATGTTTTCATTACTTGTCCTTTTACTTAAGTTTGATGTCTAAACTTTTTTTTTGATAGATCGTAATTAAGTTTTAGTCTCCGGTTCGAAAAATCTTCTCCTTTTTGAGTCGATGCTCAAACATCTTTGGACTAATATGTAGCTACCTGCATAGCTCTTTCATTGGCCCAAGGTGCAGGTGGCCGTGCACGATAGACATGACAAGAGGTGGGCCATACATGTAGCTCTACGATTAAATTAAAATTTTTGGGATTTGGTAGGAAGAAGGTACTTACGGGAAGATATAGATTATAAGTCCCTTCGATATGAGTAGACGATATTTCCTCCAGGTTCACGAGAACAGAGAGAGTTTGCGGGTTCACTTTCACGTTCACACGGCACTATTATTTGGTCACTTTTTAGAGTTTTAGCGGGCGCGCGAGCGCACGATTATACGTGTCGTCAGGAAGCGAGCGTGTTTGCGAGTGAGAGAGGGTGGTGGATTGTTCCGAACAGGAATGAGTGAGTGAAACAGGAAAAGAGTGGTTCAATGAGTGACGTGTAATATAATGTCTATTATAAAATACTAATTACAATAAATATAGATAAAATAATGCGAATGGCGCATACAGGATTCATATCAATCTCTATCACTAAACATCACATTCTCATGTTTATTTTCATAATATATTAACCTAAAATGTGTAATAAGTGGCCTATCCGTCCTGTTTTTATAAAAAAAAACATAAATTAAACGCAAGTCAACTGATTGGCTACTAGAAAATCTGTTTCGCTAAGTCACAACAGCATTGGTTATGACTTGACAAAACGCGTTTGTTAATTTGTTACAGTAACAGTTTTCCTTAGAAAAAGTACCTTAATCTCGAAACTCAAGTATTTAAGTATTAGCAAATATATTGATAGTTTATTTCAACAGGAGGATTTTGAGGATTGTGAGGAGCTCGTGGCTAAATAATAACAGGTTCACGGGTCGATCTTCAGGTTAAGCAACACTTGTTGAGGTTAGTCCGTAGATGTTCATGTTACTTTTAGCCTCTTGGCCCCGGCTGTTATTCATACATCGTTGACAGTCGTCTTGGGTAGTCAAAGGCCAGAAATTCTGGCACTGGTCTTGTAAAGGGGTAATTTGTTACCCAGCCACTACGATGGAGGTGAGGAAGATAGTCACTCCATGTAAAATACTAATACTCAACTAAATTCGGTTAGACTACAAGACAATCGATGTAGCGACAGCTATCTCGCAACATACAAACTAAACGATAGAAATCCTGTATCGCGCAAGCAAAGTTTATAGCTCAACTAGCCTACATAGTACATACACCATCGTTACACGGTAGACATCACACCTATACGCACAAAACGTTTTGGGAATAGTTTCCTTGTGCGAACAGCTAAGAAGTAGAATCATGTGCCGGAGTCTGTGTTTCCTGATAACTATAACCTGGGAGTTTTTAAGCCAAGACTGAATAGGTAACTTCTAGTCAAGCTTGCTTCATATTTGACCACATCATCGCTTAACATCAGGTGAGATGGTGGTCAAACGCCAACCTATTATCAATAAAAAAATGATTGATCTTGGAGGAATCCCGAATACTTGAGAGGTTATCGCGAAATATGCAATCGCGAATCCTTAAATACTTCTTCTTCTTCTTTCTTTTCTTCTTCTTCGTCTGTTCAGGGGCAAGTGGAAGGCAAGCGGTCACGTGGTCGATCACCTAGCTTGGACAGACCTGATAAAAATATTTATTCCAGGCGATGGATTTACGAGGTGGTTTGCTTTCAGATTTATACACATATTACATGCAACTTTCAAAAATAAAATCAACCCTTAAAGGTATAATAAAATATCTTTTCGCTATATGATTGCGATTTACGATCGTCTGTCACATTTCCAAGTGGTTTAGGTACTGTCTGTCTTCGCATGTAAAACTAGCCGAAATGTATGACAAAGTTTTTATAGTGCTTCGTTTACTTACCTACACTAAGTTGAAAACTTTGTCTTTATGTTATGTTAACTTCCATACTTATACTATAAATGTGAATGTCTGTCTGTTACGCTTTCACGCCTGAATCACTGAACTGATTTTTATGAAATTAAGGATGGAGATAGTTGAAGATGCAGGGTGAAACAAAGGCTTTTTTTCAATCTGTTCCCGTAAGGTGCTGAAATAGGGAACGACAGTTTTAACAAAACAAATTCCTGGTAACCGTAGTCACGGACAACAACAAGTTATCGGTGAGATCTCCACAATAAGGGTAACTCAGCTCAGATGACTCATGAAACAGAACATTTTTAGTTTATTTCTTTGTTAACTTCTCTATTTTCAGTTCTAGCCTGTCTTTTGAGGGGGTTGAGCGGGAGTGCCAGACTTCTACTGACTAAAAACCAGCCTGTTCCTTCAATTGGCTTTCAAGTTCCAGGACCACGGCATCTCGTTACAACTTTCACGCAATCCAGCAGGCAATGGACCTTATCGGGCCCCGTCACCAATGCTGACGGCTCTTTGAGGGCCCCGTACAACACGACACGCCGCCGACCCGGGCCTGGTGAATTTTGATTACATCAATGATAAAACCTTATAAAAAAACACGCAGACGTTGTATCTAACTGCAAAACTCAAGAGAAACAGTTTTCAAATAACTCATACCGTGAAACCTATTTAAGTTAACAAACTTCCATTTAATATTCTAACTGCTGACTGACCGAGCTTTGCTCTGACTGAACACCAAACTTTATCTGCTACGTCTCTTCCAGATTCTATACATCATTGTAAAACTTAAAGACAAAGAGGGTGGCCGTAATGAATGAAGTGGTACTGAAACGATCACTTCGATAATTCTGTGGGGACAGCTGGGAAGAATAAACTGATGAAATGAGGCCCCGACAGCTTTACTGACCTATTTTACCAATTTATACCTTTATAAAGGTAACTTAATGTCGCAAAGACTGTAGGTTTTATTATACTCCCAGATCTGAATAAATGATGCGCCATGCGCCACCTGGCGGGGAAAATAGTTATTGTCAGGGTATTATACAAGTTTTCGTTTTAATGTTTGAAGTTGTGTAATAGAAAAAAGTTTTATAATAAAACCTGGGGCTGCGTTAGATGCTGAGGTTTGTATTGTAGTCACACAATGCTGAGCTAACGGAGTCTTACAAGTTTGTTGCGGACTTATATCTCTTGTGACGGTAGCGACAGTTTAGCTTACAATATAGGAAGCCTTGAAACTACCGTCGCGGGAAAGGAACTAGGGAAACTAACTATACTCGACCATATAAAAAACGGAAGTTTTAGATGATAGCTCGAGTGTTTGTCTTTCTGTCTATCCTAAACTATTTTCTCCGCATCTACCGGACGTGCTACGTAAGTAAATAACATTATTTAATTAGGTAGGTAGGTATATTCCACACATATTTATCGATCTCAATAACAATATTGAAAAAAAAAACAAGCCAAGTCATCGTCTGGCACCAGAATATGTCACAGCCGATGAAATGGCTTGTTTGGAGGGGACCAAATTTTAATTTCGTTGGCCGATTTCAGCAGAGTTAAGCTATCTACATAGGAGATATTTTAGTGCACTGTATGTGCGCGGGTACAGGAGTCCTGCCAGGAACAGGCAGGACACCTGTACTATATACTCTCTGCCCAATGGGACGGAAATCCGACAATACAGGCACGACTTGCAAACATGGTGCCTTCACAATACTTGAATTTTCGTTGCATGGTGCTCTTAGTCCATCTGATCCTCTGAATAATAAATACTTTTTAACCAAAAATAAAACCGACTTCTTTTTGGTTTTATTTTTTGTTAAAAAGTTTTTGTCTCGCTTTTTAGCTTATCGTTTGTAATTTATATAGTCACAAAAGCCTCAATATCAACTTCGTACTTATCACCTTGTACAGAATATTGCTTTTCCCGATGCTGGGCCGTTAATTTTTGAGGAGTTCTCCTGGTACTTCACCAGATGCATTGTGACGAGTATAAAGTGCTTAACAACCATATTCAAGTAATGGAATCGCAACCCATGAAATACTTATAATTGTCTAGTTCTGGTGGCTATCTGTGGTCTACATCCACTTCACCAAATGGTGCTTTTCGAAAGCAACTGCACAAGTTACTATAAAAATTCCCGAATCGCAATAAGTGCGCCTATAATATTTGAAGAATTTTCTCGATATCTCCATGATTCCATCATCAGATCCTAACATGATGACATTTGGAGCAACTAGAAAGTAAACCCTTTTAAATAAAAATAGAATTTTCCAAATTGATTCAGCCCTCTTCGAGTACGAGTAATTGGGGAACTTACGTAAAAAAAAGAATCTTTTATTAACCTCCTTTTTTTTTGAAGTCGGTTAAAAACGAATAATTTATTCTCTCTTCACAAAATTGCCTTAAAGTTGACAAAGGTATAAATTTCAGAGCTGTAATCCATCTTTGTCAGAGACTGGTGCCTTATCTAATTATGTAGTTTTTTGGGTAACCCTTTGTTACAGATCACTTAGTCACAAGGCCCCCCGTCCCACGTCTCACGGCTAGAATAAGAAATCGTGTCAATAAAAGCAATAAACAATATGCAAAAATGACCTACCAATACTTTTATTAACTTCGCAGATTCGTTGTTTTTATTCGTGGTTTGTAAATAATCCAGCAAAATATTTTCACGAGCTTAACCTGTATTGCAAAAGGTCCCCAGTTATTTCTCTCGTGAATTTTACGAGGTTTTCGAGTCAGATTGAATTTTTAGCACCAGCCTTGTATAGAGCGATAAACCTAAAAATATATTTCAAGCTTTTTTGAATAAATTGAATATATAGAAATTGAATCCTAGCAAATGCGATAAGAGCAGGCTCGAGGTAAATGAAAAGTATTTTATATGATTTGACTATTTTATTCCCCGAGACTTTTACACTATCCGTGCTCCATACTAAGAGGCTTTACATTAATTTCGTCACACGTTTAGAGAGGAGGGAAGGGTGTCGAAGTTTTCAAAATCTTATTTGAATATTTAATAAAAAATAAAACGTGAAAATTCATGTTATGTAATTAATGGATTCCTTTTATAATAAGGATGCAAAAATGTGTTTGTTTCGTTGTACTTCTTTCACGTCCAAAACGGGGAACAGATTGATGTGATTTTTTGATATGGATGACGTTGATTGGCTGGAGAATAACATAAGCTACATATTTTTTGCTGATAATCTATCAAAATAATCTATTCACAAGAGTAGAGCCACAGGTTGAAGCTATATATTGTATACAATGTTTCGTATACTACAAATATATTATACTATTATTTATTGTATTATAAAACTCTATTTTTGTATTGATTGTTTGACCTCCTTTACGGCAAAACGTAGCAAAAGATCGGGAATTATTGGCGATATAGTCGAAGGGGCGGAGAGTGAATTTTGAGTGGACATTTTTTTTTTGTGGAAAAATCTCTAATTTTGTTGCCTTGGGAAAACACGTTTTAATCAAATCTTGGAAGCGTGTCAACGGCAAGACTCTTCAATATGTTTGGCTTAAAAATCAACCATGCGAACTTTGCTCGCTGATGCAGATATAAGATTATCAAGTGTACAAGTGATGTGGGGCAATATAGAAGATACAAAAATAAAAATAAAAAACCGGCCAAGTGCATCTAGGGCCACGCACAGCGTAGGGTTCCGTAGTTTACTGCAACGCCAAGTGCGAGTCGGATTAGCTGACTGAGAGCTCCGTACCATGCTCTTATAAAAACAATCTAAAACATTAAGAACTTGATCTAAATATTTTTCAATTGAATTTGTCCGAAAGCGAGTAGAATCAGTCGACTATTACTCGTAAATTTGTGAAGCTAACTTAGGTCTGATAGTTTTCCTTTTAACTTCGTTACATGTAGCTAAATTAGGTACTTTTTTATGATTGCGTTTGTATTTATTATTTTATATAATTTAATAATAATTTTTAATAATTTTATTTACCACAAAAAAAAAATACATGTTTACATATGTACATTGACTTGTTTACAAATTTTAATTAGATGGAAATAAAAATAAATTACTATTACACACACTAGTTGCAACCCTGACCCCTAAACTAGGCAAAGCCTGTATCTTAGGGGGCAGTGTCCGGCTATAGAGTTACATTTATGCATATTTACTTAATGGACTAGAAAGAGGACTGTGTCCGCGGAATTCATTTTTAATTTTAATTTTACTTTTTTTTTTTAATTTTTAAGTGGTAAAAAACATTGAACAGTCTGAGTGTGAGAGAATGCAGGGGAGGGTTTTCAGTGTGTGATAAAGTGTGTTCAGTGTTGAGTGTGTTTATGAATTCTGTAATTTTGGAGTGTAGTTGTGTTTGTTTGAGTTATGGTGTGTAAGTGCTAGTGGAGATTCATTTGGTTGAGCGTGAAACTCTATTTAGGTACATTTTTTAAGCAAGGTATGTAAGTAAGGTCTCAGTTTGTGAGTAGTCTAGCTGAAGGAGCCAATCTGTCACCCTAGACCTTAGTTGGTGTTTATTCAAGTCGAGAATATTTAATTCTTTATGAGTGTTTTTGTAAATGTATGAGCTTAATGTATAATACTGGTGTTTCGCAAAAGTGGTTTTGTGTTGAGTACCTGGCGGAATATTCGATCGTTTTTTAGGATCAGACGGAGGGACAATGGAGTGTCTTCTAAGAACAGTTTGAAGCACGAAGAGCTGACGGACTGTTAGTATTTTGCAGTCAGAGTATAGCTGTTTTGTAGGGTACAGGTATGGTTTCCGTAACATAACTTTGAGAATGGCCCTCTGTGCTCTTTCAACTCTAATCGCTTTGGTTTTTGTTGCTCCACCCCATACAGTTATGCAATATCCAATGACGGATTGACATAATGCGTGGAAGACCATTCTCAGAGTATCCGTATTTGCTGACTCTCTAAGAGACTTGAATATATGTATTAGTCTCATGGTTCTAGAGCAGAGAGCGTTAATTTGGTAATCCCATCTTAGGCCTGCGTCTATTTGAACACCGAGATATCTTATATTGTCTGTTCTTTTAAGAGTTGGACATAAACACTGAGATGAAGGATGTGTACAAGTGTGCGCTATTATGGAGAATGTGTGGTCTGGTGCGGAGCTACGGCGAATGGCGAAAGGGATGTAGGATGTCTTACTGAAGTTGAGAGTCAGTAAATTTATATTGAGCCATATTAATATTTTGGCTAGTGCTGATTCTGCACTATTTTTAACATTATCCCACGTTGGCCCGGTAGATAAAATTACGGTGTCATCAGCGTATGCAAAAATTTTGGAGTTTGGTAGCGACATTCTACACAAATCATTGACATATATTTGGAACAAAATGGGACCCAAAACGCTTCCCTGAGGCACACCGTACGACACGGATTCCTCGTCACTAAGGTACTCGTCAATTTTTACTCTTTGGGTACGGTGATTGAGGTAGTCATTGAAAATTTTGAGAGCTATACCTCTTACACCAATGAGTTCCAGTTTGGAGATAAGTTTGGGAACAGAAACGGTGTCAAATGCTTTTGAAAGGTCCAAGAAAACGCCCAGACATTTAGTTTTACTATCGAGATTCCTAGCAACTAACTGTGTTAAATCAATATTTAATATTTGCGATAGGTGTTTGGCCACGATCTCACCTGATGGTAAATGATGATGTGGGCGAAGATGGAGCACGCTTACCTAGAAGTGACCTATCTATTCACTTTTGACTTAAAGACCCCCAGGCTATAGTTAAAATTAGCAGTTTATAGCTTTATATTTCGCAAACGGATCACTAAATGGCACAGCCGTGAGGCACACGTAATAATGTTTGTTTAATTAAGTTTTTGTTTTTATTTTATTTCTATTTATCATTTGCCTATGCATTTGGGTCAGATAAATTTATGTTCTTCTTCTTCCTCCTTCTTCTTTTTCTTCTGAATAGAAAATTAGTCTTCCTACACTACGGGGTTGATGGGATAAAAATAAATCATCCCCTCTTTATAAGTAGGGAGATTAACCTAAAAAAATGTTTTTAATGATTTTATTTTACCACTTTGTCGGCGTAATCAATACGTATATCCATGTCAAACTTCAGCGTTCTAGTATCAATAGTTTCTGAGATAAGCCGCGGACAGGCGGACATCAGGTGAGTTGGTGGTCTAATGCGAGCCTAATTATCAATAAAATAAAACATGGTGAAACTATAGGGTTTGTCGACTACGGAACCCTAAAAAAGACAGATATTAGAGCGAATAACTATAAACTCTCTAAGTACCAGCAAAACAAAATCATCGTTACACGTGGATGAAACCGCGGGCAGACGCTAGTTTAATTTTATTTTAACGAGGTATATACGGTTTTCACGATATTAAACTGCTTAATGCTATTTTATCGTTCTAAAATCGCAAAGCTTTGAATATGAAAATTCACATCAAAGTGTAAGATATTATTATTTATGATCTCTAAATATATAATATCAGATCTTAAATTGCTTTAAAATATATTTTAACCTTCAAACGCTCTATTCAATACTAAAGTAACTCTGTCTGTTTGTCAATACGAGGAGACCTCGTCTTAACCACACAACAGTTTCGTAGAAACTTGACATTCGGATATACCAAGACTCTAGCTACTAATTATACCACATTTAATGTTTTAGAATCCCAAATTACATAGTTTTCATGTATCGGTACATTTTTTACGCATAAATAATACTGTGTTTTCTCAAGTGCTGCAATTTTGCAATTTTTTACACGATACTGAAACAAAAACAAACTTTTTTCTAAATGTTGTATGTCTGTCTGTCAGTTCATGTCTTTTGTTTGTCTAGATATTCTCTGGAACAGCTGAAACGATTTTAATGGCACTTTTACTAAAATGTAGAGGTGGTTATAGGGCTACATATTATTATGTATAGACTACTTTCTATCACGGGATTCCCAAAACCAATTAGGTAATATCGACTCTATCTCCCTTTCACCTTTAACGGTCTACCAGACGTACTGCAGGGTATCATCGTCACTTGGTTGACATACCGTCTTGTCGTACTAAATGCTTCTCCTGTATATTTACAGTGTGCACGGCCAAGGTGTCGAACTCTCTGTAGGCTTTTGTGTCATATGATGTCTTTAAACCGAGAGTTAACAGCTCTTTCCATCGTAGACCTCATCTATCGCTTACCTTTAGGCGTGGCCGAGGTCTAGAGCGGGCTTAACCTTATTAAAAAAAAATAACCACCACGCGAACGAAGTTGCGTGATAGCTAGTACAAAATAATTCTACAAAATTGTAATTGTCTATATAAGGCTAAAATTTCTTAGAATGAGTGAAAAGGACTGGGAGATCTCATCCCAGTGTAATTTCGTAAAGGATGAAAGGCAACGTCGCAAAAATATAAACTTGAGTAACATAGTTTCGCAGATAAGTTTGCATTTAAATACCTACTAAGTTTATTCATAGAATGTAATCTTAAAATTTATGATATTTCAAAAAGATCAAGTTGTATGTTACTGCTACAAATTAATTAAAGATGATTTATTTACGGTTTTGCTCTCGTACCTCTGTTTTTTATTCGGGTTACAATTAAATTGCCAGTTAGACAGAGTTGCTTACTATGCAATAGTGCAGTATTGTTTGAAACTAGAACAGCCAATTGATTAAAAAAAATGGCCAAGTGCGAGTTGGACTCGCCCATGAAGGGTTCCGTAGTAACTATAATAAATATAACATACTTAATATATTTATTAGAAAAAAAAACATTAAACCTTGCAAATTTTTTAAAACTAGCTTATTTACAACTACGAGAAATAACTCTGTTTTTCATAGTATTTGTATGAATTACAAAGTTATATTTGCGGTTTTTGAAAATATACTGTATCTCAAAAACTGCTGACTCGATCTCGTTCAAACCACTTTTGGTTGAAAGTTTACATTAAGATCTACAACATATGGTTTTTTTTAGATTTTTCACTTCATTTTTATAGAAGTTAAAGGGGGGGGGACACACTCATTTTACCACTTTGGAAGCGTATATCTTTTAGACCATTAACTTTATGAAAAAGTCATTTTAGAAACTATAATGTCATTTTTAAAGACCTGTCTATAAATACCACACACGTATAGGTTTCATGAAAAAAATATGTTCAGTTTCAGTTCCATGTAAGGGGAGCCCCCTTTAATTAAAATATTTTTTAAATTTTCTCTTAAAATCAGAAAGCGGTTTACAGAATACTTCTACCTACCAATTTTTACATGTATAGTCCTAATAGTTTCGGAATAAAATGGCTGTGACATACGGACGGACGGACAGACAGACAGACGGACAGACATGTCGAAACTATAAGGGTTCCGTTTTTTGCTATTCGGCTACGGAACCCTAAAAAAGTATGGAATACGGTGTTACTTTAAGAATTTTTATGAAAATAAATATTTTAGAACAACGTCTACCTCATTGGTGTAGCGGTCGCAAGCGCAACTGTAGAGCATGAGATCTCGGGTTCGATTCTCAGGTCGGGGAAAAAAATGCTATTTGCGTTTTTCTATAAGAAAAGCGGTGAGACTGGCAGCCGACTCTAACATCGTTGGGAAAAGCAAATGATGATGATTTAATGTTAAAACAGTGTATCAACACAAGACTAGCAGGTTTGGGTTGAAAGTTGCATTACCTCACCGTCTGCTGTGCATATATTTCCGGATGGGTAGAGTATTCAGTACCGCCCACTGAATACTGTATTCAAATATAAACAGCTAGTGCGTAATTAATTAATTATACTCTAAATACATAATCCTAAAAGAACAATGGGGATCCTCTAACAAATTTTTGTTGACATAATTTTGTAGCGTCTATTAATGGAAAATATACAAGGGTATAGAGTTTCAATTCATGATCACTTTTGCCTTAAGATCCACTCTTAAAGGAACTCTTGAAAAAATGATATTCGTTGAAGAAGTTTTAGAGGTTATGTCTGGCCATTATTAGGTAAACCGATTTATTGAAAGCAGACTGGTACCGTAGACTTGATTATATCCATAGTCGACACTAGTCTGGAAAACATAGATCTAGTAGTGAGCCATTGTCAGTTGACCAAGGGTCTCCCGCCCGCGATCTCACGGCAGCATGCAAAGAGCGGCTGTCGCAACCGAAGCCTGGCCGCCATATTCATGCTTCAGTTGAAAACGGTGATCCAGCTAAAGTCTGGAAATTTCTCAAATCGATGGGAGTTGGAAAATCACGCCAAGAATCGATTCCTAAAAACCTAAATATTTATCTATTGAATCAACACTTCTCATCCTCGTCCCCCTCTAATGGGACAATGAAGGCAAATACAATAAATTATCTTTCTAACCTTCCAACTCCGGATCACTCCGCATTTAATTTTAGTCAATTTTCTGATTGTGATGTTAAGAAAAGCATAGTTTCAATCACATTTTCATCACCGTTGGTAGTGATTGTGTCAGTCGGAAGATGATACTCCCTGTCCTCGATGAAATCCTTCCTATCCTTACCTATATCCTTAACTATTCTATTTCCAATGGTGTCTTTCCCTCGGTATGGAAAGAGGCCAAAATTGTTCCTCTACCCAAAAAATCGAATCCTACATCTTTTTCAGAATATCGACCTATTTCCATCCTGCCTTTTTTATCTAAAGTCCTTGAACGCCTTGTCCACAATCAGCTTAGTTCTTTTCTTTGCAAGAATAGTCTGCTTAATCCTTTCCAATCCGGTTTTCGTCCTGGTCATAGTACCACTTCCGCCTTAGTAAGCGTTACGGATGAGATGAGGTTGGGCATGGATAAAGGAAATATGACGATTCTTTGCTTGCTAGATTTTAGCAACGCTTTTAATACTGTTGATTTCGAAATCATGCTCAACATACTACGCTCTATTAACATATCTCCAACAGCGATTGACTGGTTTCGTAGTTACCTGTTTGGCCGCCGGCAACATATTTGCATAGATGAGTCCTGCTCTTCTTGGTGTAGTACTTCAGCTGGTGTTCCTCAGGGTGGCGTTTTATCTCCTTTACTCTTCGCAATATTCATAAATTCTATTTCTAAAAAACTTCAGTCCTCCTACCATCTTTATGCTGATGATTTGCAGATTTACAGACAAGCTCCCTATACAGATTTGCATACTGCTATTGATATCATGAACCAGGACTTGGCTTCTGTTTGCGAATGGAGTGATGCACATGGTTTGCAGGTTAACCCGTCAAAGACCCAGGTCATTGTGGTTGGCAGTTCCAGGTTGGCACCTAAGGTAAAATGGACGCAGCTTCCTCAGGTTATTTTCAACGGCACTGCTATTCCATTAAGCGAGAAAGTTAAGAACCTTGGGGTTTGGGTTGACAAACATCTTTCTTGGGGTCCCCAATTACAAGAAGTCAGTCGCAAATTATTTGCTTCTGCCCATTCCCTGAGACGGTTGCGTAACTTTCTGCCAACTGCTACTAAAATTGCGCTAGCACAGTCTCTTTTACTCCCCATCCTAGACTACGCTGATGTCAGTTATCTTGATCTTACTGAGGCTACTGAGGGATTTTTTTGTTTATGTGTGTTTTTATTGTTGTATGTATGTTACCTCATAACTCGGAGATGGCTGGACCGATTTGGAAAATTCTTTTTTTGTTTGAAAGGGTATACTTTCTAGTTGGTCCCATTGTCGTCACGTTTGGATCTGATGATGGGATCATGGAGAAATCGAGGGAACTCTTCAAATATTATAGGCACACCTATAGCGTTTTGGGTATTTCTTATAGTACCTTGTGCAGTTGCTCTCGAAAAGTACCATTTGAGGAAGTGGAACTGATGATGAAGACCCCAGATGACCACCGAAACTACTCAATTATAAGTATTTCGTTTATTGCGATTAGATTACTTGAATATAAAAAGTACCATTTGAGGAAGTGGAACTGATGATGAAGACCCCAGATGGCCACCGAAACTACTCAATTATAAGTATTTCGTTTATTGCGATTAGATTACTTGAATATAAAGCTTAAGTTAAGCACTTTATGCTCGTCACAATGCATATGGTGAAGTAGAGCTGATGGTGATGTACCAGGAGAACTCCTCAAAAATTAACAGCTCTGCACCGGGAAAAGCAATATTTTGTAAAAGGTGATAGTAGTTGACATTTTGGCTTTTGGAACTAGATAAATTACAAACCGACCCACTAAAAAGCGTGAAAAAAACTTTTTAGCAAAAAATAGAACCGACTTCCATATAAAAACACTACAAAGGCAAAAATAACTTTAATTTCGGAAGGCGGTGTCTTTAGTTTTGTATATATTTTTGTTTTTGACACCGCCTTCCGAAATTAAAGTTATTTTTGCCTTTGTAGTGTTTTTATATGGAAGTCGGTTCTATTTTTTGCTAAAAAGTTTTTTTTTACTGTTATGGTGTACAATAAAGAATATATATCTATCTATCTATCTATCAATCGCGGCGATAACTCCCCTCTTTGAGGAGTGGCTGGAGCCTCACTCACTCACACACTGCGTCCTCACCTTCCGCCTGACGCAAGTGCTTACTGGATACGGGTGTTTCGGGAGGTACCTATTTCGGATTCAGCGGGAAGATACACACGGGTGTCGACATTGCGTGGACCACCCGGAGGATATGGTGGAGCATACGGTGGAGGTGTGCCCCACTTGGGCAGAGCTTCGCCGTTTCCTCGTTGAGGCTATCGGCGGCGGTGACCTCTCGTGCCCGGCCCTGGAGTGGAGCGAGTGGGAATGGGATGCAGTCGCCTCCTTCTGCGGAGCAGTAATGCTAGCGAAGGAGAAGGCCAAACGCGCGAGGACGAGGCAACTCTTCCTCACGCCCCAGCCGCCGCGGAAGACGCCCCGTGCATCAGGGATCGCGAGCCGGTATCCGGCCACCGTAGGCGCGGGCTTGCGGACGGCGAGCAGGGGTAGCTCACCGTCCGGTAAGGACCAGGCCCGGGTCAACGGCGCATCGTGTTCCACTCGCGCCTCAAAGAGCTGTCAATACCAGTGACGGGGCCCCATAAGGCCATTGTCTGCCGGGGCACAACCCCGGTAATGTTCTAATGAGATACCGCGGCCCCAGAACTTAAGGGCAGCTGAAGTAACAGGGTGGGTTGTAACGCATGTACAATGCCTTTTGTAATGCAGATCTATATAGGCCGCAGAGATCACTTTCCATCAGTCGGAACATCTGTTTGCCATCCTTTAATCGTGTTTGTCTTAGTCGTATTAAATAAATAAATAAATAATATAAAAGTAAGTAATAGGTACTTATAAAAAATTAAACAAATTGTTTTATACAGTATTTATTCTTCATCTTCTCTTATGATAATATCGTCCAAAAAACCTGCTGGTGGAGTTAAAGTTGTCTGATGTCTGGCTCATCCGAGATACCAGACATTAGACACGTATTATGTCTTCTGGTACTTGGTCCAGCTTCTTTACTACCAGAAACTTCTCTTTGTACATTAGTATTTACAGCAGCCATTGCAAGATCTCTGCAAGTCTCACACACATAATATCTTCCAAAATCTAAAAACAAAAATTGATTATGTTCATAAAACCGAAACCAATAAATGAGTACCAATCTATTAATGTATTTTTTGGGTTAGTAACAATATTCTTATCGTTAGTAGGTATTTAACCACAAAAAACGAAGTGTACAGAAGACTAGCAACGTCACCAGTGGGCTGTCATGCCTCCCAGCTATAACACGTACAATGCTATTGGGGCTGCCACAATAAAAGCGCATTCGGTATAAAGTATAATTTCTTATCTCCTATTATAGTAATATAGATTCTGTTCTAAAGATAGTGAATAGGCGCCAACAATACTTACAATTTGAGGGTATACCCAGCTGCAGATTACAGCAGTGACTGGCGTGTCAAGTGCCAATGTCTACGCAAGTTATTGACACATATTATGTGGCAGTTAACACACATTATGCGAGTAGGCATTACACGACTTCCCATTGTGATATACAAATGGATGCACAAAGTCCAAAGTATCAGGTATAATCGTAGTCCAAAAAAGTCAAAGCAAAACGTCGTCGTCGTAAATAGCATCTGATCGGAATCCTTAGGCAAGCACTAGTCGCAAGGAAAAACTCGGTTTATACACTGAAGCAGTTAATAATTTCAAAAGTACACCTTACGCTGATGTCAATGTCATCGTATTGTTGCCATACTTTGCTTGCAGTGTGACTTTATTTTAGTATTTATTTATTCAGCAGAATTCTTAACAAAAATCTGCAATTATATTTATTATTGTTTATTAATACACTTGTATAGTATGCTTATGTGATAAGGGCAAAGCACTTTAAGTAAATTGGAGTAGATTTACTAATATATGGCAGAGAAGCCAGCAGAGAACTTTCAAGTGAGACAATATTAGGCTAAAAGACATGAAGTCAAATTGTAAAGGAAAAAAAATAAACCACGGCGTCGGACGTCGGCCGATGGTCTCCGGCCACCGTAGGCGCGGGCATGCGGACAGCGAGTAAAGGGCAACTCGCTGTCCAACCATGGACCATGCCCGGGTCGACGGCGCGTTGTGTTCCACGCGCGCCTCAAAGAGCGTCATCAATATGACGAGGCCCCCCCCTGTAGAGGGCTGAAGCCTGCCGGGGTCGTGGGACTTATCCCATTACCGTGACCCCGGAACGTAAAGGGCTATTGAAGGAACATCGTGGATTTTAGCCAGTACAAGTCTGACAGTCCCTCCGGCCCTGCCCGGGGTGGGAGGACTTATTTGATGATTTTACCACGTTAAAAAAAATCCCATGATCATATTAGTCAATTGTGTTTCCAAAAAATATTATATTTTTTATTAGAGTGGGTCAGTTCTTAAACATATCTTGAAAAAATCCAAGAAATTATTTTATTAACATTTGCAAACATGACATTTGCAGACGCTCAAATATTCTATCAACAATTTTTTCGCCATTGTTCGTTGTATTTGAAGAACTCCCTGTCAAAATTTTGGTGAAGTGAGTGAGTGACAGGTGACAGCATATTTCACGTAAGTTACTGAAATAAGCGTATACATTTTTATCGATATTATTAACGTTAAATAACGCTACAGGGCCCTTATTTTCACGTGTCATTGCACGTCATAATTGAGTCAATAACAATAATTTATTTGCAATATAATGTTTCACACAATACAACATGTTTTTATAAAAAAATATGTAGTCGTGATAAAATACGGTAATACTCCAGTCGACCTGTATAAATGTTTCTCTCTTGTAAACAGGGATCATACTAACATTGGCACGTCAGTGTAGTCTTGCGTATGCCGCGAACTCATATTTTGTTTGCCGTTCCCAATGTCACATTCTATCTCACCTTCGTTTTGGTTCATGTGCTCGCAATGCTAAATGCTTTACTGGGATCGAGACAGGAGCGTGATCACCGCTAGATGGACAGATGTATGTCGTGAATGTTTAATATAATAAATGAAAAATAGAAATAAATATAAAATAAATCCTTTTTCTCATTGTAAAATATGCATATCTTATCTACCGCCATCATTATATGGTGGACATCCTACCCATATGCACAAAACGTTTTGGGAATATTTTCATTGTGCGTACAGCTAAGGAGTGGAATACCGTGCCAGAGTCTGTATTTGCTAATAGCTATACTATAACCAGGGGGTTTTTAAGTCTAGATTGAATAGGTTACTTATAGGCAAGCGTGCTTCATCTTCGACTACATCAACGCTTACCATCAGGTGAGATAGGTCAAACGCGAGCCTGACATGAAATAAATAAAAATAATAATAACTATGCCTTTTTAAGGGTTCCGTAGCCGAATGGCAAAAAACGGAACCCTTATAGTTTCGTCATGTCTTTCTGTCTGTCCGTCCGTCCGTATGTCACAGCCATTTTATTCCGAAACTATTAGGACTATGACACATGAAACTTGCTAGGTAGATGTACTCTGTAATACGCTTTTTGATTTTAAGAAACAAAATATTTAAAATTAAGGGGGACTCCTCATACATGGAAATGAAACTGAAAATATTTTTTTTTTCATGAAACCTATGCGTGTGTCGTATCTATACAGGTCTTTAAAAATGACATCGAGGTTTCTAAAATTACTTTTTCATAAAGTGAATCGATTAAAAAATATACGCTTCCAAATTGATAAAAAGTGTGTGTGTGTCCCTCTAACTTCTATAATAATGGAGTGAAAAATCTAAAAAAAAAATAACTGCTATAGATCTTTATGTAAAACTTTAAAGGAAATTGGTTTGAACGAGATCGGGACAGCATTTTTTGAGATATAGCATATTTTCTAAAACCACAAATATAACTTTGTAGTTCATACAAACACTATGAAAAACAAAGTTATTTGGCGTAGTTGTAAAAATGTGAATAAGCTAGTTTTAAGAAATTTGTAAGGTTTTTCTTTCAAATAAATATACATATTATATTATTATAGTTACTACGGAACCTTTCATGGGCGAGTCTGACTCGCACTTGGTCAATTTTTTATATTTTTACTGTATGACATCTTAGGAATTTTATGTTACTTTGTACTTACATGTTTCTGTTATAAATAAGTGAACAAAGGGGTAAAAATCCACAAAATCGACATCTTAACGAAAACATATTTTTTCCTCTCTATATAGGTAATTTAATTCCCTAAAGCATATCAGCTTAGGTACTAAGTACACATGATGATAAATAGGTGTAGTTCTTTTAAAAGACAACGGTACGTCGTGCCAAGATACGTACGAAGCCGTTTTCTGAATGTTAATGTCCCTACACATGAGCACAAATATATTTCGCACAGTTTACACGGAATACCTAATTTCTTTGAACTTCGTGAAAGAATATTTCGTTCGGGAATATTTTTGCGTCAGAAGTTTCTCAAATGGCGGTCTTGTTTTGTTATGTATATTGCCATTTCGCTGTTGAGGCTTCGCTGTTGTTTTTTGGTAGAGAATATTCTTTGTCTCATTAGTTCCTGTGGGTTTTGGAAGATTTGGGTGAAAATGTAGTACCGTCGAGTACCGACCTCTTTTCTTTAGGTTTCTGCATACACGTAACTAAAATCTCCTTGTATGAGATTTATCAATGATTATCTAAATTAATATTAAAAACAATTCGACCTTAGTGCGAGATTATTAACGCACATGACCGTAAGGCAAACATTATTTGTATCAAAAATGGATAAGTGCCATCTGTTGACAATAAACGAAAACTTTATTCCTTTATTGACATTGGGGGAACGTTAACGCCATTCGTGAGTATGTTTTAAAACGCGACGCCTTCAAACTTATAACGAAAACGATGTCTGCCAGAATTATTCACAAAACTTGAGGCTACAGAAGGAACAACGTGGGACAAAGCTTCTTACATAACAATAAAGTACCTACAAAGTAATTAGACTTCGAGATTATTAATAAATTTTGGCAATACATCAGGTATCACAAATAGTCTACTGACCCAGACTAGTCTCAAAGAGGAAACGGATTCTTTTTTTCACCTTATAGTCTGTTTCAAAATAAAAAATAATAGGGTGTGTTCACAAAAAGTAATTGTGCTTAAAAATGAAAAGGCTACAAATATTTACCTGTTAACATTTCCCATTTCTGCACAGACGGAATAGAACTTTATAACTATTACGTTTGACGACACAGTTGTGTGACACGGCAATGGCGCGGTAGTTGAATGATTGCTATGATGTGGCAAGCGGGTTCTGTTCTCGCACGGAATAAATATTTTCTATGGCTTACGTATAAGTCTAGGTTGTATGTTATATGTTTGTTAACATAACCATGATACAGGAGTAATTTAGCGTAAGTTAACGTTTTTTTTTTATTAAAAGAATAAAGTAACTAAACTAAATAACATTCTGCTGTTAGATTATCCAGTGATAGCACAGGACGACTGTGTTATTGTCTATTGGGTGGGCAGAGTGCCTTCTTTGAGGACCCACTACCCAAAAAAAACTCCTTTCTTCAGACAGGCGGATCTATCATATTTACTATGCACTTAAATATGCTACCATGCGAAACTATTAGTCTATATGAATATATGCTAGCATAGTGGCACAGCATTATGCTGAGCGATGACCGATTTGCATGAAGGTACATATTATGTGAATGTGTAGATCACATAGAATGTCCCGTTTTTATTGGGGAATAGGCTCGCGTTTGATCACCATCTCACCTGATGGTAAGTGATGATGTGGTCGAACATGAAGCACGCTTTCCTAGCAGTAACCTGTTCGCTCTTTACTTGAAGACTCCCAGGTTATAGCTATCGGGAAATAAATACTCCGGTAGGGAATTCCACTCCTTAGCCGCATAATGAAGGTATTCCCAAAACGTTTTGTGCGTATGGACGCGATGTCCACCATGTAACGATGGCGCATCGGCGTTTGTCTTGTAGTCCGATGATTGAAATCACAAGTAAAGTAATTTTACTCAGCCGTATTCTTTAAAAAAAAGGTTAAGTAAATGATGATGTCTACGTAATGTGTGTATTTCAATTATGTTATAACAACAATCGCGAAATACATAACACTTTAACGGCAAACAGAAATTTTCTTGTTTTGAGTATAGACCCGTAATTTGTTTCGGTATATTGACTTTTTCCATCTGCGGTTTTTTTGTATCTTTTACGACTGTAGAACAGTTGAAGAAGTGGCTGAAAATACGTACAAACTTATTTTTATTTAATTTTACGGAGAGCAAATGGTTTTCAGTGTAACTCCTTTATGGCAGGATTCAAAGCGGTTGGCCGCATGTTTACGGTCATGACTGTAGAGTTTGGCCATGGGTTCACACACTGAGCAATGCTTTAGTATGTGTTATTTATTTCATGACTATTGCTCAAAATGGTGTAGAAAATTTATTATTATAAGCCTGTAGTATATCACTGCAGGGCAACGGCCTCCCTTCCATCCTTCCACTTTTTTCTGTCCACTGTCACACACACAATTTTAAAATGTATAGAATTTCTTCATTAGTTTCACTCATCTTGACAGTACGAAAAACAAATGATAATCACACATTTTCCTAATTTGAATTTGGAATCATGTTCTTTAAAATTTAAACTTTCAATGATACCAAAACCAGCCAGATACAAATAGTATAGCCAAAGAGATTTTATTACAAGTTCATACATACTATAATGCGAAAAGACTTTTCCCCAACCTTATATGAACAATTATAAAACATGTGACTTCTACTAATGCGCATAGCGCGTGTTGCTATTACCTCAAATGTTACCTTATATTTTCAGGCTTTTGACTGTCCGTAACAACTATCAAAGATGATCATATGAGAGCCAGGATTAATGGCTTTACGTATTTTCCGAGACACGGGTGTATCATCATAACGCAAACTTCCAAACTCCGGACTACTGCTGAGAAATTTCTTACAAAAAAATCGCCTGAAAAAATGTTAACATAATATTTGTATATTTTTTAGAGAATTAGAAATTGGAAATGAGAACGATATAGGCTGATAATGTTGGTAGAAATCTGTATAGGATGCCTAAGTAGTGAAAATTACTTCGGCACTAAACAACCTGGTCTTAGTATCATTGTGAAAGAAAAGAAGAAAATTCGTAAGAAATTTTTCTAGCTAGAAATCGCAAATGTGCTGTAAAAATGAAACTGCAACTCAGTAATACGTCATAAATTTTAACTGCACGCAATAACCATTACAAATGTGGCTCTTTCGTACATTTAGGATATTAAAAACGGTGAACAAGCAACAGAGATACTTTTTAGGGCTCCGTAGTACATGGAATGACTCATATTTTTTTGCCAACTCCATCTATTCGTCTATACAGAGACTTTTTAGATACGAGTACACGTTGTGGGCCTTTCCTGAAGCGCAAGACAATCTATTAACAGGTGTCAGGAAATCAAGTGAAGTAAGAATTAGGTTAAGTACTTAAATTATAATTAAAGATTAATTGAGAAGGAATCCCGATATACTAAACATATTGAGATTCCTTCGTACCTCGGAAAGAAACAAAAGAAAGAAAGAAAAAACGTTTATTGGCACATGCAACAAGAATACACAGTAAAAAAAAAATGAACAACATCTTTATTTCCAATATACAACGCGTAATTTAAAGGGTATATAGATATACATAGCAAGTGCACGGCTTCTTTGGATGATAACAAACGATATGGCAAGGGTTTTGTAATCCTATGTCTACATGTGTGGAGCTTATTAGAAATATCAATACATTAATACCAGAGACCGAATTTTTCAAATTAAGAAGAATGAAGAGAATTATCATTTTATTGGCAAGTGACGTGGAAAGTGATGACCCTCATAGTGCTGTAACACGTTTGTTATTACTGGTATTCAAGAAACATATGAAACCAATAATTGGGTCAATTCTGTGAGTCACTTATTTTGAGCTAAAACTTTGCATAGAGACTCCATTCCAGATGTTGTCTTCAGTCCTTCGGGATAGATATGGGGTTTCCGTTACACGTTGTATACATATAAATTACATTTTTAAATATTTTCAGAAAAATAAAAACGGTATCGGGAACAGGGTCCAAGCTACCGGCGATCAGGGCTCCATAGAGAGGAACCTCCTGACGATACGCGCCGTGTCCAGGAGTACCCCTTTCTGAAGCAAGCCCTTGATCCAACCGTCTAACGAGAGCCTCCTGAGGTGTGAACAACATCTTATTATTATTAAAAGAAATTATACATTAAAACAATAATAGAATTGAACACATCTAGGACTATTAATAATACTGTGTGACTCATGGCTGCGCCAAATAGGCCCAGTTCAGCAAAATGCCAGACAACTAGTGCCCGACGCTGGTTTTCAACTGGACCTAACGGTGAGTATACGGATGTCAATCAGTTCTATCATACATAGTATAATAATGATAAACATAAAATATAAACAAAATAGAAATAATAATAAAGTATTTTAATAATCTAATAGATAAATATATATATACAATCAATACAATACATATATCGACCCCCCCAACCAAGAACTCGGTAATGTGCTATTATGGGCTTTCTGCTGTTATGTCAAATTTGGCATCTATAGACCGGAATACATCTCAGCAATTTTTTTCTAATGACATTTACAAAGATATCATAACACACATGATATTTTATGTAGGTATAGAATTTTAAGTATTTTTTTTTCTTGAATAAAAAGAATTTCATATCAATGACACAGTGAAAATCACGCGAAAAAATTGCTTCCATTTAATGCATCAATGGCTTCAATAATCCTGTAGTAGATGATAAGTAGATGATCTTGAAATCAAGTTGGCGTCAACTTGTGCGTTTCTTGACACGGGATAATTGTATTTTTTATGACTGCGGAAGCAATTACAGAACCCTTTACGGAGCGTGGTCTGACATGCCCACAACCGCTTTTTTAAAAGCATTATATCTATGTCGCTGTCAGAATTTTAATTCGGTCACTGCAAAATCGGCTAGGCGTTTTACATAACTGCGGCATTTGGTAGTAAAAAGAGAACGACGTGATTCCGCATTATAATCGTGGGATTTTGAACTAAGTTAGTTGCTTGTACTTGAACTTGGTTTCTATGGCCCTAATGATGTCACGTTTTGTTTGTCATTCCTAACTTTGTCGTTGGTTTAGCAGTTGCGAGATGACTTTAGTATTGAGCATGAAACCCTGAGTTTGATTCCCAGCAAACTTAACAGCAAATTTTAACATAGTATACAATAAAGTTGCTTTCGGCATCTGTTCGCTTATATTTTTCTAGGTTTTCATCAATAAACGCAATTTCAGAATTTTTAAATGAATATCATCATCGTCTGTTTAACTTTTTCCCATCTATGTTAGGGTCGGCTTCCAGCCTGACCCCCACCACCCAGTAGCTGGGTAACACGCTTCTCCTTGGCTAGACCAGTGTCAGACATTCTAGCTTCTGACTAAAAAAGCTTCTGATAAAAGAGGTTAGAAAGGAAATAGTTCCTGATTTGTATGAGAACGCGTGTTGCCACTTGTCTCCCACTCTTTAGCTCCACTACAAGCAAAAGGCCTGTTACGTATGCGAATTGCGCACACAAATAAATTACATACACTTAAATCGAGAGCTTGCAACTGATTGTAACTCACTGTTGATAAGCATGCGCCGTGCATCACGGCCAATCAGGGCAAAGGACGAAACGTCAATGGTCAAAGTGTGGAGGACGCAACGCATGCAGTACATTGTAAGCGGACTTGGTCATTGCGTTGATTAAGCGAGCACACATCGGGCAATGTATATTTTTTGTAACTTGTTGCAATAATTTTGTTATTGTTCGGAATTTCACAATGATCTGAACATTTTTATGTTATTTACAAATAGAATTGTAATAAATAAATGTTATTTTCGACTTACCGATAGAAAGATATACCTCCTCGCTCTATACTTGCGGTCTGACTTTTTGTTTTACAGATTATAATTGCACAACACAGCATTTAAAAGCAGAGCTCTGTGTTCTGTACTCCGAAGCGCACTAAACGCGGTGAATGAATTAATCGGTCGAGCTATGATTTTCGTATCATAAATGTGGCGCGCTCGCCACGCCCACATTACCATTCCAACCTTATTCATCTATTCCGTGACCCGTATCGACTGTCAAGGATGTGCAAATGATAGCAGGGACCAACGGCTTAATGGCCAACCTTCAAACTCCGGGCTACTACTGAGATTTTTTTTAAAGAAAACCCAATTGCATTTTTGCCCGATCCGGGAATCGAATCCGAGACCTCGTGCTTGGCAGTCGCACTTGCGACTACTTGACCAACGATGCCGTCACACACACATACATAGAAATTAATATAATTGGTCGCATATGCTGTCGTCACAAAAATTGCGAACATAAATTAATACTACAGATGCATTGCTGGTTATTGTTTAAAAATTCTGTTCAACAAACATAAAACTAGCAATGTATATAGAAATGAATATAATTGGTCGCATATGCTGTCGTCACAAAAATTGCGAACATAAAAAATACTACAGATCCATTGCTGCATATTATTTAAAAATTCTGTTCAAAAAACATAAAACTAGCAACGTATTCTGTAAAAAACGAAATAAAAGAACGATCGCTCACATGAATTGGAGTGTTCACAATTTGGCCTCAGGTGTGATGTTATGTTGAAACTACTTTACAACGATAGTTTCAGTTTTGGAAACATCTAAATGCGATTACAAATTTTAGACCAGTTTAAAACTTTAAATTCTCTACAATATATTGATCGCAAGATGCACAAACATTGTTACTTAGAACATAAATTATTCCTTTGACCGAGAAAAATATTTTTAGAGGCCGATTAGTATAAAAATACTTAAAAAACACATAAACCATTTCCACTTTTTAAGTATTCAGGACCAACGATCTAGCTTAGCTGAAAGGTTTTTTAAAAAGCATTTTTTAATATAGTTTGGGTAGTAGGTAATTTAATTCGTTATAGGAAGTTCTAATAGAGATAATTTATTTTTTGCACATATTTCATGCATATAGGACTTAATGCAGTAGGAATTCGCTACCAGTCAATGAGGGAGGGGGTTAAAGATTATATCGACCCTCCCAAGCAATAACTCGGTAATCGAAAAATCTAAATTTTACAGGAGAAAAGATTTACTGATTTATCTGTGTATTAAATGAAAGCTATTTTTACGCGGAATATGACTGTGATGTTAAAATGAAATTCCTTTTATTAAAAACCTGGTAATTTATGAAAATAAATAATACTTAAAAAAATATATATATAATATTACAGTAATAGTACTTACGGGGTTATTGCAGTTATTTTATCATATAAAATATTTCGTAACATTATATTATTTTTAACGAAATGGTTGAATCACGAAGGATTTTCAAACAAAAGCTGAAGCTTTGTCAAAACAAGCAAGACCAAATTAAAATGGATATTTTGGCATCAAAACATGATAGGAAAGATTTTCGTGGGTTTTGGAAACACACCATTAAATTAAATCCTAAGCCTGGAATTCCGGTGAGCGTCGCCGGGGCTAGCACGCCCAGGGAGATCGCAAACTTGTTTTTGAATCATTTTAAATTACATCTTCCTGTGAAACCGGACGTTGAGGGTGGCGTTGTTGCTGGGGCTGATGTGTCAGAGGTGCCTGCCCGTATTACGGCTAAGCAGATTAGTTTAATTATTAAAAGTTTGAGACGTGGCAAGTCGCCGGGACACGACAGCCTCAGCATAGAACATTTGGAACATGCCGGACCGCATCTCCCTCGGCTGTTAGCATTACTGTTTACTTTCTGTATCCGACACTCCTACCTACCCGCTGATTTAATGAGAACAGTGGTTGTACCAATACTGAAAAATAAAACAGGTGACGTTAGTGACGTGGGTAATTACCGACCGATCTCGCTAGCGACTATAACGGCTAAGGTACTTGACAGTGTGTTCGAGGGACAACTTAGTAAACACCTTAAAATACACGATGCGCAATTCGGCTTTAGGCCTCAGCTATCCACTGAAAGTGCTATCTTTGCCCTCAAGCATACTGTCAGGTATTATACAAAGAGAAATACGCCAGTATATGCAGCGTTTCTAGATCTTTCCAGGGCGTTCGACCTAGTTAGGTATGACTTATTGTGGAGTAAGTTGCGCGAAGCGGGAGTGCCCGACGCCATTATAAATATGTTTCAGTATTGGTATGGCCACCAAACCAACCAAGTCAGATGGGCCAATGATTTGTCTGACGAGTACAGGTTGGAATGCGGGGTGAGACAGGGTGGATTGACCTCGCCAGCGCTTTTCAACCTGTATATAAACCAGCTGATTGTCGGGCTTAGTAGCACACAGGTTGGCTGTTCTATTGACGGTCTCTATGTCAATAGCATCAGCTATGCGGACGATATGGTCCTGCTCAGTCCGTCAGTTAGTGCACTCAGAAGGTTGTTGGCCGTCTGCGAGGCGTATGGGGAGGAACATGGTCTTGGGTATAACGTTCAAAAGAGCAAACTACTTGTTTTTAGGGTAAACCAAAAAAAACCGGCACATGTACCCCCGGTTATGTTAAGTGGGGTGGCCCTTGAACGTGTATCAGATTTTAAATACCTTGGGCACATTGTAACTAAGGATTTGAAAGATGATGCTGATATGGAAAGAGAACGGAGGGCGTTGGCTGTCCGATGCAATATGCTGGCCCGCAGGTTTGCGCGTTGTACACCAGAGGTGAAATTAACTCTTTTTAAGGCTTTTTGTCAATCGGTGTACACGTGCACTCTGTGGGTTCGGTATACGCAAAGGGCATACAACGCCCTCAGAGTTCAGTACAATAACACCTTCAGGATGTTGTTGGGGCTCCCACGTTACTGTAGCGCCTCAGGGATGTTTGCCGAAGCACGTGTGGATGGTTTCAACACCATCCTACGAAAACGGATGGCGTCCATGATGCGTAGAGTGCGTGGGAGCGCTAACAGCATTCTGAGGGTCATCAGTGATAAGCCGTGCTGCGACATCATGGCTCACTGGGTGCATGTAGACGTGCATGTGCCCGGAGTGACAGGTGAGCGCGGCCGGTATAGGAAGTGATGTGTATTTTATTGTTACTAACATAGTATGTAAGTATTGTATACCTACTAACAATATTTAAATGTATAGGCGTTTGTTATTAACATAGTTTATAAGTCATGTATAATACTAACAAAACTATGGATCTTGAGGTCTGAAATAAAATATTTTTATTTTTTTATTTTTATTTTATTTTTATTTATTATGGACTTTTACGGTGTTAACTTTTTATCGTAGGGTAAAAAAAGGGCTGATACATAACGTGCTTTTACGGAGTTATTGTGGTAATATCCAATAATTTTAGAGACGGTATTGATAAATAACATAACCATTGAAATATTACGTAGCTACATTAATGAGCCAATACCAATCTTAAATAACATTGTTATTGTGTATTACGGAATACATATATTTAAATGAATTCAACAAAAACTACGTACTCACGTTTACCAAAAACTTCATGAAAATTATTTACATAGTATATATCTAATAGCATTATATAATAGCATTATATCTATGTCGCTGTCAGAATTTTAATTCGGCCACTGCAAAATCGGCTAGGCGTTTTACATAACTGCGGCATTTGGTAGTAAAAAGAGAACGACGTGATTCCGCATTATAATCGTGGGATTTTGAACTAAGTTAGTTGCTTGTACTTGAACTTGGTTTCTATGGCCCTAATGATGTCACGTTTTGTTTGTCATTCCTAACTTTATCGTTGGTTTAGCAGTTGCGAGATGACTTTAGTATTGAGCATGAAACCCTGAGTTTGATTCCCAGCAAACTTAACAGCAAATTTTAACATAGTATACAATAAAGTTGCTTTCGGCATCTGTTCGCTTATATTTTTCTAGGTTTTCATCAATAAACGCAATTTCAGAATTTTTAAATGAATATCATCATCGTCTGTTTAACTTTTTCCCATCTATGTTAGGGTCGGCTTCCAGCCTGACCCCCACCACCCAGTAGCTGGGTAACACGCTTCTCCTTGGCTAGACCAGTGTCAGACATTCTAGCTTCTGACTAAAAAAGCTTCTGATAAAAGAGGTTAGAAAGGAAATAGTTCCTGATTTGTATGAGAACGCGTGTCGCCACTTGTCTCCCACTCTTTAGCTCCACTACAAGCAAAAGGCCTGTTACGTATGCGAATTGCGCACACAAATAAATTACATACACTTAAATCGAGAGCTTGCAACTGATTGTAACTCACTGTCGATAAGCATGCGCCGTGCATCACGGCCAATCAGGGCAAAGGACGAAACGTCAATGGTCAAAGTGTGGAGGACGCAACGCATGCAGTACATTGTAAGCGGACTTGGTCATTGCGTTGATTAAGCGAGCACACATCGGGCAATGTATATTTTTTGTAACTTGTTGCAATAATTTTGTTATTGTTCGGAATTTCACAATGATCTGAACATTTTTATGTTATTTACAAATAGAATTGTAATAAATAAATGTTATTTTCGACTTACCGATAGAAAGATATACCTCCTCGCTCTATACTTGCGGTCTGACTTTTTGTTTTACAGATTATAATTGCACAACACAGCATTTAAAAGCAGAGCTCTGTGTTCTGTACTCCGAAGCGCACTAAACGCGGTGAATGAATTAATCGGTCGAGCTATGATTTTCGTATCATAAATGTGGCGCGCTCGCCACGCCCACATTACCATTCCAACCTTATTCATCTATTCCGTGACCCGTATCGACTGTCAAGGATGTGCAAATGATAGCAGGGACCAACGGCTTAATGGCCAACCTTCAAACTCCGGGCTACTACTGAGATTTTTTTTAAAGAAAACCCAATTGCATTTTTGCCCGATCCGGGAATCGAATCCGAGACCTCGTGCTTGGCAGTCGCACTTGCGACTACTTGACCAACGATGCCGTCACACACACATACATAGAAATTAATATAATTGGTCGCATATGCTGTCGTCACAAAAATTGCGAACATAAATTAATACTACAGATGCATTGCTGGTTATTGTTTAAAAATTCTGTTCAACAAACATAAAACTAGCAATGTATATAGAAATGAATATAATTGGTCGCATATGCTGTCGTCACAAAAATTGCGAACATAAAAAATACTACAGATCCATTGCTGCATATTATTTAAAAATTCTGTTCAAAAAACATAAAACTAGCAACGTATTCTGTAAAAAACGAAATAAAAGAACGATCGCTCACATGAAATGGAGTGTTCACAATTTGGCCTCAGGTGTGATGTTATGTTGAAACTACTTTACAACGATAGTTTCAGTTTTGGAAACATCTAAATGCGATTACAAATTTTAGACCAGTTTAAAACTTTAAATTCTCTACAATATATTGATCGCAAGATGCACAAACATTGTTACTTAGAACATAAATTATTCCTTTGACCGAGAAAAATATTTTTAGAGGCCGATTAGTATAAAAATACTTAAAAAACACATAAACCATTTCCACTTTTTAAGTATTCAGGACCAACGATCTAGCTTAGCTGAAAGGTTTTTTAAAAAGCATTTTTTAATATAGTTTGGGTAGTAGGTAATTTAATTCGTTATAGGAAGTTCTAATAGAGATAATTTATTTTTTGCACATATTTCATGCATATAGGACTTAATGCAGTAGGAATTCGCTACCAGTCAATGAGGGAGGGGGTTAAAGATTATATCGACCCTCCCAAGCAATAACTCGGTAATCGAAAAATCTAAATTTTACAGGAGAAAAGATTTACTGATTTATCTGTGTATTAAATGAAAGCTATTTTTACGCGGAATATGACTGTGATGTTAAAATGAAATTCCTTTTATTAAAAACCTGGTAATTTATGAAAATAAATAATACTTAAAAAAATATATATATAATATTACAGTAATAGTACTTACGGGGTTATTGCAGTTATTTTATCATATAAAATATTTCGTAACATTATATTATTTTTAACGAAATGGTTGAATCACGAAGGATTTTCAAACAAAAGCTGAAGCTTTGTCAAAACAAGCAAGACCAAATTAAAATGGATATTTTGGCATCAAAACATGATAGGAAAGATTTTCGTGGGTTTTGGAAACACACCATTAAATTAAATCCTAAGCCTGGAATTCCGGTGAGCGTCGCCGGGGCTAGCACGCCCAGGGAGATCGCAAACTTGTTTTTGAATCATTTTAAATTACATCTTCCTGTGAAACCGGACGTTGAGGGTGGCGTTGTTGCTGGGGCTGATGTGTCAGAGGTGCCTGCCCGTATTACGGCTAAGCAGATTAGTTTAATTATTAAAAGTTTGAGACGTGGCAAGTCGCCGGGACACGACAGCCTCAGCATAGAACATTTGGAACATGCCGGACCGCATCTCCCTCGGCTGTTAGCATTACTGTTTACTTTCTGTATCCGACACTCCTACCTACCCGCTGATTTAATGAGAACAGTGGTTGTACCAATACTGAAAAATAAAACAGGTGACGTTAGTGACGTGGGTAATTACCGACCGATCTCGCTAGCGACTATAACGGCTAAGGTACTTGACAGTGTGTTCGAGGGACAACTTAGTAAACACCTTAAAATACACGATGCGCAATTCGGCTTTAGGCCTCAGCTATCCACTGAAAGTGCTATCTTTGCCCTCAAGCATACTGTCAGGTATTATACAAAGAGAAATACGCCAGTATATGCAGCGTTTCTAGATCTTTCCAGGGCGTTCGACCTAGTTAGGTATGACTTATTGTGGAGTAAGTTGCGCGAAGCGGGAGTGCCCGACGCCATTATAAATATGTTTCAGTATTGGTATGGCCACCAAACCAACCAAGTCAGATGGGCCAATGATTTGTCTGACGAGTACAGGTTGGAATGCGGGGTGAGACAGGGTGGATTGACCTCGCCAGCGCTTTTCAACCTGTATATAAACCAGCTGATTGTCGGGCTTAGTAGCACACAGGTTGGCTGTTCTATTGACGGTCTCTATGTCAATAGCATCAGCTATGCGGACGATATGGTCCTGCTCAGTCCGTCAGTTAGTGCACTCAGAAGGTTGTTGGCCGTCTGCGAGGCGTATGGGGAGGAACATGGTCTTGGGTATAACGTTCAAAAGAGCAAACTACTTGTTTTTAGGGTAAACCAAAAAAAACCGGCACATGTACCCCCGGTTATGTTAAGTGGGGTGGCCCTTGAACGTGTATCAGATTTTAAATACCTTGGGCACATTGTAACTAAGGATTTGAAAGATGATGCTGATATGGAAAGAGAACGGAGGGCGTTGGCTGTCCGATGCAATATGCTGGCCCGCAGGTTTGCGCGTTGTACACCAGAGGTGAAATTAACTCTTTTTAAGGCTTTTTGTCAATCGGTGTACACGTGCACTCTGTGGGTTCGGTATACGCAAAGGGCATACAACGCCCTCAGAGTTCAGTACAATAACACCTTCAGGATGTTGTTGGGGCTCCCACGTTACTGTAGCGCCTCAGGGATGTTTGCCGAAGCACGTGTGGATGGTTTCAACACCATCCTACGAAAACGGATGGCGTCCATGATGCGTAGAGTGCGTGGGAGCGCTAACAGCATTCTGAGGGTCATCAGTGATAAGCCGTGCTGCGACATCATGGCTCACTGGGTGCATGTAGACGTGCATGTGCCCGGAGTGACAGGTGAGCGCGGCCGGTATAGGAAGTGATGTGTATTTTATTGTTACTAACATAGTATGTAAGTATTGTATACCTACTAACAATATTTAAATGTATAGGCGTTTGTTATTAACATAGTTTATAAGTCATGTATAATACTAACAAAACTATGGATCTTGAGGTCTGAAATAAAATATTTTTATTTTTTTATTTTTATTTTATTTTTATTTATTATGGACTTTTACGGTGTTAACTTTTTATCGTAGGGTAAAAAAAGGGCTGATACATAACGTGCTTTTACGGAGTTATTGTGGTAATATCCAATAATTTTAGAGACGGTATTGATAAATAACATAACCATTGAAATATTACGTAGCTACATTAATGAGCCAATACCAATCTTAAATAACATTGTTATTGTGTATTACGGAATACATATATTTAAATGAATTCAACAAAAACTACGTACTCACGTTTACCAAAAACTTCATGAAAATTATTTACATAGTATATATCTAATAGCATTATATAATAGCATTATATCTATGTCGCTGTCAGAATTTTAATTCGGCCACTGCAAAATCGGCTAGGCGTTTTACATAACTGCGGCATTTGGTAGTAAAAAGAGAACGACGTGATTCCGCATTATAATCGTGGGATTTTGAACTAAGTTAGTTGCTTGTACTTGAACTTGGTTTCTATGGCCCTAATGATGTCACGTTTTGTTTGTCATTCCTAACTTTATCGTTGGTTTAGCAGTTGCGAGATGACTTTAGTATTGAGCATGAAACCCTGAGTTTGATTCCCAGCAAACTTAACAGCAAATTTTAACATAGTATACAATAAAGTTGCTTTCGGCATCTGTTCGCTTATATTTTTCTAGGTTTTCATCAATAAACGCAATTTCAGAATTTTTAAATGAATATCATCATCGTCTGTTTAACTTTTTCCCATCTATGTTAGGGTCGGCTTCCAGCCTGACCCCCACCACCCAGTAGCTGGGTAACACGCTTCTCCTTGGCTAGACCAGTGTCAGACATTCTAGCTTCTGACTAAAAAAGCTTCTGATAAAAGAGGTTAGAAAGGAAATAGTTCCTGATTTGTATGAGAACGCGTGTCGCCACTTGTCTCCCACTCTTTAGCTCCACTACAAGCAAAAGGCCTGTTACGTATGCGAATTGCGCACACAAATAAATTACATACACTTAAATCGAGAGCTTGCAACTGATTGTAACTCACTGTCGATAAGCATGCGCCGTGCATCACGGCCAATCAGGGCAAAGGACGAAACGTCAATGGTCAAAGTGTGGAGGACGCAACGCATGCAGTACATTGTAAGCGGACTTGGTCATTGCGTTGATTAAGCGAGCACACATCGGGCAATGTATATTTTTTGTAACTTGTTGCAATAATTTTGTTATTGTTCGGAATTTCACAATGATCTGAACATTTTTATGTTATTTACAAATAGAATTGTAATAAATAAATGTTATTTTCGACTTACCGATAGAAAGATATACCTCCTCGCTCTATACTTGCGGTCTGACTTTTTGTTTTACAGATTATAATTGCACAACACAGCATTTAAAAGCAGAGCTCTGTGTTCTGTACTCCGAAGCGCACTAAACGCGGTGAATGAATTAATCGGTCGAGCTATGATTTTCGTATCATAAATGTGGCGCGCTCGCCACGCCCACATTACCATTCCAACCTTATTCATCTATTCCGTGACCCGTATCGACTGTCAAGGATGTGCAAATGATAGCAGGGACCAACGGCTTAATGGCCAACCTTCAAACTCCGGGCTACTACTGAGATTTTTTTTAAAGAAAACCCAATTGCATTTTTGCCCGATCCGGGAATCGAATCCGAGACCTCGTGCTTGGCAGTCGCACTTGCGACTACTTGACCAACGATGCCGTCACACACACATACATAGAAATTAATATAATTGGTCGCATATGCTGTCGTCACAAAAATTGCGAACATAAATTAATACTACAGATGCATTGCTGGTTATTGTTTAAAAATTCTGTTCAACAAACATAAAACTAGCAATGTATATAGAAATGAATATAATTGGTCGCATATGCTGTCGTCACAAAAATTGCGAACATAAAAAATACTACAGATCCATTGCTGCATATTATTTAAAAATTCTGTTCAAAAAACATAAAACTAGCAACGTATTCTGTAAAAAACGAAATAAAAGAACGATCGCTCACATGAAATGGAGTGTTCACAATTTGGCCTCAGGTGTGATGTTATGTTGAAACTACTTTACAACGATAGTTTCAGTTTTGGAAACATCTAAATGCGATTACAAATTTTAGACCAGTTTAAAACTTTAAATTCTCTACAATATATTGATCGCAAGATGCACAAACATTGTTACTTAGAACATAAATTATTCCTTTGACCGAGAAAAATATTTTTAGAGGCCGATTAGTATAAAAATACTTAAAAAACACATAAACCATTTCCACTTTTTAAGTATTCAGGACCAACGATCTAGCTTAGCTGAAAGGTTTTTTAAAAAGCATTTTTTAATATAGTTTGGGTAGTAGGTAATTTAATTCGTTATAGGAAGTTCTAATAGAGATAATTTATTTTTTGCACATATTTCATGCATATAGGACTTAATGCAGTAGGAATTCGCTACCAGTCAATGAGGGAGGGGGTTAAAGATTATATCGACCCTCCCAAGCAATAACTCGGTAATCGAAAAATCTAAATTTTACAGGAGAAAAGATTTACTGATTTATCTGTGTATTAAATGAAAGCTATTTTTACGCGGAATATGACTGTGATGTTAAAATGAAATTCCTTTTATTAAAAACCTGGTAATTTATGAAAATAAATAATACTTAAAAAAAAATATATATAATATTACAGTAATAGTACTTACGGGGTTATTGCAGTTATTTTATCATATAAAATATTTCGTAACATTATATTATTTTTAACGAAATGGTTGAATCACGAAGGATTTTCAAACAAAAGCTGAAGCTTTGTCAAAACAAGCAAGACCAAATTAAAATGGATATTTTGGCATCAAAACATGATAGGAAAGATTTTCGTGGGTTTTGGAAACACACCATTAAATTAAATCCTAAGCCTGGAATTCCGGTGAGCGTCGCCGGGGCTAGCACGCCCAGGGAGATCGCAAACTTGTTTTTGAATCATTTTAAATTACATCTTCCTGTGAAACCGGACGTTGAGGGTGGCGTTGTTGCTGGGGCTGATGTGTCAGAGGTGCCTGCCCGTATTACGGCTAAGCAGATTAGTTTAATTATTAAAAGTTTGAGACGTGGCAAGTCGCCGGGACACGACAGCCTCAGCATAGAACATTTGGAACATGCCGGACCGCATCTCCCTCGGCTGTTAGCATTACTGTTTACTTTCTGTATCCGACACTCCTACCTACCCGCTGATTTAATGAGAACAGTGGTTGTACCAATACTGAAAAATAAAACAGGTGACGTTAGTGACGTGGGTAATTACCGACCGATCTCGCTAGCGACTATAACGGCTAAGGTACTTGACAGTGTGTTCGAGGGACAACTTAGTAAACACCTTAAAATACACGATGCGCAATTCGGCTTTAGGCCTCAGCTATCCACTGAAAGTGCTATCTTTGCCCTCAAGCATACTGTCAGGTATTATACAAAGAGAAATACGCCAGTATATGCAGCGTTTCTAGATCTTTCCAGGGCGTTCGACCTAGTTAGGTATGACTTATTGTGGAGTAAGTTGCGCGAAGCGGGAGTGCCCGACGCCATTATAAATATGTTTCAGTATTGGTATGGCCACCAAACCAACCAAGTCAGATGGGCCAATGATTTGTCTGACGAGTACAGGTTGGAATGCGGGGTGAGACAGGGTGGATTGACCTCGCCAGCGCTTTTCAACCTGTATATAAACCAGCTGATTGTCGGGCTTAGTAGCACACAGGTTGGCTGTTCTATTGACGGTCTCTATGTCAATAGCATCAGCTATGCGGATGATATGGTCCTGCTCAGTCCGTCAGTTAGTGCACTCAGAAGGTTGTTGGCCGTCTGCGAGGCGTATGGGGAGGAACATGGTCTTGGGTATAACGTTCAAAAGAGCAAACTACTTGTTTTTAGGGTAAACCAAAAAAAACCGGCACATGTACCCCCGGTTATGTTAAGTGGGGTGGCCCTTGAACGTGTATCAGATTTTAAATACCTTGGGCACATTGTAACTGAGGATTTGAAAGATGATGCTGATATGGAAAGAGAACGGAGGGCGTTGGCTGTCCGATGCAATATGCTGGCCCGCAGGTTTGCGCGTTGTACACCAGAGGTGAAATTAACTCTTTTTAAGGCTTTTTGTCAATCGGTGTACACGTGCACTCTGTGGGTTCGGTATACGCAAAGGGCATACAACGCCCTCAGAGTTCAGTACAATAACACCTTCAGGATGTTGTTGGGGCTCCCACGTTACTGTAGCGCCTCAGGGATGTTTGCCGAAGCACGTGTGGATGGTTTCAACACCATCCTACGAAAACGGATGGCGTCCATGATGCGTAGAGTGCGTGGGAGCGCTAACAGCATTCTGAGGGTCATCAGTGATAAGCCGTGCTGCGACATCATGGCTCACTGGGTGCATGTACACGTGCATGTGCCCGGAGTGACAGGTGAGCGCGGCCGGTATAGGAAGTGATGTGTATTTTATTGTTACTAACATAGTATGTAAGTATTGTATACCTACTAACAATATTTAAATGTATAGGCGTTTGTTATTAACATAGTTTATAAGTCATGTATAATACTAACAAAACTATGGATCTTGAGGTCTGAAATAAAATATTTTTATTTTTTTATTTTTATTTTATTTTTATTTATTATGGACTTTTACGGTGTTAACTTTTTATCGTAGGGTAAAAAAAGGGCTGATACATAACGTGCTTTTACGGAGTTATTGTGGTAATATCCAATAATTTTAGAGACGGTATTGATAAATAACATAATCATTGAAATATTACGTAGCTACATTAATGAGCCAATACCAATCTTAAATAACATTGTTATTGTGTATTACGGAATACATATATTTAAATGAATTCAACAAAAACTACGTACTCACGTTTACCAAAAACTTCATGAAAATTATTTACGCCAATAACCCGGTAAACGCAACTTACCAAAATAAAATAGATTTTTTTTTTTCTTGAGTTATATAACAGTTTATTTGCCGATATATATTTCTGTCTAAATTCCCAACAATAAACACGTGTGTCACAATATGTTTGTAAATATCATTAGAAAATTTTGAACAAAATTGCTCAGGTGTATTCTATATATGGGTTTTATGCTGTTATGTCAAAATGCCGAATTTGACATAACAGCATAAAACCCATAATAGCACATTACCGAGTTATTGCTTGGGAGGGTAACATACAATTATTTGCACCTGCCTTCATAACAAGGCAGGTGCAAATAATTGTATGTGAGAAGCGACTATTAAAAGAAAATATACAGGGTTAATTGTAAAACAAAAAACCTCTCAGGACTATGTTACTAACATCATAATCAACAACTGTTGTTCTATGACTTTTAAAAATTCGTAATATTTTAGTTCACCAGATATTCATATAAAAATAAAAATATTTAAATTGAACGCCCTAAACGCATGTAGCGTCTATGCAAAGCAAAACAAAGCGATAGTATAAATTGCTCTCTTTTGCTTCGCATAAACTTCGTAACATTTAGGGCGTTCAATTTAAATATTTTTATTTTTGTATGAAAATCTGGTGAACTAAAATATGACGAATTCTTAAAAGTTATAGAACAAAAGTTGTTGATTATGATGTTAGTAACATAGTCCTGAGAGGTTTTCAGTGTTTTACATTTAACCCTGAATAATTATACAACGTGTAATTTAAAGGGTATATACATACCAAGTGCTCGGCTTCTTTGGATGATAACAAACGATATGACAAGGGTTTGGTAATCCAATGTCTTCATGTGTGGAACTAATTAGAAATTTCAATACATTGGTACCAGAGACAGATTTTTTCAAATCAAGAAGATTGAAGAGAATTATCGTGTTGTAGGCAATTGACGTGGAAAGTTATTGACCCTCGTAGTGCTGTGACACGTTTGTTATGATTGATATTCAAGAAACATATGAAACCGATAATTTCTTATCAATTCTTTGAGTCACTTATTTTGTGCTGAAACTGGGCATAGAGACTCCATACCACATGTTGTCTTCAGCCCTTTTGGATTGATATGGGGTTTCCGTTACACGTTGTATACTTAACAAGTTTCTAAAAATATATGAGGAAATTCTGCTTATATCTTAACCGACTTAAAAAAAGGAGTTTCTGTATTCATCATAGTATTCATTAATCCGCAATGTCTTTTTATAAATTTAAAAAGACATTGCGGATGTACTTCTGAGAGAGACTTGATTTCTTGGTGTACAAGAGATTACCTTGTTATTGTAGATAGAAGATATGTATTTCATTCGTTTTTTTTTTATAATCTACCGTGCCAATTACGATCACAATGGCCAATTACAGCAGATATTAGCCAAGTACATGACAGTCTTTACAATCCGCATGTGTATGCGCAAACGAAGGTACTCTGTCGGTTCCCTTACTCTATTATTTCAATGGGCCGCGGAATCTCGTCAGTTCATTCCCGTAATCCCGACAAGCATTAGCCCTATCGGATCCCGTCAATGATGCCGACTGGGCGACTGCTCTTAGAGGCCCACGAGGAACACGACGCACCGTCAATCCGGTAACAATGACACTCCTCAAAGCAAGCACCATTTTCTGCTGAAACAACAGCGGGATATCAATGAAAATAGCCCAATCATGATTGCACAATAATACACCACAGTTGATAGTGCAATATCTTCAAGCAATTCCGATAACAAGCTCCAATTGGTATAATGGCTTTATCTCATTTTCTGTGCGAAGCCAATTTGTGGTCAGACCCTTTACTTCGGGGAATAACAATCTAAAATTATTTATACACGGAATTCTATTAAGGAAAATGGTTTAATTGTGTATCTCATTTCTTTGTTGGTATCTTGAATTTAAGTCTCGCAAGAAATAATTGTGGATCTGGATTATAGAAAGATTCAACTTTACGTGTTGGTGAGTACAGGTACAATAAAAAATAATGTCGTCTTTTAACTTTCCGTGACTAGCAGCGGCAAACGTATGTGTCAGCGGTGGTGATGAATGAAGTTCTACGCAGCAAATCGACCTAAACCTTGATTCCCCAAGCCGAAACATAGGTATCTAGGATTTTTGCAAAATGATTCCCTATCATGCTGGTATTAGAGCGTTATTTTCAACTATACTATTCAACACCTAATACTGTTTTTAGTCAAAAGGTTGTCAGGTCGATATCGTTGTCAGCGATACGACCGACATTGAGCCCTTATAAATAACTATATAAATAATAGGTAGGTATCTATTTTGGTGTACAATAAAGTATATTCTATTGTACATAATATTATTTGTATTCTAGATCCAAAGGTTTACATTCTTATACTGATATGCAAATTACCCTGTAAGTATTTCTCTTTCAAATATTGCGAAACACATTTTGGCAAAACCATAAAAACTTTTTAACAAAAAATTAAACCGACTCCCAAAAAACACTGCAAAGTGAAAAATAACTTTAATTTCGGTAGTCGGTGTCTTTAGTTTTGTGTTTTCGTTTTTGGCACCGACTTCCGAAATTAAAGTTATTTTTCACTTGTTGATGATTTTTAATTTACCTAGTTACATGAGCCTAAATGTCAACTACTTATAACCTTTTACAAAATATTGCTTTTCCCAATGCTGGGCCGTTAATTGTTGAGGAGTTCTCCGGGTACTTCACCATCAGCTCTACATCACCATATGCATTGTGACGAGCATAAAGTGCTTAACATCCATATTCAAGTAATCGAATCACAATCCATTCAATACTTATTATTGAGTAGTTTCGGCGGCCATCTGTGGTCTTCATCATCAGTTCCACTTCCTCAAATGGTACTTTTTGAGAGCAACTGCACAAGTTACTATAAGAAATACCCAAAACGCCATAGGTGTGCCTAAAATATTTGAAGAGTTCCCTCGATTTCTCCAGGATCCCATCATCAGATCCTGACTTTGGTGATAATGGTACCAATTTCGAAGTATACCCATTCGAACAAAAAAAGAATTTTCCAAATCGGTTCAGCCGTCTTCGAGTACTCGATGATCATACATTAAAAAAAAAAATAAAAAAAAAAATATACGCGTCGAATTGATAACCTCCTCTTTTTGTCGTCGGTTGAAAACAGAGATACATGTATATGACACAACTGACATGTGACGTGACCACGACGTGACAGTGACAATACAACTTAATGTTAAAAATAATATACTTAGCGAAATAGCAAACACAATCTTAAGGATTCAACGCATTTATTACGAAAGATGATTTTGCCAGATTTGATCTCCTCTACGTAAGAAAAAAATGTGTTTTATATTTATTACATAGTATGTAATGGACATACACGTTTGGTATGTTTTTATTTTTCAAAGAAACAAAATTAGGAAAGATTGTTTTTACGAACTCGTACTTTGGAAGAGTTGGATTTTTACTGACAAAAACGCATCCTGTTCCTTCAGTTACCATTTCGTTCCGGGGCCGCGGTAGTTCGTTAGGACATTCCCGTAACCCCGGAAATTGCTGTGAGTCCCCGCCGCCGATCGTTTAGTGTACGATTCCAACCTTAGAATACAGAAAGAGATTCCAACGCTGCGAGCGACATAGGAACTGTTGAAAACTTACAAGATACATAATGAGGGTACCTTGGTTTCTAGCTGGTCAGCTGATATGAAAAAATAAGATCATGTAGTGTTGCCCAAACGAGAGTCTCGCAAGAGTTTTGCAATTAGCGATTATCCTATTGCTATTTAATAAACGGTAGTTGAGATACACAACAGACTCTGTTACATTGTTCTGAGATCTCAACTACCGTTTAATAAATAGCAATAGGATAATCGCTAATTGCAAGACTCTTGCGAGACTCTCGTTTGGGCAACACTAAGATCATGGGACCTGCCGGTGTCTCTACGATTTCATATCTCAGCTCTCTTGATGTGTTTTGTCAATGATTTTTCTTCTTCTAATGTTTCAATGTACCTGATGTGATTTTTTTAATGCTTGCTGCATCATTAGACTACCACTATTTATTGTGTCAATTAAAAATCTCATCCAAGTTACCAGTGCAATATTTTTGAAAATAATTAACATATTCTGTGGTTCATTTAAAATGAATTCGTAGTGACATAATATCAATCTGGATTCTTTCTTGACATTTAATATATACAGTACTAGTATCAAAATATTTTTATTTTCACATACTGTTAGTGAAAACGAGTATAGCCGTGTATTGAACTTGAGCTTCCAAACCCCATTCTGTCACTCTTAGTATCCATCTCATAAACGTTAAACTGTCGACGAATACATGTAGAAAAGATATTTGTTTCTTTTATTTTCCTGTTTTGTTTATCCTGTGAACAATAAAGAAAACCAATACATAGTTACATACACTATATTTTGTCAATCAATTACACCGCGTATTTTTTTATTTCAACTTGAGGCAGCTGTCATGCATTGACAAGGGGATCAGGGTTACATAAATATATAATACTAGCTTCTGCACGCCACTTTGTTCGTGTGGGAGGTTTTTCCCACGTAAATCCCGATCCCGTGGGAATTTTGGGATAAAAATTGCCTATGTGTTATTCTAGGATGTCTATCATCTACTTACCAAATTTCATTCAGATCCGTCCAGTAATTTTGGCGTGAAATAGTAAATCCTTCCATCCTCACAAACTTTCACATTTATAATATTAGTAAGATAAGATATAATATATGCTCTTTGTTGAACACCATGATAGAATCAAATAAGGACTTAACAAGTCAAAAGGTACAAAAGGTCTCCATCACGTTCTTAGTAATCTCAATGAAAACACAATATATCTCACAAGTAATACATACATATATAAATTAGATTGTTTTTGCGATTGCCAAGTCAATCTATTTATTTAAAACGTTAATGATTTTTCATATCGATATGGTCACTATAAGATGTAGTTAGGTTAGATAATTACGTAACAACTTAAGACAGAAGGTCCCTTAAGTAGGGACTGAATAAATTAATAACCGACTTGGTATTACATGGATCTCACAACTTTTTACGGTAGAAGAACTGAGTTGCGAGACTTGGTTTTTTGACAAGTATTGTTTTTTATTGGAATCTCATTTCTTTTTGTAGATAGTCCTACTTTTTTCCTTTCCGGTACCTTCTACTCCTTGTATACCAACAACGAATTTTCTTAAACTTCTCTCTCTGGCTTTTTTATACCGTTGACCATTTTACAAATCGTCGCTGCGCCTGCCAAATTCTATTTGTGCATTTTTCCAGTTTAATGTGCACTATTTTGCTTAAAAAAATTCTAGTCCTTTAAATGACTGATAGTTTTGGCATCTTTTGTATTTTATAATATATTAAATAAACGTTCGTACTGTGGTATCAATAATTTTGCCGGGTTTTTTATTTTCAATTCAATAACATGTTTTTTGTTGTTTCCCAAAACCTTACAAAAATCACTTATGGAACTTGGCAGGCGCAACCACGAAATTATCTTTGAACATAATTATATTTAGATACCTATCTATACCTATTATTCCATTATATTCCATTAATTAACTTTGTAATCCCATATAAATATATGGGATTACAAAGTTATTTATGCAGTTGATGTATCTAGAACACTGGACCGAAATTGAAAAATATTTTAGTTTTTCCTTGATTCATATACTAAACACTAATTGTATTCTAAATTTGAAGCTTCTATGTCCGCTAGAAGTGCCTTAGACTTTTGATGATCGGTCAGTCAGTCAGTGAGTGACAAAATTAAGAAACTTTGACTCGTTATAATTCTTAAACTACTGGTTCAAATTGAATGAAATATGAAATATATGGTGTTTATACAATGCCTGCTTGGTTACTGAAAATTCAGGCTGCTAGTTTTATCCACAACGAAGTTATACGGGGTCGAAAATGGCCTGAACTGCTTCGAGAAAAGTATGGTACGGCCGTGCCGCTTTTTGCTCGGCTTGGCGGGGGCACTGCCGTGCCCCCAGATAAACAGTCAGACTTTTTTTTTAAATTCTTGCTCTATTACTGTTTCTTAATCCCCCTCAATTGTTATTTTGTAACTATATTCAATTTTTTTTTTAAGTTTCAGTGTACCGTCCGCGTCATACATTTTTCACTGTTTTATTTTACAACAGATCATTGTTACTTGCTAGTAAAATATAAAATCTTATATTTGGATGTTTTGTAAGAATAACGCAATTAGACATCACATGAGAGCCATATAAAGGAAAAAAGACAATGAATAATTTTGTCTGGATAGTATGTATGTTAAGGTTGAATCACTGTTGGACAAAGAAGAAGAATTGGAGAGTGAGTGCAGAATGCAGTGATCTCCTACTATGAGATGAAGTACAGGAAAGCGATGTTTGCTTCTCTAAGAGCGTCATTTTGCATTCGCGAAAGATATTGCGGAATGGGATAAGAAGATCCACTTTATTTTAGATTGTAGTTTCGATTTAATCCATACTAACATTTTAAATGCTAAAACTTTCACGTCTAAACCACTGATTTTAATGAAATTTCATAAGAACTTGGAAACGAGGCTACTCTCTTTTCGCTCAATAATTTTTTTATACGTGATCGAAGCTGCAAGCAGACCCTATGACTGTATGAAAATGTATGTTTAACTAAATATAAGAATTTGTAACATGATACTTTTACACACACAGTTCTTTTTAGGGTTCCATAGCCGAACGCCGAAAATGAAATCCTTATATATTCGTCACGTTTGTCTATCTGTCTGTCCGCCCGTATGTCACAGCCATGTTATTATGGAACTATTAGGACTACAGAGTTGAAACTTAGTAGGTTGTTTTCTGTGAAACACTTTATAATTTATACAAAAAAAAAAACATAAATATATTCATCAAACCTATACGTGCAGGTAGTCTATAGATTATTCTTGACGTTGTGGTTCCCAAAACTATTTTTTCCCAAAGTCAATCGTTTTAAAGATAAACACTTCAAAAGTGAATAGATGTAAGTCGGCAAGTTTTGGTATAACTTGCAAAGTAGGTAACTCACTCGAAGAGGTTCTAGTTTCACCTGAACTGCGCCATTTCAGTTACAAGATAGTTAATCTAGCGTCAGTCTGCCGCAGTGAAAGCTTTGGCATTGGGCGCATACATTTTGTTTAACTTAGGGGTGACGAATCGTAGAAACAGTCTGTACCATGGCTTTTTCTTTAAGCTTAAAAACAAGTATTCAAAAGTCTTATTTTTCTTTGTTCAATCATTGTTTCAATAACAGTGGGCTTAGACCAGTTCCAAAATTATAAATATAATTTTGTTCAACTTAGGGGTGACGAATCCTAGAAACCGTCAGTACAATTGATGAAAAAGTGAGAAAAAATGTAACGTTATTTATAAAAGAATTTATACAATGTTGAACCCTAAGGCACAAGAGATGACGGGAGGGTCGATGATAAGTGGAGCAGATGATAAAAGCGGAACGAAGAGGTGGCTGCAAGACGAGTGGTCTTCGACGGATGGCCTCAGTAGCAGAATGAAGAGGGCAGCACGAAGCGGTGGCTGTGGACGGCTGGCCTTCAGTCGGTAGGCCTCAACAGCAGAACGAAGAGGGCAGCACGAAGAGGTGGCTGCGGACGGCTGGCCTTCAGTCGGTAGGCCTCAGCAGCAGAACGAAGAGGGCAGCACGAAGAGGTGGCTGCGGACGGCTGGCCTTCAGTCGGTAGGCCTCAGCAGCAGAACGAAGAGGGCAGCACGAAGAGGTGGCTGCGGACGGCTGGCCTTCAGTCGGTAGGTCACAGCAGCAGAACGAAGAGGGCGTCTAGAGGTCCGGGCCACGGCTCGTGTATTAGGAGGCGACCAATCCGTTTTACTTGCAGACTTCTTCACTGTTTGTGTTCGTAGACTGACCGCTCTCCGTCAATCTCTCTCATTACATTGACTTTCTAGCGTTTGAATGAGGTTCTAGAATGAAAATAAAAATAAAAGTAATTTATCACGAGGTACAATATCAGTTGCATATGCGACCTAACCTAACTCCAGCAATGATTTAAGAAAAAAACTAGTCCTGTCACTAATGACTTTACAGAAACGTAAACAAACAAAGTATCGTATAAAAAATGAACTTACTAGAATATTAGGAAATCCTAAACCATGAATGATTTTATAACGTAAGAGGAAACATTACAATGTAAATAAAACGCAAATCATAACGTAACCATAACACAGCCAAAGTGGGCTGTGTTATGGTTACGTTATGATTTGCGTTTGCAGACCTACAGATTGATCCAACGTTGTGTTTGAGAGGTGGCTGATCGTCTGCGCTGGTGGGTGGTAGCATTGTGATTGTGATGTGGTCCGAATCACCCACAGGATCGATTTTTGGTGGCGAAACGTGGTCTGTGTGAATTATTTTCGTAGAAATTAGTGTCCACCTACGTGTAACTGTTATGACATAACTAATATCTATTTGTGTTTATTACTTTCGATAGACTTGCGTTTGAGCACAATCTCACCTGATGATAAGTCATAGTGTGATCGAAAATGAAGCACGTTTACCTTTTGTTTTTCTTTATTTTTTCGGGTTGCCAACCCTAGCAGTACCTATATCGTAGTCTTCACACAAAATCCTTAGCCTTAACTGCGCTGATCGTATTTTAATGGTGTATTTTAGAATCTAAATGCGAATTCTGTTGCTTTATTGTAAACGCGCCGTTGTCCGCACCGATGATAGATTTAAAATGCGGTGAATTAATAGTACAAAACGTCAAAGCAAATCACCTGATGTTGTTGTTGATATGTATAAAATAACTTATAAAATAACATTTATTACTAGCATGCATAGTAATTAGTATTACCCACTAGAATACTAAAAAAATTATATGTTATTAGAACATAAAACGGGATGTTTACAATGTGTATTCATTCGTGATCATGGCGCTTGCAACAGTCCTGTAATATCGGATAATCGAAACAATAAATACAAATGGTAATTATATCCTGTTTTAAGTTCTAATGATACTGTTAGTGATCGTGTTAGCTTAAAAACTAATAACTACCTTTTTCTATGGTACCATATGAATTCAGGAAAATCAGAATTGTAACTTAAAAATTAAAATTATTCTTGTTAACGGGTAATATAGTTATTAAAACCCATCATTGACGCTGCTTTCTTATTATTTAACCGAACAACCTCCTGTTTTTGATGGTCTATCATATTGACAAAATTGTGGTATCTTCTCCTCAAACGCAACTTAACAAGAGTTGAAGTTAAATTTTGACAACCGTAGTCACTAACCAGCAACATTACTATATCGTCACCTCTATTAGTCAAAGGCAAGGCTTATAAATAAGAAACAGGAATCTAGCTTCACTGGTTGTGTTGCTCATCTATATTCAAAGTCACTAGATGCAGCAGTCGGCTAAAGTTTGAGAACTATGCCATATTTCGCGAAATTTGAGCGGGAAGCTAGAATAAACTTGGAACACAATAAAATATTGAGTGTTCTCTTCTAAGGTTAGATCTTATAGGTATAGGTACTTGCTATACCGGCGATTTGTATATATATGCGATGCAATGCCAGATACAGCTAGTATCCATACAGTAATAATAAAAAAGTATTAAGCAAAAAATTATTCTTTTTTCAACCAACCTAATCAAAATACATATATGCACGTAGCAAATCTCTTTACATTTTGATTCTCTGGAGATTTTGGTCCAGAAACCCCTTTGTCTCAAAGTTTCATATAATTAGATCTAAAAGCAAGTAGTTTTAGAGATAATAGCAGACATACCAATATACATACGGGTGAAACAGAGAAACTTGTCGGTTCTCTCAGTTAAAAATTGTTTACTTTTTACAAGGTCATGGAATATGCGATGAAATCTTCTCCTTTCTTGAAATCTTTGTCATCATATTACTCAAAATCTCATCATCTCTCATTGCTCGTAGTAATATATTTTCTTAAATGATTATACACGCTATGCACATGATTTTTATGAAATTACACTTATATTACCATAGCTGTGTTAAATTTATATTGACCATGTATGGTTTAAGAATGCATAAAGCAAAATCATAGAAACATTGATTTTTATGTACGAGTCTGTATATAGACAGAAGGATGTGTTATAATATATAAGTTTATAGTAATATAAGTTTATTTTAGTTACATACATATGCATTTTTGATCAAAGTACTAAAATTTTCTACTTTGTTACGTACCTTGGTCCGCCTTTGTAACTTAGTGTTATAAACAGTTTTTATAAATAATCTTATTCAGTTTCTTAGATTATTATACAGGGTGACCCGTTTACATTGGTCCAAAGATGTTTTTCAGCTTGAGAGCATCATAAGTGATCATTTAAAATATACTTTAGTTAAGCGAAAACTTATGGTTTCGAAATTATGATTTTATTTTTTAATAATCTAGTCCAGTTATTTAAATTAGATGAGCCTATAGCGTGATAGGTAGATTATTGCACTATACTTATACCAAATTTCATTCGATTCGGTCCAGTACTTTTCATAAAAGAGTGGTTTTGTGTCAAAAATATTGAAATTTCAGGTAATTTAAAAAAAAAAACATAATTTCTAAACCATAAGATTTCGCTTAACTAAAGTATGTTTTATATGATCACTTATGATGCTCTCAAGCTGAAAAAATCTTTGGACCACTGTAAACGGGCCAACCTGTATAAACAAACTACATAATTCCATTTTGTAGAATCACAGGCGAAGAACTTATTAGGCATAAAAAATTGTGAGCGACGACTTTAATAGTCGTCAATTGACTTTAAAGAAGCTCCCAAAATACTGGCAATATATCCACCTAACCATGCTAGATGGAAATATGTTTCTGTAATGCGTCACAGATATTTTCAGGAACCCGCGTAGATTGCTTTTATACTGTAATGCGTAAGAGATACGCATACCTTGTATACAGGGTGTGGGGCAGCGCCAACAGCATCCTAAAGATGATCTCAAGCTGACTGAACAGCGCGGTCGTGAACTGCTGCTGTAAACTTTCTGCTGGACTTGCAGTAGTACAACGTTGTGCTGTTATGTGATTGTAATTTGTGAGATTTTATTCTTATTTTATTTTTTATTCAATTCTTTTTATTTATATAGACATAAATTAAATTGCTACTAACACTATTTGTTATGTTACTTTAAGATATAATACGGGGAGTGTGCGCAGGAGCTCCACGATCTGATCTCTCCCTTTCAGTACCGGTCTACCAGACGCACTGCTGGGTACCATCCACACTTGGTTGATATACCGTCTTGTCACACCAAGCGCTTTTCTTACAAAATTATTATGCGTTCAGCCAAGTTGTGGAACTCTCTGCCGGCTTGTATTCCCTGCCACTTACAACCTTTTAGCCTTTAAAGCAAGAGAGAACAGGCATCTTCTGGGCTCGCTCGTCCCATCTAAGACCTAATCTATCACTTACCATCAGGCGATCAAGATCAACACGATCGAGGTCAAGCGTGGGCTCACCATGAATAAAATACAGATTTTTGTACTGAAAACATGAATTACTTAAGGACAGGGCTCTGAACCGGTTTAAAAAGAACGGTTAATTTCGATTAAATACCGGTAAATATATCGTCCCTTCATTAACCGGTTAAACAAGTGAACTGTTCTTATGTAACCCAAATGATAAAGGTTACCGGTTACATAAGCACAAACGGTTTTGACACCCAAATTAACCGGTTAATTGCGTAATTCGTAAATATTTTCAACAAGTTATAGTGACATTAGTACCCCAGAAAACATTAGGAAAAAAGATGTTAGGTGCGCGTAGATTCATGTTTCGACTTACTTAGTTCGAGCTTAGTTCTTTGCGCGCCCGCAAACAAAGCGTCAAGCATACCTACGCCAGTCGCTACTTACTTTTTTTTTTAATTTGTTTTTAACCGGTTAATTTTCACATAAAACCGGTTTCCCGCAAAAACCGGTTTTGCAACCTTAACCTAAATCGATTTCGGTTTGGGGTCAATGACCGTAACCGGTTAAGAATTTTAACCGGTTTCCGAGCCCTGCTTAAGGATAACCCAACTAGCACAAATGGGCTGCATTAGAGCTTTGGAGCGTATCCGATTATTACTTATGGTAATAGACGTAAGCGCTAGAGCGTCTACTGCAGACTTAAAGCAGCCGCTTTAGCGCTATTTGGGCGCCATTTTATACAACCTGAAGTTCCATTTAACCTGCACAACGGTTGCATAAAGGTTCCTTAATAGCTATAACGATTTATTAACGCTATACTAAAGCTCTCGTAGCGCTACTTTTGAATGATTTTGAACTACTTTGAACGAATGAATTGATTATAGTTCTTTATTGTATATCTTCAGTTGACATTGTTTGTAATATTTTGGTAAAGTGTTTTCGTCGCCATCATGAAAATAAAACATAAAGAAGTAAATGTTTGTATTCTGTATTAGCAAGATATATAAAGATACTTAAAACGCTGTCCAGTTTACTGTAGATATATAAGATAATTTTCGAGTAATTTTAACGCGCTTTTATGATATTTCAAAAATTAACAAAAGATATGTGATATTTTTTATTTGTTATACAGAATAAATTTTATTTCCGTATTTTTACGTGTCGATAACTTACTATTCGCAAGTGGCCGGTTGTTTACCGGTACATTTAATGCACATTTAACTGAAAAACCAATGTATATCAACTCAATTTTGCAAGTGAATAATAAGTTTTCTTAAAAAATCATGGCGTCATTGTACTGTAGTCATAACCTGCAGTTTGAGCTCTAATAACTCCCTTTTGAGAATCATAGTGCTAATTTTCACCCTTCTAACGCTTCCAGTGATTTTTGTTCCCCTAGTGCAACTCACAGCCACAAAAAGCTCCTATTTTCCTGTTTTTGAGGTTATAAGATTAATTATTTGTATCCTTAAGTGTATTGTAAGGTGTACAATAAAGTATATAATAAATAAATAAATAAATAAGATCTAGTTACGTACTTATTCGTTTAGCATCCATTTTATTAAATGTTTTATAATAGTTACAAAAGTGGCTGTAAAATGGCGAATGGATTGAGCCTGCAAGGAATGACTATTGCTACTAAAGGCCTTAGTTACACTGATGATTTTTTTGTAACTATAGTATGCATAAGAGTTTCTATTATTTCTATAATGAAACTTGTAGTAGTATAATAGTGGTTACTATAACTATAACCTATACAAGTTACAATGGAAACTACTATGCAGCTGTGAGTGGCAGAATGACCTTCGTAACTCTCATATAAAGGTGTAAGTGGTAAATGAGTTCTACCGTGGACTACTGTGAAGGCTAGGGTAGTATTTGATTCAGCTTATAGCACCTTAAGTAACTTTTATAACTATAGACGTTTACGGATGCAGATATGCAACTCTGAACTGCTTTTTGAACCCTTAAAGCGCTATTTTACAGCCCAAAGTAACAAAATAGGCTGCTATTTCCACTAATGTGCTCGTTGGGAAGCTCTATGGACACTCATACTCCATGGACATTACCCCAAACAGCTGAAACAAATAACTCTCAATAACCCTGTTACATTTGCGCCATTGAATAAATGAATATTTATGTGGAATTTTATACTAATATGAATTAACGCCCGCATCGCTCCAACACATAAGTAGTACATGTGTCTACATGACCTATATTTATTTGAAATTCTGAACGCATGAATTACATTTTTATACTTTTTTCTGTTCACTTTCCCGAAACTTTTTAAACGGAAACAACGCGCCATGATGCGCTCTGACGGTATCAATTACAATGTATTGGAAATTTATTTAATGTATGTATTTTATAATTATGACAGTAGTATGTATCAGTTTTGTTGATTTTGCCAGAAAGGACTATCTGTTAGATCATTTTTGGTAGGCTTTTTAGGGTTCCGTAGCCGAATGGCAAAAAACGGAACCCTTATAGTTTCGATATGTCTGTCCGTCTGTCTGTCCGTCCGTCCGCATGTCACAGCCATTTTATTCCGAAACTGTTAGAACTGTACATGTGAAACGTGGTAGGTAGATGTATTTTGTGTACCGCTTTCCGATTTAAAGAAAAAAAAAAACAATTAAAATAAAGGGGGGCTCCCCATACATGGAACAGAAACTGAAAATATATTTTTTCATGAAACCTATGCGTGTGTGGTATCTATAGACAGGTCTTTAAAAATGATATAAGGGTTTCTAAAAACACTTTTTCATAAAGTTAATACTTTAAAAGATATAAGCTTCCAAAGTGGTAAAATGTGTCCCCCCCTCTAACATCTATAATAATGGAGTAAAAAATCTAAAAAATATATATATCTGTAGATCTTAATATAAACTTTCAACCAAAATTGGTTTAAACGAAATCGGATCAGCAGTTTTTGAGATACAGCATATTTTCTAAAACCGCAAATATAACTTTGTAATTCATACAAACACTATGAAAAACAAAGTTATTTAGCGTAGTTGTAAAAATTGCAAATAAACTATTTTTATGAAATTTTTATGTTTTTTTTATTCATATAAATATATTAAATTATATTTGTTATAGTTACTACGGAACACTTCACGGGCGAGTTTGACTCGCACTTGGATATTTTTTTTTAATATTATTGTGATAAAATAGCTATTTACTTTGGCATTGGCTCTATAAAATGGAGTAGTCGTGGCTAAATAAAAACAGCCGCACGGTTCGGTCTGCAAGGTTAAGCAACGATCGCCGCGGTCGGTTCATGGTCGGGTGACTATGTTTACATATCGAGACTCCTCCGTGCTTTGAAAAGCACGTCAAGCCATCGTTCCCGAGTGTCATTTGCCTTTGACTGTCGTTATGGGAAGTTAGTAGCCAGAAAATGAAAAAGTTAGTAGCAAAAAAATTTACAACACCGACAGACCCCTTTTACTAAAATCTCGAAACGACGACAGGACATTAAGGCTGCGTTTCCACCAGAGATGTGCGAGGATGCGTAGCGAGGGATGAGTTTGTAAAGAACCAATAGAATCGCTTCATTTACCTCGCCTCGGTCAGCACAGCTCTGGTGGAAACGGCTCAGCGGAGCTAGATTCTTGCGCATGTACAAAACAAGCGAGGGATGTGTGCGAGGGATGTGTGCGAGGGATGTGTGTGAGAGATGTGTTGCGAGGAATGTGTGTTGAGAAGGATGTGTTGCCAAGTTTTGCGCATCCTCACACCACACATTAATGCGCACAGCTCCGCTACACATCCTCGTAGGCACATTTTCATCGCACAGCTTTGGTGGAAACGCCCACACATTTTCACAGCACAGCTAGACATCCTCGCACAACACATTTCCATCGCACATCTCTGATGGAAACGCACCCTTAATGTACAACTCCACCGCCGAATTACAGCTTCACCAAAAGATTCTGTTATTACATTGGTCCGTATCTGTACAATAAGCTTAATGCAAATTTACCAATCCATGCCTTGCCATATTCTAAATGCAAAACAACTGTTCGTTCGTTTCTTCTCTCCAAAACATATAGTGAGACTGAACAAATCTTACTAACACTGTCTTAAAAATTCCTCTATTCCTAATCCACTGCAAAACGAATTATTCGATGACACCAACATACCCACACACATACACACGCATATATACACACTAACATACACGCACACACAAATCCGACTCACACATCCCTCCTCACTTTCACACTCACACGACTCACTTACAATTCATAAAAAAAAGAAACATTAATTTTCTTTTATAAACTTCATCTTTGCTCACAATCTATTACTTAATAATAATGTATAACATAATCTTAGTTAGTAAATAATTTAATTTTGTAAAACACCAACCGGGGAGGCAAAGTGTCTCTCCTTAATACAGGTTGCCCAGCAACCTAGCTAGGAGAACAGCTGGTCACCCAAAAAAAATTTCTTTTTGTAATAGAAACAACATAAATTTTGCTAACATCATGTACAAATACAATTTGATGAAATAATCAATTTTATTTATTTTTATTTATTTATGAAAATCTGACAGTAATCTTTCCAACTGGGCACTTGTTTCTCAGCTACTCGGTTGTGAAGGTCACATACGCAGTCGCTGCATGTAGAACACTAGAAGGTACTCAGCTGGATCCGGTTAGACTAGAAACCGATCCCAGCATCGTTGGAAACAGGCTAAGAAAATAATAGGTTTTATGAAATAAAAAGAATAAATAATATAATATAATATAATATAATATAATATAATATAATATAATAGAAAAGCTTACTAAATATCAACCATTAAAAATAGAAATAAATAGATTATGGAAAACCAAAACCACCATAGTTCCAATAATAATAGGTGCAACAGGAGTAATAGGCAAGAGTTTACATAGATACTGCGAATCACTAGAGAGCAAAATAAGTATAGATATAATGCAGAAACAGGCTGCCATACACACTGTAACAATCGTAAGCAAAGTGCTAGGTGACAGTGTTTTTGTAACGAGGAACCCTGATCCTCCCCTACCCTGAGGGTCTCGGGGCGGGAGGTTCAGTAGAAAACCGACGAAAGTCGAGAAGTACAACAACTAACAAACTTTAATATAATATAATATAAAATAAATAAATAATAATTAAAATAAATAATAAAATAAATAATTTTATATAATATAAAAAACATAAAAAGTGTTTATTTACCTAACCTATGACAAGCAATTAAGTATTTTTCTATCAGAGAAAGAATTGTCGTATTCGAATCATTAGGTAATTTATACCAAGTTTTTTTTTATATACCATAACATTAGTGTTATATTCGATACGGACGGCGAGCAGGGGTTCACCGTTCGGTAAGGACCAGGCCCGGGTCGGCGGCGCGTTGTGTTCCACACGCGCCTCAAAAACAATCAGCAACAGTGACGGGACCCCATAAGGCCATTGCCCGCCGGGGTTGCGGAAATATTCTAACAAGATACCGCGGCTTCTGAACTTAAGGGCAGCTGAAGGAACAGGGTGGGTTTTAAGTCAGTAGAAGTCTGACACTCCCTTCCGCTTCACCCAGAACGGGAGAAGTCATTCGATGAATTTCCCACCCAGAAAAAAGGGTTATATTCTATAAGTAATAATAAAACAAAACGTCCTAGATTATGTGGTCCAAAAATGCGTGGTACGAAGGGTACGAAGATCATTAACATCATCAAAAGTAATTTCATTCTCATTTAAATGAATTATTCATATTGAAAGTTACGAAAATGCGACGATGTTATATCTCACTTAAGGACGTTTTACATTAATAATACTGACTTTGTCTAATGATTTTGTATGAAAAATTAAAACAAACAAAAAAAATACGATTAAAAATATTTTTTATGCCTGTTGATTCTTTGATATGGTCCCATTTACACCTTGTGTAGGTACCCGTTTTTCTGGATGGGAAAATCATCGAATGACTTAACCTGCTCTGGTACCGTGTCAATCCAAAACACTGTAACTACAAAAAACAAAATTTGAGAAATTGAGCAAAATAGTTTTTTTCTGTTTTTTGAAGATTACTCCAAAAGTTACTTTGGAAAGTATTCAGTGTTTGATATCAAATTAAAGATAATTTTATAAATAATCTAGCCCGCTAGGTTTCATATACAAGTAGAATATACACAACAAATAATCGTGAATAACTTGTTTTGCCATAATAGTCGTCAGAAGCAAATGAAGAAATTGTTATGACAATACACTGTATGTGTTAGAGTTACAGTGTATTGACTTGATAAAACAGGGCCTAGAAATATATCATAGGAATTTGCAGTCGGATTTTTTATTAGATGGAGTCTATCATATGTATTTAAAAATAAATTATCGAGTTAAAAAGACTCGTAGGTGCACAATTAGGTATATAGATATTTTACAAAAAGTTTGTAGAATATTTTTTAATTATTATGGCAACAGAATCAGTCTTACAGTTTCATATAAAAACTGGAAGATAAGAAAACTAATAAGACAATAAAATTGTATGAACTTACATAATAATTAATCATCAAAATTAATTTAGCGACAAGAACACCAAAATTAGTAGGTAATGAATGAGTAGATTGGTTTGCCATTTGCAATTTCACTAAAAGGTTTTGTGCATCCTTTCTTTTCAAGAAATGTATTTGTTTATATTCTCCTTCCATAATCATTAGCAAATATGGAAACCTTCTAGATTTATTTATTTATTAAAACTTTATGTACCTAACATTAAATGTATAAAGGCGGACTTAATGCTTCAGGCATTCTCTACCAGTCAGCCACGGGTGATAAAGAGATAACATGGCAGGTGCATAAAAAAATTAACTGTGTAAGTAGATTATATATTCAAAGCAAAAGACAAGGTTTTGAAAAGACGATCATATCTTTTTGAGTAAGTCACAGCCACTTCCGTGTTTTGTAGCTACGTCTTTATATATTGTACAATATCGAAAGAATTATAAGGAAGTGGCATTGACTTATGAGTTAATTCGTAATAATTTTTACATTTTGTACATGTCATGCACTAGCTCTACAGAAGAAATTTTCATTTCTTTAACCATCTTATGGAAATGAGACCAACTACACGGTTTCATATATTCTTCTACACAATAACTTTAAAGTCTTGGAAAATAAAGAAAACAGTCTCTGTCTCTACACAAAAAAATATTACAGCTGATCCCCGCTCCCGGCAGTTCTCCGATCGTTCTCTGTCAAATCATCCAATAACCATTGAGATCGCCGCCGGTTCTCGCTCCTGATTGGCGCGCCCGCAACACGCAAGCATGCTACTTTGTTTTGACAAAACACTGTATCTTGCAACGCGCGATAATTATTTTGGCAGTACACGGTATCTTAAGTTGCCGTGTTTTGTTATAGTAAAACTGTATTTTTAAGTAAATACAGTGTTATTAGCATAGTCATATCTCAGAACTTTTCATACAAAGTAAAAAATGTGTGAATGCAGGACGATAGAATAGGGTAAAAGAAATCGAATGAGCGTTGTTAATCCAAAACACTGTGACTTAAGATACAGTGTTTTGGATTTACACGGTACTCTGGGTCTTCTCTCTTCAGAGAAGGTGTGTCAGACTTCAACTGACTAAAACCTCACCCTGTTCCTTCAGCTGCCCTTAAGTTCCGGGGCCGCAGTGTCTCGTTAAAACATGCTAGCAACCCCGGCAGGCCCTAACGGTGTGGCCTATCAGGTGTTGAATAGAGGAGATTCCGGATAGTCTTCCACTGGCACGGTTTCCCTCAAGGCGCTAATTGTAATCACTGTACTTACGTATTTTTGCAAATTTCACGCATACTTTAAGGTGTTCCCTACATAATAAAAAATCTTACAAAACGGCTATTTTCTTATTTATTTCACGCCCGAATTCTGTTGAAGTTATTAACTATTTATAAAATTAAGCGTTAGGACATAAAAGCGTAATCAGTCGAAAGATGTGGATATTCATATCTCTAAATGATTTATTTAAATTTCTAAAAAATATATTTTCGATATTTAATTATTTATTAACAATACAGGAGCTCGTGTCTGAATAGTAACCATAGTGACCATCTTAACAAATCGAGAAACCTCCGTGCCCCTGAAAAAGGATTTTCAGCAGTTGGGCCTGGCTGTCATTGGTATATCTTTGACAGACGTTACTGGTAGTCCGAAGCCAGAAAAGCCAGTCTTGCCAAGGAGTATCGGATTAACAAAGCTTGACTTGATGTCACGTCACCAATTTTGGCATTTCGACGATCGTAGTCACTGATAGAATGACACTATGTCTAGAACCTTTGTGCTCCACATAACAATAATAGTCCTCCTGACTAACTAAGGTTCCAGTGACTGATCTCAGCGAAGATAAGCCAGCGGCCAGGAGATATTATCTATGTATATCTATACTAATATTATAAAGCTGAAGAGTTTGTTTGTTTGTTTGCTTGAACGCGCTATTCTCAGGAACTACGTTTCTGATTTGAAAAATTCGTTCAGTGTTAGATAGCCCATTTATCGAGGAAGGCTATAGGCTATATATCATCACGCTAAGACCAATAGGAGCAGAGCACTAATGGAGAATGTTTCAAAATCGGGGGATTTTTTTCCTATTGAGAGCTTCCGCTGCGTGCGCTGCGTAAACGGTTAAAGTTTCACAAAAATCATGCATGACAGACATATTCCTCTTTAAAAATTCTAAAAAAAAATCCGCAACAGCATATGTCTATCTTTTCAGGTTAGCTCACTATAACCTTTTTATGCTAACCAAATTTGTTCTAAAATAATGCATTATTTACGAAGGTGTTTTTATAAATTTGATATTAATCCTTATCCGAACAAATACGTTATTCATCACAAGTATTTAATTTAAAACAAAATTGCCCTTTATATCTTTCGATTTAAATGAATATCTTAGGAGCTATCGCAGTTTTAAAATAACATCACAGCAAAATAATGATCGGGTACTACGCGCACAATGTGCAAAGCAAAAATATAGTGTACGCAGAAGTACTTTAAAATAACATTAGTTTAGTATTTTTGAGAATAACCTACAATCTACATGATATAATATAATAATAATATAATATTCCACAACTTTTTCACACAACGCCATCTAGTCCCAAACTAAGCAGAGCTTGTGGTATGGGTACTAGAAAACTGATAAACATACATATATATTTCTAAATACATACATATTATAGATAAATTACACCCAGACAAAGAACAAATGACCGTGCTCATCACACAAACATTTGTCCTAGGTGGGAATCGAACCCACAACCTTGCGCATAGCAGTCAGGGCCACTGACCACTATACCAACGGGCGTAATAATAATAATAAATAACGGGGTATAATATTATAAGTCCCAGTACATACTCACCTATACAACATGTAACGGAAACCCCATATCAATCCAAAAGGGCTGAAGACAACATCTGGTATGGAGTCTCTATGCACAGTTTCAGCATAAAATAAGTGACTCAAAGAATTGATACGAAATTATCGGTTTCATATGTTTCTTGAATATCAATCATAACAAACGTGTCACAGCACTACGAGGGTCAATAACATTCCACGTCACTTGCCTATAACACAATAATTCTTTTCAATCTTCTTAATTTGAAAAATTCAGTCTCTGGTATCGATGTATTGAAATTTCTAATTAGTTCCAGACATGAAGACATAGGATTACCAAACCCTTGTCATATCGTTTGTTATCATCCAAAGAAGCCGTGCACTTGGTATGTATATACCCTTTAAATTACACGTTGTGTTAGTCGCGGGTTAAAGTTAGCGTTAGCCCAAAGTAACTATTCCACGCGGACGAAGTCGCGGGCGGAAGCTAGTACTTTATACCTTTGTGCGCAGGTACAGATGGACTCTCTGTTCCATTAGTCACATTGTCTAATAGGACGGCAATCCGAAAAACCAAAGAAAGATCAGGCCTAGCTTTCCGAGGCACGTTATACCCACACCACCAACTGCCAAACTCTGGGTTATCACTGAAAAAAATCTAATAGAAATAGCCAATAGCAATTTTTGCCCGACGCGGCAATATTTTTTCTATTGTTGAGTGCTCGTTTTCAACCGACGAAAAAAAGAGGAGGTTATCAATTCGACGCGTATATATATTTTTTTTTTGTGTATGATCATCGATTACTCGAAGACGGCTGAACCGATTTGGAAAATTCTTTTTTTGATTGAAATGGTATTATTTTATTTATTTATTTAAAATAGGTTCGCGTTTGACCACCATCTCACCTGATGGTAAGTGATGATGTGGTCGAAGATGGAGCACGCTTACCTAAAAGTAACCTATTCACTCTTGACTTAAAGACTCCTAGGTTATAGCTATCGGGAAACATAGACTCCGGCAGGGAATTCCACTCCTTAGCCGTACGCACAATGAAGGTATTCGGTATACTTCGAAATTGGTCCCATTATCATAAACGTCAGGATCTGATGATGGGATCCTGAAGAAATCGAGGAAACTCTTCAAATATTATAGGCACACCTATGACGTTTTGGGTATTTATTATAGTAACTTGTGCAGTTGCTCTCAAAAAGTACCATTTGAGGAAGTGGAACTGATGATGAAGACCACAGATGGCCGCCGAAACTACTCAATAATAAGTATTGAGTGGATTGCGATTCGGTTACTTGACTATGGATGTTAAGCACTTTATGCTCGTCACAATGCATATGGTGATGTAGAGCTGATGGTGAAGTACCAGGAGAACTCCTCAACAATTAACGGCCCAGCATTGGGAAAAGCAATATTTTGTAAAAGGTTATAAGTAGTTGACATTTAGGCTCTTGTAATGTAACTAGGTAAATAAAAAATAGACCAACTAAAAAGAGTGAAATAAAAACATTTTACCAAAAAATTAAACCGACTTCCAAAAAACACTGCAAAGTGAAAAATAACTTTAATTTCGGAAGTCGGTGCTAAAAACGAAAATACAAAACTAAAGACACCGACTACCGAAATTAAAGTTATTTTTCACTTTGCAGTGTTTTTTGGGAGTCGGTTTAATTTTTTGGTAAAAAGTTTTTATTGACCACCATCTCACCTGATGGTAAGCGATGATGTATTCGAAAATGGAGCACGCTTGCCTTGAAGTAACAAACCCTACACTACCCCTACCCTTGAGACCTTGCCTAATTTTTATTTTTTATTTTTCCATAAGAACCTTCTCCTGACAAAACCAAACACCAGAAAAAAAAAATCAGCCAAATCGGTCCAGCCGTTTTCGTGTTTTGCGCTTAGCAACACATTTAGCGATTTATTTTTATTATATAGATATATCTCGATTTGTAGCTCGGTTATATACATATTATAGCTGAATAGATACGAGGGATTATAATTATATATATACGACTAGACTGCGTAGCTTACAAATTACAAAACCACAAACAGGCGCTACTAAACTTGATTTACATGAAGTCTAACGCAAACTGCGGCTGGGTGCTATTCCATTGAGCCTGTGTTTACACGTTTAGAATCTCTAAGTGCTACATTAAAGGTTCAAAATCAATTGAAGTTTATCTAAATCTAAACTAATACCATAACAAGTTTATGTAGTAGACATATCATAACTACTAATTCGACAAATAAATTCTCTGCCACAGTCTGTGTTTCCTGATAGCTATAAACAGGGAGTCTTTAAGTCAAGAGTGAACAGGTTTCCTCGAGATAGACGTGGTTCCTGGGTTGCGGGAATGTTCTAACGAGATACCGCGGACCCGAACCACAAGGGTAACTGAAGGAACAGGATGGGTTTTTAGTCAGTAGAAGTCTGACACTCTCTTCTGTTTCACCCAGAGTAGGAGGAGTCATTTGATAATTTTCCCACCGCAAAAAAAGGTAAGCGTGCCTCATCTTCGACCATATCATTGCTTACATCAGGTGAGGTGGTGACCAAACGCGAGCATATTATCAATTAAAAAATGGCCAAGTGTGGCCGTGTCAGACTCGCCCATGAAGGGTTCCGTAGTAACTACGCCAAATAACTTTGTTTTTCATAGTATTTGTATGAATTACAAAGTTATATTTGCGGTTTTAGAAAATATGCTATATCTCAAAAACTTCTAACCCGATCTCGTTAAAAATAATTTTCGTTCAAAGTTTACATTAAGATCTACAGCATATTTTTTTTTTTAATTTTTCCTTGCATTATTACAGAATTTAGAGGGGGGATACACATTTTACCACTTTGGAAGCGTATATCTTTTAAACGATTGACTTTATGAAAAAGTGGTTTAAGAAAACTCAATGTCATTTTTAAAGACAAACAAATTTGCGTGGTTATATCCTCAAAAGAATACCACAGACATGAACCTACATGCAAGGCTCGGAACCGGTTTAAAAAATACCGGTTAATACCGGTTTATTTCGGTTTTCCTCCGAACTTTTCTTAAGAACGTAAACGTTTTGAGAACTTTATTTTTACCTAAATTAACCGGTTTATTCGACGAACGGCATGTCGGTGAACGCGTTGCAACTTGTGTGTGACTACCGCACAAAGCGGCGCGTAGACGTACTTACGATATTTCTTTTCATTCGATTCATGCTGACTCGAAGTCAGCATGAATCGAAGGTAGACGTCTGCTGTGCAGTAAGATTTAATTACGAGTTAATTTTATTATTTGTGTTTAAGATGGGTAGAAAGCGGACGAATTTAATCTATACATACTTTGACTACAATGAAAACAATAAAACTTCAAAGTGTTTTTGTAAACAATTGATTGGCATAAAAGTATTTGCTTAAATGTTTAAAATTAGCAAGTAGACAGTAGTAAACCGTAGGTATGTTACAGCAAAATATCAGTACAGCACATACAGAGACCATCATTGTGAGATCGACATTAACCAAGGAATATTAAAATGTGGCACAGAAGAAATCTGTATGGATTGTGGATCATCAGGATAAGTCTACTGCCTGAAGAAAATTACCCTTCGTCCTAGATCGGAAACCATTGAGCCAGTAAGTTTATCTCAAAATTTGGGACAAAAGCGTCGGTGCTTGTTTATTGAAAGAACGGATAGTGATCATCCATGGATAATGGCACGCACTCTGGTGGGCCCACACATACTTCAGTAGTGAGGATTTTAAACCGAAGTAATGAAGAACACATAATTAAAAAGTGAACATTGATGGGCACCTGTGAGGAAGTTGCCTGGATACACAGATGCCAAGAAATATCCAGTAGCAATAAACTTAATAGCACATATAATGTGTCATCCCTTCTAGAAGGTAGGTACAAGGATCTGTCTGAAGACGAAGACGAAGAAAGAGGTAGAGGCCATGATTGAAGGGATGGTAAAGGATGGTGTGATAGAACCTTCATCCAGTCCATGGTGTTCTCCCGTAGTGCTAGTCAAGAAGATGGAAGGCAACTTACGTTTTTGTGTCGATTATCGGAGGTTAAACGATGCAACAAAGAAGGACAGTTATCCACTACCAAGAATTGACGACACTTTAGACACGCTGACAGGAATGAAGTGTTTACAACCCTAGATTTGAAAAGTGGCTACTGGCAGGTGGAACTGGATCCTAAGGATAAGGAAAAGACAGCATTTTCTACGGGAAAAGGTCTGTGGCAATTCAAAGTAATGCTATTTGGTTTGTGCAATGCGCCAGCAACTTTTGAAAGGCTAATGGAGCTGGTACTTACTGGGCTTATTGGAGACGCCTGTCTGGTATATTTAGATTACATTATTATTATCGAGCGCTCATTTCAAGATCATCTTAAGAACCTGGAACGTGTGCTAGCAAAAATCCGTGCAGCCAATCTGAAGCTAAGTCCTAAAAAGTGCTCATTTTTCAAACGACAATTGTCTTTCCTGGGACATGTAGTTTCGCAAGAAGGTGTGCAAACTGATCCGGACAAAATAGTCGCTGTTAAGGATTGGCCAGTACCAAAAGACAAGACACAGGTCAGAGCATTTTTAGGGTTGTGCTCATATTACCGCCGGTTTGTGAAATATTTTGCTGATATTGCTAAGCCATTACACAAGAGAACATTACACTGAAGAGAAGCGAACATTCTGCTGGGAAGAAGACTGTGACGCTGCTTTCCGCGAATTGAAGAAGCGTCTGTGCGATACACCTATTCTTGGATTTCCTGACACTGAGAATGACTTTATCGTAGACACAGATGCAAGTAATACCGGAATTGGTGGCGTGTTATCACAGAGAAAAGGAGATAAAGAGGTTGTGATAGCCTACTTCAGTAAAGCTTTATCAAAACCAGAAAGAAATTATTATGTCACGAGAAGGGAGCTACTAGCAGTAGTAAAAACATTGCAGCATTTCAGTAAATATCTGCTTGGTCGAAAATTTTATCTGCGGACCGACCATGCTGCATTAAAGTGGCTTTTGCAATTCAAGAACCCTGAAGGACAAGTTGCAAGGTGGATTGAACAACTGCAAGAGTTCCACTATGAAACTGAGCACCGTAATGTAAGATGTCACGGCAACGTGGACGCGCTATTAAGAAGACCTTGCCCTGAAGAATGTAAGCACTGTGTTAGGCAAGAAGAAAAAGAAATAGTACCCATCAAGATGCTGAGAACAGACCTGAGCAACGAGTGGAAAGAAGCGCTACAGCGTGCGCAGCAGGATGACTTAGACGTCAAACCCATTCTTGAATGGAAGAAAGCCGCTGCTCCAAAGCCTAGTTGGCATGACGTCGCTGGAATGAGCACTACAACAAAAAGTTATTGGGCACAGTGGGACAGTTTGGTGATTCACGAGGGAGTATTGTGCCGCAAATGGGAAAATACTCGAGGAGACCATTGTCACCTGCAAATGGTCGTACCAAAAGCGAAGGAACCTGAAGTTCTACGGCTTTACCACGATGGATGTTCAGGAGGTCATATGGGAGTAAAACGGACTCTGTTAAAGATACGAGAGAGGTTTTACTGGAACCACTGCCGAGACGACGTAGAAGACTGGTGCCGCAAATGCACTAGTTGTGCAGCAGTTAAGGCACCTCAAACACGCAGTAGAGAAGCTTTAAAGATCTATAATGTGGGAGCCCCATGGGAACGGATAGCGCTGGATGTTGCGGGACCATTTCCTGAGAGCGAGAGTGGGAACAGGTACTTTATGGTCGTAATGGATTATTTCACAAAGTGGCCAGAAGTTTTTGCCACTCCTAATCAGGAAGCTACCACGGTGGCAGATAAATTGGTTAACGAAGTATTTTGTCGCTACGGAGTACCCTTGGAAATTCACAGCGATCAAGGAAGGAATTTTGAGTCACAGGTATTTCAGGAGACATGTCGAGTAATGGGTACTCATAAAACCAGGACCATAAAACCAGGACCCTTCGTATCACCCACAATCTGATGGAATGGTGGAACGTTTCAACCAGACATTGGAGAGATATCTGGCTAAAGTTGTGGAAAGCAGGCAAAAGGATTGGGACAAACACATTCAGCCGTTCTTTCTGTCATACCGAAGTGCAGTTCATGAGAGTACAGCTGTTACTCCTGCTTTCGTGAACTTCGGACGAGAGCTTAGGTTGCCTGCAGACCTAATCACTGGTATACTGCCAGATACACTTTGTAATGTAACAGACTAAGTGAGTGAATTGCGAAACAGAATGAACGACTTATACGAACATTTCAGACAATCCGGTCAACAAATGTCTCAGAAGGTGAAGACTCGTTACGACCGAAAAATGAAGAATTCAGGATTTGATGAAGGCTCATTTGTCTGGTTCCATAATCCGGTGCGCAGCAAAGGAAAGTCGCCGAAGTTACAGGCAAAATGGGATGGACCATACCGCGTTGTGACTAAAATTAATGACGTCACTTATCGGATCCAGAAAGGTCCACGAGCTGCGCCAAAGATTGTTAAAGTTGATCCACTGGCGCGTTACTACGGGTCTAACGATGCTCGGGTCGAGCATGTCTTAGGAGGGGGCAGTGTTACGCCAGTCGTTTAGCGAAGTACGTCGAGAAACTTCGACAGAAATCTAGAATGTTCGAGACACTAACGCCATCTAGCTGCGAGTAGCAGTACTGTGTATCTTGAATAGCTTCTGGAATATTTTTGGCAATATAGGCAGTGAGTCGATTTTACAAGAATGTTCTAGAACTCATAGGCGTCCTTTTTCGCAGAGGAGCGCAGAGAGCAGTCTTATTTAAAGTTCCGATGGCGGAAGCGGACTTGGTCATTGCGTCGAGTACACATCGGGCAATGTATATTTTTTGTAACTTGTTGTAATAATGTTGTTAATGTTGGGAATTTCATAGTGATCAGAATATTTTTTATGTTTTTTACAAATAAAATTGTAATTAAATGTTATTTTCGACTTACCGATGGAAAGATATACCTCCACGCTCTATACTTGCGGTCTAACTTTTTGTTTTACAGGTTATAATTGCACAACACGGCATTTTAAAGCAGAGCTCTGTATTCCGAGGTAATCCGAAGTGCACTAAACGCGGTGAATGAATTAATCGGTCGAGCTATGATTTTCGTATCATAAATGTGGCGCGCTTGCCACGCCCACATTACCATTCCAACCTTATTCATCTATTCCGTGGTCAAAAGTAATATTATGTTTACCGATTATTTATCGTCATTATCAACTTAATTTCACCAAAAAATATTATACTTAACCATTTTTTATGTTTTTACAGCCTGCGGAGCTTATTGATGCAATGACATAAATAAACGTTCGACCCGAATCCAAAAAATTCTTACGACTGAATAGCAACCGAACAGCGCGCGACGTTTGTTTATCGTGCGTCTGTATTAACCGGTTTTTATTGCTCTAAACCGTTTAATCCGAAAAAACCTCTATGTAATGCTCTTCCAAATACCGGTTAAAAAAAACAGGTTTATGCGAACGAAACCGAATGTAAAGGTTTTGGAGTCAAGTACATCATACCGGTTTGAAAATTTAACCGGTATCCGAGCCTTGCCTACATGCTTCTCATATACAAATACAAATTGTCTGGACTTTAAAAGAGACTTTGACCTCTGAGTTTGTTTCGGTGTTTCTTCTCAGAGTAGTCAGTTAGGAAATACCGGACTCATCTAGCTAAACTAAACACGCAAAAAAACATGACGTGTAAAAGTGTTATTTATAACCAATTTACAGAATAAATATTTCATTTCATTTCATTTCATTTCAAGACCTTTCTATAAATACCACACACGCATAGGTTTCATGAAAAAAAATCAGTTTCAGTTCCATGTATGAGGAGCCTGATGATTTTTTTTATTAATATCGGAAAGTGTTTCACAGAATACATCTACCTATCAAGTTTCATGTGTATAGTCTTAATAGTTTCGGAATAAAATGGACGGACAAACAGACAGACAGACATGACGAAACTATAGGGGTTCCGTTTTTTGCCATTCGGCTACGGAACCCATGATAATCATCCTTTGCTTCGCCTTTGCCAAATATGTTGGGGCCAGCTTCTAGAGTAACCGGATGTTGCTGAGTACTATCTATTCTTTACATGGAGCGACTGCCTGTCTGACCATCTGACCTTCACGGCTCAGAAGCTGGGTAGCACGATCCACCCTGTCCTTAGCTGCCCACCTTTTTGTGACGGCCTAAAGCCCGATTTACACTTCAACAAGTACAGTAGCGAGTTAAGAACTCAGACAGTTAAGTAATAAGTAGTAAGTTGTAAGTAGCGTCCAAACGTAGGCGAGTGAGTAGTCATAAGTTGCCCGAGAAGAAGAAAAGAAAATAACACGTGTACGCGCCCGCAACCTACAAATTTATGGACTGTACTAGGGATGTGAAATAATAATCGATTATGGAAATAATCGATTAAAAATCGATTTTTATCAAAAGAAAAATCGATTAATATAACAAAATCGATTATTTTCTTAAGAAAAATTGATTATTTATTAATCGATTTTTCATGCTAAATATATAATCGATTAATTAAAAATCGATTTCTTATGTACAATGTTACATCCCTAGTAGGGATGTGAAATAATAATCAATTATGGAAATGATCGATTTTTATCAAAAGAAAAATCGATAAATATAACAAACACGATTATTTTCTTAAGAAAAATCGATTATTTATTAATCGATTTTTCATGCGAAATATATAATCGATTAATTAAAAATCGATTTTTTTGTACAATGTCACATCCCTAGACTGTACTAAACTCGCCCGTCTACATGCCAGCCAGTTAAGTTGGAGGGGTGCGGGAGACGCGAGAGAGGGGGCTACTTCGCACTGGACTCGCCGAAAAATAGGATTGCGATCTATTTAGCTCAACTTAATCAACAACTTACTACTTAACTCGCTTTTACCGTTCAAACTACATTAACAACTTAAATCGCCAATGACGCAAGTTAACTCGCTACTGTACTTGTTGAAGTGTAAATCGGGCTTAAGTCCGTATCCCGCAAGGGGTGCCTGTAACGTGTAGTCGCCTTGTTTGTAAGTTTTAACACGTTCGCTGACAGTACGTCGTTAGGCGGGAAATTAAAACAGTGCGTTATGACAGTACGTCGAGGGACGGGCCACTTATTTTTAAAAGTACGTCGTCTCACGATAATTTTTCATATAAGTATTATGAAGAGCAGTATCCAATGTCATATTATGAGCAATTTCATATTTCTTACTGCCGTAATACGAGTATTTTGTGGGTAGTTTCATATTGTTTGCTTGTGCACGAGTACTACGTTGATTTGTCATTTAGTATGGAAAATTCTACTGTCGTAATGTGGTGTCAGGGTAAGTGCTCACTGTCAGCGAACGTGTTAATATAAGAGGCTTTAATTATTTAGTTTAGGTAGCCACAGGTAAGTCGAGTTCAGCAGGCGACAACCTCATAATTAACCCTGCACGTGACTCACAAAAAAAAGTAAATTACGCAAATTTTATTAATCACAGGTGTTGATAGAATGGCAGTGCGTCTAAAGCTTTTGCTTAAGTTTGTCTTTGAACAATGAAAAAAAATGTGCAACGTAGAGAGAGGTTTCGTTGCACATTTTTTCAAATAGATGAATGACAAGAGGCAGTCTATCCCTTATATATAAATATAGAATAAGAGAATAAACTAAGCAATTTGCCTGACATGTGTCAACAGTCAAAATAAGGGTCATAAATCCGCAATTCGTAGACAAAACGTACAAAATAACTGACAAATAATATGTGATGACCACCATTTGACGACTAATAGGCCTCAAACAGCAAACAAAACGTATTTTCCTCAAGATTTCGAGGCCCTACCCTTCGAGTCACCCGACTATATTTGCCCTTATGTCTACAGATTGGCAATTTGTTATTCTATGTCACTCAAAAATGTAATATAATTTTCTCTGTGATTTTTCGACTATTGGTGGAAATATTGTTAAATGAAGGGTAATCAGAGCAAGATTGGAGTATCTAAGTGGTTATTTATTTTTAAACTATAGAAGAATTGTTATATTTTAGTTTTTTAGAGTAGTGGTAACCCGCTGGTTACAGGAACGGTTGGGAGTTTTAGGTTTTGGGTTTCAACCCAGGGAGACTTAGTTTATGTATAATTTTCATCATCAACACTACCCTCAAATGGTCAAGGATATAATAGTGAGGAACCCGACAGAAAAAAAAATAAGGACATACCCTTATTTTTTAACCGACTTCTAAAAAAGGAGGAGGTTCTCAATTCGGATGTTTGTTTTTTTTTTTATGTTTGTCCACGCATAACTCCGTCGTTTGCCAACCGATTTGAAAAATTCTGATCTTGTTAGAAAGGGTATACTTCCCAAATGGTCCCATGAAAATTTTATCGAAATCGAACAAGCCGTTTCTGAAAAATCAACAAAAGTCTAAAAAAAATGTTTACGTTGATGATCTTTTCGTTTACGCTGCATTGCGTTTTTTGTTCGCGCATAACTCCGTCATTTACGAACCGATTTGGAAAATTCACTGACCCACTAAAAAGCACGAAAATAAAAACTTTTTTGCAAAAAATAAAACCGACTTCCATATCAAAACACTACAAAGCCAAAAATAATTTTAATTTCGGAAGGCGGTGTGAAAAAAAAAAGAAAATACAAAACCAATAACACCGACTACCGAAATTAAAATTATTTTTGGCTTTGTAGTGTTTTGATATGGAAGTCGGTTTTATTTTTTGCAAAAAAGTTTTTATATTTTTTTTTCTGGTGAGTAAATCATCTAATGACTTCTCCCGTTCTGTGTGGAGCGGTAGAGAGTGTCAGACTTCTACTGACTAAAAACCCACCCCGTTCATTCAAAATAGGATCGCATTTGACCGCCATCTCACCTGATGGTAAGCGATTATGTGGTCGAAGATGGAGCACGCTTACCTAGAAGTAACCTATTCACTCTTGATTTAAAGACCCCTAGTTTGTAGCTATCTGGAAATACAGACTCTGGCAGGGAATTCCACTCCTTAGTCGTACGCACAATGAAGGTATTCCCAAAACGTTTTGTGTGTATGGGTGGGATGTCCACCATGTAACGATGACGATGAAAATCCGTAGACATATCAGTGATATCCACTAATCCGCACTAGACCCCAGTAGTGTATTATAGTCCATTTTTAACCGACTTCTAAGAAAGGAGGAGGTTCTCAATTCGGATGTTTGTATTTTTTTATTTTTTTTATGTTTGTCCGCGCATAACTCCGTCGCTTGCCAACCGGTTTGAAAAATTCTTATCGTGTTAGAAAGGGTATACTTCCCAAATGGTCCCATGAAAATGTTATCGAAATCGGACAAGCCGTTTCTGAAAAATCAACAAAAGTCTAAAAAAATATTTACGTTGATGATCTTTTCGTTTATTCTGCATTGCGTTTTTTGTTCGCGCATAAATCCGTCACTTACGAACCGATTTGGAAAATTCACTGACCCACTTAAAAGCACGAAAATAAAAACTTATTTGCAAAAAATAAAACCGACTTCCATATCAAAACACTACAAAGCCAAAAATAATTTTAATTTCGGAAGGCGGTGTGAAAAAAAAGAAAATACAAAACCAATAACACCGACTACCGAAATTAAAATTATTTTTGGCTTTTTAGTGTTTTGATATGGAAGTCGGTTTTATTTTTTGCAAAAAAGTTTTCTTATAAAGAGATCAGGCTTATGTCTTAGCAGTGGGAAAGTTATAGACTAGTTATGTTACAGGCTTTTTAAAGACATATCGAAAAGGCTCGTTGACGCTTCCCGCGACCCAAGGGCTGGCTATCTTTGGTCAACGGCTAAGCATTGCCATACAACGAGGCTATGCCGCCAATATCTTGGGTACGTTGCCAGCCGACAGCGTTGAGAATAAATTTTTGATGCTTTATTCTAGTTTGTATTTTAAGTATTTTAGTACATAATCTAAATATATACAACGTGTAATTTAAAGGGTATATACATACCAAGTGCATGGCTTCTTTGGATGATAACAAACGATATGGCAAGGGTTTTGTAATCCTAAGGCTGGAAACAGTGCTCGACCGACGGTCAGCACTGACCGTACGTCTTGACCGTCAGCGCTGACCATCGGTTGTGAAAATGCATTCAGTGCTACGCCGACGGCGAACTGCGACGCGTGTGTACAGTTCACAAAACGACGTACGGTCGGTCGCTCCGTCAGCGAAGCATTGGACGCATCCATACAATCTCATAGCTCGTCGGTCGACTGACGTACGCGCGACCGACGAGCTGGACCGACGGCTCGACCGACCGTACGCGCGGACAGAATCACGCGTGTACCGTCAGCGTAGCTGAGTGCGCATTCATAGGCTTGCATATATATTGCTACGCCGACTGACGGTCAGCGCTGACCGTCAGTCGAGCTCTGTTTCCAGCCTAAGTCTACGTGTGTAGAACTTATTACAAATTCCAATACACTGATACCAGAGATCGAATTTTTCAAATTAAGAAGAACGAAAAGAATTATCGGGTTATTGGCAAGTGACGTGGAAAGTTATTGACCCTCGTAGTGCTGTGACACGTTTGTTATGATTGGTATTCAAGAAATATTTAAATATACTTTGAGTCAGTTATTATGTGCTGAAACTGTGCATAGAGACTCCATACCAGATGTTGTCTTCAGCCCTTTTGGATAGATATGGGGTTTCCGTTACACGTTGCATAACTCAAAGGTGACTGACTGACATAGTGATCTATCAACGCACAGCCCAAACCACTGGACGGATCGGGCTGAAATTTGGCATGCAGGTAGATGTTATGACGTAAGTATCCCCTAAGAAACGAAATTCCCACGGGATTGAGATTTACACGGGAAGAACTTCCCACGCGGGCGAAGCCGCTGGCACAAGCTAGTTATGTATATTTGCTAAAGTAAAATAAATAAATACCCGTTATGTCATGTATTTGATTTAAATAAAGTCTTACAAGACTATTTCCTTAACTGGCTTCTTCCTACGACTTCTGTGGGCAATCTACCTAACTATATTTTTACTTGATTGTGATAATTGTATGCTATAGCAATCAGATTACATACAAACTTAGTACACACTCAGAATTTGTGAATAATTATTTGGATATTTTAAAGTAGAAGTTCAAATGAACTAGAAAGTGAACCATTATTCCAAGATGTGTAGTTTATTACTGTGTTTTTTTTTTTATTTCACTCCACATTAATTAGCTATGAAATAAAAACCAGCGCGATATAAAAACTTTTTTGCAAAAAAAATAAAACCGACTTCCATATCAAAACACTACAAAGCCAAAAATAATTTTAATTTCGGTAGTCGGTGTTATTGGTTTTGTATTTTCTTTTTTTTCACACCGCCTCCCGAAATTAAAATTATTTTTGGCTTTGTAGTGTTTTGATATGGAAGTCGGTTTTATTTTTTTTGCAAAAAAGTTTTTATTTTCGCGCTTTTTAGTGGGTCAATTTGTAATTAATCTAGTTATAAAAGCCAAAATGTCAACTACAAAAAACTAAAAACGCGCGATCAAAAAACACAATATAGAGTAACCGAAAAGATCATCAATGTAAACATTTTTTTAGACTTTTGTTAATTTTTCAGAAACGGCTTGTTCGATGTCGATAAAATTTTCATGGGACCATTTGGGAAGTATACCCTTTCCAACAAAAAAAGAATTTTTCAAATCGGTTGGCGAGCGACGGAGCTATGCCCGAACAAACATAAAAAAAAAAAAAAAAAAAAAAAAAAAAAACAAACAAACATCCGAATTGAGAACCTCCTCCTTTTTCAGAAGTCGGTTAAAAACTTATTTGTGACACGGACACAAAAGATAGATATGGCGTCATTATTCTAGACCGCTTTTAGTAGGTACCGTCGTGCTCGATAGATGGCTTCGTACCCTTTTTTTCTAGAAGAAAATATTCAAATTCAAATCTCCTCCCACTGTGTGCGGATCAGAAGTAAGTTTCAGGATTTTACTGGCTTGATACACATAATATTCCTTCAGTTGCCATTGCGGATCGGGGCCGCAATATCTCGTCAGAACTTTCCCGCAACCCAGTCTCCGCGAACGCTCAGGCTTGTTTGTGCTTTACATCTCACTCAATAATGAAAGATATAAAGGAAAGGTAAAACAATTTTAGCTACCAAGAAAACTCACAATCAAAATCCGTTTACACTGACTTAATTGGGATTTCTTGTTTTAATTTATCTAAAAAAAGAAATCCCAAGAACAATTATTTGTATAATTACTTTTTCTCATTAAACAAAAGGTACCGATTATATTAAATACTCATATGTGCTTGGGCATAAATATTCAATTAAAAAGTTGAATTTCTTCTCAAGTACAACATAAACTTCTCTACTTCCCACAAGAAACGAAGGCGAGAAGTTTAAAATAACTTTGTACGTAATCAAGGTAGGATTCGATTATTTCACACATTTCAAGTTCACACCCAAACTAAGGACGCCTGCTTCGATCAATCTCAGGGCTGCCATTATCTTTTATGAATTTCGGTAATAACACTTTAAAATAAATTGCATTGAATCTAAAGCGTTTAGTTGCGGTTTTGAATTTAGCATTGGTGCCTAATTGAAAAAGGTAAGGTTCGCATAAAAAAATTGATTAGGTAGACTTTTCTCAACAATTTTGGAGTCGGCTTGTAGTCTAACTGTATGTAGCAGTGGACCTTTATTTAGCATTAGCCTACTTAAATTCTGTATAACTGTTTTGAATACAAATATTTACCTAAAAATAATTTACACAATAAAATTGGTGCATGCGTTCCGGAGTTACGCGCGCACATATATTTAGACGATTTATTTTTATTTATAAAGCTACTAGCAATTCGCCCCGGCTTCGCACGGGGGCAATGTATTAATATGAGGCAGTGTGTAGTGCCTAATAAAATTATGATTAAGTTTAGTCTATACTACGAGATATCTTTGTATACAATATTTACAGCTGTTTTTCACGAGACAGTACAAATATGTTTTCTTAGAGGTTACTCTCGAAAGCACGACATATAACATACAAATCTTTGAATTTCTCTACTAGAATGTGCATGAATTATACATATAATCCTTCCTTCTGAATCACTCTATCTATTGCTGGAAACTGAATTAAAATCCGTTGCGTAGTTTAAAAGAGCTAATACATACAGTACAGACAGCGGGAGTGACTTTGTTTCATACTATGTAAAGATAGTGGGAAACCGTGGTCAGATAGAAGACTAACTCAAGTACCTTGTGGTAAGAGTTGTATATGAACTCTGATTAAAATCCGTTGCGTAGTTCAAAAGAGCTAATACATACAGTACAGACAGCGGAAGCGACTTTTTTTATACTATGTAAAGATAGTGGGATGCCGTGGTCAGATAGAAGACTAACTCAAATACCTTGTAGCAAGAGTTGTATATGAACTCTGATTAAAATCCGCTGAAAACTGAATTAAAATCCGTTGCGTAGTTTAAAAGAGCTAATACATACAGTGCAGACAGCGGGAGTGACTTTGTTTTATACTATGGTCAGTTAGAAGACTAACATGAAAATTTATATGTTAAGATGGGCACCCATCCATGAATCGATCTTGGTATATGATTACCAAGATCGGTTCGGCTTAAACCAAAAGATCGACCGACGATAGACCAACGAGCTCGTGAGTAAATAATGCATAAATCTAGTACGTAATAAGGTTATTTATAGCAACAGACATCTTCTGGGCTCACACGTTTCATTTTAGACCTTTTCTATTGCTTGCCATCAATCTAGATTGAGGTCGAGGTTTCCTCCGAACTAGGAACTAGTTTAGCTAAAATTACTTTTTAAATGGTGCTACACAACTGGCCTCCACAATCTAATACTTGGCTTACACCATATCTACTCGGCAGACTTTTTTTAAGCAAATTATCTGGCTTTTAAGTACCTTCCAATTATTATTTCGCGAATCTATTTAAGTGTTCCTACAACACCAAAATATGATTCAAATAATATCTCTTAACATTAAATATCTTTCGACAAAAGTCGTATTTAATAAAGAACTTCTCATTTCTATACGAACTAGAGAAAACTTCAACTGAACACTAACATGACTTGAATAGCATTGCAAGAACTTTTAAACACGTACCTACATAGAACAAGTATTATCCAACTAGCTAAAATAATTTCAAACTTTGTTTTAACCATTTAATATAAGTATAAGCTTCACGATGAGTTTGTACTGTAAAGAAGTTAATATTTTATTGAACCGTATTTTAGCGAGTTTGCCCTGGGGAGCTCCCAGTATACAACGTGTAACGGAAACCCCATATCTATACAAAAGGGCTGAAGACAACATCTGGTATGGAGTCTCTATGCACAGTTTCAGCACAAAATAACTGACTCAAAGAATTGATACCAAATTATTGGTTTCATATATTTCTTGAATACCAATCATAATAAACATGTCACAGCACTTCGAGGCTCAATAACTTTCCACGTCACTTGCCAATAACACGATAATTCTTTTCGTTCTTCTTAATTTGAAATATTCGGTCTCTGGTATCAGTGTATTGGAATTTGTAATAAGTTCTACACACGTAGACTTAGGATAACAAAACCCTTGCCATATCGTTTGTTATCATCCAAAGAAGCCATGCACTTGTTATGTATATACCCTTTAAATTACACGTTGTATAAATATATAAAGTACTTATGTCATCATGATTCCGTTGTGAAAAAAGGATCCACATCGAAATAATGATTGTTTTAAGACATCACAATAGATGAATACCTCCTATAGGATCCCCTTTTTTCCGGTGGGAAAAGCATCAAATGACTCCTCTCGCTGTGGGTGGAGTGGAAGGGAGTGTCAGACTTCTACTGACTAAAAAACCACCCTGTACCTTCATTTGCCCTTGTGGTCCGGGACCGCGGTATCTCGCGGCACCAAAGCCTCACCAGGCAATAGCCCGGGGTACGTCAGTGTTGCTGACTACTCTATGAGGCGCGCGTGGAACATGACGCGCCGTCGACCCGGGCTTAGTTCTTAGTAAGAAGAGCAGGGGTACTGTGGAGGTCTGCTATGCGAGCGGTCAGTCTACCGTACTGGCTGGCATAGTTTGAAATGTTTGAATTTAGATCGCAATGTTGGACATGCGAAGAAATTGTTTTAACAAAAGGGAGAACGGCTTGGGATGCCGCCCGCATAAGCAGACTCAATATTATAATAACGTAAAAATGTAATTAGAATAATCTTCCATAAAAATCTAAACATATTATTATATAAAGTGTAAAACCTACCGCGTTTTATATTGAAAATTCCGTGTACCGGAATTTTAAGGCAAGGTACCCCTGCTCGCCACCCGCAAGCCCAATAACATCCCCTAACACAGAAATACCATTATAGAGGACACTATAGGTACATACGTTCGGAGCACCAATAGCTTAATGGTTAAGGTGTCGGAATTGAGATCGAGAGGTCGCGGGTTCGAGCCCCACCCATAACACTATTGCTGTAAACCCACTGCAGACACAAGCATATTTAGCTTGGTTGGAGGGGTTAACAGGGTTGCTAGTACCTAATATGAATTCTACCCACTTTGCTAGTTATCTTTAAAAAAAAATATACTGTATAATATACTCCTCCTCCTCAGTTACCTATAGACGCCTTAGAAAAACCTCTTAGAAAACCTCGTAAGTGAAAAAGGAGTAACTTTTCAGAAGGAAGAAAAATCTGCGTGCTATAAAATTTTTGTACGGTTTCGTTTATGTTTGTTTTTTATTAATTTATATGTAAATTTAACCCGTTTTTATATCCAGAACTGTTCGATATTATGTATAATATGAAAAATATTATACATAATATCGAACAGTTTAGAAATGCATAATCCATGGCCGATTACGCTAAACTGACGACGCAATGCGAGTGTTTATGAGGTTCTCACTTACTTTCATAGATAGCGTTTCGAGTATCGAATGAACATATTAGTGAGATCAGGATGTGCGTTTCTAGGATTGCTTTCTGGAAACGCAATAAAAAAAATTTGGTCAAAAATATACTTCCGAGGTTTACATAAGTTACCATTGCAAACTGTACGTTATTTGGTGCACATATGCTTCAGTTTTGACTGCAATTCAATTAAAAGTTGACATCTTCATCGATGTCCTCTACCCTGTGGTGAGCAAAGGGATCTAGCAGATTCTAACTGGTTTTTTAAACTACCTCATGCTCCTGTGACGTCAGACAGAAGCCCGTCCATCCCAAAGTTCACCGTCTCTGGACTTACTGTTGTACACTATGGACTACCCGTGTATTTCTTTTCTTCTGCAGTGTCAAATCCATCCAAAGGTAGTCTATAAAAGATCGCGTTTTAGCGATAAGCCCGCTAACTGTGACAGCCTTTGTAGGTCTTAAGTCTTTATTTAATTATGTTATGGTGTACAATAAAGAGTATATTTATCAATCTATTTATCTATATATGTCTGCACCAAGTGTCGACAAATAGACTGGTCCAACGGATTCCCTTGACCAGAATCAGATCATCGGTGCATTTCATGGGAAATAATGGAACTCATTTTTGTCCATATTCTCTACCACCTAAAATCGTCACCCTTCAAAGCTAGCAAAGATCTGTTGTTAAAGATCACGTTAGCACATTGTTTTCTATCAAGTTCGAAACCTAGATCGTTACAAAAACAGGTTTCCTTTGCCAAAAAAACTAAAAGTCCCAAGTAATCGAAGTTTAAAAGACTTTTAAAGCTTTGTTATTTCCTTGACAACCCTAATTTCTCCTCTTTCGTTAATAAGTTAATTCCTCAAAGTTTTAACTTAATTAAAGTTTGTTAGAACGGAGTTTACAGCACAATTCACACATTACATAATTGGAATTTTTTTTATAGCGTGTCTCAAACTCCCAATAGTCCATGCTTCACCAATTTATTTTAAAAGTAAACAGATGTTTAATGATGACCTCTTGTAATTACAAAGTTGCCGTAAAAAATTCAAATAAAGTACAGACAAGCGGATACGTTAATGTTTAATTAAGAAAATAAACAAATCGTGTACTTAATGACCCTTGACGATCGTGTTTTTTTTTTAATTTGTATATTTGACGCTGATGTGACTACGCATTTAATTAATTGTATGTACGAAGATTAAACTCAAACCTCATCACATTAGGTTCATTTATTAAGATTAAACGTTATTATGAAAGACCAAAGTACTTTCGTAAAGAGTACATCTTGAATCTTAAGCTTTAAATGCACGAACAAGATGAATGTTTGTAATGTTACGTGCTTTTACTTGAAACAGAATATAAATTAAGATTTTATGTGTGCTTTATTAGGTACTGTACATTATTTCAACAAAATCCTTTCATCAATAATCCTTACTAATATTATAAATGCGAAAGTAACTCTGTCTGTCTGTGTGTTACGCAATCACGCCTAAACTACTGAACCGGCTTTAATGAAATTTGGTACAGACATAGTCTAGAGCCTAAGAAAGGACATAGGCTGCTTTTTAATGCGAAAAATGGGCTGTAAGGGGTTGAAATAGGGCATGAAATTTTGTATGGAAATTGCGTCATTTTTAAAGCTAGAAGCTTGAAACTTATTTTCTAGACTTTTAATTAAATATTAATAAATAAGACATTCAAATTATGTTTGAGTTTTATTTTCAAAATAATTAGTTTAAAAAATTAAAAATGCTGCGAAAGTCACTATTTCGCGCGAACGAAGTCGCGGGCACAGCTAGTGTTTACATAAATGTAGAAATTTGTTCCTTTTTTTAAAAAAAGACACTCCTGAATGGCTAAAAGATGATCTTGGTTCACGCGTAGGAAATAAGGTAGACATTATACACTCTTTGCGGTAGACCATAGACCGCATATATGTGCCATAGGCATAGTTTTACTTTAAATGTATTTCCTTTTATTATGTGAATTAAGTAAATATTTTGTTATTTGAGTTGCGTTTTTTTTATTGCTGGTAGGCTTGCGTTTGACCACAATCTCACCTGATGTTAAGCGATGATGTGGTCGAAGATAAAGCACGGTTGCCTAGGAGTAATCTATTCACTCTTGACTTAAAGACTCCCAGGTTATAGCTATCAGGAAACACAGACTCCGGCAGGGAATTCATCCCCCTTAGCTGTACGCACAATGAAACTATTCCCAAAACGTTTTATTATTGCTTTTTAACAGATCTTTCATAATTGTATAGATTGTTCCAAACCTATGTTTTATCTGTCCATCTCGTACCATGGATGATAAACATTTTCAACTGGCGTCAGTCCGTTCCCTTATGATAAATCTGTACTTTCATGTAAGACAACCCGCAGGAAAAGCTAGTATATTATAATCCGGTGAACACACGTATAAAAGAGGGTTTTAACAAAACCCTCTTTATTCATGTAACCTCAGTATTTTTTACTAAAAAGCTCTTAAGGTTAGACCCTAAATATGTACTTGATTCTTTTCAGGGGTAAAGTTAAGTTAATATGTTACAATATCAACAGCCAAGGTGTGTATAATTTGGAAGAGCCAGAATCAGAGCGTTTAGGAGGCTTTAGGTACTTAAATCTTTTTTAACGAAATTGGCAGCTGTAGGTCTTTTCTATACATGTGTTTTTATAATGTTCTACCTACATGACCCAACTTTTATGAAATATTAATTTTCTTCGATTCGATTCGATTAAGAAGGTTTTAACGTAATTAAAACAAGAGAAAACAGCTGTGGTTGTCCAGGCGTTAAAGCCATGATTTACCTACGGGTTGTTGGTCATGTTGTCACATTGCTTTGTGTAATTACCATCATCACTACCACTACTCTCAAAACGGTAAAAAAAAAACATCATGACGGAACATGTCTTAGGACAGGGTAGGCGAATCTTTATGTATCAATGTGCCATTTTTTATAAAGAAATTTTTAATTAGATAAAAAAAAGAAAGAAAATAATGAACCTATTAATAACCAATTCTCTTTGTTGTACTTTAAGAGCAAAAATTAGTCTTAAAAATTTCGTGATCAATGACGTGCCCAAAATATTATGTCGCGTGCCATCAGTGGCACGCGTGCCATAGGTTCGCCATCCCTGCTCTAGGACATGGACGAGCAAAATCCGAAGACGTGAGAAATCTACCAGTCCGTGTCCATGTTCCGTCATGATGTTTTTTTTACCGTTTTGAGAGTAGTGGTAACTACTCTCAAAACGGTAAAAAAAAATATCATGACGGAACATGTCTTAGGACAGGGTAGGCGAATCTTTATGTATCAATGTGCCATTTTTTATAAAGAAATTTTTAATTAGATAAAAAAAAGAAAGAAAATAATGTTTATTTGATACAGAGTAAAGACATACACAATTTGGCATTCCTGTTCTTCGTAAAATTTGTATATATATTATATTATGGTGTATTACCAAAAGGTACTGAGATACTGTTTCCCAAACTAGGTTAGAGCCTGTATGTTGGGAGACAGCGATCAGACCGGCAGAGAGGTTATTTACACTTATCAAAAATAGAGGCTTCTGTCTAGTGTCTAGATAGTAAACGTGCCGTCAAATAATTTTGACTTTGTGATAATTAGACAATAATAATAATAGAACTCAAAACCCTACAAAAAAGGCACATTTTGCAATATTTCTCTTCAATACTTTGTAGCGTAGGGTCACTCACGATCATTCGTCATAACATACCTACTTCAGACTTTTTTCTTAGTGCATAATAATGTTCATAGTTTTAACCAATTCTCTTTGTTGTACTTTAAGAGCAAAAATTAGTCTTAAAAATTTCGTGATCAATGACGTGCCCAAAATATTATGCCGCGTGCCGTCAGTGGCACGCGTGCCATAGGTTCGCCATCCCTGCTCTAGGACATGGACGAGCAAAATCCGAAGACGTGAGAAATCTACCAGTCCGTATTTGACTCACAACCACTGGATATCGGCTCATTCCCTCTCATAGAAAGAAGGCATGTGTTCCAAATAGTAATATGGGTAGCTAAATATGCTTGTGTCTGGAGTGGGTTCACGGCAATAGTGTAATGGGTGGGGTTCGAACCCACGATCTCTCGATCATTCGAATCCTTAGCCATTAGGCTATTGACGCTTCTGAGATGCTTCCGATTGTGTTTTTTGTTAATTAAAGGCAAAGTTACTCAAATGTTTTATCCGCTCTCTAGTCACCGAGCCATATACAATGTGTAACGGATACCCCATATCTATCGAAAAGGGCTGTAGACAACATCTGGTATGGAGTCTCTTTGCACAGTTTCAGCTCAAAATAACTGACTCAAAGAATTGATACCAAGTTATCGGTTTCATATATTTCTTGAATACCAATCATAACAAACGTGTCACAGCACTACTAGGGTCAATAACTTTCCACGTCACTTGCCAATAACACGATAATTCTCTTCGTTCTTCTTAATTTGAAAAATTCGGTCTCTGGTATCAGTGTATTGGTATTTGTAATAAGTTCTACACACGTAGACTTAGGATTACAAAACCCTTGCCATATCGTTTGTTAGCATCCAAAGAAGCCATGCACTTGGTATGTCTATAACCTTTAAATTACACGTTGTATAAGCTTGTTTTATTACCGACACTCACAAAACCATAACTGCTTCGGAACACACGTTTGTGTCTGCAAACAGAAGGGTTTATATTTCATGACTTAGTTGGGTCATTCTATTCTACAGCCAAAAAAGTGTGCAATGAGTATATTAATTAATCGAATGGAATTCAGAGTTTCATTCATAGCTCTTTTGATAGAAATCTACCTCAAGTATAATAGACTATAATAATGTATGTAATACAATAATAAATAAATATTAAAAAACTTATTTTCAACGGCTTCCGTCATGTTCTGTTATCTGTGTAATTTACACAGCGTTGACTTAAGACGTACTAAAAAAATACAATTAGTAGACGAAAATTACTCATCTATCCTTTAGTAGCTTTCATATACAGTCCTATTTCTGTTGCATAAAGCAAATTAAATTCAGTGAAGTATATTCGTCACCGCTCTTGATTCTACTTTTGTTACAAAATCATCGCCACTTCTGTTACCTAGTACAAATTAGAAAGAAGTATCTAGCAATATTCATTTAGCTTGGTTAATTTTTATAAAATTGCAAAACCACATAGCTGCCATTCGCATGCCGGCTTCAAATTAGAAAAAGTTCGTCTTTGTTTTTTGTGAAAATTTGTTTTGATTGGTGTTTTCGTGGTGTAAAACTTCGCACATCACATCTGTTTTAGCTATAATAAGGTAAGACATATTAATGAAATTATAAAACTGCTTAGCATGAATGTATTATCATGTCAGTATTGTGAATGAGTGCAGAACCAAGCCTGAACTTGAACAGTAAAAAAATAAGGCCGCAAATATTAAAGTTTGTCATTTCTGTGATCATCACATCTGTTATCAGTGTGATAACAGATGTGATGTAAAATCACCGAAGTGACGAAATTTTAGTTTTATTGTAATTTAATTTCTTTAAATATCAATAATACTCACTAATTAACTAAATTAAAAACAAAATTAACCAGGATACTTTAATATTGTCATACTTGTACTTAGATTAAATAATATGCCACTCTGAATATCTACAACATGGCACCGTGTACACGCCGAGCATCCAAAAAGGACAACAGGTTAGAGGTAAAAATACTTCAAAAACGTAGGGAGCAAGTGAAAATTGCAATGAGACGGCATCGACAGAACTTAACAGAAGAACAGCTAGAAGAAAGAAGAAGGAAAGATAGAGAAACGTACCAACGGAAAAAAGAAGATGGGCAGGTAAAAACTATTAGTCAATTTACTCCACGTACTCAGAAAATAATTAGAAAACAGTGGAAAGAAATGTCTAAAATATATCGAGACAATAAAAAAGGACTGCAACGCATTCATCAACAGACTGAAAATTACATTGAGAATGATACTCCACCCGGCAGTCCCGTTACGTCCACATCTAGATCAAGAGCCGAATCTGGTAGGAAAATAGCTAAAAAGAATAGAAGGTATCTAAAGCTGGAGAACAATCTAATAAAAGAAAAATTGCGTCTATTAGAAAAAAGAGTAAAAAAGTATAAAATGCATATAAAATGTATTGAAAGACAAAAAGTGGGTCAAACACATGTAACAAAAAACGTAGAGTAAATAAGGTGAAACAACAGATTATAGAATTTTTAGAAAACAGATTCGACTCATTATGAAATGGGTGTGATTAATACAGAGTACAATCGAATCTCTTCTGATCGAAGCCATGTCCTTGCTATTCCCCCATCACACAATCAATCTGATCAAGAATTATCCGAGGTGCCCGGTCCATCGGGACTTTTTTCACATACTGAAAATGAATATCCAGCACGCTGCGTAAATACTGACGATGAATATTTGGTTACGGCCTCAATTCCAACAAAACGAAGCCGTAACTTCTATTTCAAATCTATCAATGGTTCTTCATCTAAAGAGAATTCAAACGAAGAAATTAAGAAGAAACAATTAATTGATCAGGTGTTTAGTGAAGCTTCGGACTTTACAAAAACAAGACGTTTTAATATTCTCGCATCTGATTCGTCTGATGAAGACATATTTTAAAATCATTAAAGTGAGAGCTAAGTCTGATTATATAATTATTTAAGTATTAAACGTTATACTTGATTAGTATGCCTTTATATTTATGGATATCAAATTAGCTAGTTATTTGTTTTCTGTGTCTTCGTGTTGTGTTCAAGAATAATTATATTTTGGTTTAATTGATAACAATCTAGTTTTACCATTATCGTTCATAACAAATTCTTGGTTACTTGTAAACCAGAATTATTTAGAATATCATCATTTCTGTTACGTATTGCGTCACATCTGTTATCGTCTTTTTTTATTTTATGTCAATTTTCTCGTAATTAAAACAAAAATGACCTCTGTTACTAATTATTTTGATGATTATTTATGTTACTAAACACAGTAAATCTAATAAGCATATGAAAATCGATGTTTTATTTTTTTTTAATTATATTTCCCTAAATGTAGAATGACCCAGTTGTTTCAGTAAATTCAGATGTAATGTGTTGTAATTTTATCACCCGAAACGTCTTTTTATGAAGGGAATGTATACTAATATTACAAAGCGGAAAAGTTTGTTTGTTTGTTTGAACGCGCTCTTCGAAAGTACTGGGTGGCATTGGATGAAATTTGGTATGAAAGTAGCTTGAAGCTTGAGGAAGGTTAGCTACCGTTTAACCCGACTGCAAAAGAAGGAGTTTGTTTTTATCGAGATAAAGTCCACGGGAGCGAAGTCCCGCGGGACTTTATCGATATATATAAAAGAAAGTCGTGTTAGTTACACTATTTATAACTCAAGAACGGCTGAACCGATTTGGCTGAAAATTATTAGGGAGGTAGCTTAGAACCAGGAGACGGACATAGGATATTTATCCCGGAATTCCCACGGGATCGAAATTTACGCGGGAAAATCCTCCCACGCAAACGAAGTTGCGGGCAAAAGCTAGTACTCGTAATAAAAATGAATCGTTAAATGTGTTGCTAAGCGCAAAACACGAAAATGGCTGAACCGATTTGGCTGATTCTTTTTTGTTGTGTATGGTTTTGTCAGAAGGTTCTTATAAAAAAAGAGGAGGAAAGGTCTCAAGGGTAGGGGTATGGTAGGGTAGAGGTAGAGTAGGGGTAGGGTACGGTACGGTAGGATAGGGTAGGGTATTGGTAGGGTAGGGTAGGGGTAGTGTAGGATTTGGGTAGTGTAAGGTATGGGTAGGGTATCAGTAGGATAGGATAGGGGTAGTGGTAGGATACCACGCGAATGAAGTCGTGGCGGGTCAGCTAGTTTTATACAAAATAAGCTATTTATAAATGTGAAACGTTCTTATAAATGCGGAAATTTGGGTATCAAAATAGATGTTAATGATTTGGCACAGAAGTACCTATATTATAGTCTGGAATAGAGTAGGTAAAGGTGAGTATAGAGTATAGACATAGGTCGTATATACAAATGCCGTATATGCAATTCAAAATCTAAATAAACAAAAAAATATTAGCCACCAACAGGTAACAGCTAACAAGCTACTCTATCACCTAATTAAAAACATGCCGCGTGCGCGCACTAACCTGCTGGGGTGCGCACCGCTGACTCGCTGCGCACTCTCAACATGGTGGCGGATTCAATCGACATACTCACCTGTACACTGAGTGAGTTCACAAGGGCCACGTACTGTGTGTAGCATGTAAGGTATAGTTAAGTAAAATTTATTTTAAGTTACTTTGTCGCATTAGATATAAGATCTGTAATGGCAAAGGAAACATGTGTGTGTGATATATAAATAAATAAATAAAAAAAAGAGTCTGGCACTCGGGGACTGCCGCGGTAAAGCTATTTCATAGCATTTTTTATCAACTTATGCAATTATAATTATTTATTTATTTTATTTATGCAGTATTTTTTTTTTCTTTGATATTAATTCAAGTTACACTTTTTGAGCGTAGTGACCGATAAGAAATCAAGTACAGTCGTACCATATACATACACGTTAAGGTTCAACTAGTCGCGGGCTCGAACTCACTCGTGGACTCAGTTATGAGCAGTAGTAGCTAGTCTACACACATACGTCTAGTCGCACGCACACAAACACCGTGCCAAAGTCTGCCGAACTGAAACGAGGTTAGAGGATGCACGGCTTTCAACGCCGCACCGCTGTGCCGGTCGGAGTGGGGGGTGTTACGTTTATTTTCGTTACGGAATTTCTTGATTCGGTTGCCGCGCTCAAAGCCCGCGATAAAAGCTATGCAATAGCTTAAAAAAATAACCCTCCCTTTCGGGCTTCACCGCAGTCGGGTAAAAGCAGACATCATCATTTGCTTAACCTTACCCCAACCATGTTTTGTCAACTTCCAGTCTAACCAGATGATGCAGCTGAGTGCTAGCGTTTTATACAACGTGTAATTTAAAGGGTATATACATACCAAGTGCATGGCTTCTTTGGATGATAACAAACGATATGGCAAAGGTTTTGTAATCCTAAGGGCCCTTTTCTTGTCACGCGTATCTTAGCCCGCACGCGGGTCTCGTCCGCATGCGGGTGATAGCACGCTCCGGGCCACACGCAGGACAAAGACTTCGTTTGCTGCTGCAGTGTTGTGCGTGTCGCCAGTGGGTAAACTCGTGCACAAACATGAACGTTAAAAAATTATTATCACCAAAATCTTTCTGTTCATCCTTAGTATAATTTTCGAAATTTGGAATTATTTCTTTGCAATTTTCTAGCCAACCAGCTGCCCTTGCTTCCCGGTTTTTGTAAAGTTCATTCCGCTTGTCCCACAACAAAGGGTTTGCTTCAGGTGCACTTCAAAAATAACTCTTTCTGTATCAATTTTCATTTTTGTTTGCGATTATATGCGGACTATGAGCATGCGTGCAACCCGCTTCACAGTAAAAACAACACTGAAGGCAGAAGATCACCGCCCGCATCCGAATAGCGCGCACGCGGGCTGCGCGCCCGCATCCAAGCCGCGTTCCGCACGCGTGCTAGCTGCATATCAGGAAAAACATGTATCAAATGATAGGATGCGGGCAGTCCGCATGCGGAAGAGAACCGCGTGCGTGCTAAAATACGCATGACAGGAAAAGGAGCTTAAGTCTACGTGTGTAGAACTTATTACAAATTCCAATACACTGATACCAGAGACCGAATTTTTCAAATTAAGAAGAACGAAAAGAATTATCGTGTTATTGGCAAGTGACGTGGAAAGTTATTGACCCTCATAGTGCTGTGACACGTTTGTTATGATTGGTATTCAAGAAATAAATGAAACCAATAATCATCGGTATCAATTCTTTGAGTCAGTTATTTTGTGCTGAAACTGTGCATAGAGACTCCATACCAGATGTTGTCTTCAGCCCTTTTGGATAGATATGGGGTTTCCGTTACACGTTGTATAAAGCGACTGCCTATCTGACTTTCACAACCCAGTAACAGATTAACACTTCTCTTAAGCAAAACCAATTTCAGATTTTCTGGCTTCGGACTACCTGGAACGACTGTCAAAGATGTACAGATGACAGCTGGGATCAACGACTTAACTTCGTTTACAAGGCACGAAGGAAAAGCGATTTGTTATGACGGTAACCCATCCCCAGATCGACCTTTGCAAGCATTGCTTAACCAAGCGACTTAATTCACCCATGCGGCTGTTATAACTTAGGCTCGAGTTCCTCTTAATTTTAATTTTGAATAACAGGGTAAAATATTATGATTCATATGGAACCCTTTGCGCGCAGGGTTGCTTGAAGATCGTTTCGTGTGACTGTTTTCATTTATTTAGCCACAAGTTCCTTACAATTAATTAGACATGGTCAAACATAACATTTAAGTAAACTTAACGAGGCTCCAACTACAAAATGGTATGCAATATGGTATGGTATTTACACGTGCTAAGTTACCACCAAAAATAGGACATGTCACTAAACACAAGTATTTGTTCAGGTCATTATAGTATAATCCAGGTCTTCCCAAACTTATTTTAAATGTGACGCCCTCGAGAAGTTGCCATATTTTTGCGACGCCCTAGCCTTCTTGCCATACATTTACCTACTAGTTGTAGTTCTAGCTTAATAACTTTTCGTCGGAAAGACTCCAAATAGCTTCTAATTTTTTTATTATAAAATAAATAACAAAACATTTAGATCGCTTCACGACTCCCGTGGAATAATACCGGGGAGCCCCAGGGCGTTGCAACGCACAGTTAGGGAAGCCCTGGTATAATCGATAAACAGTTAATCGTTTATAACAACAGTAAAACACCAGAAGTAGTACAATGGCTTTAACCTTTAGTAAATATCTTTATTTAATGTATGGGTAATTATTAATAAGGAGTAGGTGCGCTGTTTAAGGGAGACCTTTTGGTGACGTCTTTCTTAAAGTTTAAGTGTGTAGTACTAAGTATACTAACAGGTGTAAGACCAGCCCTAATTTCATGTTATACTCAGTGTGTCTATCTATATGAATATACTTTAGCAGTCGCTCGCGATTTGGTCCCGTGGATTTAATCACGATAAAAATATAAGCTCCTTCTTTTGCCGTTGGATAAATAGCCTATATAATAATATATCCACTTCTCAGGATTCGGATTTCATTTTGGTAAGCTTTTACAACGGTCACTCCAACCGGTGCATGCCCCTCTAGACGCAGAAGGCCTCTCAGTTTATCCAGGACTATCTGTGCCGGCATTTGGTTTGTGTGGGACATTCATTGTACGCTCCTTCACACAAGGCCATCATAGTGAACGAATTTTTGACCACGTATACCTTCGAAAAACACCTTACTCACCAGATATGGCTCTAGCCGACTGTTTTCATTTACCTAAACTCAAATTACCTCTTCGTGGCACCCATTTTCATTCGGTAGAAGACATAAAGTAGTGTTCGCGGCGAGAACTGAACTCAATTCCGGAAAAACTATAAAATGTTTTGATGATTCGATTATTCGTTGACGTAAGTGTATCGTTTCTGAAGGAGCATACATTGAAGGCGATAAAATAACATTGAATGAATACCTAAAATTTTGTGTATCATTGATCGTTTCTGTGTATCTTGACAGAGTGTGCACATATATTCACTTGTATGCAAAATTACAACTTAGTGGGGGATTAGGGAAGGATTAGACCGTTATTCTGGTCTGATCCCCAGGGAGATCAGTTTTATTTTATAATTATTTTCTATTCTAAGTGACGTATAGAATTACGTACGAGTTATTTTCTCAGGGTTCAGTCGAACATACGGAACCTTAAAACTTACCTTACATAGTTGCGAGCAAAAAAAACATGTAGGCAAGTAGGTCTCATAAAACTACGCATGACGACCAATTACTTATACCAGCCATTTTTCCGAACTACGCCATCTTGCTCACAGCCTAGGGATAACGGATGCTAAATCCCCCCATTTATTTCAGACTCCGACCGGGAAAAAACTACGTTTTACAAATGCTTCATATTGATCTCGTCTGTCATCCCTGAGATAAGTTGAGCGATGCCTCTCGGTGTGGTATACGGTATAATACAGTATAGTATAAGTACTATTGTAGGCAATGAAATCTCCATATTGTAAAATCTATACTAATACTATAGAGCGGAAAGGTCTGTTTGTTTGAACGCGCTTATCTTTGTAAGTACTGGAAAGATTTGGATAAAATTTGGTATGAAAGTAGCTTGAAGCTTGACGTGTAACGGAAGCCCCATATTTAACCAAAAGGACTGAAGACAACATCTGGTATGGAGTCTCTATGCACAGTTTCAGCACAAAATATCTGACTCAAAGAATTGATACCAAATTATTGGTTTCATATTTTTCTTGAATACCAATCATAACAAACGTGTCACAGCACTACAAGGGCAATAACTTTCCACGTCACTTGCCAATAACATGATAATTCTTTTCGTTCTTCTTAATTTGAAAAATTCGGTCCCTGGTATCAGTGTATAGGAATTTGTAATAAGTTCTACACACGAAGACTTAGGATTACAAAACCCTTGCCATATCGTTTGTTATCATCCAAAGAAGCCATGCACTTGGTATGTATATACCCTTTAAATTACACGTTGTATACATATAGGCTTTACTTAATATGCTTGAAAGTTGCTGGGGAGTTTGGTACCCCACTTTTTTATCAGGGCTACTAAATTTGGGAACTGTTTATGGCGTACATGAAGTGCTATTTTTCAGCCTAATTTGTTTTTTTTTTTGTATTCAAAAGTCTAAGTATCTTTTGAAGTACTTTTAGTTAATACTCGTCAAATCATAAGTAAAACATTATAGGTTTATGTTCGAGGTGCTCTTTTTAGGCAGAAGACGTACATAATTCAGACAGCGTTCAGTCTACCCTCATGCTTATCAATCGCCATAATTTTTTTATAATATTATTCCTCATAACATCCACCCGTATCTTCTTTGGCCTGCCTGTCACTCCCCATCATAGATAAAATAAATAATTTCTGTGCTCCCCATACATTAATATTTTTATTCATAACTCTTTTAATACACAATTTGCACATGGCCATAGTAGATCAGCGCCTTAGAAAATGGCCTGTTTGACTCCGGATCTTACGCTAACTTCTCACCAAATTTCATCAAAATCGATTCAGTGGGTTAACCGTGAAACCGTAGAGGACTGACAGACTTTTGCATTGATAATATTAGTACGGACTAGCAGGCGCTCGGTGCTTGCTACCGTGGACTTTATCACGATGAAAACATAACCTCCTTTGTTGCTGTCGGGTAAAAAGTAACCTATAACCTTCCTCAACCTTCAAGCTACCATAAATTTTATCCAAATCCACCCAGTAATTTCGAAGATTAGCGCGTTCAAACAAACAAACATTTCCGCTTTATAATATAAGGTTGTCTGTAAAAGATCGCTTTTAGCGATAAGACCGCCCATTGTATCACCCTTTTTAGTTGTTAAGCCCATATTTGTTTTACTGTTATGGTGTACATTAAAGAATAAATCTATCTATCTATAGATAAATAGGCTGGACAAAGCTGGGGCAGCCAGTAGTCAATAATACGAAGTCTCTCGAGATCGTACCTATCAAAGTTACGCTATAACAGTGTAGAAATAACTAAGTAATATAAGTCAAAACCTATGACGACTAATGGCAAACTATAAACTATTGTTACGAGTTTATTTTCGTAACATAATTGAATTTGAGCAGAGGCTGACGATGCTACATGAACTGATTTTTATGGATCCGTACGTTCAAATGAAAACCGAAAACCTTATAGTATGATTACTCATGTGATTGACTTTTCTTAATTTATAGGAGAATGCTAAATCTGCTCGATTTTATTGATTCAATAGTTTTGGAGCTATTCAAAACTACATTATAAATTTTGTGATAAATTATAAGTTACACCATGTCACCTCACGCCACACTGTTCGTAAGCATTAGTTTCATTTTTTTCAAGCGACGACAAAAAAAGGAGGAGGTTATCAATTCGACGCGTATTTTATTTATTTCGGAAGTCGGTGCCAAAAACGAAAATACAACACTAAAGACACCGACTACCGAAATTAAAGTTATTTTTGATTTTGCAGTGTTTTTGGGAGCCGGTTTAATTTTTTGGCAAAAAGTTTTGATTTAATAGAAATACTGGCTTCTACACGTAATTTCGTTCGCGTGGGAGGGTATTATCGCGTAAATCCCGATCCCGTGGGAATTCCGGGATAAAAAGTGACCTATATGTTATTCCAGAATGTCAACTATTTACTTACAATTTCATTTAGATCCGTTCCGTAGTTTTTGCGTGAAAAGTAACAAACATCCATATTTAAATAGTATAGTTGTAATCTGAATAAATGTTTTTTAATTAACATAGTTTTATGTAATAAATTAATGATCTTTTACTGCGCCGAGACTACATATTTAAACTAGATTAAAACCCCTAGACCCCACCCAAGGATTCCCTGTGTTGTGGGGTCTACACACTTTCAACCGAGGGTGCACGTTACTTACGTAATGAGTTATTCATGAATTATATTTCTATGCCTTAGATGTTTGCAATAAAGTCTCTGTCGGCTTCTGTTTCCTTCCACATATAACCCGTCTGCCTTCAAAGCAAGAGTGAGCTGCGCACTTTTCCCCGCCCAGCTTATAGTGCTAATGACTGCCATCTTCAATGGCGCATTGAGCAATAATATGTTCCCCGCAACCTGGAAACAGGCCACCGTCATAGGTATTCCCAAACCAGGCAAGCCCAAGTCTGACCCGTCTAGCTACCTGTACCGGTATATGCTATACGTAATGTCAAATATAGAAAGTGCAATGTGTTATCCTGTTTTATGAAATAAATATTTTTATTATATATTTATTATATTATTATGTACGGCAAGCCGATCCCTTGGGAAAAGCAAGCCAAATACTTAGGCGTGGTCCTCGATAAACACCTTTCCTTCGCTGAGCACATAAAGCAGGCACGTTCGTGCGCCGCTTTCGCTCTAGGTAGGCTCCACTTCATTCTTAGCTCCCGCAGCAAGTTATCACTCAGGTGCAAGCTGCGTATTTTCACCGCGGTCATCCGTCCCATCATGACCTACGCCTGCGTTGTTTTCGCACACGCAAAGCCCTACCTCCTCCACAAGATGCAGACCCTTCAAAACCGATTCCTCCGTAGAGTCACGGGAGCCCCCTTTTATGTTCGAAATGAGCTTCTTCACGTAGACCTCAAGATGCCCACCATCCAGCAGTTCATGAAACGTGTCTCCAAGCGTTTCTTTGATACTGCAATCCAACATAGGAATCCCCTTATCGTATCGGCCGCCCAATACGAACCCTCGCGTATCTCTAAGATTCGCCGACCAAGGCATACCCTAGTCACTCCCGATGACGTAATCACCGTGCTCCAAGAGAGCCGTAGGGAAACAAGTACAGTGGCACACAAACACAAAAACCGACCGTCCTTCCGTCCTCGCCGCCGAGGCCCGCCACGACGTCCCCGTAATAGTCCGCCCCGACCCTTGCCAGAGCCAGCCCGCGACGCTGAGCCAGTAGCTTTAAATTCCCTTATTAATTATAATAATGATATGATCCAGCCTGTCCCTAGCTGCCCTCCCCTGCGACGCCCTAAGCCGAGGTCCGTACCCCACAGGGGGTGCCCTTAGCGTGTAGTCGCCTAGTTTGTAAGTTTTTTAATAAGCCCTGGCTGGAGGCTTTAATTAATTAATTAATTAAGGCAACCACAGGCAAGTCCGGTTAAGCAGCCGACAACCTCAGAGGTTGACCTGCGAGATGCCACTCACAAAAAAAAAAAAAAAGCAAGAGTGAATAGGCACCTTTTGGGATCGCTCGTCCCATCGTAGACATCTATCGCTTACTGTCAGGCGTGATCAAGGTTAAGAGTGGGCTCATCAGTAAATAAAAAAATTGGCCAAGTGCGACTCAGACTCGCCCATGAGGGTTTCCGTAGTAACTACGCCAAATAACTTTGTTTTTCATAGTATTTGTATGAATTACAAAGTTATACTTGCGGTTTTCGAAAATATGCTATATCTCAAAAACTGCTAACCCGATCTTGTTCAAACTAATTTTTGTTGAAAGTTTTCATTAAGATCTACAGCATACATTTTTTTTTAGATTTTTGTCTCTATTATTATAGAAGTTAGAGGGGGAGGGGACACACATTTTACTACTTTGGAAGCGTATATCATTTAAACGATTGACTGTATGAAAAAGTGGTTTTAGAAACCTCCATATCATTTTTAAAGACCGCTTTATAGATACTACACACGCATAGGTTTTATAAAAAAAAAATATTTTCAGTTTCAGTTTTACCAAGTTTCACATGTATAATTCTAATAGTTTCGGAATAAAATGGCTGTGACATACGGACGGATGGACAGACAGACAGACATGACGAAACTATAAGGGTTCCGGTTTATGCTATTCGGCTATGGAACCCTAAAAAAGAATAAAAAAGTAATTCAGCTTATTACGTTCCCACTGCTAAGACCTCCTCTCTATGAGAGGGGAGAGAACGAAGATGTCGCATGTCTTCGGATTTTTCAATCAATCCATCAATTTATATATTTCAGGCAACTTGGCCCATACAAATAAAATACATCCTATTACAGTAAATAACTACAAATAAACTAATAAACAACGTGTAATTTAAAGGGTATATACATACCAAGTGCACGGCTTCTTTGGATGATAACAAACGATATGGCAAGGGTTTTCTAATCCTATGTTTACATGTATGGAGCATATTAGAAATTTCAATACATTGATACCAGAGGGCGAATTTTTCAAATTAAGAAGAACGAAGAGTATTATCGTTTTATTGGAAAGTGACGTGGAAAGTGATGACCCTCATAGTGCTGTGACATGTTTGTTATTACTGGTATTCAAGAAACATATGAAACCAATAATTTGGGGTCAATTCTGTGAGTCACTTATTTTGAGTTGAAACTTTGCATATAGACTCCATACCATATGTTGTCTTCAGTCCTTTTGGATAGATATGGGGTTTCCGTTACACGTTGTATAGATATATTTTTGATCCTAAGAGATCCTCACGATGTTGTCTTGCAACTCGTAATCTCAGTACCCCCTTTTTTTGTTATGGGTGGAAAAATCATCGAATGACTTCTCCCGCTCTGAGTTAAGCGGGAGGGAGTGTCAGACTTCTAATGACTAAAAACCCACCCTGTTCCTTCAGCTTCAGCAAAGTTCCGGAGCCGTGGTATCGTTAAAACATTCCCGCAACCCAATATCTCACCACCTCTAGATTTACTTCAGTAAATATTTTATAACTATTACAAATGCGAAAGTTTGTGAGGATGCATGCATGGATGTTTGTTACTAAATTTCACGCAGAAACTACTGAACTAATTGGGATCAAACTTTACAGCAATATAGCTTATACATCGGAATACCACATGGACTGCGCTATACAAAATATTTTGTGTAATTTGACCATAATATTACACTGTTACGTTTTTTAACTCTTGTGCTTTATGAACATGTCTAAGTAGAAACTTTGTTGATAAATCTTATAAAGAAATCAATAAATCAAGTGATTTCAACGGAAATTTTGTTAATAATAATAATATTATATTAGAATAATTTGATTAGCATAAAAAGGCTATACCTAGTGAGTTTTCGTGCGCCAAGATAGCTCTAGAAGGCAGGATTTTTCTGATTCATGCACTCAAAAGAATCAGAAAAACGAAAAAAAAAAACAGATTTACACAAAACTCACTATAGCCTTTTTATGCTAATCAAATTGTTCTAAAATAATATACATAACTAGTACTCACGCGGGGCTTCGCTCCCGTAGATTCTATCACGGTAAAAACATAACGCTCCTTTTTGCAGTCGCGTAAAAAGTAGCCTATAACCTTCCTCAAGCTTCAAGCTACTTTCATACCAAATTGCATCCAAATCCACCCAGTACTTTCGAAGATTAGCGCGTTCAAGCAAACAAACAAACAAACAAACTTTTCCGCTTTATAATATTACTAGTACTCACGCGGGGCTTCGCTCCCGTGGATTCTATCACGGTAAAAACATAACTCTCCTTTTTTGCAGTCGGGTAAAAAGTAGCCTATAACCTTCCTCAAGCTTCAAGCTACTTCCATACCAAATTTCATCCAAATCCACCCAGTACTTTCGAAGATTAGCGCGTTCAAGCAAACAAACAAACAAACAAACAAACAAACAAACTTTTCCGCTTTATAATATTAGTATAGATAGTATAGATTCATCACAAGTATTCAATTTTTAACAAAATTGCCGTTGAAATCATTTGATTTATTGATTTCTTTATAAGATTTATCAACAATGTTTCTACTTAGACATGTTCATAAAGCACAAGAGTTAAAAAAGGTAACAGTGTAACAATCACTTATATTCAAGTAAACTCAGCATGTGCAAAGAACAAAAAATATTATTCTGAGCTGACAGTGAATAAAAATTGAATAGGTACATATAGCTGAATTTGTAAAATTCGACAGCGTTGCCAAAGGAAAAGTGTACGGGTATCGACTAATAAAGTTCTAAGAACAATTGATGAAGTTTAAAGGAACATTGTACGATTGCGAACTGAAATAATAGTAACAATTATTTTAAAGTTTATGAGGGAAGGATATTTCAATAGAATAAAATTTCAATGAACATCTTATGTGAGATATCTTAATTTTAAAATAACTCCGCAATATTTTAATGCTTAATACCACGCGCTGAGCTGACGCCGCGCCGCCTGGTTACTCTATGATGTAAAACAGCTGCTTAAAGAAATGTACCTACTAGTAATCTTAAAGTAAAGAAATATATTACTATTGCCGGTTTTTCAGGATGAAACTGCGGGGCACAGCTAGTAAATAAATAAATCAACTTCTTTGTCTGCCACCGTTTGTATTTTAGGAGACAAATGAGAAAATAAAGTATTTCAGAGTTTACCGGGTGAGGTATCAGACAAAGGGCTAATTGTGTTTCAGAGTTTTATTCAGAACTAACAAGCTCTTAATTTATCAACGAAAACAGATTGAAATGGCTTTGTTGTTTTGAAGGCAAGAAAAAAAAACAGCAATTACTGTGAAATAAAATTGATTTATAAGTAGTTTTTTGAAAATGTCACAAGAATATCTGCAAAAAGAATTTTAATTTTTAACCGACTTCAAAAAGGAGGTTCTCAATTCGTCTTGAACTTTTTTTTTATGTATAACTCGGAGACGGCTGGACCGATTTGAAAAATTCTTTTTGCGTTTGAATGGGTATAGTTTTTAGTTGGTCCCATTGTTACGAAATCAGGATCTGATGATGGGATCCTGGAGAAATCGAGGGAACTCTTCAAATATTATAGGCACACCTATAGCGTTTTGGGTATTTTTTATAGTACCTTAAGCAGTTACTTCCGAAAAGTACTATTTGGGGAAGTTAAACTGATGATGAAGACCACAGATGGCCACTAAAACTCCTCAATAATAAGTATTTCGTGGATTGCGTTTCGATTACTTGATTACGGATGTTAATCACTTTATGCTCGTCACAATACATATGGTGATGTAGAGCTGATGGTCAAGTACCAGGAGAACTCAAGAATAAACGACTATGCATCGGGAAAAGCAACGTTTTGTAAAAGGTGATAAGTTGTTGACATTATAGCTTTTGTAACTAGATAAATTACAAACCCACCCACTAAAAAGCATGAAAGATAATTTTTTTGCAAAAAATAGAACCGACTTCCATACCAAAACACTACAAAGCCAAAAATAACTTTAATTTCAGAAGGCGGTGTGAAAAAAAAAAGAAAATCCAAAACCAATAACACCGACTTCTGAAATTAAAGTTATTTTTGGCTTTGTAGTGTTTTGGTATGGAAGTCGGTTCTATTTTTGCAAAAAAAAATTTAATAATGATGTAAAGTTTATTTTGCAAATAGGTTATAAATAACACTTTGACACGTCATATTTTTTTCGTAAATGTAAACTAGATAAGGCCAGTGTTTCCTGACTACTCTGAAAAGAAACACTGAAACAAACTCAGAGGTCAACATCTCTTTTAAAGTCCATACAGTCTGTAGTGATCAAACCATATGAGAGCCATGTAGGTTTACGTCTGTGGCGCGCTTTAGAGGATAGAATCACACAGGTTTGAGCAGGCACGCTTCATTAAAACATAATCTGCTTCACCCTTTTTTTGGGTTCGGCTTTTAGTCTAACCGGTGCAACTGCCTATCTGACCTTTACAAACCAGTAGCTGAACAACACGACATCATTGGTAAGACTGGTGACAGATTTTCTGACTTCTGACTACCCGTAATGGCAGTCAAAGATGTACAAATGACAGCTGGAATTAACGACAAACCAAAGAAGAATCCCGATATGCCAAGATGGTCACCCGTCGACGAACTGACCTTGGCAAGCGTTGCTTAACAGTGCATTGACCCATGCGGCTGTTACTCAGGTAAGAGTTCCTCTTAATTTAAATTTTAAATAACAAGGTAAAATATTATGATTCATACGGAACCCTTTGCGCAAAGGGTCGGTTTTTTCACGTACGTTCGTGACTTTTTTATTAGATCTGAGAGGTTTAGACCTAATGTGATTAACAAGTTAGTGTGTAGGAGTTACAAAGAAACAGATTTATTGCGTCCCCAGCTACATAAGTAGCTTTATTACTTAGTATCATCCACAATAGGCTTGTTCATGATTTTTATAGAACAATTGTAGAATTTACTTCGTCGTCGTGTTTTCCTTTTTGGATGTTTTTCTGTTTCATTTTAATCTTTTTTTGCTAACGCAATGGTGTGCTCACAAAAGAGGTGTCATGTTATCGCTGTGACCTTCAGAAATCTGAGTGGCGACCGCTTTTTTTTTTACTACTGATAAGTCCACTATTAACCTTAATCTCGCCTGATGGTAAGCGATAGATGAGGTCTAAGATGAGACGAGCGAGCCCAGAAGATGCCTATTTACTCGTCCTTAAAAGGCTGAAAGGTCATAAGTGGCAGAAAACACAGAAGCCGGTAGAGAATTCCACAGCTTGGCTGTGCGCACAATAAATGTGGAGGAGAAGAGCTTGGTACGACAAGACGGTATATCAACCAAGTGTGGATGGTACCCAGCCGTGCGTCTGGTAGACCGGTAGTGAAAGGGAGATCGAGGAATCAGGTCATGGAGTTCCTGCGCACACTCCCCGAAGTACAATCTGTAGATAACCGACAGGCAAGCAACGGTTCGCCGATGAGCCAGGCTATGAAGCTTGTCCACTAGCACCGCGTCGCCTATAAGCCTTTTAGCTCTGCGCTCGATCGAGTCCAATGCAGCAAGTTGGTACTTTGCAGAGCCATCCCACAAGTGGCTGCAATACTCCAGTACGCAGGAACGGACCTGTGCCTTATATAGATTTAGAAGCTGTCCAGGCGTGAAGTACCGTCTCACCTTGTGTAGGACTCCCAGCTTTTTTTATATGCAGAGTCCTAACCTTCAATACTAATGTTACGCCAGTCTATTAGTGAAGTACGTCGAGAAACTTCGACAGAAATCTAGAATGTTCGAGACACTAACCTACTGCTAAAATTGCACTAACTGCTACTAAAATTGCGCTAGCACAGTCTCTTTTACTCCCCATCCTAGACTACGCTGATGTCAGTTATCTTGATCTTACTGAGGCACAATTTGATAAACTTGAGCGACTCCAAAATGTTTGCATTAGATTTATATTTGGCTTGCGCAAATATGATCACGTATCCGAATTTCGTACGAAACTCAAGTGGCTTCCAATACGTTTTCGCCGGAACTTACACATTTTGTCTCTGCTTTACAGTGTGCTGTTTAATCCTAAAACCCCCACTTATCTTAAAGAACGATGTAAGTTCCTTCATGACACACATGCAAAATCTCTGAGGTCATCAGAAAACTTAAGGCTTGCGGTACCGAGTCACGCCACCAATTTCTATGGTAAGTCGTTCGCAGCTCAAGCGGTACGGCTGTGGAATGCTCTACCCGTGTCAGTAAGACAAGCACAAACCCTATCTTCTTTCAAAAACTTAGTAAAAGATCTTTTTCTCTCTCCTTAAATTGTTGTTATTATCTATGTCTTTGTTTTTTTCTTTATTTTTTAATTTTTATATGTATTTATATGTTTTGAGAACGTTATTTATTGTTTTGTATTTTATATAGATAAATAGTACACCGTGGACTACCCGCGTATTTATTTTCTCCTTCTGTATCAAATCCATCCAAAGGTTGTCTTTAAAAGATCGCTTTTAGCGATAAGACCGCCCATTGTATCACCCTTTTTAATTGTTAAGTCCATAATTTTGTATTACTGTTATGGTGTACAATAAAGAATATATCTATCTATCTATCTATCTATATCTATCTAACGCCATCTGGCGGCGAATAGCAGTATTGAGTATATCTAGTCGAGACACTAACGCTATCTAGCGGCGAGTAGCAGTACTGTGTGTCTCAAGTAGCTTCTGGAATATTCTTAGCAGTATAAACAGTGAGTCGATTTTACAAGAATGTTCTAGAACTCATAGACCGGGGTATAAATAGATCGCAAAGGGGCGCAGAGAGTCTTATTACGAGGCGAATACGCGATATAATCGAAGCTCTAAAAGTGAATTTCAGTGCGATTTAAGTGTTAAGTGACAAGTGTTGTGGTGCGAATAATTGTGTTAAATTTTTATTTTGTGTTTAATTAATTAAAGTGTTAATTTTGGTTTAATTGGTGTAAATTATTTCTATCCCGAACTCCAGCTAATATTATAAAGTGGAAATGTTTGTCTGTTTAATCGCGGCAATCTTTGAAAGTTCTAGGTGGATTTGGATGATATTTGGCATTGAAGTAGCTTAAGAGTTGAAGAAGGGTATAAGCTACTTTTTACCCCACTGCAAAAAAAGAACGGTTACGTTTTTATCGTGATAAAGTCCACGGGAGAGACGTCCCGCACGACTGCCAGTATGAAATAAAAATTGGAGTACTAATAACTGCCAGTATGAAATAAAAATTGGAGTACTAATAAATAATTGTACACTGTACAGTGTACAATTATTTCAATTAATTCTGATACTGATTATGAATAAACTATTTTCAGGTTGTGTATATACACATATGTGTAAGTAAACATTTGTTTACTTTCAAACAGAACTTGTGCATACAATATCACTATTTTTATTGACTGGTGATTTATATGCGATTGCTCACATTTGATATTTTGTTACTTTTTAGGGTTCCGTAGCCGAATGGCAAAAAAGGAACCCTTACAGTTTCGATATGTCTGTCTGTCTGTCCGTCCGTCCGTATGTCACAGCCATTTTATTCCGAAACTATTAAGACTATACATGTGAAACTTAGTAGGTAGATGTATTCTATGAACCGCTTTCCGAGTTTAAGAAAAAATTTTAAAAATATTTTAAATAAAGGGGGGTCCCCATACATGGAACTAGAACTGAAATTATTATGTTTTTCATGAAACCTATGCGTGTGTGGTATTTATAGATAGGTCTTTAAAAATGATATAAGGATCTCTAAAACCAATTTTTCACAAAGTCAATCGTTTAAAAGATATAAGCTTCCAAAGTTGTAAAATGTGTGTGTCCCCCTCTAACTTCTATAATAGTGGAGTGAAAAATCTAAAAAAAATATATGTTTGTAGATCTTAATGTAAACTTTCAACCAAAATTGGTTTGAACGAAATCGGGTCAGCAGTTTTTGAGATACAGTACATAATAATACAGTACATAATACAGTGTTAGTAGTTACAGGCCCGTTGGTATAGTGGTCAGTGGCCCTGACTTCTATGCGTAAGGTCGTGTGTTCGATTCCCACCTAGGACAAGTGTTTGTGTGATGATCACGATCATTTGTTCTTTGTCTGGGTGTAATTTATCTATAATATGTATGTATTTAGAAATATATATGTATGTTTATAAGTTGTCTAGTACCATACCACAAGCTCTGCTTAGTTTGGGACTAGATGGCGTTGTATGAAAAGTTGTGGAATATTATTATTATTTCCTTTATTTCTAATTATACACATATAAATTACATTTTTAAATATTTCTATAAAACACAAAAAAACATTTAAAAATATAAAAAATAGTAGCCCACCGGTATCGGGAACAGGGTCCAAGCTACCGGTAGTCAGGGCTCTAGAGAGAGGAACCTCCTAACGATACGCGCCGTGTCCAGGAGTACCGCTTTCTGAAGCAAGCCCTTGATCCAGCCGCCTAACGAGAGCCTCCTAAGATGTTGGTCGAGGCTCTTGGCTATTAAGCCATTGGCTGAGATGACTATCGGTACAATGACTGCCGAGTTCACATCCCACATGTCGACAATCTCATGCGCCAAGTCAAGATATTTGATTTGCTTATCTTTCTCGGCTTTCACGAGGTTCTCGTCATGCGGGATGGTTATGTCGACAATCATGGCACGCCTCTCGTTTCGGTCCACCACCACTATATCAGGCTTATTGGCTACAATAGTCCTGTCAGTGATGATGGACCGATCCCAGTATAATGTGATAAGGCCATTATCGAGAACTGGGTCGGGCACATACCTATAGTACGGCACTTCCGATTCCACAAGAGAATATTTCAGAGCAAGTTGCTGATGAATAATCTTGGCTGCAAGGTTGTGCCTATGCAAGTATTCTCCATTAGCAAGACGAGAACAACCAGAGATAATGTGACGGATTGATTCACCCGGACGGTGACATGCCCGACACATGTCAACCGTGCCATCCTTCACAATAAATTTCCGGTAGTTGTTCGTCATGATAACTTCGTCCATAATTGCACAGACAAAACCTTCGGTTTCCCCAAAGAGGTCACCGAAGCGCAACCAAGCTACGGACGCTAATTGGTCTACATCGGGCCCATGAAGGGCCCGGAAAAAACGTCCGTGTAGCTCCTTACTCTGCCATATCCCCCTTCGATCGTTAGTGTCCAGCACTGCAGGTTTGCGCCAGTTCTCATTAGCTAAGGAAAGCGGGGTGAGTCCCTTGTCCACTGCTACTACATCTCGATGCATACCCACTTCAGAAGCAAGGAAATGTTCCCTGAGACTGTATACCTCGCGGTTGTGGAGAGTTTTAGCATTCAAAAAGCCTCGACCTCCACATTTCCGCGGGATATACAGCCTCATCACTGACGAGCGTGGGTGATGCATTCGATATGCAGTCAGCAATGTACGAACTCGCCTATCCAGGGCGTCAAGTTCAGTTTGAGTCCATTTGAGTACGCCGAAAGAGTATATTAACACTGGCATGACCCAACCGTTGAAGGCACGCACCTTATTTCCGCCCGATAGAAGGCTTTTAAATACCTTCTTTAGGCGTCCAAAGAAGCGCTCCTTCAGCGATTGCTTCATGTCAACTTCATTGATACCTAACGCTTCCGACATTCCCAAATACTTATAGGTTTCGGTTGGGGAGAGGCTTCTCAGGTTTATGGAATTCGAGGGTTGAAATCCCACGGATTCCACAATCTCCCCTCGCTTTACATGCATAATCGCACATTTGTCGACACCAAACTCCATCCTAATGGCACTACTGAAAGTTTCAGTTACCTTCAGTAGTTCCGTCAGTTGTAGACTAGTGGCGCCAAAAAGTTTTAAATCATCCATGTAAAGGAGGTGAGAAATAACCTGACCACCTCTTTTCAACCTATAGCCTAGGCCTGAATTCTCCAGCAGTGTGCTTAGAGGATTCAAGGCTAAGCAAAACCAAAGCGGACTCAAACTATCGCCCTGAAATATACCTCGCTCGATCCTTACCGGTTCGCTGTACCTTGGGATATATCGACATCCTGGATAGCGAAGAACTGTCCTCCATTGTCCCATACATGATGTCAGAAAGGTGCGTAAAGTTGCATTAATTTTATACAATTCCAGCACCCTCATGAGCCATGTATGGGGCACTGAGTCATAGGCCTTCTTGTAATCTATCCAACATGTCGACAGATCTTTTTTGGAACGTCGAACCTGTTGGCTAATGGCCATATCAATGAGGAGTAGCTCCTTAGTACCGCGGGATCCATTCTTACATCCATTTTGAGAGGTAGACATGATGTGATTGTCTTCAATGTGTTTGTTAATTTTAACCCTCAAAATGGATGTCAGAACCTTATAGACCGTTGGTAGACACGTGATTGGTCTATAATTTTTGGGTTCCGCGGTGCTACCAGATTTGTGGAGCAGGTGGGTAACTCCAGTGGTAAAGAACTCAGGTAGCGAGCCAGATTCTAGGGCAGATTGGTACTGAGACGCCAAGCGGGCGTGCGATCTTGTTAGCCACTTGATCCAAAAGTTATGCAGTCCATCCGGCCCTGGAGACTTCCAATTAGGCAGCGGACGGACTGCATGGGCTACATCTTGGGGGCTGATAGTGATTGCCCCCATTTCTGGTATTGGATCGCACACTCGCTCGACCTCCCGAGTCCAATCGCCTTCGGTGTGACTGACAGGTACCGACCAGATGTTGCGCCAGAATGTACATAAGGCGTCATCATCAGGTAGGCACATATCAGTCGCACCTTGCTCCGGTCGCTCCCAAGCCCTATATACGCACCTTTCGTTACTTCGGAATGTGCGATTCTGGACGAATCGCTCCACACGCCGTCCATACCTCCGAATACGGTTTGCCCATGCATACACCTTCTGCTTTAGGAAGTCGATGCGCTCTGTGACACAGGACATATAATTTTGTGGGTGAATATTGGTTCCCAAAAACGCCCGTCTCACAAAGCGCATCACTCTCGGGCGATTGTTGCCCCCCCTAAAGCAAAGAAGTTTTCCGATGAGTGCCCTGGCCTCACCAACACGGCGCTCGATCCTACACTGCCAAGCTGGCACAGCGGGTTTAGGTCGTGTAGCTATGTCATTAGGAATTTTAACATTAGCTACACGACATGCCGCGACAGCTGTGCAGTATAAGACAGAGTGGGTATCGGCGAGGTCTTCGCAGTTATCAAAATAGTCTGACAACTGCGAATCCAGAGCAGCCACCAGTGCCCTATTCCTATTATGCATGGGCAAACGAGGTAAGCGTGGTCTTATTTCAGGCGGCATGTTGCGATATTCCCGAATAGCACACTCCAAAGCACTCCTCAATTGCTCATTATACTGGGTACTTACGTTTGTAACTCTGTCACTACTCTCCTCAACTTGGATGTTGGGCTGTGGTGGTACCACCACAGTCGGCGTCGGATGTGAAGTGACACAGCTACTCATTTCCGAACGGAGGCGATCAAGTACGGCTTCATCCAACATATGGTTACGTTGGATGACACGCACTTGATCCGATAGACGCTGGGCCGAAACGTTGACAGTTGGCTCAAGTACCTGAAACAGAGAGAGCATCCGACCACGGTACGCAGTCAGGTTAGTTCCCCCCTCTGTAGCCCCATAGTATGAGCGCATGACGTTCTCATTAATGGATTGAGTCCATCGCATGCGCTGCACACTTCCACCGGCAGCGGGAACCCTATCAGAAGCCGGCGGGCCTCGGGATTCCAAGCTGGCCGGAGGTCGGCCTCTTCCCCGTCGACGCGCAGGTGGTGGTGTCGTCGGCGGCGAGAAGTATTCGTCGCTCGAGCTCGACGCAACTGCAGCGGCCGGAGTCTCTTCACTCACGGCTGGAGCTGGTCCCGGCGGCTGCGAGGCGGAGCTGAGCGACGAATCCGAAGATCTTGGGCGTGTAGTTCTGAGCAATCGTGCCCGGTTTCTGGTCAACATGGTTTTCAATGCACGATGTTTTCTTTCGCATTAGTCCATTTTTATAGATATAGTATATAGAAGATGTAGTGTGGGATTAATAGTAGTAGTAGTAGTCGTTTCTTTTTTACTATTTTCGTTTTATCGAACATTTTAAATAACTATTTTGTATCAAAATTATTAATAAAATCGGGTTGAAAAAATTTTTGACGTGCTTGTTGACAGCCGGGCCACAGATTATTATTATTATTATTAGATACAGCATATTTTCTAAAACCAAATATAACTTTGTAATTCATACCAACACTATGAAAAACAAAGTTATTTAGTGTAGTTGTAAAACTGTAAATAAGATTTTTAAGATATAAGATATAAGATTTTTGTTTTAAGATATTTTTAAGGTTTTTTTTTTATTCGTCAAATAAATATACGTATATTATATTATTATATTTACTACGGAACCCTTCATGGGCGAGTCTGACTCGCACTTGGCCAATTTTTTTCATTCCGTTATGTTGTAGACTTTGCTTTTACAGTTGCTGTGCCGAAATGCTGATGTACCTATAAATAAATAAAACACAGGTTAATCCGATATTCCAAACGCAACAAACATAAATAAATCATGCTTAAATTTACATTTATATTTATGTTAAAACTGATTTTAAATTGAATTAAATTGACTATTCATCCAAATAATTGTTTTTTTAGACATTAAAAACGATCTACTCACCTCACAAAACTATGTGTGGAATAACGTGATGGTATTTCACTCATAGTTTTATAAGGCTATGTAACTAATTATATAAACCTTTTTCTATAGAGTGTGAAAATATCACTTGATTCTTTCTTATTCTCTATCCTCTTTTTCGAAAATATGAGAAAAGAGTGAATAGGTTACTTCTAGGTAAGCATGCTTTATCTTCAACCACATCATCACTCACCATCAGATGAGATGGTGATTGTATGCGCCATTCGCATTATTTTATCTATACTTATTGTTATTAGTATTTTATCATGAACGCATACTTGCAACATTATGTTACACGTCACTCATTGACTCTTTCTTTCCTGTTGCATTCGGAACAATCTCCTCCCTCATCCCACTCGCAAACTCGCTCGCTAACTGGCGATACGTATAAACGTGCGCTCGCGTCCCCTGCTAAAACTCTAAAAAGTGATAAACTATTGGTGAATCCTCAAACTCTCTCTCCTCTCGTGAAGCTTGGAGGAAATATCGTCTGAAACAGCAAGCTGGGTACTCATATCGAAAGGACTCATAATCTACATCATCCTGTAAGAGCCTTTTCCTTCCAGTGATCAAACACGAGCCTATAAAAAAATGAATGATTATTATTAAAATAACACTTTGACGCGTCATTAATAATCTTGAAAGATGGGTAGACCTTTAGTGTGGGACTAGACTAGAAAGTTGCTTAGGCAGATACGATTTGAAGTGAAGAGGGATTTATGTGTCATACAATAAGATATGGAGCAGTAGTAGCTCAAGCGTTGTGTCCAAGCGCATATCAAAGAGTCGTTAGCACTAGTGACGGGTCCTATAGGGCCATTGCCTGCCGGGGTTGCGGGATGTTCTAACGAGATGCCTCAGCCTCGGAACGTAAGAGCAGCTGAAGGAACAGAGTGGGTTTTTAGTCAGCAGCAGTCTGACACTTCCTTCCACCTAGGGTTGCCCGACCAAAAAAACGAAAATCAGGAGTAAATTGCGGACATTTGATGAAAATTCCTGACTTTCTTTAATCTATTTAATAAAAATGAATAGCTGAGCGTAAAACACGAAAACGGCTGGACCAATTTTGCTGACTCTTTTTTTGTTGTGTTTGGTTTTGTCAGGAGAAGGTTCTTATGAAAAATAAAATAAAAAAGTAGGAAAGGTCTCAAGGGTAGGAGTAGGGTATTGGTAGGGTAGAGGTAGTGTAGGGTTTGGGTAGGGTAGGGGTAGAGTAAGGTATGGGTAGGGTATCGGTAGGATAGGAGTTGTAGTATCAGTTGGGTAGAGGTAGGATACCACGCGAACGAAGTCGTGGCGGGTCAGCTAGTTTGAAATAAAAACATTACTTATATTTTTTTATGTTTCACTCTTTCATTCATTTGTAGAAATTCTGGACGGTTTAGGATTCCCTTCGCATTCCGGACATGTTCGGAAAGTTTCGGTCGTATGGCAACCCTACTTCCGCCCCACCCAGAGCGGTAGAAGTCAAAAGTGTGTTTGGTTTATTATCGGCCGGCAGCGGTCAGCTTAAACTTAAGCTTTAAAAAATACAAAAGAACGAAAACTTAAAAAAAAGAAAACACTAAAGTATTAATTAATTTCATAGGTTAAAATAAATTATTGTAGAATTACATGATACAGAGGAGTCCCTATATAATTAACTAGCTTCTACCCGCGACTTCGTTCGCGTGGGAGGGTTTTCCGTGTAAATCCCGATGCCCTGGGAATTCCAGGATAAAAAGTAGCCAATGTATTATTCCAGGATGTCCACTATCTACTTACCAAATTTCATTTAGATCCGTTCAGTAGTTTTTGCGTGAAAGAGTAACAAACATCCATCCATCTTCATAAACTTTCGCGTTTATAATGTAAAATAATATAGCAAGATTTATAGGTAAAGCCGAGCTACCTCAAAGTTGAATTTTCTCCCAGCGATCTTCTTACCACGTATCAAGTTACCATATTCAAATGTAGATTCCAAAAGCTTATACGTAAACAAATCTTCTTAAACAAGTATAAATATAATTCATTTCATTTATTTATTTCATAAACAATTTAACATTGTGTTGAAATTATCGCTCTAAATACACACAAACATAAAAAATTTACAGGTAGGCATTATTACAATACAGCACAAACTAATCAAAAGAAAATAAGTTACAATACACCCTTTCAAATAATATTCTTAGAATAGCATTGTTACACAAATCATATAATTATGTCAAATATAAACAATGTAAAAAATAAACAAATACAAATTCAACCATTACAAGTCAGAAGTAAAAAATAATAATAATAATCAAAATAATAATATCAATTAAATTAGCAAGTCCACTATATTACGATGTCCAAATCATGTCAAATAGATATACCACCAAAAAGTTTACAGATCAACCATTGAAAATGTCAAAATGTCAAAATAAAAAATTACGGCAATTAAATAAGGACAATAAGTTAATACAGTCTAGTTGTATGTGTCACAGAGAAACTCTTCAAGTGTGTAATAGCACTTCTCTATCAAAAAGGACTTTAGCTGTTGCTTAAATGTGTTTAAATTATATATGGACTTTAATGATACAGGTAGTTTATTAAATAGTTTAATTGACTGATATCCTGCAGCATGATTTACTACTTTTAAGTGTGGTTGCACCTTATATTGTAAGTACCTACGCCTTGTAGCTTCCCGTTTATCTCTTTCCTCAAGTGTTTTGAAAAGGTGTAGTTTTTTCATAAGGTCAGTAAGTAATACTAAAATATACAAGAAAACGTTAGTATCTGCAGTTCTTTAAAGTGAGTACATGAAAACCACTGTGGAATTCTCACCATCGTTCTTATGGCCCTTTTCTGTATAACAAAAGCAGTATTTATATTGTACGCATAACTACCTCCCCATAGAGTGATACTGTACCTAAGCTTCGACTCCACAAGCGAGAAATATTATACTATTTTTAATTGTTCGATAGCAATTACATCTCTTAGACTTCTAAGGGCAAAGCAAGCTGAGCTAATTGAATTTTCTATCGCAGACAGTTCCTTTTTCCAGTTAAGGTTTTCGTCAATATAAATACCTAAGAATTTCACGCAGTCTACCCATGATATTCTATTATATTTAAGTTTGATGTCCATTATTTCTTTGTTTCTCGACGTCGTCCTAAATAACATGGCATTAAAATTTGTTTTGCTGGCATTCAACTTAAGATTGTTAATAGAAAACCAAAAATGAAAGAGAGTCAGAGCCTTATTTACCTTGCTATTGAGAGTATCTATATCTTTAGCTGTTATAATAGCATTCGTATCGTCGGCAAAAAGAACAAATTCTATATCGTTTAGTTTCAGCATATGGTTAATTAAATCATTAATAAATAAAATGAAAAAGATTGGCCCTAGTATCGAGCCTTGTGGAATTCCTTGTTTTATTAGTTTAAGTCCAGATTTGTAAAATCTTTCGCAATTGTTTTCTTCCACTTTAATTTCTACATATTGCTTCCGATTTTCTAAATAAGATTTAAATAAATTTAATAATTATATACACTACACGTATATGGAAGTGCGTACTTTCCTAATATAAATATTTTCACGAATATTCTGACCTTTATGCATTCTCCGTATTTAATTCGAAAATTATCCGAAAATTACCGCAACGACTTTATTTTATTTTTTTCTGAAGCTGTTCGGGTCTTACGTATGTCGCTCGATTATCGGCGATAAAGTTAAAGACGGCATTAGCTCGTAACTCAAACTTTTTAAATAGATGTCGGGAGTCTCATGAGAGGTTTTAGTCCTAAAATTTACGAGAATGTAAGCCGTTTATTATATATATTTGAGAAAAGAACAACTGCGATTTAAATGATAGATTTATTTTGAAAATTGGCCATAAATAACATTACACGTCTTTTCTTTCGTTTAAAGTTACCGAAATTCAATTAAGAACTTTCTTTAAAGCATGATAAATGTTATGACTATGGTTTTTAAGAAAGTAGACCGTATTATTTTGAAGACAATAAGGGAATAAAAATCTAGCAAATTTGAAGACAATAAGGGAATAAAAATCTAGCAAAAAATCAAGTTATTGTATGGTGCCCAAATTAAATTTTCATTATTTGAAATTTTGGCATCAATAGACAGATAATGTCATAGATTGTGTAATTATGTGTGATATGCTTTATGATTTTCAACTGTTTACCTATTACGCTATATTGCACTGCTAGATCTAAATTGAGTCAACTCTGAATTTAGTATTTTTAGTTATTTTTTCATTCGAACACCTTAACAAATAGAATAAAACATTGATTGGTTGAAGAGTCGTCTTATGCAACTTAATTTTTAAAATAATTATTTTAAAATTTTAAAAGATCTACCCGTGTTACTTGTATAATTTTACCACAAGCTCCCCTGAACTCGTAACCAGCCTATCAATTGAATTGGTCTCAATATGCCAAATTACTAACTGTAAGGCAATTAAACGTGAACTAGGAGATTATTAAACAAATTTTGTTGGACCTAGTAATAGTGAACATCGGCCTCTGTAATTAATTTGCTTAACAACCCTAAACACTATAAATATCAATGGTATTTACAAAGGGTGTTTGCATAATATGTGTTAATATTTACTAATAGTGTCTGTAAAAACGCTTATTAGGTTTGTTAAAAGTTAGTAGGTTCTTTCTTTTCTCTTACTTCTTTCTTACTATACTTACTTACTTAATATTATAAACGCGAAATTTTGTGAGAATGGATGTAAAGGTGTATGGATGTTTGTTACTCTTTCACGCAAAAACCCCTGAACGAATCTGTATGAAATTTGGTTAGTAGATAGTTGACATCCTGGAATAACACATAGGCTATTTTGTAATCCCAAAGTTTGCACGATATCGGGATACACGCGGGAAAACGACACGCTAACGAAGTCGCGGGCGGGAGCTAGTTAAATATACGCACACACTTTCATTGTGCGTACAGCTAAGCAGTGGAATTCCCTGCCGGAGTCTGTGTTGCCTGATAGCTATAATCCTGGGGGTTAGTAAGTCAAGAATGAATAGGTTACTTCTAGGCAAACTTGCTTCATCTTCTACCACATCATCGTTTACCATCAGGTGAGAGGGTGGTCAAATGCGAGCGTATCAATAATAAAAAAAAATATCAGTTCACTCTTCACCTGTACTGTGTATAGAGTAGTGCCTTAGTGGTTACGGTAATATTTATCATCATCTATACTCTCAAAATGGACAAAAAGTGTGTAACAAAAGGTCTAGAACCAAAAAGTCGACAATACAGGGTGGCAGGGATATCCCCTGATATCCCTGCCACCCTGTATTTTCGACCGGCATTCTGGACCTGGAAATTTTAGAAAAAGCCGATGAAAAATTTCAACGTAGTGGGGTCCAGAATCATGTACTGAATCCATGGTAAGCGTTTGTGCGTCAATGTCCGTGCCACCCTGTATGTAACATCCATTAACCTGCATTGGAGCTCCATGATGGATTACGGCGCGTTCCCTTTCATAGAGAGGAGAGGACCTAACTACGGGAACGTTTTAGGCAAACAATATATCGACCCCCCCAACCAAGAACTCGGTAATGTGCTATTATGGGCTTTATGCTGTTATGTCAAATTTGGCATCTATAGACCGGAAAACATCTAAGCAATTTTTTTAGATTTTTCCTAATGATATTTACAACATACAACACACAAAGTTATCATGACACACATGATATTTTATGTATGTATAGAATTTTAGGTATTTTTTTTCTTAAATAATAGGTTTTGAATAAAAGGAATTTCATATTAATGACACAGTGAACATTCCCCAAAAAAATGCTTCCATTTAATACATCAATGACTTCAATAATCCCACTAGTTAAAACATATTTGATAAAATCAAAAATCTTTTCTACTGTAAAATTTTGATTTTTCGATTACCGAGTTATTGCTTGGGGGGATCGTATATAATATAGATAATATAGCTATAATAATAATTCACTTATTTATTCAAGTAACATAACTCACAGGGGGAACAATTTTAATTATATCTATGTTATTAAACTAAATAATAAAATAATATCACATAATATCAAAACCACAATTACATAAGAGCATATCATTTACTATTGCAATTCCCGCAGAAAGTTTGCAGCACCGGTTCACGATTGCGCAACCGAGTCGGCTGGAGATCATCTTAAGGGTGCTGTTTATACTGCCCCGCATATTGAGTACCAGGGATGTCTTATGTATTACTGTGTAAAAGCACCCTACGCGGGCTTCCCTAAAGCACTACAGAAACGGGGCAACCTCATGAGCACCCCAAACGCGTTGTTATATTTGACTCGAACGGCGCCGATGAGCCCACAGACTATACGTGTAGAATGAAGTACAATATGTACGGAATAATGCGACTTTGACATTTCTCAAACAGCGTGCAAACTTGCAAGCTATCCATGTTAGCACGTACAGACAGCTGTAGTATATATTCACTAGCAAGCCCTCTGCGTCGCGCTAATACTTAGTTATATTTGTGTGAATGGATGGATGTTTGTTCCTCTTTCCCGCAGGTGGATTTGGATGATAAAAACTTAACACAGCAGTTTAACCTGAATTAACACAGAATACTTTGTATCCCGATCTGAATTAAATACAGACGACGACACAGGCAGAAGTTAGCGACTATGTAAAATAACTCAATCAATCCCTGAGGCTAACATTAAAACAACATTGTCCAAACATACCCACGAAGTTAATTCCCATTAGTATTGGGCAGACGACGGAAGTAAGACTGGGTTCAATTTATTTTTTTTACTTTTGACCACCGAACGCGTATTAACCCATAGATATATAGGACTGGATAGCGCATCCTCTATCTAGCTGTTGAGACAAAATAGCCTGTAAAGTGAAAAAGATTTTGAGCGCCCAGTAAGTTGTACTCTTACTAGCTGGATTTTGATTGGGCCGCATCACACCTTCTTCACCGACAGATACCTATGATTTGATCTGTACAGAAAAAGACGAGATATTTATTCGTCGGATATGTTATGCACAATATTGTTACAATACTATTTAGTGCCGGATATATCCGCCGCTGAATGCGGCATTCGAATATTTATAATTTATATTAAATGGATTATATGCATTTTAAAAGGAACGTTGACCTTTGTGTTAGTTTCGGTATTTCTTCTCAGAGTAGTCAGGAAACACCGGCCTCAACTAGTTAAAATTTACGAAAAAAAAATGAGTATTATTTGTGCATTGACCGTTTGTCATTTATCTTCTTTGCTGTCCGTACAACTTTTGTTATTACGACAGAATATGTAACGGAGTTACCGTACAAACTCACACTCGCGCTACCTCTTTCTACATATGAGTAATATATGTTACCGTAATGCACAATCTAGTTCTATACGTCTATGGTAAAGCCACTTGCCTAATTTTTTATTTTTATTGTCTGTGGGACCGTGTTCTTTTTTTATTTATTTACATGTTAGACACAAGCTTTATGAGCTTAGCTTAATGGTGCGTGAACTTTAGAAGTGTGTCATTTTTATTACATTTTGTTTTTAGAAATGGGTTGCTATTTGAACCTGTAGTTCCTAAGGTAGCCAATCAATACTTCGAGAAATCGCGTACTGTTTAACTTAACTCTTGTTTTCTGGGGGAAATTGATCAAATCATTCAATCATCACTTTGGGTGGAGCCGAAGGGAGAGTCATTTTCGACTGATTAAAAACTCAGCTTGCCGCAGTATTTTGTTAGAACATTCTCGCAAGCCCGATTTTGATTTGACCTATGATATCTTTTTAATACAAATTATAAATGATAAATGATATTTTTTGACGACACGGCTGCTGTATTGGTTGAGGAATTGACTGCTGCGTTGCGTATTGTGATTTCGTTTCCCACACTGGATAAATTGTTTGTATGGCCTACAAATAGTTGCTAGGGGTATGGGTGGTTGTAAAAATGCACTCACAACACAGGAGAAATGTTGTCATTCGCGCCGTGTCTGACGATGGCGACTTTCTTCTGGCGTGTGCTCGGTTGTGTCGAATTTATATTTCGTCTGGAACACCCAGTTGCATGTAGCACAATATAGTTTGCCCTCGTTGTTAAATGATAAATAATCTTTATTTTGCAAATTGGTTATTAAATAACACTTTTACAGGTTAATTTTTTTTCGTAAATACTAACTAGATGAGGCCAGTGTTTCCTAACTGACTACCCTGAGAAAAATCACCGAAACAAACTCAGGGGTCCGTTTCTTTTAAAGTCCATACAATCTACACTGGTTTAATTATATGGGAACCTTGTAGGTTTCAGTCTGAGGCGGTCTTTTGAAGAAAGATGCTCACAGATTTGAGTGGGCCTGTCCATACTAGTGCAAGCATTTGTCAAATGACGTATAGCTCAATGTTGTAAAATAGTTGATGGTGTAATTGTAGGATGGCTTAGGTCAGTTCTTGCGGATCTGACGCTTAATATCCATCTCTGATAGTCGAGCGCGTCCTAGTGTGGGCAATGTTTTTGCTAAGTTAGAAAAAAGGAAACTAATTTATTTTATAAATATTTCAAACTAACACTTTTATCCATCAAACATTTTGGTGTCTTTTTTATTGTAAAAAGAGAACTAGTAATGTGGTTAGAATTCATATTACTAGCAATCTTGTCAACCCTCCAGCTAAGCTAAATATGCTGTGTCTGGAGTGGGTTCACGGCAATGGAGTGATGGGTAGAGTTCGAACCCGCGACATTTGGACAACTTAGACATTGGGCTTTTGACGCATTAAACTAGATGCGACTGGTAACAACAAAACAATAAGATTTATCTGAGATTTATTGTGAAACTTAGGCTAGATTATACAACGTGTAAATTAAAGGGTATATACGGTACCAAGTGCACGGTTTCTTTGGATGATAATAAACGATATGGCAAGGGTTTTATAATCCTATGTCTACATGTGTGAAGTATAATAGAAATTTCAATACATTGATACCAGAGGCAGAATTTTCAAATTAAGAAGAACGAAGAGAATCACCGTGTTATTGGCAAGTGACGTGGAAAGTTATTGACCCTCGTAGTGCTGTGACACGTTTGTTATGATTAGTATTCAAGAAACATATGAAACCGATAATTTGGTATCAATTCTTTGTGTCACTTATTTTGAGCTGAAACTGTGCACAGAGACTCCATACCAGATGTTGTCTTCAGCCCCTTTGGATAGATATGGGGTTTCCGTTATACGTTGTATTTCAGGGTTCACATAGCACAGGCGTTAATTGTGTCTTAATCTAGATAATGGGTTGAGTACTATTTTTCCAGATAGGCTATAGATAACCTTTTTTTCTGGGTGGGAAAATCATCCTAAGACTTCTCCCGCTGTGGGTGGAAGGCAAGGGAGTGTCAGACTTCTACTGACTAAAAACACCCACTTTGCTCCTTCTGTTGATTCCGAGGCCGCAGTATCTCGTTAGAACAATTCCCGCAACCCCATAAGGCAATGTCCCTATCGGGCCCCGTCAATGCTGCTGACTGTTCTGTGAGGCGCGCGTGGAACACGATGCGCCGCCGACCCGTGTCTGGTCCTTTCCGGACGGTGAGCTACCCCTGCTCGCCGTCCGCAGACCCACGTCTACGGTGGCCGGAGATCAGCTCGTGATCCCCGACGCCCGGGACATCTCCCGCGGCGGCTGGGGCGTGAGGAAGATAGTTGTCTCTCCCTCACGCGTTCAGCCACCTCCTTCGCTAGCATGACTGCTTCTCAGAAGGACGCGACCGCATCCCATTCCTTCTCGCTCCACGCTATGGTCTGAACCGATCTGGACGCGAGAGGTCGCCGCCGCTGATCGCCTCCACAGGCTACAGAATAACCTGTGTTTAAGAAATACAAAGTCAATTAGTCTTGTTCACCAGGATAACTTAAGTTACGTGCTACCAGACCTAAATACAACTACTAACCTACTAACATACTCCAATACACATACATACCTCCAATACAATTTAAACGCCATAGACTAACAATAAAGCAGTCTGACAAGCGAGCGAGGACAACATCGCGAACAACACGCTTCGTAATGAATTCTAAAGTAAAGAGTGTAATGACTCGGAAAGGGGACTGTTGACTCCTGTCAAGGCTTAGACTTGAAATATTGGTTTTTGTTAATGAGGTCTTAGAGTCACCCTTTGGGAAATTCTACTAAAATTGTTCTGAAAGTCTGTATGTTTGTAAATCATTGAAAGTCAAAGCATTTCTGTACATAGATCAAATTAAATCCATTTACAGGAACTTTTGAATTAGAGAGGTCAGAGAGACTGGTTGCACATTTCAAAGCATCGATGCCAATCGATACTATTATGTAAAGGAAAAATATTTGTAGTTTTAGATACTCGTAACGAATAAACTCAATAACTCCGGAATTGATTTTGATTTTTTTTTTACCTTATATCTTAGTCACATGCTCCATACTTTGCTGAAAAAACACTTCTACTGATCGAAACCGCGGAAAGAAGCTAGCAATTATTAATAATTCGAGACCTTAGTCTCGGTACATAATATAATAACAATAAAAATTAATTTGCAATACAATATAAACAAAATACCCCGTGTTTTAAAAAAAAATATACAACGTGTAATTTAAAGGGTATATACATACCAAGTGCATGGCTTCTTTGGATGATAACAAACGATATGGCAAGGGTTTTGTAATCCTAAGTCTACGTGTGTAGAACTTATTACAAATTCCAATACACTGATACCAGAGACCGAATTTTTCAAATTAAGAAGAATGAAAAGAATTATCGTGTTATTGGCAAGTGACGTGGAAAGTTATTGAGCCTCGTAGTGCTGTGACACGTTTGTTATGATTGGTATTCAAGAAATATATGAAACCAATAATTTGGTATCAATTCTTTGAGCCAGTTATTTTGTGCTGAAACTGTGCATAGAGACTCCATACCAGATGTTGTCTTCAGTCCTTTTGCGTAGATATGGGGTTTCCGTTACACGTTGTATAACATAACTGCGAACATAATAATAGCATGGTACTTAAAAACAACTTGAGTTAATTAAAGATGCTAGACCCCTACTTCATTCTAAATTGCTTAGCTCTTTAAGTACAAATGACTCAATACACTAAAAAGCGTGTGCATTAGAGTCAATTGTTAGATATAAGTCACTATTAAAAACCAAATTTAACAATCCTTCTTTCCATTTAATATATATTCACCAGGAATGAGAAAATCATCCGTGAAATTAGTACAAAATGAAAGTTTGTTCCCCAATTCTCAATACAATCTAACAGTAGGTATTTGATTTCTCTGAAAATTACAACCCGTTTCGCTAAACAAATGCTAATTAAGTTCAATGACAAAGAATGTCAAAAGGCTTGAGCTCAAACTCGCAGACTCAATCTCACAACGTAAACTAAACATAAACAATGAGAAAATGTTCAGGAAACCGTATCATAGATTAAGAAATAATTAGGTCCGTTTAGATGCGAAACTCCTACGAATGCTTTATGAATGTCTAATTATATTTGCCGCGTAAAGGTAATATTATACGACCTATTTCGCCAATAACTAACATAAAAATGACTGTCTAAATATTTTATCTCAGCTGTCGTATATACCCACTGACAACTTACATCAGACAGGCGATTACTAAATATATTTTTATGAACCGTGGATATTTGCATCGCAGTGGCAATCTGACAGAAAAAAGCTCTAATTTTCCTATTTAGTAATTTCATTGAAACTCGAACTCATTTGCCTTGTAACCCGGTGGTCGTGGGTTCGATTCCCGCGGGAAGCATACTTTCTAAAGTTGTTTCCAGTTTGGCTAGGACATTGTAGGCATGAACCACCTAATTGTCTGATAAAAAGATGGTTCCGTGTTTCGGAAGGCACGTATAAGCCGGTGGTCCCGGTCGCCAGATGGCGGTCGTCACAATAGACCACGTCAGAGGCCCTTGAGGCGGTCTAGAAACGGTGTGGGGTCGTTTAGACCTTACCACCCACACGATAAGAAGAAGATTGAAACTCGAATTTGTATATGTATAGTAGGAGCATTGACAGGAAAAAAAAAGTATTTATTGCCATAAGAATCTACATGCATACAAAAAATTTAAACTTATCAAAATTACTGAAACCTACTTTGCTTGTCTGCTGCTTTGATGATGCTTGGTTGATGCTTGGTTCCATCTCCGTCTAGTCCATTCAGTCAAGTGACAGGGTCATTCGAAGTGCCATAGGAACCCGAATCATCCATCATCCACAGCCAGACTTCACCCACTGCAGGGTATAAGCCTTTCTTTTGTAGGAATCCTACTTTCTCTTATATCGCTCCTCCTCAAGTCTTCAGCTTAATGAAGAACCTCTGATATCGGCATCATCGACTTCGGATACCTAATCAGCCCATCGTCTGGGACGTCTTGGTCATTTGCCATCTATTTTGCCGGAAACAATAAGCTTTTTCAAATTGTCGCTACTTTGGCAAGCTATATGATCAAAGTACTGCAGTATTCTGTGCGGAAAGATGCTGTTGTGTGTCTTGCTGTCGCTAATTACTAGAGATGTCTTTGTTTATTAAATATAATGATAAAATGCCACTAAGCAATAACGTATGTAAATGTATGATACATCACTGATATGATTTATAAATGCTTATTCCTCCAGAAGATATTATCGTACTGCCTCTTCATTTCATTACAACACCTTAAACATGTTTCCACACGGTGATATTATAACGGTGATTCAGCGAGTGACATTGAGGTGGCGCCTATAGTACATAGAATATTGACAAGACGAAAAAAGAAGGACTTTTAAATAGAACCAGATCTCAAGTCAATTAAATTTATGGTTCAATATATTAATAGCTTATTTGTGTCCAAAAAAACGAAGACATTTTTTTAAAAGATAACTAGGGTTATGAGTAGAATTCACATTACTAGCAATCTTGTTAACCCTTCCAACTAAGCCAAAAATGCTTGTGTCTAGAGTGGGTTCACGGCAATAATGTAATGGGCAGGGTTCGAACTCGTGACCTCTCGATAACAAACCCGACACCTTATCCATTAGGCTATTGATACAAGACGAATAGCATTATCTTTTATCACTATAACAATAACAGAAAAACTAGTATTTAAAATTTGCTCCACTTAAAGTCAATACCCAAACCCTATGTTACCACATGAGTTATTTTTTTTTTAATTATTATTACGGATGAGCCCGCTTTTGTTCTCGATAAAAATAAAGTCCCACTAGTTGTAAAGTTATCGCGTTTGACGGAAGCCGATTAAACTTTTTAAACTTTAGTGTGCTTGACTTACAAAGGAAAACACAAGAGTGCTTCGCGTCTACAGTTTTCGTAATCTATGACGTAAGTTTAACTGTGAACTGTGAACGTATTCGTGACGTCATATTGGCAGTTTGGCCAACTTTCCGGATTGTTAATGGAACGGATAAACTTTCCATATCGATCGCGGATTGATGCTAAATAGCGAGCGGGCTAACAAACACCTCCCACGTGCTGTATACCTAAGAGTGGGTGAGAATGGGTTGATACCAACGTACTTAGTTTTGTAATACGATGCATAAAAGTATTTTTAGTGCGAGAACGCTAATTAAAGACTTATGAATACCTAAGGCTTCAGACGGGTCGCCTATGTTGTTTCGAACGCCGCTGTTGCGACACACGCTGTTGCAAATGACACAGTATCCTTCTGGGGACTTGGCCTCGATAAATTATCACAAATCAGTAGTGTGTGACCAGTAACATTTGTACAGACTAACAACTAGAGATATTGATATCCGAATTTGAGTTTCTAGAGATGGAAAGTCAGCTAGGACATATTGATCTACTTAGTTAAAGCTGATAAAACATATTTACGTGTAAAACTGTTTACACGTAAATACATATTTTGAACTTATATATAAATTATATATCAATAAGAGCATGCGATTGTCGTTGGTATTCCAAGAAATTTTATGGAAATGAGAATGATGGAATGAGTGTAAATAATAAGACAATAACAGCCATATAAAAAGTAAAAACAAATGGTGATATAGCAATTTGTATGATGCACAGGACAAAATGGCTCATGGAATGCAATAAAACGGTAATAAATGGAATTGTTTTTATAGATATCACGGCGACAATACTGGCGCTTCATCTGTTCTCGTTTGCAATATTGGCGATAGTTTTTATTATTACCTACTAGCTAACCCGTGATTCGTTCGCGCGGGAGCTTTTCCCGTGGGGTTTTTTTTTAGTTGTAAAAGGAGGATGAAGGGAGTGGAGCTCCTGCGCACTCTCTCCGAAGTACAATCTGTAGAAGAACGACAAGCAAGCAACGTTCGTCGCTGAGCCAGCTTGCCTGTCAGAACATCGTCGCCTATGAGCCTTTAGCTTAGCTTTTATTTCCGGGATTAGAAGCCTATAAGTCGCTCTGTAATCTCCTCTAACTTTCAAATAAATTGAAAAAAAGAAAAAACCGTACGTACTTAACTAACACACTAACACCTAACTTTTTGTCCAACGTAGCCAACTAAAAGAATGAATTTTGAAGGACTATAAAAGTGTATTCTTAGGCTCCATAGTTCTAAGTTGAGCTACGCGACTGACAATAATGCATGCACTATTTGGACGGAGCTACTCAAATCTGTGTGATTCTGTCCTCTAAAAAACAACACAGACATTAACCTACATGGTTCTCATAGTCCATTCGTAGTAATCAAATCATGATTACTACGTACTGTATCGACTTCAAAAGGGACGTTGACCTCTGAGTTTATAAAAGTGTTATTTAGTAACTTATTTGCAAAATAAACATCATTATTTCATTATTCGAATTTAGTGGTGAGAAGAAATACATACACATTTATATTTCCATTTTCTAAGCTACGTCTGCTATATTTCAAGCACATTTAACGTTCAGAAAACACGGTAACGGTGTTAGAGCGCACATTTATCAACAATTTTTAAGGATTATAAAAACCATCTGTAGCTTTCTTCAATAAAATAGAAAAGTTCGCAGCATTAGTGAACTTAAGATAGTTTTCTAGAATGTATTTATTTATTTACACTTAATGCCATAGGCAATCTCTACTAGTCAACTATGAGTAGTGAAGAGATAGATAGATGTTTGTTACTCTTTCACGCAAAAACTACAGAACGGATTTGAATGAAATTTGGTAAGTCAATAGTTGACATCCTGGAATAACACCTAAGATACTTTTTATCCCAGAATTCCCACGGGAGCCTGATTTACGTAGGAAAATCCCCTCACGCAAACGTAGTCACGGGCAGTAGCTAGTCGTTCATATGAATGACCTTATTCATTGGTCACGTAAATTAATGAAGATGATACACTGCCTTGCAATTTTGCGTGACGTCACGCGTTGTTATACTTTACCTGGTAAGTCGCATTACCAGCCAAATCGTGGAATTTTATGTCCTATAACTATGTCACTTACTATTGTATTGTATTAATTGATTGTTAGTAAAATTATGGCTGTATTTTGAGATCAGCTATGATGGAACGCCGACAACTGAGATACAGGACTTGTTGGAAGTTTCAGATTCAACTTTATATGATTATGTAGGTACGACCTTGCCGAATATGTATGATTTTTTATTTTATTTTACTGTTATGGATGACCCCACTTTTGATAACGCCTGGAGGTTTACCTCCAGGCGTGATCAAAAGTGGGGTCTTTAGGGCTTGCTCGTCCAATTATTTATAATTGGACGAGCAAGCCCTAAAGATGCCTGTTCACTCTCGCTTTAAAGTCTGACAAATCATTTGTGGTAGGGAACACAGAACACAGTGCTTCTATTTGATGAAATAATTTTGGAACGAAGTTCCTTATCGCGCGTTGCGAAAAGGGGCTAGACGGAAAAAATTAAGACGAAAAGTTGTAACGACACTTTTTGCTATAGTAAGCTATTGTAGCTCTCTCTCTCTCTCTCTTATAGAAAGCAAGCCAGATATTTTCGTTTCGTCTTTCTATTTCGCATTGAACAGTGTGGTGTCGCGACGATTATTTTTGTTGAGTGTATACAGGTTTTTTGTACATAATAAATAATAAAAAGGAGAAGACTTCTTCTCCTTAAATTTTATTACAATTCCTTCACTAATTAATCTAAAGGAACTTCGTTCCATCCGGGTGTCCCTTGACACCTCTCAAGTTTTTTTTTACTCAAAGGCCTTTGAGTAAAAAAATATGTATTGATTTGAAAGAGCAAAAATATACATCCGATTTGTTTTAATCTATCTGACGTATATACGTAAATAGAAGTATTGCTTTCTATGCAGGAAATCGCCGTATTGCCTTAACTTTCGGCACGTGTGCATCATATTCAGATTAAAATCCAGGCAATATAAACCTGAAGGTTAAAGACAAAGGATGCCAATCTGGTAAAAACCTCAACAAAGCTATTCGCCTCCATCATGCCAAACCTTGTGACAACGACACGACTGTAGAGGTTTTGCTAACTGACAGGATAAATACTGAATTCGGCTGCAAAGGTACGTGGATATTGATATAGTAAACAATCAGGAATAAGGTTAGTTGCCGCCTACGATGACTCCTTTTCGACCGATTATGACTTCAACTCCGCCTACGATGATTTCGATGACTTCAATCAATACCATCAATATCCGTTGTGGTAGAAATGCGAAAGTTCGTGAGGATGGATTTAGGTATAGATGTACAGATTTTTGTTACTCTTTCATACAAAAAATACTGAACGGAATCGAATGAAAATTGGTAAGTAGATAGTTGACATTCTGAAATAACATATAGGCATTTGTCACGATATAGCCTGTAGAAGCACATAGCAATTAGTACTAAAATTTAGTCTAAGCTACTAATACTCATAATTACAAAACTGTTTATATCTCTTTGTTACTAATTTTCAAACACGAAGCATGTGATATTTACCTTTTATTAAGTGTGCAGTTGTAATCTTATCAAATATCAATCATGTTTGGCTGTAACATCTTTTGGTGAACTATAAATAAATTATATTAGGTCAACCACTCTAAAATCATGTAAGCTGCTCACTTGGTCAAAATTTCATTTCAACATCCCGAGCAGGCCCAAAATATTTAATTCTGTTTTACTCGTGCCGTTTGCCACAGCAAATTATTATGCTCGTCATTTTACTGAATTCGTACCCACATTGTGCGTGCAAGCAGAATTAAAATAAGTAACGCGAATAGCATGATATAGGTACATCCATTCATTAATACGAATAGTTTGTCCTTGGCCAGAAAGTACTTAAGCCGGCACTTTCATAAATTCAATCGTGACATGATGATTGATATGCAGTGCGAACAACATGGTACTTAAATTGTCAAATAACACAATAAATTTATAACGTTCTTACTGTTGAGACACAGGCTTCCTCTATGAGAGGGAATTGGCCATAATTTATTTATTTATTTACTCTTTATGCACATAGGTACAAAGGCGGACTTAATGCCGTAGGTATTCTCTACCAGTCAACCATAATCCACCAAGCAAGCCCCTATGGGTTGGTAGATGTCCCATATCTTTACTTTTTTCAGCCTTAGGCCATGTCTGTTTCCTCTTATGATTAATATTACGCTCAATAATGTGCTTGCCTGGGTTCAAACCCACGACGTACAACTCGTAAGACTTATTTGTAATCACTAGATAATAATTTAATAGTTTAAAAAACCAAAAACACGCTTTTAAGACTAAGGGTGCCTTCAAATTGCAGCGCGGCAGCAGCGCGGCTGCAGCGCGGCTAGTTCGAGCATCATAGTGTTGTACATTTAGTTTCACGATGGACTCTATCGACGAAACACCGCTGTTAGTGTTACTATTAAAACGAATAAAGATTTTGGAAATAGAAAAACAAGAAGCCTATAAAAACGTTGCCGTTATTTTGTATAAGTCAACGAACTGAATTTCATAAAGTAAAAGGCTACTGTGACCAAAAATTTCAAAGTTACTTACGATTAGCAAGAAAACAATTCTACGAATTACTTCCCCGTTTGGAACCTTATATTGGAAAACAAAATACATCCCTCAAAAATATTATTTGTGCTGAAGAAAGACTCCTTATAACACTCAAATAAGTAAAAATTGACATATACCTAATATTTATATAATCGTTTTATTCTTTTAAGTAAATGACATTACACAGTTTTCTTATTATTGTTTTTAATTACTCTCCGAAAATAAATTTACATAAATAGACGACATATCAGTTAATTGTGATTCTTGTGTTGGCGAATCGGCTAGGCTTTGGTTAAAATAACCTTGATGTTCTTGGTAAGAATAACCGAAATTATCATTTGTATAAATAAATAATTAATATATATATATATATATATATATATATATTGCATATTTCTTCCCAAGCTTTTTTCTTTTCGATTTTTTACTGTACTTCTCTGACTTCGAATCCCATATCGCTGGACGACTGTCAACCTCATGGATAAATTGTTCAACTTGATTTTCATTCATGTTTAGACCTGAACAAAAACTACGTGTGTATCGTCACTAGTCAATCGATGAACTGACGCGCGGCCGCAGCGCGACAGCAGCGCTGCAGCCGCGCGACTTTTTAGGGTTCCGTAGCCGAATGGCAAAAAAAGGAACCCTTATAGTTTCGACATGTCTGTCCGTCTGTCTGTCTGTCCGTCCGTCCGTATGTTACAGCCATTTTATTCCGAAAGTATTAGGACTATACATGTAAAACTAGGTAGGTAGATGAATTCTGTGAACCGCTTTCCGATTTTAAGAGAAAATTTAAAAAATATTTAAAATAAAGGGGGCTCCCCATACATGGAACTGAAACTGAAAATATTTTTTTCATGAAACCTATATGTGTGTGGTATCTATAGACCGGTCTTTAAAAATGACATTAAGGTTTCTATAATGACTTTTTCATAAAATTAATTGTTTCTAAGATATACGCTTCCAAAGTGGTAAAATGTGTGTCCCAGCCCTCTAACTTCTATAATGATGAAGTGAAAAATCTAAAAAAAACCATATGTTATAGAACTGAACGAAAACTTTCAAGAAAATTGGTTTGAACGAGACCGAGCCAGCAGTTTTTGAGATACAGTATATTTTCTAAAACCGCAAATATAACTTTGTAATTCATACAAATACTATGAAAAACAAAGTTATTTGGCGTAGTTGTAAAATTGTTAATAAGCTAGTTTTAAGAAATTTGATATATGTTTTTTTTTTCAAATAAATATATTAAGTATATTATATTTATTATAGTTACTACGGAACCCTTCATGGGCGAGTCCGCCTCGCACTTGGCCAATTTTTTTATATGGATTTACAAAGCAGCGCGGCGGCAGCGCTGCAGCCGCGCTGCAGCCGCGCTGCTGCCGCGCGGCAATTTGAAGGCGTTCTTATGTAATGAGCAGAACTTAGAAATGTTTACTAGTAGGCAATCCAAGGTCCCATCAGCCACCTTCCAATTCCATCGTCAGACTAGCTCGATGGTACCATAATATTGTAATGTCGTCTAATCTACATATAATTGCCAAGTTTCATGATGATACAACAATTAGAAGTACGTTTAATTCAGATTCTTAGATTTTATTGCATATTTAGTTCGTTACAGATAGACCTAATAATAAATCTGTGGATGACGCGGTAATTCAAAAAGGTTAAGAAAACCGATAACGGATTTTCTTTACGTTTGTTATAACCTTGAAACCTGATCGTGGTAAAAGTCCATTACGTGGCCTTTCTCACAAGTGCAAACACGACTATGATACGATATTCCATCATGGAATGCCAGTGCCTATCTTCCGGCTTCCTAAAACCTAACCCTGAAACCTAATTGTGGTCAAAGTTAATTACAAGACTTTTCTAAGAAATTCAAAACTGCTATGATACGATTTTCCATCATGAAGTTCTTGTTCATATCTTCCGGCTCCATCATCAGATCAGTTCAACAGTACCATATTATTGTATTGTCATCAGAACTACATACAGCTGCCAATTTTCATTACGCTACGACCCTTGGAAGATGGTTAAATTAGTTACCTTAGATTTCATTACATAGTTACATACAGGTCGACCTAATAAAAGCGTGTTAAAAAGCACTCATTAAGCTGTAATATATCAGTTAATTAGTACCTCATTCCCTACCAAAGACTTATGTTTCCTAATAGCTATAACCTAGGAGTCTTTAAGTCAAGAGTGAATAGGTTACTTCTAGGTAAGCGTTCTTCCTCTTAGACCACATCATCGCTTACCATCAGGTGAGATGGTGGTCAAACGCGAGCCTATTATCAATAAAAAAAAAAAAACTTTGTATGAATTTGAAAATACTTATTTTTTTCTTCTGTACTAAAAGTGAAGATGAGGATTTGTTCTAATAACTTTAGCTCTAATCTTTATATAAATCATTAAAAATAAGCCGCCATAAGACAGAAATAAACGTCCAAAAACAAAACATAAAACTTCTCTCGGACAAATTAAGACCTGCATATTACCTCTAGCAGTTAGTGGAATTAAAATACTATTGTATGTAACAAATAGAGCTGAATGGAGGATAAAATAAAGCTATAAATAACTCTCACACAGCCCCCATTCAAATTACGTAGCGTGTATGAGCTGTAATAAACTACTCCTGTAAGGAATTACTCTTATGTAAAGCGAGGCGATGATATTTATCGCTTTGTTTAAAAACAACTTTCGCGGTACATATTCGCAAGTAGCAATACGGCTCCAAGTATTGTTAATTACTTAATGGGGCAGCCTCGTAATACAATAATGTAAAGATTTTGGAACGATAAACAATTTATTTACTATTTATTTCTATTAAAATGAAAATATTATTATGCATCGCAAAAGTTCAATAATTCAATTGTTTCGAAAGAAAGAGAAGCATTGGTATAGATAGTAAGGCAAAGGGTGGACTGAATGAAATAATTATAATAAAATAATGATGTTTATTTTGCATTGTTTTTCGCAAATGAAAACTATAATAATTATAGATGAAGCCAGTTTTACTTCACGCCACATGTCGCGTATTATGAGCGCAATCTTCGGAAAAGGTCGGTAATCTTCGTAAGCAGTCGCGACTCATTCGATGCGCGATGCATAAAAAATTACATGTTCTGTGGTCAGCAGCCGCGTGTATAATTAATTTCCAAAAAATGATTGCTGATTTTTCATTTTACCAGTAATGCAGTCAAGAATGCGATGAAGAAGAAGAAGCGATGACCACACTGTTGTTCTAAGAAACACTAGGTTTCTTATATGGCGTACGCGTCTTAGCAATACCTATTTACGGGGCCCTATCTTTACTATTTAAAGTTAAAAACAGGAAGTATTAATTTAGCAAAAATGCATCTCATTCCACACCGATAAAATAACAAAAAGCAACTAATTTTATGTCTTAAAGTTTACCTGATTTATTTTGTAGCAACAAAGTGAAAGTGGTAGTATAAAAAAGAGAAAATCACTATAAAAGTAATTATCTTATGTATATAAATTAATTAATTAACTTCACAAAACACCATTTATTAAATTTAAGGCATCTGTATCTAAATATCGCTTAGCAAAGGATCGCTCAGCTTTCAGTAGAGCTCCACCATAACAGTCGCGGCTCGAAACTGATAGGTTAATGCTAGGAGTCTGACCTGCGATATATTATCGACTCGCTGCGACGTTCTATCGATAATCGATATCGAGATGTTGTGGTGCAACACTAAGGTAATACTGTGGAACAGGAGTAGTGACAAATGTTGTATGGAGAAGCACTTTGTATACTTTGATGATAAAAAAGAATTCTGATACAAGATGTCTTTTACAAAATGTCTTTATTATTAAGTGGTGTTTTATTCTGTGTTGGTAAATGTTACTTCATTAACCTCAGCTTATGTCTATAATTGTGATGGTGTATTATGTTTATAACTATACAAGAACTTGATTGTGTTCAGAACAAAATCTATAATATTGTATCTATTATCGATTTGAAAGAGGAACTCGTGGGAAATTTATTACAGCCGCTTGGGTCGATCTTCGAGGTCAAGCAACGCTTGCTGAGGTTGCTCTATAGATGGGTTTCCATCTTAACATTTATCGAGATTTATCCGTGCTTCGGAAAGCACGTTAAACCGTTGTTCCCGGCTTTCATTTGTACATCTTTGTAAGTCGTTACGGGTAGTCAGAAGCTAGAAAATCTGACACTGATCTTGCCAAGGGTAGCCCGCAACCCAGTATCTGGGTAACACCCAGTATCTGGGTAACACCCAGTATCTGGGTAACACCCAGTATCTGGGTAACACCCAGATACTGGGTTGCGGGGCAGAGATGGGCAGTCGCTCCATGAAAAAGCCTTTTCGCAACTATGTTTGGGTTTGCTACCAGTCTAACTGGATGCGGCTAAGTATTCATATTTTACATGGAGCGACTGTCTAACTGACGGACAAATCCGAATAATATGGCTTTTATATTGATAAGGATGCTTAATAACGAATCTTTTATTTAAAACACTCTATACTCATACATTGGAGTAGCCTAGGGTATTAGAGTCAACCCTCTCAAAATACATGAATTTATAATAGATGTGTTAACATTGTAGACTGACGATACATATCAAAAATACAAAAAATAAATACACTACAAAGTGTATGTACAGTTATGTACAAATTAAAATTTTAGTTAGATTTCAATGTTTTGTTTTTGTGTCGCGTTCAACCTCCATCTCGGCTCATGTTAAGCGACGATGTAGTCGAAGATGAAGCATGCTTACTTAGAAGTAACCTATTCACTCTTAACTTAAAGACCTCTGGGTCATAGCTATCAGGATATGACAGTAATAGTTAAATTTGGGCTGTTAAATTTCCTATTAGTATTTGAAAAAGTAGAGTCTGAGGAGGTTACTGAATCATATCAATCATAAGGTTTATCATCATAATCTGAATCCTTATCATAACTCTTCATTTATTTGTTATTTACTTTATTGTACACCTTACAATATTTCTATGGACACAAAAAGAAAAATTAATGTACGATAGTGCGGTTTTATGCACACAGGGCTATCTCTTACAGACATTCCTTGGATGGACAGAACTTAAAAGAGATAGATTTAGGGTTGTCAGTGTACACACATCATAAGTAATATTAATTGGACATTATAATATAAAAAAAAATATTTTTTATTTATCACACACATATGTTTCCTTTGCCATTACAGATCTTAAATCTAATGCGACAAAGTAACTTAAAATAAATTATACTTAACTATACCTTACATGCTACATACACAGTACGTCGCCCTTGTGAACTCACTCAGTGTACAGCTGTGAATATATCGATTGAATCTGCCACCGTGTTTACAGTGCGCAGCGCGCGAGTCAGCGGCGCGCGCCCCAGCAGGTTAGTGCGCGCACGCGGCACCACCAGCAGCTACGGTTTCCGCCGCGCTACGTACCCGTCCGGTATACAGAATCCTATTTCTGATAGTATGCCTGAGTTTTGTATACTACATCTTAAACTTTAAAAAGATACGTCGCCAGTGTCACTTCACGTCTGATTTCTAATTTGTAGTAGCCGACCATACCGAGACAGAACAAGGTAGGATATAGTAACGGGTATCAGCCCATACAGCTTGAAATACATAAATCTAATAAATTTGTTCTGTATCCGTTCGAGCATATTTTTGTATTTTATTTCACTCGGCCGCATTATATTCCAGATGACTCTTCGCAAGAGCCTCGTACAAAGCCCTCAATGCACTTATGTTCGTGAAGTCATTTGCCTGACGCAGCACAAATCCCAGATTCCTGTACGCTTTTTACAAACGTGTACTACGTGCTTGCGAAACTGTAAATCACTGGAAAAATGAAAATGAAAATGCATTCATTCAATACAAAAACCACATACTAATAAATAAATGATTAAATGATGATACAGATATTTAATTGAGAAAGTAGAGGAAAAGTTATTGCAGGAGGTAATACTCCTTCACCATTATTTTAAACGCTGTTAGCGTTTGAGCACGCCTCACTTCTATGGGTAATGCATTCCACAAACGAGCTATCTGAAGAGTAAAAGATTTGTCAAAGAAAGAAAACAAGGAAGAAAGAATTTTCCGATGTTCTCAAGGATCTAGAATGTGTATGTCACAGAGGAATTGAAATCGTTCCTTAAGGCTCCTCCAGACGCGAAAATAGGTTTAAACGCGAGTTTTATAATGCGTTAAAGTATATGATTCACTGCAGTTAACACAATCAGAAAAATATATGATATTCTTCAGGATATAATCTAGTTAAGTAGTGTGTTGAAAACATAATACAACAAATTTTAATTAATAGAAAAAAATCACAAAGATACCTCTAAAAAAATCTTTTAACGAATAAAAACCATATTAAAATACATACGATCATTCTGATTTTTTGACAAATTATTCAACAAGAAACATACTAACGAAATAGTGTTTTGTTTTTTTAATCCAATCAATACATTTTCTGTAAATCGCGTATTATTATTTCGCAATATAATACGTACGCATGTGTGCGTAAACGCCTGTGTACCGACAGTGCCGGCCAACGCCTGTTGCTATATGGACGTGTCGCTTTTCTCGCCGATTTATTTCGACTCCGAATTGTTTGTAGTTATTGTAAAGTTTCGTCTGTAAATTCATTATTTTATTTATAAATTAATTTTTATATCAATTTTCTATAAATAATCTTCTTTCTTGTAAATATAAAATACTTTAGGTTAAAATAGCGTAACTTGATTTCAATTTTATTTTATAAATATGGGAAATAAAGTGAAGCCAGTTAAAAGGACTAAAAAACGTTCCTATAAATCAAACGCGGTACATATGAACGATGTTAAAAGGTAAGAATATTTTAGATTACTAAATTATTTCTAAAATATTATGACACATTATTGGAACCGTCTCAGTATTGAGCACTTTATTTTACTCGAATACGGTCAGTTATTTCATTACAATTTCTGAGTTCTATTAGCGTGTATAGTAATGAATCGGATTGGCAACCGCCAGTGTCCTGGATCAAACCTAGGGTCTAATTTTGTCTTTTTGTCACTTCTATTTTATTGAAAGTACTTTTATATTATATTTAGATATTTTTGTAAATATTTTGTTGAATAAAAAAAGAAACGTTTTCATTTTTTTATAGGAGAAAGAAAGTCGAAAATGTCAACGCCGAAGTTATTTTCAATGAGTAAGTATCGACACATTATCTAGGCTATAATAAAGAATAAAACAAAGTAAGAAACATTTTGTTTCAAGACCGCGGTTTATTGATATGGGCAGTAATGTGCATGACAAAATATCTGATTGATCTGAAAATTCAGATGTTGCTTATTGTCATACATAACTAAGTAAGAGAATAGGTATGTACCTAACTATGAATGTTAGTTGCCTAATCTTTTATTTGTAGCTCAACAATTTTACGAAATGAATACAAAAAATTGGCCAAGTGCGAGTCAGACTCGCCCATGAAGGGTTCCGTAGTAACTATAATAATATAATATAATATAATATGTATATTTATTTGACGAATAAAAAAACCTTAAAAATTTCTTAAAACTAGCTTATTTATATTTTTACAACTACGCTAAATAACTTTGTTTTTCATAGTGTTTGTATGAATCACAAAGTTATATTTGCGGTTTTAGAAAATATGCTGTATCTCAAAAACTGCTGAACCGATTTCGTTCAAACCAATTTTGGTTGAAAGTTTACATTAAGATCTACAAAAATATATTTTTTTTTTCACTCCATTATTATAGAAGTTAGAGGGGGGGACCCACATTTTACCACTTTGGAAGCTTATATCTTTTAAACGATTGACTTTATGAAAAAGCGGTCTTAGAAACCCTCATATAATTTTAAAGACCTGTCCATAGATACCACACACACATAGGTTTCATGAAAAAAAATATTTTCATTTCTAGTTCCATGTATGGGGGACCCCCCTTTATTTTAAATATTTTTTATTTTTTTTTCTTAAAATCGGAAAGCGGTTTACAGAATACATCTACCTACTAAGTTTCACATGTATAGTCTTAATAGTTTCGGAATAAAATGGCTGTGACATACGGACGGACGGACAGACAGACAGACAGACAGACAGACAGACGGACAGACATATCGAAACTATAAGGGTTCCGTTTTTTGCCATTCAGCTACGGAACCCTAAAAAATGAAATCTAAAATGTACCAACTTCTGAACCACAGAACTAGAAATTTAGAATTGACATTATCACGCAGTTTTAAAATTGACATGATCACTAAATCTGTCTTAAAACGGGATATTTACTACTATATTTTGGCACAAGTAATATACAGGGTGGCAGGGACATCGACGCACAAACGCTTACCAGGGATTCGGTACATGATTCTGGACCCCCTGCGTTGGAATTTTTCGTCGTTTTTTTTTAATTTTTCAGGATTTTTCAGTATTTTTTACTGAAAACTGTATAAAATCATTGTTAATTAAAATATAAAATTCACTTGTTTCACTTGAAACAGCAATGTAAATAAAATTCGAAAGAGCTACCTGATCAGCTGTTTTGCTAGGGTTAATTTGCGAGATCAACATAACTAATCAGGTAGCCTTTTCGAGTTTTGTTTACATTACTGTTTGAAATAAGTGAATTTACTGTTTTGTTATTACGTCGGATTTTTCGTAATTTTATGAAATTAATAAAAAGCCGACGAAAACTATCAACGCAGGGGGGTCCAGAATCATGTACTGAATCCATGGTAAGCGGTTGCGCGTAGATGTCCCTGCCACCCTGTATTTGTTGTTTATAGTTTCGTCATGTCTGTCTGTCTGTCTGTTTCTGTCTGTCCGTCCGTCCGTCCGTCCGTCTTCCGATAAACTGCTTTCAGACATTGAGAAAAAAAAAAAAAATTAAAATACATGGAACCTCCCCATACATGGAAGGCTCCCCATATATGGAACTAAAAACTTAAAATATTCTTTACATGAAACCTATGCGTGTGTGATATCTATAGACAGGTCTTTAAAAAATGAGATTGAAGTTTCTAAAACCACTTTTTCATAAAGTAAATCGTTTCCAAAGTGGTAAAATGTGTCTCTCCCTCCCCCCCTCTAACTTCTATAATAATGGAGTGAAAAATCTAAAAAAATATATGTCTGTAGATATACACTTTCAACCAAAATCGGTTTGAACGAGATCGGGTTAGCAGTTTTTGTATTACAGCATATTTTCTAAAACCGCAAATATAACTTTGTGATTCATACAAACACTATGAAAAACAAAGTTATTTGGCGTAGTTGTAAAAGTGTAAATAAGCTAGTTTTAAGAAATTTGTAAGGTCTTTTTTGTGTAATTAATATACATGTTATATTATATTATTATAGTTACTACGGAACCCTTCATGGGTGTGTCTGACTTGCGCTTGGCCAATTTTTTTTAGTTGTTTCACAATTGAAACTCGAAACAAATAACAAACATGGTAAATAATGTCCCGCTTTAATATGTAATGAATTTCATTACCACAAACTTTTTGTATTTTTAGATTGGAAACTGTGGCATCACAGAATGATCACGGTCGTGAAGTTATTGATAAAAGTACATATTCATCTGAGCAAGTACTAGAAGAAACCTTTAATACACAGGTAATATTCAAAACTTCAACCGCACGTTACAGTAACATAATTTTGCGAGTTGTGTAGAATTAGTTTTATAAATAAAAATGGTATAATTCAATTTTAGGTGGCCAGTGCTACTGAAGAAAGTCATTGTGATGTCCAACCTGAAAACCAAGAAACTAATGGGTTAAATTATAGTGCAGAAGTAAGTTATTCCGTGCAGTGGCGTGCCTAGGGTTTCAAAATAACGCAAGCCCAATAAAATTTTAACCGATTTCAAAAAAAGAAAGTTCAGTTTTCGACTGAGTATGTAGGTACCTACGTATGTATCATCGCAATTTTCTCATAAACTACTGGTTAGGTACAATAAATTAAAAGTGAATTCATCCATCTTCTTCTTTCCTCTTCTTTCTTCAATTTCACTCTTGCTTGTCGTGCGGTGAATGAGGTAACCAAAGCACACTGAAGGCATGCTAGTGCTAGATTGAATATAATAAACATATCAGCAATTGCATACCTCCGGTGGCTTTGAAAAAAGCCGTTTGGTTTGCTTCATTGCTTGAGGGAACAAAGTTATGGTAAGTAGTTGCTTCCTTCGTAACAGGACCCAGGTTACAGACAAAAAAAAAACAAAACAAAAAGTTACAAAACGAAAGTTAAAAAATAGCTAGATAGAATGTAATAAGGAATTTAAATAAATTATTTAACGTAAAGGCACCTAATAACGACCCCTCAAAATCGGCTCCCATTACCGTCCGTTTCATAAAACTATCATTTTCACTTCTCATCCTAAGCTAGTTGTAGGCGGACGTACTGTTGATTTTATTGTCACTCCGGGCGTAACTGTGCTAACTAATAGTCTGATTTTATCGGTTCCTCTCGTACTATCTTGTGTGAAGTGCCGTAAGCGCTCGGTGCCATCTTAGAGCGCTATCCTATTCTACTGGAGACTTTAAACAATATTTATAGAATTGGAAAAAGTGATGCAACTCGTGGGGTTAGAACTCGGGTCGTAGCGTGTAGTGGCGGCCTCAAGCGACGTCTCTGACCACCGAACCAACTGAGCGTGAGTTTCTCGCGGCGAAATTTTGTAATAGTATCGATCTTCTCCTCCTGAGACAAGTAAGCAGTTACTTTTTGTCACTATGCTTCGTTCACCGGACAATAAATGCCAGTCCAATCCAGATCTCTACTCAGGAAATGAAACCGGTACAAATGTCACTCAGCGAAAGCGGAAACAACCGGAATGTGAATTAACACTGGCTATGAGTACACTATCTGACGAGTTAAAAAAGGCTATTTCTGATCTGCGATTTGATATGAATAACCAGTTCCTGAATATGAATACCTGCATTAACAACCTCAGGGAAGAGTTCAATGCCTTATCTTCTACTTCATCTCAAATTCAAGCTGATCTCCGGGAATTGCGCGCCGATTATTCTGGTATGAACATAGACTTAACGAAATTAAAACAAAAATACGTGGATATCTCGCAGGATGTATCTGACCTGAAATCTACCGTAAATTTTAACTCTGATAGCTATGCCGACTGCATGAAACGCATAAAAGAGTTAGAATTAAACATTAATACGTCTTCAGTTACGAGTTGTGGATTACTGGAAAAAAAAATTGACGCCTTGGAGCAACAGGCACGGCAATGCAATCTTGAGATCGCTAATATGCCTGAAAAACGCGGCGAAAACTTGATCGCAATTTTGGAGTCAATTGGATCTGCAGTTAATTTGGCCATATCGTCGAGGGATATTGTATCCATTCACCGGGTTCCTCATGCCCATGCACAAAATGGTCGACCTAAGAATATCATTGTGAAATTTTCGACCCGTATAATGCGTGATAATATTCTAAGTGCATACCGACTGTCTAAAGGACTCACTACAGATCGCATTGGACTAGCGGGAACCCCAGGACGTATATATATGAATGAGCATCTAACTCTCCGTAATAAGGAGTTGTTTCGCAAATGTCGTGATGCAGCTAAGTCTAATAAATTCAAGTTCGTCTGGGTTAGGAACGCTACTGTACTTGTTAGAGAATCTGAAAACTCTCCCACGTACGCTATCCGGTCGGTGGAAGAAATTTCCAGTAAGATTAAGCCCAACCCACAGCTCGCAAGTACTCATAATATTAATTAATTATTTATTGAACATTTTGGCACATTTTCAAATTGGCTTTTCGGGAATATTTGCATGTGTTCTGCTAAACTTAAAAATAGATTTATTAATATTTTGTCTCAGATATATAAGTCTACCATATACGTTTTACAACTACTCACATACATTTGATATACTCGTATACATTTGTTACATTAATTTATCGCTGATCTTTGTACTGCTCCTTTTTAAAATTGGTATTAAGCACGTTTTTCACGCTTTTAATATGCATCTGTCTATGAAACAGCTAAATATTAATGTTTTAAATATATCTAAATTTAGTCAGATTAATACAACTATACTTTATGAGATCAAAAATGGCTACTAATCTTTTTGTTTATTACCAAAACTGTCGAGGAATCAGGACCAAACTAAATACGCTATATATGAACATATTGTCACATTCTTATGACGTTATAATCTTGACCGAAACGTGGTTAACGCCTGAAATATCAGATAATGAATTCATAGACCAACGTTATTCAGTCTACCGATGCGATCGTAATCGCTCTGTAACTAACAAAAAAGACGGTGGTGGTGTTTTAATAGCAGTCTCTAAAGAATTGAAGTCATCCTCTGTTTCTCTCACACCCCCTTTAATTTTACCTGAACATACGATAGTCAAGGTTCCCTCTTATGATAATAAATATCTTCTATTTTGCGGCACGTATATACCTCCTAACACCAAAGAAGAAGTTTACAGAAACTTCATTAATTCACTGGCTGTTTGTGTTGACAATCCATTCGTAGAACACGTTGTTTTAGCAGGGGATTTTAACCTACCAGAGCTCAACTGGACGCGGTCGACATCTTCCATGGTACCGCAAGAACAACTAAACATTTCTTTGTCTAATGTCAGTCGTCATTTATTAAACTTCTGTTCCCAACTAGATTTGAAGCAATTTAATTACTTAACTAACAGCAATGATCGCATCCTTGACTTATTTCTATGTAACACACACGCAGTTGCATCTGCTGTTAATAATTCGCTCTTATCAACTGACATTCACCACCCAGCTTTTTATGTACAAGTTCCAATAAAAATACCTTCCATGATAAAAAATAATACTAAACGAATCATGTATAATTTTTGTAAATCGAATTATACTGAAATAAATACTGCCATTAGAAATATAGATTGGGAAAACATACTTGAAGATTTATCTCCTGATGATGCAGTTTCTACTTTCTACGAGAAAATGTACGCCATTATTAAATTACATACACCCCCCTACAAACCCAAAAATTATAATTTCCCTATTTGGTTTTCAAGATATCTTTTACAAACATACAAAAAGAAAAATCGTGCTTGGATCAAATGGAAAAAATATGGAAACATTTCTGATTACGAAATATTCGCCATCAATAGAGCTAAATTCAAAAAAGAGGTACATCAATGCTTTAAGGCGTATATAAATAAGGTAGAAGATAGTGTAGGCACTAATGTCAAGGCGTTTTGGTCGTATGTATCAAGTTGTAAACACACTAATAGTGTCCCATCAAGCGTTTATTACCAACATCAGACGTCAAATGACCCCATTTCAACATGTAATTTATTCTCGATATTTTTCCACTCGGTATATGAAACCTCTACATTCGACCATAACTCATGGGTGCCGCCGCCCCCTAGTCCTGAATTCGATATTAACCTTTGTCATTTACACTTCTCGATGCACAAAATACGGAAGGAACTTAAATCTTTGGACGCGACTAAAGGAGCTGGGCCAGACGGTATCCCGCCCATATTCTTGAAAAACACAAGCGATACTTTGAGCATTCCATTATTTATATTATTTAATAAATGTATAACCATAGGCGTATTCCCAGAAGTGTGGAAACGCGCGAATATCATTCCAATCCATAAATCTGGCGCTAAAAATGACGTGACTACATATCGCCCAATTTCCTTACTGTCTGCACTTTCTAAACTATTTGAGAAACTTGTTCATAACGAAGTCTACCCCATTTTACGCAGTGCTATATTAAAAGAACAACACGGGTTTGTTAAGGATAGATCATGCGTTAGTAATCTCCTTATATTCACGTCACAACTTTTTGAAAGTATCGATAATAGGCAACAAATTGATGTAATATACACTGACTTTCAAAAAGAATTTGATAAAATTGATCACACGCTTTTACTCGATAAAATTGCATATAATGGCATTAGAGGAGACTTGTTGCGTTGGTTCATATCTTATATTACCAATAGAACCCAAAAAGTGGTAATCAATGGCTATGAGTCTAACTCAATCCATGTAACATCAGGCGTGCCACAAGGATCTATATTAGGACCTCTTTTGTTCATTTTGTTTATTAACGATGTCAAAACCTGTTTTAAAAATTCAAAATTTCTACTTTACGCGGATGATTTAAAGATTTATAAAAAAATAACAAATCAAGCAGATTGTATTTCTTTTCAAGAGGACCTAGACCGTTTTGTAGACTACTGCTCATCCAACAAACTCTACCTTAGTTATTCTAAATGTCATAACATCACTTTTACCAAAAAGAAACACATTACTAAATTTAATTATGTTCTGGGCGATACTGTTCTAGATAACATTAGAAGTCTACGAGATCTTGGTGTTCAATTAGACTCTAAGCTACATCTAGATGTTCACGTCGACAAAATAATTAATAACGCTTACCAAATGTTCGGATTTGTAATGAGAGCAACTAGAGATTTCCACCGTCCCTCTACCTATCTACGCCTATATAAGTCCATAATCCGGCCACAATTAGAATATGCAGTTCCCATCTGGAATCCGTACTACAGAAAGTACATTGACAGCATTGAGGTTATCCAACGGAAATATCTGCGCTCTATGCACTACCGGTGCTTTCGTAAAAAAATATCTTCCCACTCCCTTCATCTAAAATACGACCTGTTGACTCTAGAGTCAAGACGCACTCTGCTGGAAATGATGACGCTATTTAATATATGCCGCAATAAATTCGATTGTACCGATTTAGTGAACAGTTTGTGCTACCTGGTTCCTCGTACTGTTCATAAACGTGAGGTGCGGTCAACTCGCCTATTTGCTACCAATTTTTGTCGAACTAACTCTGGCGCGCGCTCACCACTGTTCCGTTTAGTTGACACATATAATAAGCAATTTGATTCAGTGGACATTATGTTTCTGAGTAAGAATGTTTTCAAAAAGCAAGTATGTGCAATCTTAAAAGATAAGGAAGCTAAAGCTAATTATGCATAATTATAATGTATATATGCTTACTCTATAATGTATGTGAATGTGTTTTTATGTATCTATAAGTTTAGTTTTATTCAGTTTGCCCTAGTTTTTATTTTATTTTTTTTGTAAGCCTGATGTCTTGCAACTAGTTATTTCATATAACAATCTGTGGATAATGTTGTGAGCAGTGTATTTGTTACATCTAAATCTTAAGCTTTTTTGTTAATTTTTAAATACTCTGTTGTTTGTTATCCCTAATAAAATAAAATAAAATAAAAAAAATCATTTTAAAGAGTTGCATTAAAGTTAGACAAGTCGTTGCTTTAGAGAAAGTATAGATGTATTTGTAATGCAAATATTCATCACTTGCTTGTGCGCGTAAACCAACGATTTAAAGAATAGTTGCACAGTTTGTCGTCGGACTCCGGCGCATATTTAGTAGTGTCCCGCTCCCGATTACGTAAGTACACCTATTTCTTTTTTAGCATAATATATAATTGTAAAGCAATCTAATAAACCTTTTAATTATTTTGATACCTTCTTAATACTTTCATAAACACAAATAATAACTAATTTTAATGAGATATAGCTTTATTTTGCTTCAAATTCAATATTAAAATGTGGCGGTGATAGGAACGATTATCTCAATTTTATTCCTATTACCGACCTAGGTCGTTGTTAGGTTTTTGACGAATATTTTAATTTCTACTTTTTATATTATAAATGTTATAATGCATCAATTAATAAGTAGTCGGCTATACTAATTTGATTAGTTAGTGTGTCAAGTTGTATTTGACCTATTAGCGCCATATATAATAAGAGTATCGATACTGTGAAAATCAACTTTATTCTTATGTAAATGTTTCGATGAATGTAGGATGTACAATTCTCTAATATTGTATTTTTATAGTTAAAATACCATTAAAATAAAATTAGCATAGCTACTGGTATCTGTATAATCATACAAATATTCTAAAAAACAATACATTTACTCAATACATATTCATTTCATTGAGTCGGTAGAATTTCTTCAATAGAACCTATTACCGATGTACCTGTACTTTTTAACCGACTTCAAAAAGAATGAGGTTCTCAATTCGTTTGTATGTTTTTTAGTTTTTATGGATAGTGTGTTAGTAATTATTTTTATTTTTTTTGCCTAGTAGGTAAATATAATGTAATTAACATTAATAACAATTTAAAATATTTAGAAAAAATATAAAACTGTAATTCATTTTTCATTAAAAACTATTATTAAAAATCACCTATTGACTTCCACTTACTATAATTCTTAACCCACTGCTAAGCAAAGGTTTAGTATATTCGACTAGGTAAATTTTGATTCAGAAACATGGAACGATTAAAACGTACGTAATATACAGCTAATCAACTTGACTGTGCATTGATGGCTATCGATAATGGAGCAAGTATCTATGAAACCTCAAAGAGATTTGGGATTCCTAGAATAACTCTTCGTGACAAGAAAAATCACAAGTACTCTAATGAAAATTGTGGGGTTCAACCTGTCTTCACCAAGCACGAAGAACGCCATTTAATAGACTGGATTCACTGTTATATTTCAATATGTAATTCATATTATGAAGCATATCTCTTAAGACTGATTAAAAGCTGGTTATAATTATAACATTCTGTATTCTAAAGAATTAAACCCACACGAGCATTTTTATTTGACTGAATTTGTTCTGTTCATTTAGCGGTCCGTAATAGGTGCCACAAAAACGGTAATAGGAACACACCCATGGTTTGAGTCGGTAATACGAACATAGCCCTTTTCATCAATTTATATTTTTTTTTAATATTTATTTCATTTTTTCGAATTGTTTCTATATCTGACTGACAAGATCGTTAGTTTCAGTACTTGAATAAAAATAAAAAATGACACCAGTTATTAAGCATGTGCTTATTTTTTGCACATAAATGTGAACTTGGCTTAAACTGGCGGTAATAGGTGCGTTTACGTTATATTCTAATTGGAATCGTCTATCTTTCTTAAGAAATGATTTAATTACATCAGAGTAAAATGTTGGTGATCGTTTTAATTCTACCAACAACTGTTTTTCAATAGCTATCATTGATAATTCGGAAAGACGCTCTTGACCTTGTGTATTTCTCAGATAGGTATGGATACGTTTAAGAGACGAAAAAGCACGTTCCGCGGAAGAACTTGTAGCCAGAATAGTTACAACAAGATACGCTAACTTTAACAGCTCGGGAAAGGCATCTTCGAGGTTATTCTCATGAATGAAATCAATTAATTCGAAAACATTACGATCTTTCAGATCAGGACTAGAATACAAGCAAATCAATTGGCTTTTTAATGTTTGTTTGTCGAAATAGTTTGCATAAATGTCAAATAATGAATCTAATTCCTCTGTAGGAAAATGTGAGTGATAATTGTCAAATTTTTTGTTGTTGAGCAGTTGGAAAAACTTTAATTTATAAATTTCAGAATATCGGTCAGTAATTTCGGTATTAATGTTATCAATTACTTCTACAAAAAGTCGTCTGTATTCCGATTTTGCACAGCGTACGTTGCGTCTCAAACGAGGAGCCGAGTTATTTTGCAACGTGTTCTCATAAATTTGATCAAATTCGGATTGAAATTCAGCACGTAACCATGCCTGAAATTCCTTTATTTTATTAATACAATAACCGACATCAACTTGTGATTTTTGTAGAATATTGTACAAGCAGTCAGTTTTTTCAAATATCCGATGAAAGATAAAAAGAAGAAAATTGAAATTATAAGATCGCAGTGTTTTCAAAATTCTCCGCAGCTAAAATCGTATCCCCGTCCCAGTTCTGTGGATTGTCGCACAGATCAGAAAACAACTCAAAAAGTTTACTTTTTTGTTCAAAAACCGTGTTTACAACTCGCGACATGTATGTCCAACGAGTTGCGGGAGCATTAGGCAATTTTTTGCTGCAATGAATATCGTAAAAAGCAGCTCGTTTTGTACTATTACTAAAAAAATTACACAAACCTGAAGGGCTGAAAAAAATAAACTAACCTCCTGAATTCTATTGCATGATTTAGACAACACTAAGGCCAAAATATGCGCATTACACCAAATGTAAATTGCTTGTGGACAAACATCTTTAACTTTTTGTTGCACTCCATTTCTTACACCGGATATTACACTAGCACCGTCATAGCTTTGCGCTACTAATTTTGCGATGCAATAATGTCTATTCAATAATTCTAAAATAATATTAGAGAGTGAGTCTGCTGTGCGACTTTCCGACACATTAAGAAAGCCCAAAAAACGGTCATGAATTTCATTTTTATAATAATATCTGAGAATCAAGCACAGTTGTTCTCTATGACTAACATCGGGGGTTTCGTCAATAATAATTGAAACAAATTTTGTTTGTCTAACTTCGTAATCGATGCAAGTTTGCATCACATCGGCTACGGAATGAATAATATCGTTTTGAATTTTGTTAGATAAATAACTCGGCCCCGGTTTGTCACTTTCCTGATGCTGCATATGTTTTTCTAAAACGACATCGTATTTTGAAATTAACGAGACCAGTTCTAAAAAATTGCCTTTATTTAATGAAGTTTTGGACTCATCATGTCCTCTTAGAGGAAGTTCCTGTTGTGCTAAATGACAAACAATATCGACTAATCTTTGAAAAACACTACGGTTGTTTTCAACGCGCGTGTTATATTTTGAAATTTCCTCAGATAACTGGCGTGATATAGATGTCTCAATTCGTTGTTTACCAAAATTACCGAAAGAAACCATTGCACACAGGTGTTTATGGGAATTTGCGTGCCTTTTAATGGCGCCAGATATGTTATTTAAATCATTATAACCAGATGTATTCCAAACGGAATCTTCATTCGAAAAAAATATGCAGCACCAGCAATACAACTTATTAGTGTGCGAACAGCCAACAATCCAACTAGTTTTATACACTGATCTATTAAATTTTCGTTTATGCGATTTACTAGTCTGAGAAATACACAGATTAGGCGTCGGTTTTAATGAAGAAATTAACTGTTTTTTCTGAGCAAAGTTTAAAGATTTTACCTTATCTTCGCCAATCAAAACTTGAACGCATTTTAAATCCTCACAAGGTACAATTACCTCCATTGTTGTAGGTAAATCACCAAAACAATTGTATCACTGAGGAAATCTTAGAAAACAAACAAAAAACTTTAACAACAAAACCTTTTCCCACTCAAGCCAATTAAACTGAAGTTAGTTGCACTCTCGGATGTCGGGAACTACTCAGTGTTGTCATTTAGGCAAAAAAAGTCGCCAGGTATATGAAAAATCTAGCTAAATCTTTTTTATTTTTAAGATATTGCTTGAATACAGTCAAAATCTGTTATAACAACATCCAAGGGACCACTCATATTTGGTTGTAAAAACCGATAGTCGTAATAACCGGTGATGTTTTCAAGGTACAAAGTATTTTGTACCTATGATTTTGGTCTATATAACCGGTATGTTGTTCTAAATGATGTTGTTGTAAACGGTTTTGACTGTATTTAATTTCGTTATTTTAAAAGTCGCTAGTTTTTATTGTTGCTAAATGTTAAAAAAGTTTCCAAACTCGTTAAAAATCTCCAAGATCTTTCAACGTGTGGCTAAAACGGCAACACTGCAGAGTTGGCAAGCTGACAAGGTCACGCATACGCATGCAACTTCATACCAAAAGCCCTGCTTAAATCTGCCATAGTGATCGATTTGTTCTATGCACAAGGCCTAACTCGTTATACGGCACATCGCTATAAGTGCGAAAGTGACAGATATAGTATTTGAAAGCCCGGTAAAAGCCGGTGCGTGTAAGCGAGATAGCAATATGTAGATCATTAGATGCTACAAATGCGAAACTCTGCGCGCGAACAATCGCGATGTGTAGTAGTGTAGCAGTAGATACATTGTGTTATTTTGATAAGAATTAAGCGCGCGAACTTTTAAATAGTTCGGGTTTGACATTGATTCTCTATCGAGCATTTTTTAGTAAGGCATGCCGGGCTTTTGGGCTTATATGAAGGTACCGCCACTGATTCCGTGAAAACATACTTATTTAAAATTATTTTAAGTTAAAACAATGTTTTATGGTATAAAAAAAAAATTATTCATTTATTTTTACAGACAGAAAACTATACTCCTAAGAAGAACATACAAATTGGACGCAGGATTATTAATGTTTCCTATTTTTTTTAAAGTTGTGTGAGATCTCAAATCACGGACCATTAGACTGCGGGCTATCTTCTCTTGAGTTAGTTGGTGAAAAGCTTCACGGCTTATCTTCCAAATTTACTTTTTTATGTAAAATGTGTAAACAACAATTTGTTATCATTAACGACAATGATAATTGTTTATCAATAAATACATGTGCTGTAGCTGGTGCAATTTCTATTGGTTGTGGTCATTCTCAGCTACAAGAATTTTCATCAGCCATGAATTTGCCAATGATTTCCCAAAAAACATACCAAAAGAACCACAAATTACTGTCGGAAAACTGGCAGCAACTGGCACAACAGTCCATGGATCAAGCAGGTGAGGAAGAGAAAATTATGGCTATAGCAGAAGGCAGGGTCACAAAGAATGGTACGCCTATCATAGCTGTGATAGCAGATGGTGTGTACGGTAAAAGGTCGTACAAAAAAAATTATTCAGCTTTATCCGGCGCTGCTGCAATCATAGGTAGAAAAACAGGCAAACTTTTATATTTGGGAGTCCGAAATAAATATTGCTACCATTGTGATCGTGCCGAAAAGAAAAAAACAACAGTGCCTGAACATTTATGTTCGAAAAACTATTCCGGTCCGTCCACAGGAATGGAGAGCGAAATCATAGTGGAAGGTTTTAAGCAGTCATTAGCTACCCACGGTTTGATTTACGGACGACTAATATCTGATGGTGACTCAAGTACTTATTCCAAAATTTTGCAGGCAAGACCTTACATTGATATTACCGTCGAAAAAGTAGAATGCAGAAATCATTTACTGAGGATTTTTTGTAACAAAATGATGACATTGCAAACTGAAACCAAATATTTAAAAAGTCACAGAAAATTATTGACCATATCGCGAGTTTTGGGCATGAGATCCTGCATAACCAAAGCAATACAAAAAAATAAAAATGATCCCTGCCCAGAAGAGCAAAAATTATTTGAGGACATTTTACAAGCACATCATCACGCTTTTGGAAACCACCTTGAATGCAAAACACATTTCTGCAAAAAAACGGGAGATATGGAGCAAAATGATGTTCCAAGTGACTTTCAGCTAAGTTCTCTGTGGCAGAGAATTAGTATAATGATACAAAGTATTGCTGGCCATGCTCGAAGTTTTCTTCATGACGTGGACAGTAACGTTGTAGAACGCTATCATAGCATCATAGCAAAATATGTAGGAGGAAAAAGAGTTAATTTTTCCCTCAAAAACTCATATCAGACGCGATGCATTGCGTCAGCAGTGTCGTTCAATGAAGAAAATGCACTTTCGAAGCTTTATAAAAAAATTACCAATAAGAGCCCAAGAGGCAAACTGAAACTGTGGGAAGAAAGAAAGAAGAAACAAACACTCCTTAGTAAAAGATATATAAAAAGAAAAAGAAGGCTTGTTTTCAGTAAAAAACAAGACGATAAGGATTATGGCCAGTCCTATGAAAAGCCCGATATGCCGGTAGAAATACTGGATAAACTGAAAAACGAGTTTATGAAAAAAATTAAAAAGTCTGATTTGGAACGAGCAACAATTGAAAGAAAAACTGTTTTACAAAGTGATAGTGGAGAATGGCTAGAGATGAGAAGATCGTTATTGACTGCATCCAATTTCGGCAGAGTTATAAAAAGGCGTATTAATACACTGTGTGCTAATTTAGTCAAAGATATTCTTTATCGGAACAAAATTGACCACGTGGAATCTATTAGACATGGCCAATTGAATGAAAAAATCGCACTTGCACAATTGGCTGTACAAGAGCGCAAAACGATTAGACCCTGTGGTTTATTTATAGACCAAGAACTATGTTTCTTGGGTGCAACGCCTGATGGATTAATTGGAGAAAATACTGTTGTTGAAGTAAAGTGTCCTTTGACAGCCCACAAAATGGGCCTAGCAGCAGCAATTGAAAATAAAAAAGTAAACTTCTGGCAAAAAACAAAAACTAGTGAACTAGCCATCAACAAAAAACATGCTTGGTATTACCAAGTTCAAGGACAGCTACACGTAACCCAAAAAAAATATTGTTTGTTTGCCGTATGGGAGAATGAAAAAGAAAAGCTGAAGACGGAAATCATTCAAAGAGATGATACATTTTGGGAAAGAGAAATGAAAGAAAAATTGAAAAAGTTCTATTTAGACTGTATTTTACCTGAGATACTTGATCCCCGAATTTCAAGAAATATGAAAATTCGTGAACCATACGTAAAAAATAGAGATGAAAATACAGATAGAGATAAAAGTGACAAAAAAGACAAAAGCGAAATGGAATGAAAGCAAACTGTTCCGGTGCAGCAGTTTGTTTTTTCTCTGCACGAGCACATACAAGGCAGTATTTGTTTTGGATGCCTAAAAACAAAACTTGTTGTAGTAGAAAACTAAATTTTGAAGATTTGTGACTTGAGTCATTTTTTTCCAAAATTTGTGTATTAACATTGCGCTCCGTATGCGTAAATACGACAAAAAATCACAAAATAAAATTATAATAATTAGCTTGTTTAATTTTTATGTATCCTTCCTGTTCGTTCACCTGTCCATCCATCCACCCAGTCCGTATCCCACCCTTTCATTCGTCTCTCCTCGCATCCGTAGGTATGTTCACTTCACACGCTGTATTCTTATAAACCGTATATTGCGAAAATAAAAATGACGAAAACAAACTGCTATTTTATACAAAAAGTTTATTCACTTGGAAAAAAATAATTGAAACAGCTGTTTTTATTGTGATTTCAGAGCTGGTGCCATAGTAAAACTTGTTCATAATTATGAGTACAATAACCTCCTTTGGTATTACTTAAACTCTTTTGTAACACCCTGTATATTATTTTTCTTCAGAATCCACCATCAAACTTTTTGATGTTTTTTTTTTCATTATATTATTCTTGATTCTGAAATAAAATATCTATAGGAATAAAAATTATTGTTTTTAACCGACTTCAAAAAAAAGGAGGAGGTTCTCAATTCATATTGAACTTTTTTTTTTATGTATGTTACCTCATAACTCGGAGACGGCTGGACCGGTTTGAAAAATTCTTTTTGCGTTTGAAAGGGTATACGTTCTAGTTGGTCCCATTGTTACGAAATCATGATCTGATGTTGGGATCCTGGAGAAATCGAGGGAACTCTTCAAATATTATAGGCACACCTATAGCGTTTTGAGTATTTCTTATAGTACCTTGAGCAGTTGCTTTTGAAAATTACCATTTGGGGAAGTTGAACTGATGATGAAGACCACAGATGGCCACTGAAACTACTCAATAATAAGTATTTCGTGGATTGCGATTCGATTACTTGAGTACGGATGTTAAGCACTTTATGCTCATCACAATGCATATGGTGATGTAGAGCTGATGGTGATGTACCAGGAGAACTCCTCAAAAATTATCAGCTCTGCACCAGGAAAAGCAATATTTTGTAAAAGGTGATAAGTAGTTGACATTTTGGCTTTTGTAACTAGATAAATTACAAACAGTCCCACTAGAAAGCGTGAAAAAAAATTTTTTGCTAAAAAATAGAACCGACTTCCATATAAAAACACTACAAAGGCAAAAATAACTTTAATTTCGGAAGGCGGTGTCAAAAATATAAAAGAAACTACAAAACAAATGACACCGACTACCGAAATTAAAGTTATTTTTGCCTTTGTAGTGTTTTATATGGAAGTCGGTTCTATTTTTTTGATAACCTAATGAATTAAATAAAAAATAAGAGAACAAAACTATGCACATATTTTAAAATAATAACAACACGAAAATATGTAAATATCTATAAATACATAATATTTAATAAATAAGACAACAAAAAGCTATACCGCGAATGAGATTCGATTTTGGTGATCGCCGCGGAAACGCCGCTCGAAACCCGAACGGTGACACACTGGACCGCTCGAGCTCTGTAAACCAGCCGCGAAATTACGATGTTAAATGTAATGAAAAACACGCATCGACGAAATTCGCGCGGTGCACCCCGCAGTAGGCGGGACTACTCGTGTCCCACTTCATATGCTTCACCCCCTCAAATGAGGGGGTGCGCGGGGCATTCTCTGTGATGTGTCTGTGAGTGTGCCCGTTTGAGCAAGGTCAACGGGATTATATTGCGTCTTAAGATAAAAAGGAGATAAAGTAAAGTACATTAGATAAAAGTGATACCCAGAAAAATACTCTCACAAACTGAATCTTCAAAAGTGAAAAAGACATTGATGAACATACATTCAAATTGAGAATATCCTCATATTTTTGAAGTCGTTTTAAATACAAACTATAATAAAAACAAGAGCCGCGATGCAGAGAGTAACAACAAACATGTTATTAATTAACTTGGAAACATAACATTAATTAGTTCTGGTATCCCTGCTGTTTTAGATATGTCGACAATAAGCGTTAGATCAATATCAATAATAATAGGCTGCAGGTATGTAATCAATCAATAGGGACTTAAATGATCAGACGATACTAACTTTGAACTTAATGGTCATGAACCCTTTAGGATTTGTTTCAAATCAACCAGATTTTTATAATTATATGAAATATGGCTTTGACTTAGACCACTCCGAAGCATGGTTTCATCGACTTCGGCTCGTATATGAATTCATTTTCTCTCAACTTATCCATTTTATGCTATTGAAAGACAATTTTCCCTCTTCTTTTACTACCCAAGACAGTCTTTTGTTAATTCGTGCCAGTCCTTACTATAGGAACCAAACTCATTCGCGGCGCGGATTCGGTTCCACGCGCACCCCTCTTAGATGTCACGGGGGAGTAACCCAAGCTTTTAGTTGGCTTGCTAGTTAAATAGTGAAAAAGCAATGTCGAAACAATCTCACGGTTAATATTCCATAGGTGAAAAGCCCTGTCGTAGAAATTCACAAATGCGAAACATTCTGTCGATGAAACGTCGATATAGGCGAAACGTTTTGTCGATGAATCTCTCTAAAACGAAACGTCCAGTTGGTGATTAGTACAAAGGTGAAACGACAGTGAGAGAAAGCTTGCAGAATCGATGCAGGCCGCGTTGGAGGTTATTTAAGTGCTCCCGCAGCCTCAGTGCAAGCATGAGGGAACAAGGAGTGGTGTACGGGCAACCTCACATTATGATCATGCAGTTCAAGTTTGGTCCGCGTCATGGCGACATATCCATTAACTACCATTAATTAACTTAAAACAATTATATAGATTGTAAAACGGGAGCATATTCTAAATTTAAAAAAAAGTGGGCAACAAAGACTTATTTAATATCTACTACAATTTGTACTACAATACACATATCTTTAAAACCTAATACAGTGCAACAATTACTTATAGGTTAACACCACTTGAACTAAAAATCATTGCTCTTAATAGTCAATTAAAGGTGTAGTAGGTTACAGCCTCTATAGGGTGGTTTTAGTCGGTAAGAGACTGAGAGGCCCCTTCACCCGCTCCTGGGCGGAGAACATCTGTTAAATCTCAAGAAAATAAAGTAATCCAACATTAGCTTCGGCCAGAGTTGCGGAATGATCTAACGAGATACCCCGGCCCCCGAAATGTAAGAAAACAACTAACTACTATAATATTACGATAACTATCAAGTGATTCTATCGTGTTGGTTGACTCCCTATAATCAAATTCGTTCCAAAATTATGCAATATTTGCGAAAATCTTATAATAAGTATGATATTAATCCTTATCAAAACAAATATGTTCAGGACTACAAAAGGCCAGCCAACGGTAACTGGACGGTCTGAACTTGTCCACGGTTCGTGGAGCCCTACCGTTGCTTTCAACAACAATAAACAAAACAACAGGCTCTTCGGCCTACAACCATATATACAAATAACAGTTCTAACCACTTACCTTCTGCACTGGGTACACCAACTTCGACCTTCCTAGGCCACGCCCAAGTGTGGTATGTATGTAAATATGAGGTGAGTAATTGAAAGTGTGATGTAAGTCAAGTGTTCTGAACGGTCACAAGGCGTCAGTCTCCAGATGGCGCGGTTCAGATCAGCATCACAGCCCAAACTCACACCGGATTGAAGCTATTTATCACTACTTATTTCCAACAAATGCGCGTGCCACACGGTGGCATCAACCCGGCGATAAATCCAAAAATATCCCAGGGTTTTCGTCAAATGGGGATTACAACTTCAAACAATAGTTAATCGCGACCCAATTATCGGTTGCAAACGGCGATTCCAAACGATATTTTTCCAATTACAATTAACTCAACAGGTCCCAAGCGGACATTTTTCAACAAGGAAGCAAATCTATCTGTCAAGTGAAAAAGTTATGTCAAGTGTCAACATCAAAAGACAATAGAATGTTGCCACACCAAAAAGATCGTTCAAAAATACATTTGGGACGACACATATTTTAATTTAAATAAAATTGCCGTTAAAATCATTTGATTTCAATGAACATCTTAGGAAATATCATAGTTTTACCACGCGCTCTGTCCATATACATATTATATTATTATATACGTAACACAGCTGCTTAAAGCAATTTACTAAGTAGTAATCTTAAAGTCATAAAATAAATAATTTTATAGGTTTTTTTTTAATGAATGCGGATGAGCATATATATGCTCACCCGCATTATTTAAAATAATGATTTTTTTCATCATCCAAAAACGTAAATCATTTGGAGAAGTGGAACTGATGAATAAGTCCCCAGGTGGTCAACGGAACGTTTTCAAGCGTCTAAGTGACGCTTGAAATCGTTTAGGGCTAGGCTACTTTAATAAATTCAGATTATTCTTGAGAATATCATAGATCAAAAAGTATGAACCCAGCTAACATCACAACCACACAAAACTTACAACAAAAAAATTAAAAAGTTTCCTATAGGTATTATATTTCCTGGAAAAGCGACCATTTTCAGAGTAAAAGCTCCCACGTGTAAGTTAAAAACTTTTTATTAGTATTACACGAAGTTACATGGAGAATAATTTATTAATTACTATTTTTACGTAAAAAAAAGTCGACGTAGACGTTGAAACCACGCCAGCCTGCACCATCTCCTGCCATGGTTGCGGAATTGTTCGAAAAAGTTACCGCGGCCTCGGTAGACGAAGGGCATAATGATGGAACACGGGTGGGTTTTAGTCAGTAGAAGTCTGACACACCCTCCCGCTTCGCCAGGATCGGGAGGCAGTCATTGGATGATTTCCCATCCTTAAAAAAAAGCTACTACCTACTTACCTACTGACTCAGTCCATCCAAGACCAACCTCAACAGGCAAGAAAAGAGTTGTGGGAAAAACTGCTTCTGTTGCGTTAAGTACTCGAAGGACCGTGGCGGGGTTTAGCTTGGGGGTGAAATATTGACTATACACAGTAATGAGTTGACCAGGGGTATGAAGAAAGGTTATGAGGGACTTACTTGGATATTTCTTGATGTAGCACGTGGGATGAATAACTTTCTTCTTCTGATGTTTAAGCACTTCACTTTAGTATTTATTTGTCACACTTGTGTATGGCCAACACGGATATTTTGATAGTTTTAGATATATAGATATATAGCGGTATTTAGTTAACCTCAGCTAGACGCGGAGTGATAACTTGCTTAGCAGGCAAGGCGCGGGGTGATAACTTCACGATGGTTTCTTCTGAAAGAACTCCGAGACAATATTGTGGAGGTAATTATACCTTTTACTTGCCACAGCATCTGTACGGTGATTGGCCGGCGTTGAATCCGCCAATGAGCGGCGCGTGCGATGAGCATTTCTTCTCTCATTCGTGGGAATTGGATTATAGAAAGGAATGAATATGATTGGTCAACTCAAAAACCGCGGTAAAAATATGAATCTGTATTCTAATATGCGATACGTTCGGATATATGTTAGTAGAAAGTTACAAACTAAATAAAACTTGCGCAAGCAGCTTCCATAACCTCTTTCAGCCCCAGGAGCATCTGCCACCCAAACGTGACCTGTAGTGGCCAGTTTGGAAAGCAATCAATCGACCGCGAACGCAATTAGGCCGCTGCATGCATAATTTAGCGAAATAGAGGATCATAGAAGATCATGATACCCAGTGTGATTGCGATGCTCTTGACCAAACCATGTGCCATCTGCTGGAGTGTCCAAAATGCCAAAATACGTGCACCTTTAATGACCTCATAAACGCCACTGAGTCTGTGACTGCTACTATAATATAATATAATAATAATAATTTTATTCATAAGTTCACATAATAATAGATTACATGGAAGTTACAGTTTTTAAGGTTAGGTAGGTACATATTAATTCGTAAGTGGAAGTTAAAGTGTGTCTAAAATAAATCATCTAGTGCATAACTTATATAATATTGATTAATAGTCTAAGAATAATATAGCGACCTGCCTGATGTAAGTTTATTCAAACCTGTGTTTCAGGCCATCACTTTTCAGCGCTGAGTGGCTTGGTGAACAATAGATTACAGAACATAGAGCCAACTTGTTACTTAACGTATTATACTTAAATAGCTTGCTTTTTATGTGAAATATTAAAATAATCTAAACAAAGGAAAATAATGTTAACTTTAAATAAATAATGACTAACTAAACACTATTACATTTATTGCGCAACATCTAACAATTTTTCTGTGTCTGAGTAAAAAATGTCGCTAAGACTACTACTGGGCCAAATATGATATTGAAATGGATTAGCATCGATTCGAAGAAGAAGAAGACCTACTCACTTATAAAAGTCATGACGTTGACAGTGCATTGAGCGTCAGTTTATGCCTACACATTGTTTCATGTAAACTAACTACAAACAATATACGTATAAGCCACTGCAGTGCAAAGGCGTCACTCTCACTATTGCCCTTAATTCTGTTTTCTGGTAGTGCGAGACACTATATTCACATAGATATATAGATATACTCTTTATTGTTTACCATAACAGAATTAAATAAGGACTTATAATTATAAAGGGTGTTACAATGGGCGGTCTTATAAATAAAAGCGATCTTTAACAGACAACCTTTGGATGAATTTGACCCAGCAGGAGAAAATAAATACGCGGGTAGTCCATGGTGTACTATTTACTTATATACAATACATAAGTAATAGTTGATCTCCCGTCTCGTCTCTTAGGTCGGCCTTGATTTCGTTTCGCGTTCAATAGAACTATTTTGGTAGTTTTAGTACGAAAAACCAGTCTTGGTCTGTGTAGAAAGCGAAAACAACAACCGCGGCCGTCAAGAAATTTTTGGAACCCGTCTATCATTATGCGATGTTCACGACGAAACTCCCTAATTTGTTGACAGATGTTGAAGACGGTAAATATTTTTAAAGAGTTCTTAGTTAAACCGGCACGCGTCTCAACTACTAATGAATCGGTCCACTAATGAGGGCCAATTTACATTGGCAAACTACCTAATGAGTGGCTTAACAGTCTAACAATATTGAGTCGGTAACGAACTCTTGCAATTTTTTAAACGAAGAGTGAATGGAAACGAAACAAGAGAACAGTTTTTTGCGATCATTTTTAGGGTTCCGTAGCCGAATGGCAAAAAACGGAACCCTTATTATAGTTTCGATATGTCTGTCCGTCTGTCTGTCTGTCCGTCCGTCCGTATGTCACAGGCCTTTTATTCCGAAACTATTCAGACTATACATGTGAGACTTAGTAAGTAGATGTATTCTGTGAACCGCTTTTCGATTTTAAGAAAAAAATTATTAAATACTTAAAATAAAGGGGGGTCCCCATACATGGAACTAGAACTGAAAATATTTTTTTTCATGAAACCTATGCGTGTGTAGTATTTATAGACAGGTCTTTAAAAAATGATATAAGGGTTTCTAAAACCACTTTTTCATAAAGTCAATCGTTTAAAAGATATAAGCTTCTAAAGTGGTAAAATGTGTGTCCCCCCTCTAACTTCTATAATAATGGAGTGAAAAATCTAAAAAAAAATATATTTCTGTAGATCTTAATGTAAACTTTCAACCAAAATTGGTTTGAACGAAATTGGGTCAGCAGTTTTTGAGATACAGCATATTTTCTAAAACCACAAATATAACTTTGTAATTCATATAAACACTATGAAAAACAAAGTTATTTAGCGTAGTCGTAAAAATGTAAATTTATTTTATTTATTTATTTATTTATTTTCTCCCACAAAATACATAAAACAAAATTTCTTAAAACAATTTTTTTTTTTGGTAGGGAGACAGGAGCCCATACTAAGAAAACTTGTGTTATGGGTCTCCTGGCCACCTTAACCCAGACACATTACAGAACAGGTCAAATTGGAAACTTAGAATTAAGGGAGTGTGTTAGTGTGTGTGTGTGTGTGTGTTTGTGTGTGTCATGTGCTAGTATGTAAATAAGTCAGTTTTAAGAAATTTTAAGGTTTTTTTTATTCGTCATGTAAATGTACATATTATATTATATTATTATAGTTACTACGGAACCCTTCATGGGCGAGTCTGACTCGCACTTGGCCAATTTTTTTTTGATACAAGTTATTAGATCATTTTATACTAGTATTAAACTAGTATGTTGACTTGTATTTAATAAAAAATAGTTTCTTTCTTTACTGTAAACTTCTGAAACTCCCAGAAGGAGCTTGTGACTCAATAATACCAGCCGGTAGTATATTTGTAATACCTTAAGGGCCCCCGAGACGGTCCAACGGTTTGATTCAAATCTTACGTGTTTGATACTACCGTTTGATGTCGGTTTGAACGGTTTGTCAAACAGCACTATGCAGTTTGGTTTAAATTTCAATATCTTCGTCCGACATTTTCGTCACACATAAGCTCACGCTACAAAATCCAACGCAAAACTAAGCCGAGTTTGTTCAAATGCGTCGGAACACAATTAAACAGTGCGTCAAAGACAACAAAAATATGAAATTTCATCAAACGTGCTTTAAACTCGTATATGTTTGACAAACCGTTCAAACTGCCTTTGTAAATGATCAAAATGGTTTGAGTCAAACCGTTGGACCGTCTCGGGGGGCCTTTATGGTGTATAAAAAGTGACGTACTAACCGTACCTTCAACTGACTGTGATTTCTGTGTGTGTACCTATGTCTTAATGAGTAAGTCACTGAAGTGACGAATTAATACGTAAAACGTCTTTACCTTGGTATTGTTCGTCAAACCGTTAACACGTTCGCTGACAGTGAGCACTTAGCCTGACACCACATTACGACACTAGAATTTTCCACGACGTACTCTTAACAATAAGTGGCCCATCCCTCGACGTACTGTCATAACGCACTATTTTAATTTCCCGCCTAACGACGTACTTTTAGCGAACGTGTTAAGCTCCTTGTTCTAAGTTGAGCTATACGTGTCTAACAAATGCTTGCACTGTATGGACAGGCCCACTCAAATATGTGAGCATATTTCCTCAAAAGATCGCTTCAGAAGATAACCTAAAAGGTTCCCATATATTTTTAACCAGTAAAATTGTATGGGCTTTAAAAGAAACGGACCCATGAGTTTGTTTCGGTGTTTATTCTAAGGGTAGTCAGTTAGGAAACACCTGCCTCATCTAGTTTAAATTTGCGAAAAAAAATGACGTGTAAAAATGTTATTTTAAATTAGGAGGAAGGCGCCGATGTCTGTCACACAGTGCAAACTAGCACGGACATCGACGTTTCACTCCATCTGTGTAAAATTTCATTGTTATCTTTGCACTTGTGTTTTTAATTAGGATAGATGAGTTGTACCTAATATTTTTATAAATAAATTATTAAATTATTAAAAAAAAATTAATAACCAATTTGCAAAATAAAGATCATTTATCATTATAATAAACAAATAAAATAGATCGATATTCAAGGCAACGCAACGATTGTCGAGATCGGTCCGTGAATGGAGATTAAGTAGTTGGAAAGTAAATTAAGCCGTGGTCTTCTGACTACCCGTAACGCCTGTCAGACATGTATAAATGACGTTTTTCATTTATACATGTGTTATGCATAACGTGACCAGACGTCCCGTTTTGAACGGGACTATCCCTTTTTATAGTTACAAGTCCCGGTGTCCCCAAAATAAACTCTGGGACGCAAAATTGTCCCGTTTTATGAAACCGTGCGAAAATTTGGGTAGTCGAGCCGGTTCTTCAGTTCTAAAGGCGATGTTGATAAGTAAGATAAATATTAAAAAAAACAGTAGCAAGAGTTTCAGTCGTACTTAAAATCACCTATATTAAAGCAGATTTGTTCCTCTGATAAATATAAATAAAACTAAACGTTTCGGTACTTTTAAGCTGACTAACTGAATAAATAACTTTTAAAATTGACCTAAATAAACCGTCCCGTTTTGAGTCAAAGAATTAATGGTCACGTTAGTTATGCACAGATATCAGTCTTTTTTTTTCTGGATGGGAAATTCATTCAATTCAATTCATGATTCCTGCCGCTGTGGGTGGGAGCGGGAGTGTCAGACTTTTACTGACTAAAAACCCGCCCTGCTCCTTCAGTTGCCCTTGCATTTTGGGGGCTGCGGTAACTCGTTACAACATTCCCGCAACCCCGTAAGACAATGGCCTTATAGGGCCCCATCAATGCTGCTGACTGTTCTTATAGGCGCGCGCGGAACACGGCGCGCCGCCGACTCGGGTCGCGTCGTTCCGGACGATCAGCTACCCCTGCTCGTCATCCGTAGGCCCGATTACACAAGACTTGCCAGAGGGTAACATGTTACCCAGCTACTTGGTTTTGGAGGTCAGAAGTCGCTCCATGTAAAACACCACCACACGGACACCGACCCTGACGTAGTTGAGAAAAGACTAAGCGGATGACTTCTGAAACACCCAAAAATCTTCATAATCCAATTCGTATTATTTGTTTACAAATAATATTTTCCTTTTACAATAATTTATTTTGCAGTGTATTACCCAGTCACCTTTTGACATTAAAGATTATTTCAAAAAGCCCTTCTTTTACCTTATATGAAGGCTTTATCCAACATACATAAATAATGTGTGTTTTTATCATAATGTACAAAATGATCGCGAAACGAAAATATTTGTCTTCCAATATATTCCTTATGGATTTTAGGTTTGACACAAAAATGGCATTCGATTAAGATGATGTCGTGTTGTAGGATTTATATTAATCGCATACTATATTTTGTGTGTCAAATCTTTATGTTATTATTAGTTTAGGTAATGTATTTTCTTTTATGTTATAGGTAATGTTAAAATTTTAAATGTCGTGATGAGTTATGGGTGGGATACCTTATATGTGGTGTGTTTGTTTTAAAAACAAAGCATTATACAAAGAGTTTAAAAAATATCGATAATCTCTGTTGTTTGACTTAACCTATAATTTGTTTAACGTGACATTTTCCATATTTGGTTCCTCACTTAATTAGAATCTAAAATGAAGTGTTAAAAATATATTTATGATAATAATTCAGCTTATTGCGTTCCGCTGCTGAGACTCAAGCCTTCTCTCTATGAGTGGGTTTGAGCCATAGGCTCAATTTACGCCGCCGCGGAGTGCTTTTTGCAACGAAATTGTACATAGCATAATGAACTTTATGTCAATTGTATAACATACAAACTAAATAGGAGCCAAGAAAAGGTCGCACATCTTCCGGGGAATCCTCGCGCATTCTTGAGAATTCCCCTAGCTACTGTCGGCACCGTCTATGGAACCCGCGGGAAGTGGCGCCAACGGGGAGTTGGTTGGGTCGGTCACAGTAGTGCGGTGCACAGCAAACAAGGCGCAGTCGCGCGAATTCGCTGGAATTCTATTTCTAAAAAACTTCAGTCCTCCTACCATCTTTATGCTGATGATTTGCAGATTTACAGACAAGCTCCCTATACAGATTGATATCATGAACCAGGACTTGGCTTCTGTTTGCGAATGGAGTGAAGCACATGGTTTGCAGGTTAACCCGTCAAAGACCCAGGTCATTGTGGTTGGTAGTTCCAGGTTGGCACCTAAGGTAAAATGGACGCAGCTTCCTCAGGTTATTTTCAACGGCACTGCTATTCCATTAAGCGAGAAAGTTAAGAACCTTAGGGTTTGGGTTGACAAAAATCTTTCTTGGGGTCCCCAATTACAAGAAGTCAGTCGCAAATTATTTGCTTATGTCCATTCCCTAAGACGGTTGCGTAACTTTTTGCCAACTGCTACTAAAATTGCACTAGCACAGTTTCTTTTACTCCCCATCCTAGACTACGCTGATGTCAGTTATCTTGATCTTACTGAGGCACAATTTGATAAACTTGAGCGACTCCAAAATGGTTGCATTAGATTTATATTTGGCTTGCGCAAATATGATCACGTATCCGAATTTCATACGAAACTTAAGTGGCTTCCAATACGTCTTCGCGCGAACTTACACATTTTGTCTCTGCTTTACAGTGTGCTGTTTAATCCTCAAACCCCCACTTATCTTAAAGAACGATTTAAGTTCCTTCATGACACACATGCAAAATATCTGAGGTCATCAGAAAAATTAAGGCTTGCGGTACCAAGTCACGCCACTAATTTCTATGGTAAGTCGTTCGCAGCTCAAGCATTACGGCTGTGGAATGCTCTACCCGTGTCAGTAAGAGAAGCACAAACCCTATCTTCTTTCAAAAACTTAGTAAAAGATCTTTATCTCTCTCCTTAAATTGTTGTTATTATGTATGTCTTTGTTTCTTTCTTTTTTTAAATATTTATATGTATATATATATATGTTTTGAGAACGTTATTTATTGTTTTGTATTTTATATAGATAAATAGTACACCGTGGACTACCCGCGTATTTATTTTCTCCTTCTGTCTAAAATCCATCCAAAGATAGTCTGTAAAAGATCGATTTTAGCGATAAGACCGCCCCTTGTATCACCCTTTTTAATTGTTAAGTCCATAATTTTGTTTAACTGTTATGGTGTAATACGTCCCGATCCTGTTAAGGGCGTGTAGATGAGGTCATTAACTAACAAATAAAATGTTCCGCCGTCAAAATAGATTAGTGATTTTAGGAGAAAAAAAAAAATTATTTCATAAGACGTTGCAAAAATCATAAAAATAAAATAAGTATTGGATCTCTTTTTTCAAAAGTACGGAGGTTTTTAATTGTTTTATGTTTTTTTATTATGCGCAACTTAATTTTTTAGCTATTTAATAAATAAGAATGCTAAAACGTGTTTTCGTTTTCTTTTTATAAATTTTTAAAAGAGATAAAGTCCTATTTTATTTTAATATTTAAAAACAATTTTTTTCTCGATAATGGTATACTTTAGGCCTAGAAACTTAGGGTTGATTTGTTAGTTAATGACGTCATCTACACGCCCTTAACAGGATCGGGACATATTTCCAATAACCCTGTATATCTATCTACTCGAGCATTCCAGCGAATTCGCGCGACTTCTCGCGTCATGAAGCGAAATTGACGCTTCTACTCCATTCCATTCCGCGGCGGTGTAAACTGAGCCATAATCCATCTCGCAGACCCAATGCGGGATGTCGCGTGTCTTAGAATCTTTGGTTCTAGGACACTTTGGTTTTTTCACGATATTTTTCTTTACTGATTTTAGAGCAGTGGTAATGATATAAATTACACAAAGTAATGTACCTGGCTGGGTTCAAACCCATAAACTGCAACTATTACCAACACGCCACCAATGCTCTCTGTAAAAAAATAAATATTTCAAAAATTATTATACAAGGCACTTTGTCTAATAAAGGCAAAAAGAAAACGCGCAACTCTCCTTTGACTACTAAAAATGTAAATAAATCTGGAACTTGTATAAAACAAGAGAAATTCGCTAACAAGGAAGACACTCCAATGGGAAGTATCATGAAAGTTAAAGTAGGTACGAGGAAATTGTACCGAAACCACTGGCAGAAAGTTCATTAATTGACTGTGGAATGATCATCCACAATGAGGCAGATTAATGACCACGCTGCACAGATAAATGAATGCTTGTAGCGTTGTTTTGTTAGAAAGAAAATGTGAAGTATGTAAGAATACCCACAAACATAGATAATGGACTGAGTCTTTTTTATTCAGCCTTTTTTTTTCTATCACGTCCTAAACATTGTATTAGGCAGCCAGTTCCCCTCGCCACCTCTTCCAGAATCGGTTTTGGTGACGCTGTCTTTGTCTAGTCTGTGTCATTATGGAGACTGAAAATCGCGATCACCAATCTTCACCCAGCTATTTGTCAGGTTTTATCCCAAGTGACTGACCGTAATTTTTTGCAACGTGTATGATGCTTATTTTTTCAACGGCCAATGCTTATATATTTTAAGTACTAATTTAATTTTAATGAAAGTCTGTTCCGAGGCTTTGTCGGAATTGTAGAACAATAAATGAAATTTAAAAATAGTCCTATAAGCCATTTTTTTAAATCTTTTTACAATATTGGTTCGGAATTAAGTGTATTCAAAGTTAGTTTCAAATGTGACTTCCCCTGACCCATCCATGCCAACTTAATAACCTAGCAGAAATAATTAAAATCAATAATAAAAGTTTTGGTCACACAAGCTCTTTATCCCTATTTTTTTTTTCATTTCTTACTCATTTTCATAATTGCGAATTGAATGCCTCTCTTTTTTTTTCTTAAGTTCTATAGTTACCATAGCATATTTTACATGACGAGCACTACTAAATAAGAAAAACACTGTGCAACGGTTCAAAAGTTTTCTTAGACTTACTAGACGGAGAAAACTCAGTCCATTCTCCAAGTCAATACGTGTATCTTCGTACATTAATTATTTTGTTGTACTGAGACGACCATCTCTTAAGGCCTTTTTCTATTAGATAGAACGCCGGTGGTGTTTAAGAGACAACAATATTTTACTTTGAAGCGGTAAGCCCTGATGCTTGTTGAAGAAAGATGTGGATTCTTTCTTCAACAAGCATCAGGGCTTACCGCTTCAAAGTAATAAAAATAAATCCGTATATTGGGTAGTTATGTGTTTCCTGATTGCTATAACTTGGGCGTTTTTAAATCAAAAGGCGTGTTTCATCTTTTACCACATCATCGCTCACCATCAGGCAAGATGGTGGTCAAACGCGAGGATATTAACATTATAAAAAATATTGCCGACAACCAAACACACACCCTAAAAATATATACCCTTCCCGCATCGCTCCAAACTGCTGTTTCTTTTGTTTAACTTACCTTCTTCTGATTCGTTTTTGTTTGCTTGTTATGTCAAATGTATGAGTGAATATATTTAGTATAATTTGTATTGTTAGTTGATTGAAGATACATACTTTGTTATTTTTCTACGCTTTATGACAAATAACATTGTAAAAACCAATTTATGTTTTCTCTGAAAGTGATTTTGTAATTCTGTTGAGATATTTTGTCTTTAGCCGTAAGTTCCTGATTGTTATTAAAGTATGTTGTTATTAAATATAGCTCCGTCTCTCTCACACACTTCGGTAACGAAAGCACTTCCATAATCAGAATACTACGATATCTGAGCTGAGTTCAATATTTTATATTTACTCCCTGAAAATTCGCAGTCTTTGTGGCAACTTTACAATTGAATATCAGAATGTACTTATGTAGTTTTTCCAATGAATCTGAGTACTGATAAGATCAGAAAAGTTTTGGCAACCATGCATGTGCTTGATGGCGTATAAATCTTCGCACGGTACAGTCAGTAGCTATTATAATGAAGTAGCCATGTATTTGACACCAGTTGCTTACGGCATCTTTCTCTACAATAGGAAAACGTATGCCAGGACATACAGTTAAAATATGTGTTTGAATGTAGCGGTTGGATTAGGATTAGTAGGTATGAAAGTAATTTGAAACTTGAGGAAGGAACCTTTTACTAGAATGCAAAAGAAGATGGATTATGTTTTTATCGTGATAAGGTCCACAGGAGCAAATCCCAACGTGACGAACGTATGCAATTTTTACGTATTTAAAATCACTCTTTAATGACGTGAATTTCTCATAAGAATCATATTAGGTATTCACTTACACGAGAAACTTAAATAGAATATTAACCGTAAGATTACTTATAAGCGTGGTGTATAGAGCAAAAAAGCAAAATAACATAGAGTGCATACATAAAGGTTAATCTTAATTGAACAATTTTAATTTTGATTCGCAAATAATAGAAAAGCAATCAGTTGGTACTAGCGTAGTCGATTATGTGTTATTATTTTTATTGTAATGATGTGTTGCTCGAGTAGTTTATTTTAAATAATGTAATAAAATCGTAGTTGGCTAACCTGAGAAGAAACACCGAAACAACGAGGTCAATGGCTATTTTTAATTCCATAAAATTCTAGCTTCATGACTTGCTGTAACAGTACCCCAGAACTACACTGGGCCAGCAGCTTTCCTAGTTATTTTTAGAAGTAACGGAGCCTTATCTATGTGCTGTCGGTGATCACCAGGGTGGTTTTCGTTTTGCAAGAATCTCACACTCCCTGGTCTTCTCCCCAAAAGTTCAGGGGCATTTAGAAGGTTTTCCCCGACAAAAAAAGGCTCACTTACAAAATGACCTCCGAGCGTACGTGTGCCCGAAGATTCACCTGCTTAAAATAATGCAGATGGGGTTTTTAATTAGTGTTGCCCAAACGAGAGTCTCGCAAGAGTCTGCAATTAGCGATTATCCTATTGCTATTTATTAAACGGTAGTTGAGATCTCAGAACAATGTAACAGAGTCTGTTACATTGTTCTGAGATCAACGGTAGTTGTGATCTCAGAACAATGTAACAGAGTCTGTTACATTGTTATGAGATCAACGGTAGTTGTGATCTCAGAACAATGTAACAGAGTCTGTTACATTGTTCTGAGATCTCAACTACCGTTTAATAAATAGCAATAGGATAATCGCTAATTGCAAGACTCTTGCGAGACTCTCGTTTGGGCAACACTATTTTTAATTATGCAGGAGGAGTTCGAAAGGCAGTTCCCTCCTCGACACCTACTTCTCCAAGCAGTATTGATCCTGGCTGAATAATAGTCCATTCAAGACATAACAATAATTATTTTTTATTTTTCATATGCCCGCTCCTGACCTCGATTTCGCCTGATAGGACGTGATGGACGGCGTCTACGATAAAACGAATAGCCCAGAAGTTGTCTGTCTTGCTTTGAAGATTAATGGGTTAGGTATGGGTGGTGAGGACCATTTAGGTATCTAAGCTGATAAAACGGCATTTTCGCTAAATATTATGTCAAAGAAGCATAGGTTTGGAGAAATAAATGTATTGCCATTAGTTTGGCAGCCATACATACAAAAAATACATGTAAATAAAAAAAATGGCTAAGGGCGAGTCAGACTCGCCCATGAAGGGTTCCGTAGTAACTACGCCAAATAACTTTATTTTCATAGTGTTTGTATGAATTACAAAATTATATTTGCGGTTTTAGAAAATAGGCTGTATCTCACAAAAACTGCTGACCCGATCTCGTTCAAATCAACTTTCGTTAAAAGTTCACATTAAGATCTACAGCATATATTTTTTTTAGATTTTTCACTTCATTATTATAGAAGTTAGAGGGGGGACATCTTACCACTTTGGAAGCGTATATCTTTTATACAATTAACTTTATGAAAAAGTGGTTTTAGAAACCTCAATGTCATTGTTAAAGATCTGTCTATATATACCACAGACGCATAGGTTTCATAAAAAAAAAATATTTTCAGTTTCAGTTCCACGTAAAGGAAGGTTTCTTAAAATCGGAAAGCGGTTCACAGAATACATCTACTTACCAAGTTTCACATGTATAATCCTAATAGTTTTGGAATAAAATGCCTGTGACTTACGGACGGACGGACAGACAGGCAGACAGACAGACATGACGAAACTATAAGGCATCCGTTTTTGCCATTCGTCTACGGAACCCTAAAAATTTGCGCCAAAAATTTCAGCAATCAGCAAGGTAGCTATGTATCAAATAGTATTCTACAGATCTTGTCTATCAGTGGGAAAAAGAACGAGTATAAATGTGTGTTAAGTACGTGAAACCAGCGATACTTCGGACTGTCCCCACATACTGATTAATACCGATGCTCTGGGTAGGAGCTCGGTTCTAAACCATGACAGGCGCAATCAACGCTTCAAGAAGTCGGTCTGTGGACGGGTGACTATATTCACAAATCGTGATTCTTTCGTGTTTTGAGAAGCACGTTAAGTCGTTAATCCTGGCAGTCATTTGTAAATCTCTGACAGTCGTTCTGTGTAGTCAGAAGCTTTACTTACCATCAGGTGAGATAGTGGACAAACGCGAGCCTATTACCAATAAAAAATAGTTATTACATAACCCTTCATGGGTGAGTCTGACTCGCCCTTGTTCCATTTTTTAAAGTGATTTCACCGTAACAAGTTGAGTGTTTACCTTTATTCATGATTAGGTTCATAATCTAACAATAGCTAAGATTTCTGAAACCATAATAAAGCTTTGATTAGAATTGCAAGTATGCATATTTGACAAAAAAAAAATCAATTTCGGACTTGTCTCGTTATTGAAGCACAGAAACTACATATGTAAACATATATATATATACTAGTACTCTCGCGGGGCTTCGCTCCCGTGGATTCTATCACGATAAAAACATAACTCTTCTTTTTTGCAGTCGGGTAAAAAGTAGCCTATAACCTTCCTCAAGCTTCAAGCTACTTCCATACCAAATTTCATCCAAATCCACCCAGTACTTTCGAAGATTAGCGCGTTCAAGCAAACAAACAAACAAACAAACAAACAAACAAACTAACAAACTTTTCCGCTTTATAATATTAGTATAGATAATATGCATGTAAGCATAGATACATCACAATATATCACACGACTTTCATATCAACATTCCACGAATCGGTAGCTCGGTTGTAGGGAAGTAGATAAGTTCCTTTAGCCGACTAAGAACGCATGCAGCCGACAGACTAATGGTCAATACGAAGATCTTACTACCTAGCTTGGTGGTTAGTTGGTTTTCGGATTACCCGGCCAGCTGCCTCCGTTCGCCGATGTCGAATGCCGCAGAAATGACATCGTCTTAGCTTGGATTTAACCCAACTAAAGGCAGAATGCATTTGGTGAATCTGACAACAGCTGAGTGCAACATTAACGCCATTGTTGCAATATGTTTGCGTGTAATTGAACTGAAGATATTTACTGTGGTTTTAAAGTTATATTTGGAATCAAGAGCTAAGTGGAATAACAGGAACGCTTACCTTGTGCCACATAAAAGGCTAAATAAAAAAAAATATGATCAGACTAGAATCGTGTTTTCTTAAATAATAATAATATATTTTTTTCATGGTTACGGGCTCGAATTGCGAGTTATGGATTCAAATCCAGTCAGACACATAACTTTGTATAGTTTACATCATCACCGATGCCCTCAAATTGGTGAAGGACATTGTGAGGAAATCGGCGTGTCCTAGGAGCAAAAATTCGAAGACGCAACATCCACCAATCCGCACGAGGCTTGCGTGATGGATAGGCCCAGTCCCTGTTATAGAGGCCTGTGCCCTAGCTCTGGGAACATTATACGTTTTCACTTAAACTTTGATTGTAAGGTTTGACTGTATTAATCCAATCCCTACTAAATGAGTGTGTCTGTGAACTGATTTTGATGAAATTTTGTACTGAGAAAGATTAGATCTTTGAAATGTACAAAAACACGTGTGGCACTCGGGGACTGCCGCGGTAAAGCTGTTGCATAGTATTTTTTATCAGGTTTTATGCAATTATTTATATATTTTTTATTTATGCAGTATTTTTATTCTTTGATATTAATTCAAGTTACACTTTTTAAGCGTGGTGACTGCTCGTGGCGTTGACATTTTCGACTTTATTTCTCCTATAAAAAAAAGGAAATGTTTCTTATTTTATTCAACAAAATATTTACAAAAATATCTAAATATAATATAAAAGTACTTTCCAATCCGATTCTTTACTAAACACGCTAATAGAATGTTAGTAGACCGGATTGAAATAACTGACCGTATTAGGTTTTATTTCCGTTACGGAATTTCTTGATTCGGTCGCCGCGCTCAAAACCCACGATAAAAGCTATGCAATAGCTTAAAACCTTTCACGGAAGCTTAGCCGCGGGCAGAATTATTCAAACGTTATTTGCTTAATTAATTTAATAAACACACAACCTCCTTTTTTGAAGTCGGTTAAAAATTAAATCAAGTCTTAATTACTTCAAAAATCCATGACAAATAAATATTTTTACTATGATGTTTATTTATTTACTAAAAAGAGTACCAACCACTAATCTAAATTGACTTCAGTGGTATAAGTAACATAAAGTTAACAAGTACGACAAAAGAGAAACATTAATAGAATAACTATAATTATATCAATCTATTAATTCTACATACCAAGTACATGCAATCTATTCGGTTTCTCTAGAGTGAATTATAATTTTAGTAACAATGCGCTGTCAGCTCCATTTAATTACAACGTAACACGATCTAATTAAAACATTATCAAAGTTTGATAACTCAAGCACATGGTAGAACGGCTTCAGAATTACTGATAAATAACATTTAATTCAATAGAACAGAAATATCTATTCTGTGAGATATTAATTGAAAACACAGCCTTTGTTTTATTTCTACTGGGGTGTACTGAATGGCAGATATTACAAGGTATTAAATGGAAAAACCGGCCAAATGCGTTTCGAGTTACGCTCTGTCGGGTTCTGTAATTGTCCTCTCAACTATTAAATTGACATACTGTGTGTCAATTTAATAGTTAAGAGGATAATTATCCCATGTGAAGAAATGTGAATTATTGTCTTTTTAGATTTTAATTATTAGTCTTGTTTAATATTTATTCTCTGTGTAATTATTATATATAAGTATTACTCATAAACATAACTTAGCCATGTGAATTTTATTGTGAAATTAGTTTTATTTACTAAATAATATATATTTTGTTTGAAAGCCCCACTACTATTTTATGGAAGAAAAATAAAAGATTTTTTAATTGTATTTATAACAAAGTTTGATTAACATTTATAATCATAACAAAATAAAGCCTTCAGCCCTTTCAGCTTCTGAATTTAACCACGGACGGACGGAAATCATGCAACTTTGAGGTTTCTATCTCTTACTACGGAACTCTAAAAATGAACGCTGGAATGATGGATTGGTTTTGTGCGGTAGTGGCTAAAGAAAAATCTTTTCATTGCTTACTTCAGGGCATTTGCGTGGTAATGAATCACATAAACTATGAATTACTGTTTTTTTCCGGGTGGGAAAATCATCGAATGACTTCTCCCGCTCTGTGTGGAGCGAAAGGGAGTGTCAGACTTCTACTGACTAAAAACCCACCCTGTTTCTGACATGAATTAATGCTAAGATGTAAGCTGATTGTCATAAAACTATTGGAAACACGTGTCAGTCACTTTGAGTTCTTTGTGCTACCTACTCAAGTTTATACTTACTTTGGTATTGTTCTTCAAATTGTTCGAACATTTCCTTAAAGTTCTTAGTTGAGCTACGCAATTACTGTCAAATGCAAGAACTTTAAGTCAAGAGTGAATAAGTTACTTTTAGATAAGCGTGCTCCATCTTCGACCACATCGTCACTTACCATCAGATGAGATGGTGGTCCAACGCGAACTTACTATCAATAAAAAAAAACTTGCAATTCCTGCAGCAGTTCTCTACCTTCAGATGAAAGACCGAAGATACACTAAGGGCTTATGAAATAATAGATTATAACAATGTTATGTATAAAATCGATCTTTTATACACAACCTTTGATTTAATTTGTCAGCAAGAGAAAAATAAATACGTGTTCTTCAGTAGGTACCATACCACATACATGATGCCTTTTAATTATTTTATATCTATGATAACATTGCCCTTTTGATATAACTTAAGCTTTCAAAATATTGGGGTATTACGTATAATGTTTTACTAATCACATGGTTCATAACATGCATACGTATTTTGGGATCAGGTCACGGGATCAGGGCATAATTGTTGTTGGATCAGGGCTTAACTTTTGTAGATGCACCCACGATACGGGAGAAATTCAGAGTATGGGGCAAAGTTTTATTTTAAACAGTGAAGTACAGACGCCAGCACATGAAGCTACCCGAAACTGTCAAATATTCCCAGTCAACATTGAACCTAATTTCTTTAACAATAAAGTTGAAGATCTATTAAAGAAATTTGACAGATAGTTGTAGCTTGATGTGCTGGCGTCTGTACATTGAGGACCAATGACCGACTTTTGTTTCATATACCCGCATTCTAATTATGAAATACAGAAAATAATATCTTGATCACATATGCCTTTAAAATAATCAATAATTAATCGTATTTGATTTTTTTTTATGCTTTGCCTCGTTGGTCGTGTGGTAGTGAGTGCGACTGCTGAGCACGCAGTCTCGGGTTTGAACCCACCCGGGTAGGGTTGGGCAAAAAGTGCTGTTTGGCTTTTGTGTAAGGAATTTCTTAGTAGTAGCCTCAATAGTGCCTCGGGATGCACGTAAAGACGTTAAGCAGTCGTTACGTGTCGTCAGAAGCCAGTAAATCTGACTCTGGTCTAGCCAAGACGTATTATGTTACCAAGCTACTGGATTGTGGAGTTTAGATTGGCAGTCACTACACGTAAAATCACTAATACTCAGTGGCAGCCTTAGGGGGTGGCGAACAGGGCAATCACCCGGGGCCTCACTCCTGCAGGGGCCTCGCGCAACAACCCAAGCAAATTTTAAAAATATATATTTTTTTTAATATATATTAAGCGGCGACCGAATCAAGAAATTCCGTAACGAAAATAAACCTAACACCCCCCACTCCGACCGGCACAGCGGTGCGGCGTTGAAAGCCGTGCATCGTCTAACGTCGTTTCAGTTCGACAGACTTCGGCACGGTGTTGGTGTGCGTGCGACTAGACGTATGCGTGTAGACTAGCTGCTAATAAACCTATAGTTTCAATGATAAAAATTCCTGAATATTACCTACATGTATTGTCAGATAATAAAAATATTTTAAACAATATTAACTTCTCATTTATTCAATAAATGAAAAAAAAATGTTTTCTTATTGGTCACCACGCTCAAAAAGTGTAACTTTAAAAAATATATAAAATACTGCATAAATAAAATAAATAAATAATTATAATTGCATAAGTTGATAAAAAATGCTATGAGTTTTACCGTGGCAGTCCCCGAGTGTCACACTCATTTTTTTAACTTTTGATTTTCATTCTTAATTATTTATTAAGGTTATAACATAACAGTAAATTAAAATAAAGTTACTTAACTAAATCATTCATTCAAAACATAATTGAAAAATTCATTGTGTAGTACATACTTATATAGGTACTTGAATATATCGCGCCTCAAGCCACAAGATCGGCTCTCAGCCCTTGCTATTCTTTCAATCGAAAATGACGTAGCTTATTCGTTAGATTATTGTGCTTTAAAGACTTTAGTCTTAGGAAAAGCCGCAAACATCAATTTTAATATTTATTATCTCTTTATTTGTTAATTTTGTAAATCTTTCAATGTAAAACAAATTAACAAAAAATAGAACCGACTTCCATATCAAAACACTACAAAGGCAAAAATAACTTTAATTTCGGTAGTCGGTGTAATTTGTTTTGCATTTTCTTTTTTTTTGACACCGCTTTCCGAAATTTATTGAATTAATTATTTAAATTTATTTTTCGGTCCTATTTATTGCAAAAAAAATCACGCTTTTTAGTGGGTCGGTTTGTAATTTATCTAGTTACCAAAGCCAAAATGTCAACTACTTATCACCTTTTACAAAATATTGCTTTTCCCGGTGAAGAGCCGTTGATTTTTGAGGAGTTCTCCTGGTACATCACCATCAGTTCTACTTCACCATATGCATAGTGACGAGCATAAAGTGCTTAACATCCATATTCAAGTAATCTAATCGCAATCTACGAAATACTTATTATTGAGTAGTTTTGTTGGCCATTCTTTTTCATTTCTTCATCATCAGTTCTACTTCTTCAAATGGTACCTATCGAGAGCAACTGCACAAGGTACTATAAGAAATACCCAAAACGCTATAGGTGTGCCTATAATATTTGAAGAGTTCCCTCGATTTCTCCATGATTCCATCATCAGATTTAAACATGATGTCAAAGTGACCAACTAGAAAGTATACCCTTTCAAACCAAAAAAGAATTTTCCAAATCGGTCCAGCCATCTCCGAGTTATGAGGTAACATACATAAAAAAAAAGTTCAAGACGAATTGATAACCTCCTCCTTTTTTTGAAGTCGGTTAAAAATATTTTAAAACTCAAATATTTATTTGTATAACTTTAGCATTATTCCTCAAACATGACAATTACCTTAACCAAACAACACCTCTTTACACCAATAGACCTACTTTCCCATCACAAACTTTTCACGAAGGACAAGGGACCTCGCAAAGACCTGCCCCCCGGAGTCTCGCAATGGGTAAGGCCGCCTCTGCTAATACTCAGTTACATCCGGTTAAACTGGAACCTGACCCCAACATAGTTCTGGAAAGATTAAGCTGATTATGATGAATCGTATTCTTTGCGCGTTTCACGTTATCAAGCAGACGATTTTTTTATTAGGGTTCCGTAGCCGAATGACAAAAAACGGAACCCATGCAGTCTTATTACAAAAAACTAAATAAACCTTGGTTTAAACCTGGACTATTAAGTCCAGGCTTATCTGCAGAACCATGGTTTAAATTTGTTCGTATTACAAAACTTAAAAAAAACCATGGACTTCTTAGTCCCTTCATTTGAACCATTGTTCAAATATCAACCACAGATTAATGCAAATATCATTCGTTCACCATGATGTCATTCAATTCCAACGTTCCGTATGCCCAGAAAAGAAAACGTTTTGATAATACGCTAATGATTAGATGATGTTTAGGAGTGTTAAAAATATTGAGACCTGGTTATTTTGCATGGATATAAACATTATTTAGTTATTTCGGCAATTGCAGTTTTGAGCACATTACTTAATGTCGTATTAATTTCTAAAAACACATCCAAGTACGTGTATCGAAACGTAACATTCTCGCGCGATATATGAAACCATAACATTAAACAAAACCATCGCAAGTTGAACAAAGTTCATTTAGCTTTGGAATTTAAAGTCTTAGTTCAAGTGCCTCTTTGTTTAACTTCATAATTTTTATAATTTATTGTGATGGACCAACAAAAAAAAAAACGCGATCTGAGAATTGGCGAGGAAAAAGTAAGTAAACATACATTACTTAGATTAACTTGAAATCCGTCTATAGTTTATTGATTTTAAGCTTACCTATCCAAATTTTAAATATTATAATACTACGACGGGATTGACTCGAACACGATTTCTGTTATGTCGGCGTTGCATTTCCAACAACTCAGCGGCTTCAATATCCTCAATATCAATTAAATCGACCATGTTAATGTCCATTTTCGAGTTAAAACAACACAACACAATGAAAAATATGATTTAACCTAAAGGAGAAACTTTGAAAGATCCGATTTAGTGATATAAACCATCGTTAAACTAGGGGTCGCCGAGGTTTAGCGTTAGACCATGATATAGTCCATGGTTTATCGCAAAACCACGATTTGTAATACCGTTTTTGTTTAGACCGTAGTTTAAAGAAGTTTAAACCAGGTTTATTAGTTAAACCGCTTTTTGTAATAAGACTGTTATAGTTTCGACATGTCCGTCCGTCTGTCTGTCTGTCCGTCCGTCCGTATGTCACAGCCATTTTATTCCGAATCTGTTAGGACTATACATGTGAAACTTGGTAAATAGATGTATTCTGTGAACCGCTTTCCGATTTTATGAAAAAAATTAAAAAATATTTAAAATAAAGGGGGCTCCCCATATATGGAACTGAAACTGAAAATATTATTTTTCATGAAACCTATGCGTGTGTGGTATCTATAGACAGGTCTTTAAAATTGATATTGAGGTTTCTAAAACCACTTTTTCATAAAGTTAATCGTTTAAAAGATATACGCTTCTAAAGTGGTAAAATGTGTGTCCACCCCCTCTAACTTCTATAATTATGGAGTGAGAAATAAAAAAAAAATATGCTGTAGATCTTAATGTAATCTTTCAACCAAAATTGGTTTGAACGAGATCGGGTCAGCAGTTTTTGAGATAGAGCATATTTTCTAAAACCGCAAATATAACTTTGTAATTCATACAAACACTATGAAAAACAAATTTATTTGGCGAAGTTGTGAAAATTGTAAAAAAGCTAGTTTTAAAAAATTTTGAAGTTTTTTTTTTTCAATTAAATATATTCAATTATATTTATTATAGTTACTACGGAACCCTTCATGGGCGAGTCTGACTCGCACTTGGCCAATTTTTTAACATATAAAGCAGTGGATCTGGAATCTCATATGAATATGAATGACATTTTGTCATAGCTGTAGTTAAAATTGTTACGGATCACAATTTCAAAGGTTAACAAACCCGAAACGTGCCCAACGGAACCCTAATACCTAGCCTTTGTTGCCATGCACGTACGGACAGCAGATGCGTATCAGTGGGCTGTATCCACAGATATAGATAGACTGTATATCTGTGGCTGTATCTCATACAACAAGTTAGATGTAATTTTACAGAGTTATTATTGCCGATTTAGGCATAAGATTACAATAAAAAAAAAATTAAAGATTTTGATTTTCATACAACTTCCATACAAGAAACATGACATGATTAGTTTTTAATAATGAAATTATTACAGGCAACATGTGTGAGCCAGACTCACACTTGACCGGTTAAATATGAGCAGCTTAACGGAGAAACTAACTCGATAAGTTTGTTGCAAGCTTTGGATACTGGCATTACGAGCATGGGCCTGCGGACGGCGAGCAGGGGTCGCTCACCGTCCAGTAAGGACCAGGCCCGGGTCGGCGGTGCGTCGTGTTCCACGCGCGCCTCAAAGAGCTGTCAGCACAAGTGACGGGGCCTCAATGGGCCATTGCCTGCCGGGGTTTGCGGAAAAGTTTTATGGAGATACCGCGGCCTCGGAACTTTAGGGCAGCCGAAGGAACAGGGTGGGATTTTAGTCAGTAGAAGTCTGACACGCCCTTCCGCTTAACCCAGAGCGGAAGAAGTCATTCGATGATTTTCCCAACCATAAAAAAAATGGCATTACGAGCATCCTAATCCAACGCTGTTACTCATTTCTCAGTGACTCTTAATTAAAAATTAAATACATATCGTAGACAAGGTGTAACAAATTAAGCGCAATACCTCAGATACCCTAATCAGAATATTAAATTATCAGTCTAAAACAACATCCGTAACTAAATAAATTGAAACCAAACCTAGATATTTTTTATAAAATAGTTATCCTTACTAAAAGCAAAACGTCATGCGTCATGCAATATTCTTACGCAGCAATATTAGCGGCCGATACGCACATGAGCGTATTTCCTAGAATTAAGGATTGTATTAATTTGTCATGGTACTGTGTTTTCATTATAAGTTAAATGAAATATTTTTCCGTCAAAATTTAACACCTATCTTTTATGACGGAAATCGATTCAGAAGCCGATTCTGAACCAACTACTTTCAGGAATTGCGTTTATTCTGTTACACGTTGTATACGAGACCATGATTTCGCGGAAATTATAGTCTCGTATGATATTAACCTAATTAATATATACATAATGAAATCAGACGTTACTTAGCTGAAATCCATACCAAACAAAACAAGGGAACCTGAACAAACGGGGTGGGATTTTAGTAAATAGAAATCGAGTGTCAGACTTCAGTAAAATATCTAGTATTAATTCCGCCAAAAACTATCAGTCTTGCATGCAGTATGCAGCACCGCCCGGCCCTCCCGCCGGCGAATATATGCACATGCCATCTGGGCATGCAATAAAAAACAAGCAAGCCAACCACACTCGACATATTCTATAACTTTGTTTTGGTTTTAGTAACGTGCAAATAACTATTAACACTTCAGAAAACAGTTATTTTGAAACCACAGACAGACACTTCAATTTTATTCATATATATAGACTAGTATTTGCGTGTTGCGCGAGGTGCAAGCACCTCGCGTGCTTGTGAAAAAAACTAAAGCATTGCCCCTGTAAATCAAGTATTTGCGTGTTGCGCGAGGTGCAAGCACCTCGCGTGCTTGTGAAAAAAAAAAAAAAAAAAAGAGGGGGGGGGGGTGATGGGGGGGGGGGTTGCACAAGTATTTCGACTAAAGCATTGCCCCTCTAAATGAATCTGAAAAAAAAAATGTTCCAAGTCTCTTAGATTCCGAGATCCGCCTAAAGGGGGGGAGAAGGGGGGCGGGGGGGGGACTTTGAAAAATGGTTTTTACTTTACCGAGCCTCCTCTATACGAATCCGTAAAAAAAAAAATACGGGTCTCGTAGTTTCCGAGATACGATAGGGGGGGGGGGAGAAGGGGGTGAAAAGGGGAGGTTTGGCACTTTTCCCGTAGGTTTGAGAGTTACTTGTTTACGAATCTGTCAAAATATACCCACCTCCCCATCCACCATCTGGGAGAACAATTATGTCAGTGAGTCAGTGAGTGGTAATTTAGCTTTATATAGTATAATATAAATATATAATATATAATATATATCACGGTAAAAACATAACTCTCCTTTTTTGCAGTCGGGTAAAAAGTAGCCTATAACCTTCCTCAAGCTTCTTGCTTCAAGCTTCAATGAAAACGTTACAATACTTAGAGAGAGCGGCTTTAAGCCACATCCATTGACATCAATCATGATAGCTTTAATTATTGAATAATGGAGTTAAAGTGAATTAGATAAATTAATCTGGAATAATATTTGGTGAGATTACGGTTCAATCCGTTAACTTCGTGGGTTATAGTCACGTTTGATTGAGAAATTGGTTCATTGAGTAGATTATTTATACTGTCAGGTAGTTTAATATTGGTGGGAACAATTTTATATTCGGTACTTCTTACTTATGTTATAAATTCGAAAGTTTGTAAGGATGGATGTACAAATGTATGGATGTTGGTTGGTTACTCTTTCACGCAAAAACTACTGGAAGGATCTCAATGAAATTTGGTAAATAGATAGTTGATATCCTGGAATAACGTATAGGCTACTTATTATGAATTCCCCTGAAATGAATTCCCACGGGATCAGGATTTACACGGGAAAACCCACCCGCGCGATCGAAGTCGCCGGCAGAAGCTAGTGATATATCAACTACTAGCTTATGGCCGCGACTTCTCTCGCGTGAAATTTTTATTCTTGCGGAAAAAAGTAGTCTATATAGCCTTATCCGGGTTAAAATCTATCTCTGTGCCAAGTGCCATCAAAGTCAGTTATTATTTTAAACGAGAAAGCACAATTAACAGACACAAAAAAAGAGTTACTTTCGCATTTACAATATTATTAGAGAAGAATAATTAATGCTTTTTTTACACTCTGAAATGGATTCTATACCCTATATCTTATAAGTCTATCGGTTACATTTCGGGGAGTGTGCGATGGAATTACACAATATAATTCCGCCAAGCCCGTATCATCGGACTACAAGACAAACGGCGATGCGCCATCGTTTCATGGTGGACATCGTACCTATACGCACAAAACGTTTTGGGAATACTTTCATTGTGCGTACGGATATGAAGTGGAATTCCCGCCGGAGTCTGTGTTTCCTGATAGCTATACCTGGGAGTCTTTAAGTCAAGAGTGAATAGGTTCCATTCCATATTCCATTCCATCCATATTCCACAACTTTCACACAACGCCATCTAGTCCCAAACTAAGCAGAGCTTGTGGTATGAGTACTAGACAACTGATAAACATACATATATATTTTTAAATACATACATGTTATAGATAAATTACACCCAGACAAAGGTTGCATCTAGGCAAGCGTGCTCCATCTTCGACCATATCATCACTTACTATCAAGTGAGATGGTGGACAAACGCGAGCCAATCAATAAAAATATACTCCGTGTGCGTATGAGTACGTAGCTATCTTGCTACAAATTAGTACACATAGTGCTTGCGCTATCTTTTAGAGCTGTAATATTGGTGCACTTTTTGTCTTTTAAGGATACGTATTGCGGTAGGTAGGTGTCGAGTTGACCTTATGGGGTTACGGGAATCTTCTAACGAGATACCGTGGCCATAAAGGCAGTTGAAGGAGCAGGGTGAGTTTTTAGTCCACACTCTGACACTCCCTTCCCTTCCACCCACAGCGGGAGGAGACATTTGATGATTTTCCCACCCAGAAAAAAGGTGTTGAGTCGAAAACCTGAGCCTGATTATGCCCATTCTTGCTCTCTGTATGAGAAGGAATGGGCATAATCAGCCCAAGTGGGCATAATCTGGAACCTGTGTTACAGCAGTGGTCACGTTTTCTGTGCTAGACTTTATAAATAATTCTTGTTTACACCTACTGTACTATTTATTATTTAGTACAGCAGTGGCGAAGGGTGAATTTTAATAAAAGGGCAGCCGGACCAAAAAATGCTTACCTTGCTGAAGTGTGATGCGTGAATTCCAGTAACTGTGGCCCTGTGGCTGGCCGAAATCTTGTAACTTCGTAAATAATTATTTGTTTAATTGAAAATAATAGATTACTATTTATATATTCATATATAAAATAATAAACTAATATTTGCCATATTTCAAAAGGGAAGCCGGTAGGAATCGAGTTGTATGGAGCCTTCGCCACTGTAGTATAGTATTATTTACACACAGTAGTATTTTATGGACAATAAATAGTAAAATCATGTCAGTTCTTCATTTTTAATTTTAGTATCTCTCAAATGCTACAATTTCTTTTATCTCTGCCTGTCTGCGCGCATCCAAATTCACTTTTATCAAAACAATTTCGATTCTAAGACTGGGGGATCTCAAAAAATCATCAAGTTTCCCGCCTATAAGCAAACACCGTATAATTATAAAGCTCATCGGGCCACAGGGGCCGGTCATTATGTTCAAACAATCAACACTCATCATAGCAGGGTGTAATTAAATCATAATTACGACTCAATGGAATAGTTTTTAATTTATGTTTGTTTTTAATTTTGATATAAAATACCATTCATGTCCACACCAGCTGCAACTCCATTTTTATATTGGGTTTTTGACCATTCTAGATTGCCGGGCCGATTTCGTAGAATGCAATAAGACCGACATTTGTATGTTTTTGTGGTTATAGGTACGTGGTAAAGAGCTTAACTTACGAGTTGTACGTCATAAGCTCGAATCTAGCCAGGCTCATTACTTAGGTAATTATATTTTCACATGATGAAGGAAACCACCTTGAGGAAACCGGTATACGTCCTTTTGTTTCTGGGTGGGAAAATCATCGAATAACTTCTCCTGTTCTAGGTGGGGCGGAAGGAAACACATAATTTATTATAAAGTAGGTTCTCGATTTACCTTCGATACGAAGAAGAAGAAGATTTATCTGTTTTTGTATGCCGTTGAGTAAACAACAACAATAAGTAACTAATAGCTTTTTTCGGTAGGAAATTATCTAGTCTCCTCCCGCTCTAGGAGGAGCGGAATGAATTGTCAGACTTCTACTGACTAAAAACTCACCCTGTTCCTTCAGCTGCCTTTAAGTTCCGGGGCTGCGGTATCTCGTTAGAACATTCCCGCAACCCCAGCAAGAAACCAGCATGTCTTAGGACCATACATTCGGAGACGTAAAATCCAACAACCACATTGGACTTGCATGCTAGATTAGGACTGTCCATTATAATACGTAATCACTAATATTTGTTGTGTAAAATAAAGCTCATATAGACTACAAGCTGTGCCCGCGGTTTCGTCCGCGCGCAATAGTGACTTTCGGCAGCATTTTTAATTTTTTAGGCTAATTATTTTGAAAATAAAACTCATACATAATTTGAATGTCGTATTTATTAATATCTAATCAAAAGTCTAAAAAATAAGTTTCAAGCTTCTAGCTTTAAAAATGACGCAATTTCCATACAAACTTTCATCCCATATTTCCCCTTACAGCCCTTTTTTCGCATTAAAAAGCAGCCTATGTCCTTTCTCAGGCTCTAGACTATGTCCGTACCCAATTTCATTAAAATCAGTTCAGTAGTTTAGGCATGATTGCGTAACACACAGACAGACAGAGTTACTTTCGCATTTATAATATTAGTAAGGATTGAATACGTGCGTTAACAAATTTTAGAGAAACATTTCGCATCTGATATAGGTACCTACAGTAAAAATAAAAACTGTTACATTTTAGTTCAATCATAGATTTGATGTATATAAAATTATATGTAAATTGCATGTACAGACGCCAGCACATCAAGCTACAACAATCTGTCAAATTTCTTTAATAGATTTTAAACTTTATTGTTGAAGAAATTAGGTTCAAGGTTGATTGGGAAAATTTGACAGTTTCGGGTAGCTTTATGTGCTGGCGTCTGTACCTACTGGATTCAACATTGTAAAAATTGGCCAAGTGCGAGTCGGACTCGCCCATGAAGGGTTCCGTAGTAACTATGATAAATATAATATACTTCATATATTTATTTGAAAAAAGAACCAAAAAACCTTACAAATTTCTTAAAACTAGCTTACTTACAATTTTTACAACTACGCCAAATAACTTTGTTTTTCATAGTATTTGTATGAATTACAAAGTTATATTTGCGGTTTTAGAAAATATACTGTATCTCAAAAACTGCTAACTCGATCTCGTTCAAACCAATTTTGCTTGAAAGTTTACATTAAGATCTACAACATATGGTTTTTTTAGATTTTTCACTTCATTATTATAGAAGTTAGAGGGGAGGGGACACACATTTTACCACTTTGGAAGCGTATATCTTTTAAACGATTAACTTTATGAAAAAGTCATTTTAGAAACATTAATGTCATTTTTAAAGACCTGTCTATAGATACCACACATGTATAGGTTTCATGAAAGAAAATATTTTCAGTTTCAGTTCTATGTATGAGGAGCCCCCTTTATTTTAAATATTTTTTAAATTTTCTCTTAAAATCGGAAAGCGGTTCACAGAATACATCTACCTACCAAGTTTTACATGTATAGTCCTAATAGTTTCGGAATAAAATGGCTGTGACATACGGACGGACGGACAGACAGACATGTCGAAACTATAAGGGTTCCGTTTTTTGCCATTCGGCTACGGAACCCTAAAAATTGTTTTTGAATAAATAAAAATAAATATGAATGATGCTATTACAAAGTAAGTACAAATAAATTGCATCAGACTGTTCTAAATGTAATTTCTTTGGAAGTTTTTAGCCGTTTTCCTTGCAGTTGGGTTTTTTTTTTAACATTTTGGTGGTGTCAAACATACGATTGACCTTATAAGATTTTTGTTTTTATACGGAACCCTGAAACATTACTATGGAAGATAAAATAAGATGCACCAGAGCAACAATATTAATATTTTAAACGTTACTAACGTTAATAGTTATTTCTTCCGCATTCAACACAGCTTGTGGGAAGCATAAATCATAGACAAGCTCTTCTTGCCACAGTAACAGACATTAGACAAATCATAGACGTCACCTGAGGAGTTGAATGTCTATTAATATTCTATTAGTTAACCGCTAAGATAATTACTGAACCTATAATTGGAAATCGTATCTTGTGGCGCAATATTGAAAATACGGTTGGCGCGTAGTAGGTAATTGCTCTATTTCGGGGGCCTCGATGAAGAATACTTACGTGGTTCCGCAGCCCCCGGTACATGTGTTTGAGGGAACACGGGGCGCCATAATCAAGGATGAATTGAAGTTATTGCGGGTGTACGTTTATGAGCAGACGCGACGTAATCGTTTCTGTTCATCTGTGATTATGACGCTTGCAACAGTGCCGAAATATCGGAAACTCTCAAACGATAAATACACAATCATGATGAATACCTTGTTTTAAGTTCTATTGAAACTGTTATAATACTCAAAAATTCCCGCATAGACCTAGTTGATCAAGCAGCAATGCAGTACTGCCCTTCTGCCGACTAATATGTGGAAATTTAGAAATTGTGGTAAAGCATGATGCAATGTGTGACAGGTGTTTTGCCTCTTCACGGAGCAACTTCAAAATGTTAACTAGACAAGCTGCATACTTAAAGCTCGATCTACTTTTTGGCGGAATTACCACATGTCCTAAAACATCTAAGACGATATGATAACAGTCGATATTCCATTCTTAGTAGGTATCTATTCCAGAAGATATCTTACTTACTTGTTCTGAGGCAAACAAAATGTTCCTCTCTTTTTGGTCAAAGGTAAATATTTTTGCAAAATAAAATATTTCACCCGAATCTTTGTTCAAGTCTCCCTCTTTACTGACAAGAGGTTCACATAAGATCTGACCTCAGATTGGGTGTGAGCTCGGAAATATAAATTGGACCGACTGTTTTGGAAATTCAGTAATTATTGTGGTTTCACTGAGCGTGGGAAGGCTCCTTTGATCAGAATCATGAATTTGTGGTCGAAAGTACGAACATAATGACGTGTTACTAAAGCAATAAGCTTGGCACGTTTCTCAGAAAATGCATTACTTTTAATAACGCGCAAATTGTTTTTTTTTTTAATAAATCTGTATAAAGAGTATGTGTATAAAGAGGTAAAATTTGTTTGTAAGTTTGTATGTACTAATGATCCATTTTTTCATTGGTAGTATAGAGCTATAGACTAAAAAATATTTTGATATTCACGCGGTCGGATTCGCGAGCGAAGTGTTAGTATTTTATATAAAAACTTTTTTGCAAAAAATAAAACCGACTTCCATATCAAAACACTACAAAGCCAAAAATAATTTTAATTTTTTAGTTAAAGTTTAATTTTTTTAGCTTTGTAGTGTTTTGATATGGAAGTCGGTTTTATTTTTTGCAAAAAAGTTTTTATTTTCGTGCTTTTTAGTGGGTCAGTGAATTTTCCAAATCGGTTCGTAAATGACGGAGTTATGCGCGAACAAAAAACGCAATGCAGAGTAAACGAAAAGATCATCAACGTAAATATTTATTTAGACTTTTGTTGATTTTTCAGAAACGGCTTGTCGGATTTCGATAAAATTTTCATGGAACCATTTGGAAAGTATACCCTTTCTAACAAGAAAATAAAAAAATACAAACATCCGAATTGAGAACCTCCTCCTTTTTTAGAAGTCGGTTAAAAATAATTTTCGATTAATATTTTAGAGGTAAGAATTTTGTTAAGAGATTTTATCAATGTATACAATGTATTCAGAATGAAATAAGTATAATTTCCAAATTCAATTGACTTGGGTAGTCAACTTCTTTTGAAAAGCTCTACAGAGGGGTAAATCACATGTCAAGTTCAGGTTTACGTTGCATGTTGCACCAGGACATTGGCACTATGTGTATGATATTATATAGTGAATGTTACTGCTACATAACGACCTAATACATCCGAGGTCGTTATGTTATTACTTAAATAATTAACGTTACTCTATACACAGACCAACATTATACTTAATTTTCGTAATATTACCGATACAGAATATAATATTATTCCTGTACTTAAACGTATTATCGTACCGATCACCAAAAGCCACCAGGAGATACTTACCCACGCTACATCATTTAGGTTTCCGACCAAACATTATTGTAAATGTCTGGGAAAATACATTTCAACTTAAAATGTATAAAGAATCTTTAGACTAATGGAAAATGATACAAAATGAACCAGCTTTCAATAGACCTTTTCCCTTTGTTGTGTGTATATTTCATTTTAGAATATTTTATACAAACCTATTGTACTAAATACAGCCTTGTTATTTTCAAAATAGTTATCAAACTGTTTGTAGTCACTATCTTTTACACGAACAAAGAATTTCATTTGAAATGAACTACAAGTCTCCGACAATATAACGAGTCTTTAATTAGGTAATAAAGTGTTTGTTTTTAGATTCCTAATTACGAGTTTCTTAAACGTAGATTTAATAGTAGAACGTATATTATCTTTAAACAATTAATTACAACAAATATACAAAATTATGTACTAAAATACAAACTACAATAAAGCATAAAAAAATTCATCCTCAACGCTGTCGGCTGGCAACGTACCTAAGATACTGGCAGCATTGCCTCGTTGTATGGCAATGCTTAGCCGTTGACCAAAGAAATAGCCAGCCCTTGGGTCGCGGGAAGCGTCAACGAGCCTTTTCGATATTTCTTTAAAAAGGCTGTGAGCACACGGGTCCCATGGTCCGAGAGTTTCGACCCCAAACGGCTCGAAAATATATTTATCACCGAGATGACCATATTTACGCCGCTTGAGGTTTTCCGCAGCCGCAGCGGGAGCGCCAGCACAACATGATGAACTGGGAAGATGGGATGGCGCGACAGTATCGACACAAGTTGCGTCCCACACTAAAGGCCTACCCATCTTCCAAGGAAACAATGACATAGAACGTATTTGTTTTGAATACCACACAGTATAACAGCTGCACAAGAAAATGTTGAAATTGAAAAAAAAACTTTAACACTTTTGCTGGAGTTTTAACCGCGTAAATTACGATGCCGTGGGAATACGCACATACTGCTCTATATCCTTCCCTATATTTCCGAAGTCCCATTAAAATCAGTTTAGTTGTTCCAGAGATAAGCCCGGACAGAGGCAAATACACTGAACAATATAAAAAGTTTGTGGTCGTGAATCTTCAAGGTTAAGAGCGCGCCTAAAGCCAGCAAAATTTTAGAATTCACCCGCACTGTCCTACCCGCTCCTCACATCGAATACGATCGCGCGTGTACCTACGCGCTCGCTCGACGCGTATCTTCTGTAGTAAGTATACGTATAATATTCAGATGAAACAACTGTATTCAAAGTATGACTGCGTTATACAATATTACGAAATGTTATTATGTGTACGCGAATAATACGTAAATAGTAAGTTAGTAGGAGGTGACTATACCACTGATACTGAACACGAATCAATATAAAATCAATACCAAAAGGTAATATTATATTATGTATAATATAATATTATTTTGGCGCGTGATTTTGGTGTGGCGTAAATAATGGATAACTCTGAAACTGTCGATTGGCCAGATAATATCTATCATTTACCCCACTTATATCGTCATATGCCCATGGATGACCAAATTATTGATATTTTTAATATTTTAAATAAAAATCGTACTTACTCTTACAAAATTAGGTACCATTTCTAAAATTGGTGATATTTTTTTCATTTTGTTTTTTTTTTTATATCAGTCCTGAATATTTGTATTATCAGATCAGTATCAAGATTTTTTATTACATTCTAAATCAATATTGCAAAAAATAGTTATTCTTAAATTTTAACATTTTTTTTCTACGGAATTACGCAATTTTGGGCCCCTGTATCTATAGTTGCAAAACTTCTGAAAAATTCGGAATAATTCCGGAATACTTCTGGGAAAGTTTCTTTAAATCAGAATTATTCAAAATGAATTTAAATAAAGCCCTCTGTGCGCCGGCCGCTGCCGCCGCGCTGCGATGGCGGTGCGGGGTGCGGTAAGAGGGGAGATGCTCCCCGGAGAAGTTTTCCCCCCGCGAGAAAGATTCGTACCCCGCAATCGAATGTTTCCGAATATTTCGCCCGAATAATTCAATCGAAATTAACGTGTTTGTTTGTTGTGTGGTGGGTGGGTTAATTATTGTTCAGTGCGAGACTACGTACGATACAAGAGTAAAATATAAATGTTTATCTATACTAATATTATAAAGCGGAAAAGTTTGTTTGTTTGTTTGCTTGAACGCGCTAATCTTCGAAAGTACTGGGTGGATTTGGATGAAATTTGGTATGGAAATAGCTTGAAGCTTGAGGAAGGTTATAGGCTACTTTTTACGCGAATGCAAAAAAGGAGAGTTATGTTTTTACCGTGATAGAATCCACGGGAGCGAAGCCCCGCGTGAGTACTAGTTTTATTATAAATGGGATTGATTAAGTATATGTTGATATTTTTATAGGTAGATATGTTAGCCTGCGATTAACAGGATTTTTATTCTTTTGTTTCTAGGTAGGTACTCTACTTATTTCGAAATTGAATGCTATTTTTATAAATGTCAGTAGTTGAATAAAAAACCAGGCCTAGCATATTTTATTTGTTTTTTGAAAAAGGGTTACCTATGTTTTTGGTTAGTTTGTATGTAGCTCTGTACGCATCGCGAGTATTCGCGAGTCGCATAGGTAGGTATTAATCATTACCTACCTACTTAACGCGTTTAATAGCCCAGCCAATAAAAACAATTAAAAACCTTGCAAGCAAACACGTTTTGATGCGGTTTTCAGAAAAGTATTTGTTATACTTAGGTAGGAGCAGGTTTTGGTATATTAACCGACTTCAAAGGTCGATTTTCCTGGTTTCTTTTGGCAGTTGAAATATTCCCAAAGTTTCGGAATATTTCGGAATACTTCCGAAGTATACGACGGGAATGATTCGGAATTATTCCCGCCAGACTATATCGAAAAAAAAATGTACTACACTGCGGTAGCTCATTATTTTAGACTAGCTTTTGCCCGCGACTTCGTCCGCGTGGAATAGTTACTTTGGGCTAACGTTAAATTTAAGCCCGATTTTGAAGCATTCTTCATTGGTGCTCCGCTCCTATTGGCCTTAGCGTAATGATATATATAGCCTTTCTCTATAAATTGAGTATTTAATTAAAAATATTTTTTTCAATTCGAACCAGTAGTTCCTGAGATTATCGCGTTCAAACAAACAAACAAACTCTTCAGCCTTATATATTAGCATAGATAGCTGTTGCCCGCGACTTCGTCCACGTTTCCGTCGTTTTTCGTAAAAAAAAGTAGCCTATGTCCTTCCTCACGGTTCAGTGATTTAGATGTAACACACAGATTAACTTTCGTAATTTAGTAGGGAAATATACACTTCTGGACACATCTATTGGCCCACCTTAGAGTTTAGGTTTCGATGGCCCCTACCGAAATATGATTGCTAGATTGAACAAAAACTGTTGATGCAGTTTTAAACCTGATACATTTTACCATCTTTTTCGATCGTATAGTTTTAAATTTGAATTCAGAATACCATACGACATGGACCTACGCCTAACAAGTCGGATATGCGCCTTGTTAAAGGCAATTAATTTTTGAATAAAAAACATGTTTTATCAAATAAAGGTTTAATTTAATAACGCGTGTTGCCTCCATGGGCATCTACCACAGCTCTCATACGATTAGGCATAGAGTTTATCAACCGCTCTATGAAATTTTGAGGGATCATCTCCCATTCCTCTTCTATGGCAGTTTTCAACTCCTGCATCGTCTGGGCAACTGGCTGACGAGCCCTAACACGCCTTTTTAGCTCGTCCCACATGTGCTCAATGGGGTTCATGTCTGGGCTTCTGGCTGGCCAGTCCATAACTGTGATGTTCACATCCCGAAGATATTCCCTGACGATGCCGGCCGCATGGGCTCTTGCATTATCATGCATAAAAAGGAAATTTGGGCCCACATAGTCCGCGTATGGTATCACGTGAGGTTCTAAGCACTCACGAATGTATCTTTCAGCATTTAATGTTGGCAGCCGTGGTCCTGTAACAACCTCAAGTTGAGTTTTGCCGCTCGCGGATATACCGCCCCAGACAGTCCATGAGCCACCGCCATAAGCAACCCTCTCTTCAAAGCAGCATTGTGCGAAACGCTCTCCCTTACGCCGGTAGACCTTCTTCCTTCCATCATTGCCATGTAACACAATTTTAGACTCATCAGAAAAGAGTACACGGCTCCAATCTTGCTGTGTCCAATTTAAATGACTGCGTGCGAAATGAAGGCGCGCTGTTCGGTGGGCTCGCTTTAGTTTGGGCCCATTAGCTGGCTTGTGTGGTACCATATCGCGTTCTTTTAACCTTCTCCGAACAGTTCGAGCGCTCACAGATACTCCGTGGAAGTCGCGAAGTTGGTTTTGTATCTCAATGGAGGTAAGGTGACGATTTCTCAAGCTGGTCGTCACGATGAATCGATCCTGCCTTTCAGTTGTGACCCGAGATCGTGGCCTTCCTTGGCGACGAACAAAGCCGCCAGTCTCTAGGTACCTCCGATAAACATTTCGGACCGCAGATCGACTTAAATTAAGTTGAGCACTCACGTTTCTTTGGCTGTGTCCGGCCTGAATAAGTGCCACAGTTTGGGCGGCGACTTCAGGTGAAGTATCCATAGATTATTGATAGAACCTCACCTTAATGTTAAGAATAAGTAATGTTTGTTGCAAAAGCAAAGATATCAATCACTTTTTCAAGAATTAAATCCAAGTAAACCAATAAAACCAAGTTTTCTTAGTATTCGATTGTTTGATATCAACAAACAGGCTCCAAATTGTCTTTTGTTTCTTTAAATTCTGTGTTCGAAATTCAAAAAAAGACTATTGAATGAAATTGTGAATGTGCCAGGTTCAAAACTGCATAAAAACTTTTTGCTCGACCTAATATAAAATTTTAGCTAGGACCAAACGAAACTGAAAATACAAGGTGGGCCAATAGATGTGTCCAGAAGTGTAATATGTCAATCTATAATACTGTTGAAAAATATATTTCATGTACAGAATTGACCTCTCTACAGATTTATTATAAGTATAGATAATTGCCTATTTAATGCAAATTCTAAAATGGTATAATAATAACCAGTATCTTGATAAAGTACAAAGTTATTGCTGTTCGAATCTTAAAGGAGAATTTTTATACAAATTTGATTTCAAAATTAAATTACTTTAACACTGCTGTAACTAATTTTAGACTCAAAGAGAATGAGAATTTCCTTAAAATTTGATCACTATGGGTTTGTTGACACCATAAAAGACATTAGTAATCAAACAAATTTATTGAAAAAGAAAATATACAAGATGTTCGAAGTGGGCTCCTTCAGCTGCTATACACGCTCTACACCTTCTTATGAAGGACCGTCTCAATCGGCGCGCAAATCCTGCCGACGATATTTCGTCAGCAGCCGAACGTATGCGTTGTCGCAGCTGTTCAACTGAAGTGATTTCTTCTTTATAAACTACCTCCTTTAAACAGCCCCAGTAAAAAAGTCCAATGGGTTTAAATCTGGCGAGCGAGGTGGCCACATTCTGAAAATAAAATATTATTTCAAAACAAATTCCTTGTTATACAATCACGTCCACAATAAATTGATCTACAAAAATAGGGTTTAAATACCTAATGGGCATACTTAAATAGGTTCGTAATCGATATAAATATATTTCATCGAACAAACACGGATACCAACTAAAAGCTTGTGTTTATTTTGCATATACTATTCTGCCCGCGTTACCTACGACTACGAGTGACCATAGAAATATTAAATAAGAAGTGGTATAGGTAGATAATTTTTTTTTATATAGGATACTCGCAAGATCATTATTGTTGTCCATCCGTGTATCTAGATTTTTAGAAGATCTCATAACTACCTACATTATGGGAAAATGATCATAAAATTGTATCGTGAAGAATAACATAACAAAATAGCAAAAGTAAATAGCTACCTATTATGAATGTAATTTATTACCTATTATCCTAATAATCTAATAAAGTACCTGGGTAAGACCGCGAAAAATTGTACATTTACATTCATGACATCATAACGCACGTTACGTACATGACTGAATGTTACGTATATGACCATTATAAAGCTTAGCTCACATCATTACAGTATAGAAATAAAAATCAGTTTTTAATCAAAATTGTATTGGTATGGTTATAGAAATACAACAGCTATAAGAATGAAACACAAATTAGGAAAAAAAATCGTTCTGTGACGGTTCTGACTAGCTCGCCACTGTTATTTATTTTTTATTTTTTTTATTTCTTCGGAACATTCTTTGATTTTCTTCCGATTTTTATTACTCTCTGCATTTTTCCTTTTAAATTCTTCGTATTTCGCGGGATTTTGTTCTTGCACCCGCTCACGAATTTTTTTTTTGCCTTTCTGCATTCGTCAACGCCATCTGTGACATTTTGGATAACTAAATAAACTAACTTGTATTACTTTATTTTTTAAATAAAGTTTTTTACAGTCCGTTCAATCGACTTTAACTTCTATTCCGCAGGTATAAGGGTGGCATTAAAAGCAAAAAGTTTAGAAGACAAAATCGCTTGAAGGGACAGAGGGACTGTACAAGGGTTTATTTAAATGCCTAAATCTTATTCCAAATAGAGTATAGATACTTAGTTAATAAATTATTATTGTATTAGTTATTAGGTATTCTAACAAATTATCTGACTTACTTTACTCAAACAATTTCTTTAGGAAATGCATATCGATATAGGTACCTACTATGCCTTATAAATGAGTAGATAATCACGACGTCACTATTTTCAATAATATTTTTCTAATGATAGCAATTTACAGTTATCTTCTTATTTAAAACACAGCAGGTACCATACAAAATATATCAATCACCTGACTTGTTAAATAAATATTTTTCTAAATTATGTTTATTTTTTTTAGAACAGTTTTTTTTTAATAATAATACATAGCGTATAACAAGAGAAACAATATGATAAATTAAAACAAAACTTTATTTAAAAAAAAATGCACTAGTGTATTCTCAGCTTAACAATTTGTCATGACTGTAACGTTACACATTTAGTTACACACTGTTATAATCATGACAAAAAATGCGTGGGACATAAACTAAAACCAAAATTTCACCTAAATTGCGGATAGCCAAGGACTGCGACGTAGTTTTATTCGTTTGTGTAGTAATGAACCGACATAAACACGTATAATATTGAGACAGAATATACATACTTACCTTGTAATCAAACATTTTAATTACAAGATTTTTTGGAGACAAATCCGTTGCCAACACAGAACACCATTTCACTCGAAAAATAATGACATATTTAATTGTTTAAATATTGGCATCATGTTCAGTGGTGCTGCCACGCAAGAAAATATTAGAAGTAGCTGGATTATTCTTAAAGTGTGTCAGTAATAGATGTTAGTTTCATGACGTTACACACTCAGTAAAATTTTGGACACATTTTTAAAAATTAATAAAAAAATATTTGTTACGTTATTTAGTGAAAGCTTTTCATAAAAACGTTGGTTAAGCATCACAAAACTTCAACATAACTTAAAAATACGGAATAGCCATTACATTTTTTAAGCAATGGCAGTTTTTGTTAAAAGGATGGTAGTTGGACAAATATTTTTTGTATGGATGTGAAAGTAGTACCAATGAAAAAATTACAAAAAAAAAACAATTTGTAAGAGATAGATTAAATGTTGTGGAATTATCTAAGACAATACAAGCATACCATTCAGTAAAATATACAACAAATCTCATTTATCAAATAAAGTTGATGTTATAAGTTAAATGAAATGGGGACAAGCGAAAAATGACTAATGTACAATTTTTCGCGGTTTTACCCACCTACCACGAATTTTTGATATCGTCGTGTCTGGGTGTTGTTTATCTATATATGTATGTATTTAAAAATATATTTGTCTATGTATATCAGCTGTCTGACACCCATAGTGCATGGTCTTCCTAGTTTGGGGTCAGACAGCCGTGTGTGAAATGTCCCCACATATTATTATGTCTAGTTACCTACTCGGCCAACGAAAGTGCGTAGGTAAACGAATTTAGATCTTGTGTCTCTCAAAATAAAATCTAAAATCACCTGCATAAACTTTCTCGAAAGTATAAAATGTATTTTTATTTTTTCAGTATATAACAAACAAGTAACTCACAAACTTACCTTCGACAATTAGCCATCCTGTCAATTTGTAACTTTTTTAGTTCTCTTTCAATGTTTTTTTTTGTATCCCATTTCACTATTTAGTTCGAACAACAACAACAATTACGATTGAAATGATTATAACTCGGCGCAGCTAAAACACTTGAGCGTAGTCCTCTCGTCTCAACAGAGCGGTAGCGACTGATGTGTGAAATAGAAATATGCTTGAAGCTCCCGCAACGAGCGACGGAAGATGACTTCTTGCGCGGAATAAAAACGTAGTATGCGCCAAAAGTGTTTTATCGTAATAAATCCAAAACTAAAAGGAATTACATAAAATGCCTAAGCAAAGCCTTTACTCTTGTTTAAATATAATTATTTATCAAATTTTTGTCGCAATAGGCATTACCATATCGAGTACAAAACGGAAAAACATGAGAATTAGAGGTTATTTCGTGATTTTTTTCTACCAAGGAAATGTTATTATTTTATGTTTTTGATCAGAGAGAGCCCTTGAAAATATGATGTAGTTATTCATATATTTTTATTTTAAGATTTGGTCTGGAATTTTTCATGTAAAATCAAATAGAAAATTGGTAATTTTGCTTTATACGCGCTCTTAAGCGGCACTTGCCGAGGTCGGTTCGTAGATGGGTGACTAACTAAATATATCTAGATTTTCCAAGCCTCGGAAAGCATGTAAAGGCTGTCATTTGTACATCTTGTAAGTAGTTCATTTTCGACCCCCTATAACTTCGTTGTGGATAAAACTAGAAGCCTGAATTTTTAGTAACCCATCACGCATTGTATGAACACGGTATATTTCATTTTTCATTCAATTTGAGCCAGTAGTTTAAGAATTACAACGAGTCAAAGTTTCTTAATTTTGTCACTCACTGACTGACTGACCGATGATCAAAAGTCTAAGGCACTTCTAGCAGACATAGAAGCATCAAATTTAGAATGCAATTAGTGTTTAGTGTATGAATCAAGGAAAAACTAAAATATTTTTCAATTTCGTTTTTTTTAATGATAGTAGGCTCGCGTTTGACCACCATCTCACCTGATGGTACGTGATGATGTGGTCGAAGATGGAGCACGCTTGCCTAGAAGCAGAACTATCTACAAAAAGAAATGAGATCCCATAAAAACAATACTTGTCAAAAAACCAAGTCTCGCAACTCAATTCTTCTACCGTAAAAAAAAAAACTTTCGGTCGGTTTTATTTTTTGTTAAAAAGTTTTTTTTTCACGCTTTTTCGTGGGTCGGTATATAATTTATCTAGTTACATATGCTAAAATGTCAACCTTTTACAAAATATTGCTTTTCCCGATGCAGAGCCGTTAATTTTTGAGGAGTTCTCCTGGTACTTCACCATCAGCTCTATATCACCATGTGCATTGTGACGAGCATAAAGTGCTTAACATCCATATTCAACTAATCGAATCGCAATCCACGAAATACTTATTATTGAGTAGTGGCCATCTGTGGTCTTCATCATCAGTTCAACTTCTCCAAATGGTACTTTTCGAAAGCAACTGCTCAAGGTACTATAATAAATACCGAAAACGCTATAAGTGTGCCTATAATATTTGAAGAGTTCCCTCGATTTCTCCAAGATCCCATCATCAGATCCTAATTTCGTAACAATGGGACCAACTAGACAGTATACCCCTTAAAATGCAAAAAAAAAAATTCAAATCGGTCCAGCCGTCTCCGAGTTACGAGGTAACATACATAAAAAAAAAGTTCAAGACGAATTGAGAACCTCCTTTTTTTGAAGTCGGTTAAAAAGTTGTGAGATCCATGTAATACCAAGTCGGTTATTAATTTATTCAGTCCCTACTTAAGGGACCTTCTGTCTTAAGTTGTTACGTAATTATATAACCTAACAACATCTTATAGTGACCATATCAATATCAAAAATCTTTAACGTTTTAAATAAATAGATTGACTTGGCAATCGCACTAAACAATCTGCTTTATATATGTATTACTTGTGAGATATATTGCGTTTTCATGCGATGGCCGAGTTAATTTTTATACAAGGTGTAAAAGATTAAGCGCAATACCTCAGAAACCCCAATTAGAATATTAAATTAGAAGTCTAAAATAACATCCGTAACTAAATAAATTGAAACCAAACCTAGATATCAGTACATACTATAAAACAAAGTCGCTTCCCTGTCTGTCTATCCCTATGTATGCTTAGATCTTAAAAACTCCGCAACGGATTCTGATGCGGGTTTTTTTAACCTTTTCACCGCCACGGACTTGTATAGAAGTTCTGGATTTTCGTACCACCAGCGCTACGACTTCATTAGTTCTTAATTTTAGCTAAGTTAAATTAGTTTAATTTACTGTAAATACAAAAAATATTTTTTTTAACTTAGTTAAATTAGTTTAATTTACTGTAAATACAGTAAATTTAATTTTAACTCAGCTAAAATTAAGGACTAATGAAGTCGTAGCGCTGGTGGCACGAAAATCCAGAACTTCTATACAAGTCCGTGGCGGTGAAAAGGTTAATAGATATAGTGATTCTTTAGGAAGGTTTTAGTGTATAATAAGTTAAGGTTTTGTGTAGATTGAATGAAATACGATGATATTACTTCAACATATCGGAAAGAATTAAGCCTATCGGGAGCTTTAATCGAAAACACTGCCAAAACCTTTTGAGTTATAAAAATGCAATGTATGACGGGATTGTTTCTCTTTTATAGATCTACAAAAATACGCCATGGCATATGTCTATCTCACAAGAATAACCCACAATAACATTTTTTTTCTTTTACAAATTATATTAAAATGATGGGTCATATACGAGTCTTTTTTTAACAGTACAGTATTATTCCTTATCCAATTAAATACGTCAGATATGTTGAGGATTTAATGTAGATCAAAATTGCTTTTTACACTCTATCAATAAAATTAATAAATATCTTATGAGTTATCGCCGATATATGAGTATGCCAAATTGCCGAACGAGAAATTGATTAAGCAAAATCATATATAAGCAAATATAACCTTTATTACCCGAGCGAAGCCGGGCCCGTTCGCTAGTTTTTTTATAAAATAGTTATCCTTACTAAACGCAAAATGTATGTGTGGCATACAATATCCTTATGCAGACGCATACTCTCATGCAATTTTAGTGGCTGATACGCACACAAGCGCATTTCCTTGAATTAAGAATTGTATTAATTTGTCATGATACTGTGTTTCCATTTTAAGTTAAATGAAAGATTTTTCCGTCAAAACTTAACACCTATTTTTTATGACGGAAATCGTTTCATAAGCCGATTCTGAACCAACTACTTTCAGGAATTGCGTTTATTCTGTTACACGCTGTATAACGTGTTTATGGTTTTAATAAATTATGATTGTATTTTAACCACTGAGCAAGGGACAAAGGCTAATTTGTTTGTTCAATTGGGGGGGTGGGGGGAGTGATAGTCAAAATCCAGGCATTGCCTAGTTCAGCTACAAAAGCTTAATTCATTTGCTTAAGAACACATTGCGGCCTAAATTATTATTATAGTATTATGCAGTTTGCGCGCTATAATATTATATTCTGTTTACTTTAAATAAAAAAACAACTTTAAATAGGGTTGGGAGGATGGATAGATTATTATTATAGCATAACCTTTTTAATAAATTACTACATCACATTAACCTTTTCCCAGCCACAACCGTAGTAAAATAGCTGGGCTAGCTAACTTAGAAACTCTGGGCTACTACTGAGAAATTCCGCACTAAAAACCCAATAGCACTTTTGGTCCGATCCGGGAATCGAACCCGAGACCTTGTGATCAGCAGTTGTGCTTACAACCACTCGACCAACGAGGCAGTTTACTGTCAATCTAGATGAAGAAATATTAAAAACGCTAGAGCTATATAACGGGTCTTCCAATAGGCACGTCCGAACTTTGACAGTTAGTAGCGGCCATCTTGTTGAAGCTATATCTGTCAAATTGGTTGTCATTTATTCATTCTGTTTTGCCAAATCATCATGGATAGCTATAGCATTCAACAACACGTGCAAATGATAAAATTGTTTTATCAAAATGAGTGTTATGTTCGGGCAACGCACCGCGCGCTTCGCCCATTTTACGGTCGCCATAATCGTCCTACCGAGAGGACTATTCGTCGTGTGGTACATAAATTTGAGTCTACTGGTTCGGTAAATGATCGACCAACACCCGTACGTCAACGAAACGCAAGGTCTGCCGAAAACATCGCCGCTGTCCGTGAGAGTGAGTCCAGGAGAGGAGAGGAGGAGAAGTTGTGGTCACCACAACTTGGCGAATTTTGCGTCGTGACTTGGGCCTGCACCCGTGTAAAATTCAACTGACCCTGGAATTGAAGGTAAACGACCATAGACAACGACGTGTGTTCGCTGAATGGCACTAGAGCAGTTAGCAACTGACCATAATTTTCACAGAAAAATTATCTTCAGCGATGATCTTGTGACTTAACCCCGCTAGACTTTTTCTTGTGGGGTTTTTTTAAGTCGCAGGTCTATGCGAATAAACCACAAACCACAGCGGCTCTCAAAGCCAACATAACCTATGCGATAGGTCGAATTCAGCCTGATTTATGCGCAAAAGTCATGGAAAATTGGATATCTCGCATGCGCTCCACCCAGAGAAGCCGTGGCGGACACTTGAATGATGTCATATTCCACACATAATGGCATCACTACATCTTTCAAATAAATAAATAATTTCGATAATATCTCACACACACTTTGTTTTATTTAAATTTAAAGATAGGACACGCTTAATGAAAGACCCTGTACATACAATGCGAAATCGTTCACCTGTTCGTCGGGGAAGTTCGAGCATTGTCGGCCGCTGTATCGTTCGTTACTCGCATAGAGTATAGATTCAGTGAGCTAAATGAGCTAGTGAGCTATTCCGTGTATGACTGAGCGACTGAGAGCTAGATTGTGATTAAAGAGCTAACTCAGTTTTATCTCTCATTCGCCAGCTACCCATGTCTAGTATACTTATTCAACGAAGAGACGTCCGCCATTTATGCTAGAGTAATAAGCATGGTATGCGCCACCTTCTGTTATGTTTGCTTTTTTCAAATTGTCACTATCCAGGACCGAAACTTGTACTCAGAACCTCACGTTCTTGGGTACCACTTGACTAATTTCAATTCTAAAGCTAACCTCGTAAGGAACTATTCTAAAGAGAATTTATTTCATTAGTGATATACAACGTGTAATTTAAAGGGTATATACATACCAAGTCCATGCCTTCTTTGGATGATAACAAACGATATGGCAAGGGTATTGTAATCCTAAGTCTACGTGTGTAGAACTTATTACAAATTCCAATACACTGATACCAGAGACCGAATTTTTCAAATTAAGAAGAACGAATGGAATTATCGTGTTATTGGCAAGTGACGTGGAAAGTTATTGACCCTCGTAGTGCTGTGACACGTTTGTTATGATTGGTATTCAAGAAATATATGAAACCAATAATTTGGTATCAATTCTTTGAGTCAGTTATTTTGTGCTGAAACTGTGCATAGAGACTCTATACCAGATGTTGTCTTCAGCCCTTTTGGATAGATATGGGGTTTCCGTAACACGTTGTATAATCAATTATAACAACCCAAATAATAAAAACCTTGATTAGTATTTAAAAAAAATACCGTAAAAAGCTGCAAAATCCACACACAAATTAGTTTTCAAAAAGTCTTAATCTGTAAATGCTATACCACAAACTACACAGTACTACTTTACTTTAACACTTTTGGTGAGTTTAAACCTTGTAAATCCTGATAACGTGGGAATACGTACATGTTTCTTTCTAATATCATCTCCTATCTTTTCATAAAAGTCTCATCAAAATCAGTTTAATCGTTTCAGAGATAAGCCCGGACTAAAAGAAAGACAGACAAAAAAGTTCGTGTTCTAGAATCGTGTTAATAACCAAATATGTATAAGCACTACAGAAAACAAAGTTATTTTGATGACAGACAGACATTTCAATTTTATTTATATGTGTAGATTACCACATATTTCAAGACCTCGCTGTAAGTGTCCATGAAAGTCAACTTTAATCTAGTTCAACAGCTCTAGATGAAAGAAAAACACTAGCTCATTGCTGGCAAATTGTAAGTAAATTGTAGAAATAGGATTACCTAGATGGACTCACAAGATAGCCTCTTGTCTTAAGTGAACGTAAACTTGTCGTAAAAATAACTGCACGTGAGACAAGGATCAAGTTAGACGTTTAATTCTGGGTTTATTTGTCGTCTGATCAAACAATGTCCCATCTATTGAAGTGTACAAAATGCTTAAACACGAGTACAATACAAGATCTAATAAAGGCAACTGAAAAAGCGACCAGCATGACTACCTACTGGGCCAAACACATCTATACATATAATAAAAATGAATCACTAAACGTGTTGCTAAGCGCAAAACACGAAAACAGCTGGACCGATTTGGCTGATTCCTTTTTTGTTGTGTTTGGTTTTGTCAGGAGAAGGTTCTTATGAAAAAATAAAAAGTAGGAAAGGTCTCAAGGGTAGTAGGGTAGGGTAGAGGTAAGGTAGAGGTAGGGTAGAGGTAGGGTAGAGGTAGGGTAGGGGTAGGGGTAGGGGTAGGGTAGGGTACGTTAGGTTAGGGTAGAGGTAGGGTATTGGTAGGGTAGGATAGGGGTAGTGGTATCGGTTGGGCAGGGGTAGGATAACACGCGAACGAAGTCGTGGCGGGTCAGCTAGTTAATAATAAAATACGATTTACCATCGAAAGGAAGATTTGTCTGCTTTTGTGTCGTAATAATTATTATTTTGAGACAACAAAATCCATGAGCACCCTGCCAAGATATGGTAAGTTACGTAGGGCTACGCCCGTAATATGAGCTGCATACACAGCCGGAACTTAGATCTACGCACAAAACACTTCATGATATTTCAAAGACAAATTAAATATAAAATTCAGCTATATTATGCAGGACAGACAACGCAGACTGCGCGGTGCAGCAAACGAGATGTAAAGAATTAAATGGGTGCACTACGCCAAATCGAATGCCAAATAATCGAATATCAATTGATCGACCACTATAATATATCGAATATCTAAATACTTCAACGTTCATAATATCGAATGGTTAATAAATCGAACATTCAATATATCGTACATGCAATACATTGAGTGTTCAAAATATCGAATGTTTGTTTGATCGAGCGTTCAACGCATCGCGTATTAATTCTATCGAAATATCATGTTGCGTCCCAAATGTATTTTTGAACGATCTTTTTGGTGTGGCAACATTCTATTGTCTTTTTGATGTTGACACTTGACATAACCTTTTTCACTTGACAGATAGACTTTGCTTCTTTGTTGGAAAATGTCCGTTCTTGGGACTTTGATTTAATTGTAATTGATAAAATATTGTTTGGAATCGCCGTTTGCAACCGATAATTGGGTCGCGATTATCTACTGTTTGAAGTTGTAATCCCGGATTGACGAAAACCCAGGGATATTTCTCGGAAGTTATCGCCGCCTTGTCGCCACCCGCGTGGCACGCGCATTTGTTGGGAAAAAGTAGTGATAAATAGCTTCAATCCGGTGCGAGTTAGGGCTGTAATGCTGATCTGAACCGCGCCATCTGGAGACTGACGCCTTGTGACCGTTCAGAACACTTGACTTACATCACACTTTCAATTACTCACCTCATAATTACATACATACCACACTTGGGCGTGACCTAGGAAGGTCGAAGCTTGGCGAACCCAGCACAGAAGGTTAGTGGTACCGATTAGTTATTTGAATATATTGGTTGTAGGCCGAAGAGCCTGTAGTTTTGTTTATTGTTGTTGAAAGCAACGGTAGGGCTCCACGAACCGTGGACAAGTTCAGACCGTCCAGTTACCGTTGGCTGGCCTATTGTAGGACTGATCATATCATATACTGAGTTTCTCCATGCAATTGCAATTTACACAAAATATTAAAATGTACCTATAAAATACAAGATGTAACAGATATAGTTATCCTTACTAAAAGCAAAACGTATGTGCGTCACACAATATCCTCACGCAGACGCATAAACTCATGCAATGTTAGTGGCCGACATGCACACGAGCACATTTCCTTGAATTAAGGATTGTATTAATTTGTCATGATTCTGTTTCCATTTTAAGTTAAATGAAAGATTTTTCCGTCAAAATTGAACAACTAATTTTTATGACGGATAACGATTCAGAAGCCGATTCTGAACCAAATACTTTCAGAAAAAGCGTTTATTCTGTTCCACGATGTATATAATAATTAAAATATTTTTTTTTTATATTCTATCTGTATAAAAAATCCAATAAAAAACAATACTTGTCAAAAAACCAAGTCTCGCAACTCAGTTCTTCTACCGTAAAAAGTTGTGAGATCCATGTAATACCAAGTCGGTTATTCGATTATTCAGTCCCTACTTAAGAGAACTACTGTCTTAACTTGTTACGTAATTATCTAACCTAACAACATCTTATAGTGACCATATCAATATTAAAAATCTTTAATGTTTTAAATAAATAGATTGACTCGGCCATCGCATGAAAACACAATACAATTACATTGTTCTTGCGATTTCCAAGTCAATAAAAAATCTACACATATATTATTCCATTATATTATACATAAATATATACAGGTACACTGATTAATTAACTGTAAATGTAACTTTGTAATCCCATATAAATATATGGGATTACAAAGTTATTTATGCAGTTGATGTATCTAGAAAACTGATCCAAAATTGAAAAATATTTTAATTTTTCCTTGATTCATACACTAAACACTAATAGTATCCTAAATTTGAAGCTTCTATGTCTGCTAGAAGTGCCTTAGACTTTTGATGATCGGTCAGTCAGTGAGTGACAAAATTAAGAAACTTTGATTCGTTATAATTCTTAAACTACTGGTTCAAATTGAATGAAATTTGAAATGTACCGTGTTTATACAATGCTTGATTGGTTACTGAAAATTCAGGTTTCTAGTTTTATCCACAACGAAGTTATATGGGTATGTAATGTTATGTTATGTATAGTTATGTAAGTATGGTACGGCCGTGCCGCTTTTTGCTCGACTTGGCGCGGGCACATCCGTGCCTCCAGATATTCAATATATATTGGTTTTTCGATAAAATGAATATGCGATGCGTTGAATGCTCAATCAAACCAGAAAGAGAGAAGAACATTTAGTGCATCGAAAAATATTGTGAGCATACATGACTTGGGGCAGCCCCAAAAGTAGTTGGTACTTGTGAATAATGCATACTATGTCCTCTTTAATATATTTTTAAGGGAGTATAATCTAGATATAATCTAGATGACAGATGGAGTGTTAATCCGACTGATGGTAATTTATGTACTTTCAGGAGCGTTCCCACTCACATTTCATACTAGGAAAAACGATCTCTAATTTCCTACCAATTTATATTCCACTGAGGCATATTGTAACTTGCATAAGTTTTTAATACGTAATTGGCTTTTAAATCATACTGACTTATTTCGAGTAGACTACAAGTAAATAAACTTTCGTGTCTGTATTCTTATGCCTTGAGAACTGGTGTCGTCTGCGGACAAATCTAAAAGGAGACCTAGGTATACATATATATAACATATACATACTAATTTATTGATAACTAGCTTTTGCCCGCGACTTCGTTCGCGTAGGAGGGTTTTCCCGCGTAAAATCCCGATCCCGTGGGAATTCCGGGATAAAAAGTAGCCCATGTGTTATTCCAGGATGTAAACTATCTACTTGCCAAATTTCATTCAGATCCGTTCAGTAGTTTTTGCGTGAAAGAGTAACAAACATCCATCCATCCTCACAAACTTTCACATTTATAATATTAGTAGGATTTTTTTGCGAAACCAAGTTGGCCGTGGCAAAGATAATCTCTACAGAAGAAGATTCGCAGACGGCTCAGACCTCAAATGTACGCGGTGTGAACCCACAGGCAATAGCCTACCATGTATCTTCCCCCGCATTTCACCTGTACTCTTGACGATCTTATGTATGCATCAGCGAGCGGAGTTCACGTAGCTGACTTTTGGGCCAAATTTATATAAAATATTTTTGCCATTAATTCGGTAAGAAGAAGGGACAAGGGATTGAGCGAATGTTCTAAAGAGATACTGTGGCCCTGAATATAGATGCTGGCGGGAAAAATTCCGAATCATTCCCGTCGAATACTTCGGAAGTAGGTACCTATTCCGAAATATTCCGAAACTTTGGGAATATTTCAACTGTCAAAAAAACCAGGAAAGTCGACCTTTGAAGTCGGTTAATGTACCAAAACCTGCTCCTAAGTATAACAAATACTTTTCTGAAAACCGCATCAAAACGTGTTTGCTTGCAAGGTTTGCCTTTATTTGTTTTTATTGACTGGGCTATTATACGCGTTAAGTAAGTAGGTAATGATTAATACCAAGGTACCTATGCGACTCGCGAATACTCGCAATGCGTACAGAGCTACATACAAACTAACCAAAAACATAGGTAACCCTTTTCCAAATATTTAATTTCGGTAGTCGGTGTTATTGGTTTTGTATTTTCTTTTTTTTTTCACACCGCCTTCCGAAATTAAAGTTATTTTTGGCTTTGTAGTGTTTTGATATGGAAGTCGGTTCTATCTTTTGCAAAAAATTTTTTTTTCACGCTTTTTAGTGGGTCAGTTTATAATTTACCTAATTACCAAAGCCATAATGTCAACAACTTATCACCTTTTACAAAATATTGCTTTTCCCAATGCATAGCCGTTAATATTTGAAGAGTTCTCCTGGTACTTGACCATCAGCTCTATATCACCATATGCATTGTAACGAGCATAAAGTGCTTAACATTCATACTCAAGTAATCGAATCGCAATCCACGAAATACTTATTATTGAGTAGTTTCAATGGCCATCTGTGGTCTTCATCATCAGTTCAACTTCTATAAGAATCTTACTATAAGAAATACCCAAAACGCTATAGGTGTGCCTATAATATTTGAAGAGTTCCCTCGATTTCTCCAAGATCCCATCATCAGATCCGGATTTCGTAACAATGGGACCAACTAGAAAGTTTACACTTTCAAACGCAAAAAGAATTTTCCAAATCGGTCCGGCCATCTCCGAGTTATGATGTAACATACATTAAAAAAAAAAAAGTTCAAGACGAATTGAGAACTTCCTTTTTTTGAAGTCGGTTAAAATAGCATTCGATTTCGAAATAAGTAGGTACTTACCTACCTAAAAACAAAAGAATAAAAATCCTGTTAATCGCATCGCATCGCATATCTACCTATAAAAATATCAACATATACTTAATCAATCCCATTTATGATAAAATAAACATTTATATTTTACTCTCGTATGTGCCACTGAACAATAATTAACTCACCCACCACACAACAAACAAACACATTTATTCCCATTGAATTATTCGGGCGAAATATTCGGCAGAAACATTCGATTGCTGGGTACGAATCTTTCTCGCGGGGGGGAAAACTTCTCCGGGGAGCATCTCCCCTCTTACCGCACCCCACACCGCCATCGCCTGCACGCATGACTCGTGGTAGTCGGGGGCAGGCCTGCGACAGCATAGTACCAAAATATGCGTTATAGCGCTACTGTCGCCGGCAACCATGTATTTTTCCAGCTATTTTGTCAGTAAAACTGACCAAAGAGAATGTAATACACTATGTTTTAAAACTGACGAGTGACAGATAACAGATTGGATTTTCCGTCATTCGTGTCGAAGTTCGTGTGCTGCCGGATTACAGTTTATTTACTAGTCGTTCTCCTCGCTGTATTGCTTAAGTTGAGATAGATTCCAAGTTCCTTGCTCAATACGAATTAAACTGCAGTGCTCTGGTGCTTTGGTTTGCGGCCATGGCTCCTATCGAATGCTGTGTTGTCGGTTGTATTTCAACCAACAAAACTCATCCATCGCCTTTATAATTTACATTTGGAAGATAAACTTAGGGCTTTGTGACTGTCGTTTTTGGTATCAGTGAATTCCGAACTTCTTGGTCTATCAAAGTATCAGTTAGTGAATAAACGTGTGTGCCAAAAACACTTCGACAAATACCAACTGGATAGCGAGGGTAATCGTCTCAAAGATAGTTATCCATGTCGTTTTTCCACTGAAGAAGTAGAGCATGGGTGCCTTTATCTGTATTAATGTGTTTGTAATTATTTATAAGTGTACCTATTAAGGTACACTAGTTAAGTTATAGTTATAGTCAGTGGGTTATCTTAGAGGCGGAGTTTCCTGCTTATGATTATGTATTTTTATTAAAATTATTTAATTAAGCTTTATTTGGTTATTTTCAGGTGTTCTTTATGATCATAACTAAAGTAACAAGGAAGACGCCGAGTAAATTGTGGAAAATCCAGTTGTTGTCCAAGGTAATAGTGACACTCATTTTTAACTTTTAACCAACTTCAAAAAAGCAGGTTCTGTATTCGAATACCCGTATGCATGTATGTATGTTTCTTTGTATGTCTGAATCAACCAATTTTAATGATTCTTTTACTAATATGATCTACATACTTTCAGGGAGGTTTTAATACATAACTAATACATTAGGTAATTATTCTTATATACGAAGTTATATGCATAAATCTACTGCATCTCCAACATTTCTAAGTGGATCTTAATAATTATTTTTTTCATTCTTCTTGCGCTTATGTAATTGTATATTCAACTAAAAATGGAAAATCAATTTACTTAAAAAACAGTTAAACTGACTTATGCTTTGTTATAACTTATGTTCTGTTATATTCTTTCTTTTCTTTGTTCGTTCTGATATACCCATTTTCTTATTTTAAAACATCCAGTTGATAATTTATATTCAAGAACTGCAGATATGTATGCAGATCCTCCTGCATCTTCATCTCTCAATACAGGTAATAATTTTTAACAACTTTTAATTTCTTATCAAGAATATTCTATTTATCACATAAATATGATCAGTTAAAAACCACTAAGTTAAATATCTGTATAAATAATATATGTTACAATATATATTTGTATACTTAAGTAGGAATTGATTCTGATCAGAGCCGTTATGGTGTGCTTATTGTTATTGATTTTATTTTAGAGATGTCAAAAACGAAATTGTATAAGCAATACTAAAAAAAAATGCTTTAAGAAATAGTGTAATGGCAAATGTTAGAATGTTGCTCAGGATCCCGAAATAGTAGTTAGTAGTAGTTACCTGATTCGTCTTTACTTAGAATTGAATTTTTCTTCTCTTTACAGATGTGATACGGAAAAGAAAAAAGAGGTGTACAAGAAAAAATTGTGAAGCAGATGTGTGCACCACAACAATTGCCTTCGAGAAATATAAAGCCCATAGGTTAAGAGGAAAAACAAATAAAAAGTAAAATCTGAAAAGTCATTTTATTTTTATATTTCTTTCGTTAAATTCGTATCCATTGAATTTAACGAAAGAAACAATGAACCTTGCATATAATAAAATTAACCGTATAAGAATTAATTATTCATGGCGCATCACTATGCTACCGATATTCTATGCCGGATGGTTATCGTGACGTTTATAGTACGCTGTGGGTCATCACTAGATGACATTACGACAATAGCGTAATTTTTGGAACTAGATGTACCATATTACTGTCCTATCTGTCTCTGACTTATTTAAAGTTATCTGTGGTCGGGGGCGCGCGGCGCGGCGCCAGCGCGGCGGCGACGGCGATCGACGATCGGTGCAAAATACGATTTTTCAGCAAAAAAAAATTGAAATCTTAATTAAATCCATTTTGAATAATTCTGATTTAAAGAAACTGTCCCGGAAGTATTCCGGAATTATTCCGAATTTTTCAGAAGTTTTGCAACTATAGCCCTGAAACGCAAAAGCAGTTGAAGGAACAGGGTGGGTTTTTAGTCAGTAGAAGTCTGACAATCCCTTCCACTCCACCCACAGCGGGAGGAGTCATTAGACAATTTTCCCAACGAAAAAGTTGAAGATTGATCAATGATTTTTTGAGGAGCTTGTATCTAAATGATAAGAAATAAGGTTCAGTTTCGCTTGCTATCTTAAAATATCAAGATTTTGCCTCGGACAGGACGTTAAACTGTTGGTCTCGGCGGTCATTTGCACATTTTTCACAGTCGTTACGGGTAGTTTATTTTATTGATGTATTTAATTTACTTGCCCTCGTCCGTGTGTCACTGCTGGGTGCCAACTGAAAACCAGCGCTGGGTTTCTTCCACCCAGCAAATGCTGAGTTGGTGTCCTTTCGGTGTGAACGTGCTCAACGACTTTTTTCTTTTTTTTCCTTTTTTTGTAATGTTTGTAATTGTGTATTACATGTTGTTGTTTGTGTTTTCGTCCGAATAAATGTTTTTCAATTTCGATTTCAATTTCAATTTCGTAGATCAGGAAATCTGACAACAGTTTTACCAAGGGGTACCGTGCTGTGCTATGAAGGTCGGATAGGCAGTCACTGTCTATAACATATAAAATAAAATAATCTATAACTATAACAGTAGTACCTACTCAGTCGCATGCGATTAGTCTGCAAGCCTACCCCAAAATAGTTGGTAAAAAGGTTTAGGAGATGTTGTCACTACGTCCAAATACATAGATACTAAGTTAAGTTCCTAATGAATTCGAAAATGGAACACAATTAAAAAAAAATTAATAGTTTAAAAAACACTGGAAAAACACGTTTTTATAAATTCAGGTAAACACAAAAAAGATCGCGTTCAAAGTCCATTACGTGGCCTTTCTCACAAGTGCAAACACGACAATGATACGATATTCCATCATGGAATGCCGGTGTCTATCATTCGGCTTCATCATCAGACCTTGAAACCTAATCGTGGTCAAAGTTCATTACAAGACTTTTCAAAAACAGCTATGATACAATTTTCCATCATGAAGTTCCAGTTCATATTTTCCGGCTCCATCATCAGATCAGTTCGGCAGTACCATATTATTGTATTGTCATCAGAACTACATACAGCTGCCAATTTTCATTACGCTCCGACCCTTGGAAGATGGTTAAATTGGTTACCTTAGATTCCATTACATAGTTAGTTACATACAGGTCGACCTAATAAAAGCGTGTTAATAATGATCTGCCCTGTAAATAAGCAGAAATTTACACGTGGGTGGAGGAACAGAACCTAACATTTGAAAAACAAGTGCACAATGGGCGGTCTTATCGCACAAAAGGAAATTTGACAGACAACCTTTGTATGTAGTGAAACGAGGGAATGATGAATGATATTTGTTTTTCAAATTGGTTACAAATAATACTACACGTCATTTTCTTTCGTTATAAATTTAAACAGTATGAGGCTGGCATATGCTAATTGACCTATCCTGAGAAGAAACATCCAAACAAACTCAGAGGTCAACGTCTCTTTTGAAGTCCCTATTGGTCAAGTCATATGCTAACCATGTAGTTTTATGTATGCGGCGCTACTTTGAGGCAAGAAAGACACAGATTTGAGTGAACCTCTGTAAACAGTGCAGGCATTTGTCAGTGATCGCATAATTCAACTTAGAACTTTAAGGAGCTCGAATGATGGATGATTTTTTAAGCTATTGCATAGCTTTTATCGCAGGCTTTGAGCGCGGCGACCGAATCAAGAAATTCCGTAACGAAAATAAACCTAACACCCCCCACTCCGAACGGCACAGCGGTGCGGCGTTGAAAGTCGTGCATCGTCTAACGTCGTTTCAGTTCGGCAGACTTCGGCACGGTGTTTGTGTACGTGCGACTAGACGTATGCGTGTAGACTAGCTGCTAATAAACCTATCGATAAAATTCCTGAATAACCTACATGTATTGTAAGATAATAAAAATATTTTAAACAATATTAACTTCTCATTTATTCAATAAAAGAAAAAAAAATGTTTCTTATCGGTCACCACACTCAAAAAGTGTAACTTGAATTAATATCAAAGAAAAAAACTTGAATTAATACCAAAGAAAAAAAATACTGCATAGGTAAATAAAATAAATAAATAATTATCTATCTATCTATACTTATAATAAATCTGTAGAGAGGTCAATTCTGTACATGAAATATATTTACAAAATAACTATCAGGGGGTGATTAGGGATCGATACTGATGCCAAAAATGCAATCAGTAAAATTATTGTCTGTCTGTCTGTCTGTCTGTCTGTCTGTCGGTCTGTCTGTCTGTCTGTATAACCGTTATAGAAACAAAAACTACTCGACGGATTTTAACGAAACTTTGTACAATTATTTTTCATACTCCTGAGCTGGTTATAGTATACTTTTCATCACGCTACAATCAATAGGAGCAGAGCAGTGAAGGGAAATGTTGGGAAAACGGGGGAAGTTACTCCATTTTTTAAGCTAACGTCGCGTGTGCGACCTTAATGGTTAAAGCTACACAGAAATCACTTATGACGGAAATGTTCTCCTTAAAATTATATAAAAAATATCCCACGACAGCATATATCTATCTTTTATGGTTGACTCACAATAACACGTGTAACTCCCGATAGCTTAGCAGTTCGAAGCTTTCTGATTATTATTCTGCTCCGAAATTTAAAACCACCACAACTTTGCAATGGAACTCGGCTTAAAGTAACCCAGTTGCAGCAAAATATAATCGAGGCTCAAATTTTAACAGGTTGCGGTTCAGGAGAAACCGTCTTTATTCTCAGAATTCCCATAATACCAAATAATTTTCCATTCCAATTTAAAAGAACGCGATTCCCAGTATCGGTGTGTTATGCAATGACAATTAATAAGGCTCAAGGGCAGACTTTTCGTGTTGCTGAAGTAGATCTCGGTGTCAGTTGTTTCTCGCATGGTCAGTTGTACGTCGCTCTTTCCCGGGTTAGCAGTTCTAGAAATCTTTATGTTCACGTGCCGCACGGGTCAACTTTCAACATAGTTTACCTGGAAGCTTTGCGCTGAAGTATTGTCGTTCTATAGGTACTTAAGCCTCATGTGAACGTAATCTAAACAATATTACCAATACATTAACTTAATAACACACAAGGAGTTACACGCTGACGGAGTCGCGGGCACAGCTATTAACAATAATATTGTGCGGTTCGGTATTGCGATATTTTTCAACAGTATTATAGATTGACATATTATATTTCCCTACTAAATTACGAAAGTTAATCTGTGTGTTACATCAAAATCACTGAACCGTGAGGAAGGACATAGGCTACTTTTTTTACGAAAAACGACGGAAACGTGGACGAAGTCGCGGGCAACAGCTATCTATGCTAATAATATAAGGCTGAAGAGTTTGTTTGTTTGTTTGAACGCGATAATCTCAGGAACTACTGGTTCGAATTAAAAAAATATTTTTAATTAAATAGTAAATTTATAGAGAAAGGCTATAAGCTATATATCATTACGCTAAGGCCAATAGGAGCGGAGCACCAATGAAGAATGCTTCAAAATCGGGGTTAAATTTAACGTTAGCCCAAAGTAACTATTCCACGCGGACGAAGTCGCGGGCAAAAGCTAGTACTTATAATAAATCTGTAGAGAGGTAAATTCTGTACATGAAATATATTTACAAAATAACTATCAGGGGGTGATTAGGGATCGATACTGATGCCAAAAATGCAATCAGTAAAATTTTTGTCTGTCTGTCTGTCTGTCTGTCTGTCTGTATAACCGTTATAGAAACAAAAACTACTCGACGGATTTTAACGAAACTTGGTACAATTATTTTTCATACTCCTGAGCTGGTTATAGTATACTTTTCATCACGCTACAATCAATAGGAGCAGAGCAGTGAAGGGAAATGTTGGGAAAACGGGAGAAGTTACTCCATTTTTTAAGCTTCCGTCGCGAGTGCAACCTTAATGGTTAAAGCTACACAGAAATCATATATGACGAAAATGTTCTCCTTAAAATTATATAAAAAATATCCCACGACAGCATATATCTATCTTTTATGGTTGACTCACAATAACACGTGTAACTCCAGATAGCTTAGCAGTTCGAAGCTTTCTGATTATTATTCTGCTCCGAAATTTAAAACCACCACAACTTTGCAATGGAACTCGGCTAAAAGTAACCCAGTTGCAACAAAATATAACCGAGGCTCAAATTTTAACAGGTTGCGGTGCAGGAGAAACCGTCTTTATTCCCAGAATTCCCATAATACCAAATAATTTTCCATTCCAATTTAAAAGAACGCAATTCCCAGTATCGGTGTGTTATGCAATGACAATTAATAAGGCTCAAGGGCAGACTTTTCGTGTTGCTGGAGTAGATCTCGGTGTCAGTTGTTTCTCGCATGGTCAGTTCTACGTCGCTCTTTCCCGGGTTAGCAGTTCTAGAAATCTTTATGTTCACGTGCCGGACGGGTCAACTTTCAATATAGTTTACCCGGAAGCTATGCGCTGAAGTATTTTCGTTCTATAGGTACTTAAGCCTCATGTGAACGTGATCTAAACAATATTACCAATACATTAACTTAATAACACACAAGGAGTTACACGCTGACGGAGTCGCGGGCACAGCTATTAACAATAATATTGTGCGGTTCGGTATTGCGATATTTTTCAACAGTATTATAGATTGACATATTATATTTCCCTACTAAATTACGAAAGTTAATCTGTCTGTTACATCAAAATCACTGAACCGTGAGGAAGGACATAGGCTACTTTTTTTTTACGAAAAACGACGGAAACGTGGATGAAGTTGCGGGCAACAGCTATCTATACTAATAATATAAGGCTGAAGAGTTTGTTTGTTTGTTTGAACGCGATAATCTCAGGAACTACTGGTTCGAATTGAAAAATTATTTTTAATTAAATAGTCAATTTATAGAGAAAGGCTATAGGCTATATATCATTACGCTAAGGCCAATAGGAGCGGAGCGCCAATGAAGAATGCTTCAAAATCGGGGTTAAATTTAACGTTAGCCCAAAGTAACTATTCCACGCGGACGAAGTCGCGGGCAAAAGCTAGTAATTGCATAATTTTATAAAAAATGCTATGCAATAGCTTTACCGCGGCAGTCCCCGAGTGCTACACTCATCTAGATATGTGGGTGGAGTTCATATTACTGTTAACCCCTCCAACTAAGCTAAATATGCTTGTATCTGGAGTTGGTTCACGATAATAGTGTAATGAGTGGGGTTCGAAGTTGCGACCTCTCGATCACAAGTCCGACACCTTAGCCTTTAGGCTATTGACGCTTTGTTGGACTTGGATTTTAATCGAATTGATTTTAAAGACTAGTTTACACAACCTAAAAGGATAAAAATTAAAAGTTTAAAAATCACTAGAAAAACACGCTTTTATAAATGCACGTAAACACAAAAAAATTGTCCGCGATTTTCCTTTTTTTGTAGTCTCCGTTTTCTTTGTGTTGCTGTTTCTTTTTTTGTAGTTTTTACCATATTATTCCCACGAGTAGTGAACAATTAAACTGTAGATCCCCTAGAGGATTTGAAAATGACATCTATAAAAAAATATCTTTGGATTACGCGGTAATTCAAAAAGGTTAAGAAAACCGATAACGGATTTTCTTTAGGTTTGTTATAACCTGATCGTGTTCAAAGTCCATTACATGGCCTTTCGCACAAGTGCAAACACGACTATGATACGATATTCCATCATGGAATGCCAGTGCTCAAGGTTTCAAGGTCTGATGATGAAGCCGGAAGATAGGTCTTCCGGCTTCATCATCAGACCTTGAAACCTAATTGTGCTCAAAGTTCATTACAAGACTTTTCTAAGAAATCCAAAACAGCTATGATACGATTTTCCATCATGAAGTTCCAGTTCATATCTTCCGGCTCCATCATCAGATCAGTTCCACAGTATCATATCATTGTATTTTCATCAGAATTACATACAGCTGCCAATTTTCATTATGCTACGACCCTTGGAAGATGGTTAAATTAGTTACCTTAGATTCCATTACATAGTTACATACAGGTCGTCCTAATAAAAGCGTGCTAAACACGTCTAAAGAAAAAACCAATGAATGAGTTACTATTCATAGTAACAGGAGTCGCCATCGAAGTACATAATTAAAAGAAGAAGCCTGCACTCTCCCCAGTGGGTCATAATTAATTTTTAATTATTATAAGTGATGATAAGTGCAGATGCTATGGAATTTAATTATAAAGGCCTCAGTAGACGAGCGGTGTATAATTATGGATGCTTGCACGCAGGGTTGGCAGGTGTGACTTAATTACCATATTGCACGTATAGGTTCGAAGAAAGCGTAAAAGAAAATGTTAATAACATGACGTGTAAAAAAACTGCTTTATAAGTATAGCGGTACCTAAGAAGCGCTACCTAAGAAGTAAGTATTTATAATTCAAGATAATTTCATTGCGTCGCCACTGATTGAAATTTAGACTTTAGGCTTCAGTAATTTAAGTTTATTTTTAACCGACTTCTGAAAAAGGAGGAGGTTCTCAATTCGGATGTTTGTTTGTTTTTTTTTTTTTTTTTTTTTTATGTTTGTTCGGGCATAGCTCCGTCGCTCGCCAACCGATTTGAAAAATTCTTTTTTGTTGGAAAGGGTATACTTTCCAAATGGTCCCATGAAAATTTTATCGACATCGAACAAGCCGTTTCTGAAAAATCAACAAAAGTCTAAAAAAAATATTTACATTGATGACCTTTTCGGTTACTCTATATTGTGTTTTTTGTTCGCGCGTTTTTAGTTTTTTGTAGTTGACATTTTGGCTTTTATAACTAGATTAATTACAAATTGACCCACTAAAAAGCGCGAAAATAAAAACTTTTTTGCAAAAAAATAAAACCGACTTCCATATCAAAACACTACAAAGCCAAAAATAATTTTAATTTCGGAAGGCGGTGTGAAAAAAAAGAAAATACAAAACCAATAACACCGACTACCGAAATTAAAATTATTTTTGGCTTTGTAGTGTTTTGATATGGAAGTCGGTTTTATTTTTTTGCAAAAAAGTTTTTAAAGTAGCCGATTGTATTTTAAGGAGAAAAAAACCGATAAAACAAATAAAATTACACAAAATAGTGAATCTCTAGCTTCGCACCCATGACCACTCTTTGTTATTTCAGTGTATGTATATCGCATTGAAAATTTCATCCTTATATTATTATTTTATACCATTCAGAAAAAACCTGTAGATTTAATTGTAGACCATGTAATTAAACTGATAGTGATAAGTTAACCCTTTGGCTCTAGCTAAACTTTCGGCTCATTTCGGCTAATGCTAATATATTCGGCGAAGGTAGCCGATGATGTCCGAAGGCGGCCAAAAGTGAACGAACCGGGCCGACGATGGGGGCCGACAGTGGCCGAAGTCGAGGATTCCGTTGAATAGGTGAGTTTAAATTTTGGTGTACAATAAAGTATAATCTGCCTAACTATACCTAGAGTTTGCCAGTAACATTACTCTACTTACTAATCTAATGGGTAACGTGTAATTTATTCGTAATGTAAGTAAGTTAAATCACAAGTGAGAATTAGTGACATAAAAAATTAAAAACAAACAACACCTTTTATTGAATCAGCTCTGAAACACAAAAAAAGCTGTATAGTACATTTACATGTTTGCATTACTCGACAAAACGGAGAGGACAGCGGATTATTGTATTCGCAATTTTAGGGTTGGTCCTATAACAAAAATCATACATAGTTGTATTCTCTGTAGACTGAACTTGAATTGAAACTTACCGGATATAGTCTAAATCGGTTTTAGGGTTACGAACCTCAAAAGATCACTTTGTTGTCAGTCTGTCAGTACCTTGTAGCTCAGAAAAATACAAATTTCTCGATTAACGTAAAAATACGCGTATTTTGACACTCTTAAGGAAACAAAATTCATGGGGTACTCCCCGTTGACCTAGAACTATGAAATTTGGCAAGAAACTTTGTCATGTGGTATAAATTCAAGATTATAATTTACAATTAAATCTGAAAATTATACATTTGTAATAAATTCATAAAAAAATAGACTTATAGGGGTCGGAATTTAAAATTGAAACAACTGTTTCCCCTCTCCTCCCCCAGTACGGAACCCTCGATGGGTGAGTCTAACTCGCACTTGTCCGGTCTTTTTTGTTGAGGCTGATACTCTGTAGATACCCATCTGTATCAAATAACTTATGAGCACAAGACAAACATTAACTTACAATGTTTATTGTCAAGCCTACAGAGACCCATTTCTTTTAATATTAAATATCACTTCAGTCTATTTAGAAATGGGACTAGAGACTAGACGCAATATTTTCTTATTTCTCCGACCCTGGCAACCCTGTTTAAAGGGCACATCGAACCTCCGAGTCATCTCAATTTGTGGTCTTATTTATTTTTACTAGCAACCCAGCCGGTTGCGAGGATCCTTCTACTAATGAATATAATTACATAGGATAGGATGAAATGTACACAAAGTTGTAGAAATATTTTAATGTGAATGCCGGTTTATTACTTCTAATATCTACAGGCACGATTAGTTAAATTTATGATATTTAATTGCTGTTCATTTAAAAGATAGTGGTCGTATAAAAAATGTGTCACTAAATGTCATCATTATATTTTAATGGCTTCAACTCGTCCCGCAATTCATAAAAGGAATCTGCATAAAACGGTTAGTAAAATAAATAAAAAACTTTGAATTTCGAACTTGATAACGTTTTTCGGGATTACACGTAGCATTTTAAATGGTTAGCAATATAGTCTTGTGTAATTAGTAATGAAAGAGTACGTAATTTTCAGGTTTAATCAGCCCAATTTCTTTGTGAGGAAGGGATAGTGTTTTTTGTGCTATACAGCGCTGTCTCTCTCTTATAATGGAACATGGCATTTGCACAACATATTACGCCTAAAAACAAACATATTTTCATCCTCATCTATACTTATTACTTATATACTTATAATATTATAAAACCTTTGTATTTTTGTATGTTTGTATTGAATAGGCTCAAAAACTACTGGACCGATTTCAAAATTTCTTTTACCATTACTTAGAGGGATTCTTCCGAATCCGTATAGGCTATATTTTATCCCGGAAAATAGATAGAATTTTTCGTGGTAGTGAAAATTGTGGAGTAAGGCGTCGAAAAAACTGCCGTACGTTAACGATTCTCGCGAACGCTGCCTATATTTAATATAAACATTGCACCCGTGCGAAGCCGGGGCGGGTCGCTAGTATATTATAAAGTTAGTTTGATTGAGATTCTTATTTGATGTGTCTGCTTTAGCTCACATTTCAATTTACCCGTGATTTAACTTCGATTCTGATTACGTTTTCATTTTTCCCTTTTATTACGGTATTTGGCTAATGAGAGTAATATCGTAAAAGAGTATTTTTTACCTTCCGTTAACTGCGAAATGCGGTTTGGGTATTATAATGATTTTCCCTGAAATTAGTTGGGAAGATTTTAGAGAGATTTTATAGCACGTAATAGAATTTTGAAGCATGGTGACTCAGCTTGGTACCTGTTTTTTTTTGTTTTCGGTGCAAAAATCATCTGACTCAATATTATCCCGCTCTGGGTAAAGCGGAAGAAAGTGTCAGACTTCTACTGACTAAAAACCCACCCTGTTCCTTCAACTGCCCTTAAGTTCCGAGGCCGCGGTATCTCAATAGAACATAGCCGCAACGCCGGCAGGCCATGATCTTATCACTAGTACTGGCGTCTCTTTGACTCGCGCGTAGAACACGACGCGCCGCCTGCAGGCCTTACCTACCAGACGGTGAGCCACCCCTGCTCGCCGCCCGCAAGCCCGCGCCTGCGATGACCGGAGATCGCCTACTTAAATTAATAAAAGTTCGCTTTTGTTTTCACAAATACGAAACTTATGGAAGAATTAATTGGTCCACATCTGACTTTAAATATTTAAGGCGGAGTTCTAACTAAAAGTGTTTATACCTCACGGAATTTCATACAAAAACGCAAATTCTTAATCTTGGAATTTAATTTAATTAACAGATCACGTTATATTTTATAGGCAAAAACAGCAAGTTAAAAACTTTTTAATGTCTACAAAGTCCACAGATTGTACTTCGGGGAGTGTGCGCAGGAGCTCCATGACCTGATTCCTCCATCTCCCTTTCACTATCGGTCTACCAGACGCACGGCTGGGTACCACCCACACTTGGTTGTTATACCGTCTTGTCGTACCAAGCGCTTCTCCTCCACATTTATTGTGCGCACAGCGAAGCTGTGGAATTCTCTGCCAGCTTCTGTGTTCCTGTTCCTGCCACTTATGACCTTTCAACCTTTAAAACACGAGTAAATAGGCATCTTCTGGGCTCGCTCGTCCCATCTTAGACATCATCTATCGCTTACCATCAGGCGAGATCGAGGTCAAGAGTGGGCTCATAAGTAATAAAAAAAAATATTGTTAAGTATAAAGTATTACAAAAACATAAATAAAAAAAAAATCCAACTAACTTTATAGTCCGTGATACCTTATTGTATCTTAGAACAACAACGCATAGAAGAGGCGTCTAGAACAAAACACGAGCGATTTCGTGTGTCCACTTTATTTTCTTTGTGTGCGTGAGCCGAATGTGTCTACGTTCTTCAAACGCACACAAATATAGCTTTCAGTGATACAATTACCAGACCATTACCCACAAAAATGGGAAAACGCACTATTATGTTGCTGGATCAAATCAAGTATTTTATGTTATGAAACTAGATAAGATGATGTTTTTTCATGTATTATGACTTATATGACATATATTTACGCAAGGTAAACGAAATGAGATATCGTTTATTGCGTTTAGAATGTTTGATGTGTAATGTGTTATAATGATATTATAGAAATGTATTAATTGCTTGAAAAATCTCGTTTGATATCAATTAAAAGTATGTGTTGTATTTATGAAATAGAAAAATATTATTGAGAACATTACCTAAATGAAAAAAATTATAATCAATAAAATTGTTATCTTTATGATGCCCCTAACAGTAACTTTTAGTTATAATACACTGTAGGTAGTAGCTGTAAATAATTATAGTTTAGTTTGACGCATACATAATTGCCGCCAAAACTATATTTTTTTTTAAACAAAAATAAGCACAAAAGAAATCAATATGGGTATTTTTTCCTCACGGATAGCAACATTGAATTGTGATAAGTTAGGTTATTAGAATTTTTGTTTGATGGTCGATTTACTTAAATATAATGTATAAAATGTAAGTATTTACTTGTGAAATGTAATTTGATTACACGTTTTTGTTTTCCTGAAGGACTATGACATCCCTTTACGCTACAAACGGTCGTTTTAAATTATTTACTCGCGAGCTCTGTTCGGCAGAATGTGACCTTGAGTACTGACGGCTCGTCGAGCAAAGTTAGCCAAAATGGCTAAGTTTTAGTTGCCTCACTTTTTGTACTCATACTAACCTTCTATCCGTCATTGTTCTAAGTATTGTATATACAGTACGTCGATTCTGTAAAATTCGAACAACAACTAGCATCTCACATAGCTATTCACTGTCACTTCGCTTATGGTTCAAAGTGACCTTGATTTTGCATTCTGTAAACAGTGTCGAAGTGACGGAAGAATTACCTTACCGAATGCCACTTCTCACGTCATCTCATACTTTATTTGTCAAAATCTTTAGTTCAACTCGCTGACACGCTCGCAAGGGTAGCGCTCATGTAAATTGGAATTAACAACCGAGTTTTTAGAATGCCAATCAATAAACTCACAGCGGATTCAGATTCGAAGTTTAGAATGAGGTCTTTCAGAATAACACAGTAGGTCTTATATACGTGTATTTGTATTTTTTTTTTTCTTATATACTAAAATACTTTTTACCAAAAAATTAATCTGACTTCGTTGTCTTCTTTAATAGTTTTATTTCGAATCTTCAAGCAACATATATTCCGCATATATTCCGTAAGATTGTTCACAACAAATCATTTCTGGTTTGGTACAACGCAGCTCTCGTTAAAATAATTACGGAAAAATATAGATATCTTAAAAAATTCCGAAAAATAGCCATCTTCGAGTAATCACTGAACATACTTACATAAAAAAATATATATGCGCGACGAATAGAGAACCTCCTCCTTTTTGGAAGCTGGTTAAAAACACTTTTCTCTTTGAAATATTAATTGCAAAAAATTTACCAAAACGTTTCGTATAAAATGATTTATACGAAACGTTTTGGTAATTTTTTTTCAAACTAAGGAATGCAGCTAATAACAACTATATTATTATTAGTTTAATCACGGTTTTGATACCAGCAATAAATTGAACAGCTGTACTTTTTAGTCCTTTTAGCTTTACAGTTTTTTTTAGTAATTTATTTATTTAGAAATTATTTCACATGCAGAACAACATCTCTAAATATGAAGTCCCACGTGAAACATATATATACTTACAAATAGGTCCATCTATTTCCATGATTGAGGATTTCTAAGTTTGTTAAAATAATTTGAAGAGTAAATGCGCTTCCAATTAAAGAACTACCCCTTATTTTGGGGGAGAGAAAACTAAAATATTCATGCGAGAAGCGGCTTTTTCTTACAAATTTTACAAAATAATCTTTTTTTTCACCTTGGCCTCATTGATGATAATGAATCAGTAATTTATCCGCAGTTCCAGTCAAGTTTTTCTTAAAATAATACTATAGCGTATTTTTAAGATATTATATTACTAGCTGTGCCCTCGAATTCGTCCGCGCGGAATGGTGACTTTCGGCAGCATTTTTAATTTTTTAAGCTAATGATTTTGAAAACAAAACTCATATATAATTTAAATGTCATATTTATTAATATCTAATCAAAAGTCTAAAAATAAGATTCAAGCTTCTAGCTTTAAAAATGACGCAATTTCCATACAAACTTTCATCCCCTATTTCATCCCCTTCAGCCCTTTTATCGCATTAAAAAGTAGCCTATGTACTTTCTCAGGCTCTAGACTATGTCCGTACCAAATTTCATTAAAATCGGTTCAGTAGTTTAGGCGTGACTGCGTAACACACAGACAGGCAGAGTTACTTTCGCATTTATAATATTAGTAAGGATATAGATTCACATAACCACTAATTACTAGCAGTCTCGTTAACCCCTCCAACTAAACTAAACATGCTTGTGTCTGGAGTGGGTTTATGGCAATAGTGTAATGGGTGGGGATCGAACCCACGACCTCTTGATCACAAGTTTGACACCTTAGCCATTAGCCTATTGACGCTATACCTATAGATAAAATTAAGCCATCTCTTACATTAGTTTATCCAAAACTCTACCACACAATCACCATACTGCGCACCCATTTAAAGTATTTATCTAAAAGAAATAAAACCAAATTAAATATCAATCAAAAACTAACGTAGCCTCGTTTCATTTAGAAGAAATTCCTCTTAGATATCGCTATCAGCCGTCAATGAGCCCAATGGTTAATATCTCACAACGGTATAATGAAATGGCTGATAACACCGTCACCTATGGCGGCAAAGACCGGCCAAGACTCAGGACAGGGTGAGAAGCTTACGCGGATTTTAAGGCCAAATATATTTTGTTTGAAACTGTTTTTTCCGTCATTTGTCTCTAAATATTCATTGGAAGACCAGAGTCGGACAATGTTATCTGTTTGGCATTAATGTTGAAATGAACCTTTTTGGTGCAGCTGTGAGGTACGCAAATACATAAATACAGTCTTTTTGTCAGTAAGACAAATAATTGTTCTTATTTCCTTCTTTCAAATACATAATCGCCGTTTGCATCGAAGCAGTAATGGCCAAAAGCGAGGGAGTATGTGCCGTGACGTAGCGAGCAATCGTCTTTTGTTTGGCATGGACAAGATACATAGACAATGGCCATTCTGGCAGCGTCAGCGTGGTTAAAGCGATTGTCAAAACATCAAAAATCAAGACAATTAATACTTTTGATAGGCTAAGTACGTCGCCTTAGGGGGCAAACGTGTTTGCGGGAAAGTTCTACCGAGTTACCGCGGCCCCGGAAATTTAGGGCAGCCGAAGGAACAGGGTGCGTTTTTAGTCAGTAGAAATCTGACACACCCTTCCGCTTGACCCAGAGTGGAAGAAGTCATTCGATGATTTTCCCACCCATAAAAAAAAATGGGGCAAACGTGACGTGATCAAGCCTATTCAAAAAGACAACCAACCAAATTGAAGTCGGTCAACAAGAAATAGCAGCTAGGCTACTTCTAGGAAAGCATGCTTCATCTTCGACGACATCATTTTTAACATCAGGTGAGATGGTGGTCAAGCGCAAGCCTATCGATAATAATAAAAAAAAAACTTTTTAGCAAAAAATGGAACCGACTTCCATATAAAAACACTACAAAGGCAAAAATAACTTTAATTTCGGAAGGCGGTGTCAAAAACGAAAATATATACAAAACTAAAGACACCGCCTTCCGAAATTAAAGTTATTTTTGCCTTTGTAGTGTTTTTATATGGAAGTCGGTTCTATTTTTTGCTAAAAAGTTTTTTTTCACGCTTTTTAGTGGGTCGGTTTGTAATTTATCTAGTTACAAAAGCCAAAATGTCAACTACTTATAACCTTTTACAAAATATTGCTTTTCCCGGTGCAGAGCCGTTAATTTTTGAGGAGTTCTCCTGGTACATCACCATCAGCTCTACTTCACCATATGCATTATGACGAGCATAAAGTGCTTAACATCTATATTCAAGTAACCTAATCGCAATCAGCGAAATACTTATTATTGAGTAGTTTCGGTGGCCATCTGGGGTCTTCATCATCAGTTCCACTTCCTCAAATGATGCTTTTCGAGAGCAACTGCACAAAGTACTATAAGAAATACCCAAAACGCTATAGGTGTGCCTATAATATTTGAAGAGTTCAAGACGAATTGTAAACCTCCTTTTTTTGAAGTCGGTTAAAAATTAGCTAAGTGTAAGTCAGACTCACCTATGAAGGGTTCCGTAGTAACTACGCCAAATAACTTTGTTCTTCATAGTGTTTGTATGAATACAAAGTTATATTTGCGGTTTTATAAAATATGTTGCATCTCAAAAACTGTTGATCCGATTTCGTTCAAACTAATTGTCGTTGAAAGTTTACATTAAGATCTACAGCATATATATTTTTTAAATTTTTTCTCTCCATTATTATAGAAGTTAGAGGGAGGACGGACAGGCACATTTTACCACTTTGGAAGCGTATATCTTTTAAACGATTAAATTTATGAAAAAGTGATTTTAGAAACGACCTGTCTACAAATACCACACATGCATAGATTTCATGAAAAAAATATATTTTCAGTTTCAGTTCCATGTATGGAGGAGCCCCCCTTTATTTTAAATATTTTTTAATTTTTTTCTTATAATCGGAAAGCGGTTTATAGAATACATCTAACTACCAAGTTTCACATGTATAGTCCTAATAGTTTCGGAATAAAATGGCTGTGATATACGGACGGATGGACAGACAGACAGACATGACGAAACTATAAGGGCTCCGTTTTTTGCTATTCGGCTACGGAACCCTAAAAAGTCAGGGTATGTACTGAGAATGCGTCCGCGCACGCGACTGTGCCCGCAGCGCACCCGCCTCAGTTACTGCCGCGCTCTCATCCCGAACAGGCCCTATAATGTGTTCCCATAGCTTGTGTTACATTATGATGCTAATAGTTAAACACGAGCGCTGTATTGGTCACACAGTTATATCGGATAGAGCTATTAAGTTTGAATAACTTCCAGTGGTATGTGACCATAATTTTTTGTGCCTTTCTTCGGATAGTTGACAGATAGATAGATATAAGATAGAATACTCTTTATTGTACACCAATATTTTAAACACACACTTGATTTACAATACTGCAAAATATGATTACAATGGCGGTCTTATCGCTGATAGCGATATCTTCCAGACAACCTAAGTTGATATACTAGATGTAACTTTGTATAGATAAGTGGTGAACAGGGTGAATGATTCGTTTTTGGGGTATCTCAGACCTGTGGGCTTGTGACGGACGCTGGAGCCTGTTAGATGCCAGACTCACTGGAACGGTCGATGTATTGACAGTTGAGGGAGATCTATATTCAGCAGGTGGGCCAATGCCCTTGCAATTTCTGGCGCCAGTTTGCAAGGGATCTTGAGATGAATTTGGTCAGTTAGAGTATGACACACCCCTTCGACCAACCTGGGGCGGAGGCATCCATGACAAGAGAATACGTCTGGCAATGGATATCATTTGGCCGGTCTTATGATGAAGAAATTTTTTTCGAAGCTATTTATGAAATATGATATATTGTTAATCGAGAAATCGAATCGGCACAGAGGCACTTTGAGAGAGTCTATTGTTAAAAAGGATACACACATATTACTTTAACTGATTTACAAATTATAAACTAATTTATATAATTTAAAATCCACTGATCCACTATTCATGTTTTAACATTTTATTCATATTTAACTTTCTTCAAGCAACTTTAAACAAATTTGTCTTGCAAATGATTGTTTTATTCTAAAGCGATGTTTCAATAACCGTCTGTGTTTGTAATGTCTGATATTTTAATATCAAATTGTTCAAACAGCAAATAAATGGACGTTTTTGTTTTATTGCGACTGAGTTGGTTTTGTCGTAATTCAACACAAGAGATTTGCGACGATATTAAAAAATGAATGACTTGAAGTTTAAAGATATTGGATACAAAATAATTAATGTAGAAAACACAAGTCCTATATCTTTCTTACTAATCTTTAATCTTCTTTCTTTCTAATATTATAAATGCGAAAGTTTGTGAGGATGGATGCATATTTGTTACTCGTTCACGTAAGAACTACTGAACGGATCTGAATGAAATTTGGTAAGTACATAGTTGACATTCTGAAATAACACATTGGCTACTTTTTATCTCGGAATTCTCACGGGATCGGGATTTACACAGGAAACTCTGCCACGCGAACGAAGTCGCGGTCAGAGGCTAGTAAAGTCTATAAATATTTTGTCATGATAAAAATTCCTGTTAATAAATACAGAAAGTCTGAAAATATTATAATGGCTGATGACTTATTATATTTATTTATTTACACTTTATGCACATAGGTACAAAGGCGGATTTAATGCCGTAGGCATTCTCTACCAGTCAACCATGAGTGGCAAAGAGTTAGTATGGAAGGTGCAATATGTACGTAAAAAGTAAAATTAGAAAAAAATATATATAATAATAGTAATAACACAAAAACCCTAGTATCATAAAAAACAGGAATGTACATAATTAATATATATGAATAAATACTTATATAAATATAAACAAATACATATACAGGGTGGCAGGGACATCGACGCGCAACCGCTTACCATGGATTCAGTACATGATTCTGGACCCCCCTACGTTGAAAGTTTTCGCCTGCTTTTTCTCAATTTAATAAAATTAAGATAAAGCCGATGCGAAACAAAAACAGTAAATTCACTTGTTTCACTTAAAACAGCAATGTAAATATAACTCGTAAGGGCTACTTGATCAACCGTGTTGATCTCGCAAATGAACTCTAGCAAAACAGCTAATCAAGTAGCCCTTTCGAGTTTTATTTACATTGTTGTTTTAAGTGATACAAGTGAATTTTATTTTCTAATTTAAATCTTATTGAATTAGATATTAATATAGAATTAGTAACAATGATTTTATACAGGTTTCAATAAAAAAATTGCAGAAAAAACCTCAAAATTTTAGAATAATCCGACAAAAAATTTCAATGCGGGGGGGGGGTCCAGAATCATGTACTGGATCCATGGTAAGTGTTTGTGCGTCGGTGTTCCTGCCACCTTGTATACTTAAGACGCTAATGAAAACTAAATGTGGAAATTTTGCTTATTGGTGTAGAAAATAGATTCGCAATTTCTTTATAAATGCATAGCTATATGTCATCCAGAGTCTGTTGTTAGATAGAGTTATTGGATATATTTATGTTCCTATATAATATAATTATATGCTCCGTTGAGCTCTTCCACAAGCGACATAAGTAAGTCGCAGCATCAAAAATCATCATGTCCTCTTCCCAACTATGTTGAGGATGGCTTCTAGTCTAACTGTATTCAGCTAAATACTAGCGTATTACATGAAACGTCTGCCTATCTGACCGATACTGCTTAGCAAGACGTGTAAGATTTACTGGCCTCTATCTACCATCTCTGTCTGTCTCGATCGGAGCGTTGCGTAAATTGTTAGGAATGTGTGAGTCTTACGCGGAGGCTCACGGGCTCAGATACAACTAAAAAAAAAGTGAGCTAGTCGTTTTTAAGGCGCGTGGCAAAAGTTACGAGTCCGTACCTACACTCACCTTAGCCGGTACTGCCTTGAATAGAGTCACAAAGTTTAAGTATCTTGGCCACTGGGTTTCCGAAGACCTAAAAGACAACATGGATGTGGAAAGGGCACGTAGGGCGTTGGCTGTCCGGTGCAATATGTTGGCCCGCAGGTTCGCACATTGCAGCAATCCAGTCAAAGTTACGCTTTTTAAATCTTACTGCACGTCATTATACACTTGCAGCCTGTGGGTGAATTACACACTGGGGACATACAACGCCTTACGTGTTCAATATAACAACGCGTTTAGGGTGCTTATGGGACTACCACGATTTTGTAGTGCTTCGAAAATGTTCGCGGAAATGCATACCGATGGGTTTCATGCTCTTATACGGAAGCAATGTGCATCGCTGCTGAATCGTGTTAGGTCCAGCAAAAATAGCGTTATAAAATTGTTTGCAGATAGCAGGCGCGTTCATAGGATTATGACAGGGCATGCGGCGGAGTAAAAACACACAAAAACTTCTTCTTTTATAGATTTTTAGCATAGCCACAGCCATGCATCGCCACCATGCTACGATGCGTGGCTGTGGCTATGCTAAAAATCTATAAGAGAAGAAGTTTTTGTGTGTTTTTACTCCGCCGCGCCGCATGCCCTGTCATAATCCTATGCACGCCCCTGGCGGATAGGTGGGACTCTCCAATACTGAGCCACTGGATACGCCTGCACACTGATTATTAGTTTTTATATTTATTTGTTTTATGTTCCTTTTGTGTCTTATGTATGTTTTGTTGTCTGTTTTGATGAGTGAAGTGTTTTATTATGTGTAAATTTGTACCTTTAACTATGGATCAAGGTCTGAAATAAAGTTTATATTATTATTATAACGACTGTCAAAGATATACAAATGACAACAGGGAACAACGAATTAACGTGTTTTCCAGGACACGGAGGTATCTCAATATGTTATGATGGTCAGCCATCCACAGGGTGACCTCGGCAAGTGTTGCTTAACTCTGAAGATCAACCAGTGTTGCAGTTATTAATTAGCCAGGAGCTACTCAAAATATCATAGATCAATAAATTAATTGGTCTATACTGTCCTCTCATAACTAATTACGGCGATGCGTCATCGTTACATAGTGGACATCCCACCCATGCGCACAAAATGTTTTAGGAATACTTTCATTGTGCGTACGGCCAAGGAGTGGAATTCCCTGCCGGGGTCTGTCTTTAAGTCAAGAGTGAATAGGTTACTTCTAGGCAAGCGTGCTCCATCTTCGACCACATCATCACTTACCATCAGATGAGATGGTGGTCAAACGCGAGCCTAGTATCAATTAAAAAAAAAACGACGGGTTGCACTCCGGGAGTGCCGGCAGAAGTGAAAACTTGAATATAAACGTTGTGCATTTTTTGTATTTTGGAATGGTTAGGGAATAATTTTGCACGAATTGCTTTAATTATCAGTATAAAAGTACTATCATTTATGTGGTAGAATACAATATTTATTTATTGCGCTATCGTACACAAATATGACAATTTATATTACATTAAAAAGTTTGCGCAGGCATACATTTTCGCCGCGCCGTAGAAAGAGAGGGGGATACTTCCTCTCCTACGCCGCGCCGGCTGTCTACTCTCCGTCCGTCTTACGAATTTTCGATCAGGTCACGTGTCCTGACGCGAGTTTAACATTTTTTACCCATTACAAAAAAAGTGCACAACGCCGCTAAAGAAGTTTTCACTTCAAAAATTAAAAGAGTAACTGTGGACTTTCTTACCTGTTCTTCTCCATAGACAACGACCAATTTTGATTCGTGTACTAACTTCTGACGTTTTGTAAGTGCCCATGTACTATGTGAAATAAAATATTTTGAGTTTGAGTAAGATATATGCATCCTCGTACTTGGTCACATTTTTCGCTAAGACATAATATTATTATGTCTTAGCGACGATGCGATGATTAGCGATTATGTCTTGACCAAGTACGAGTTGGACCTCCAAAACATCAAAAATGTATCCCACTAAAAACAAAATGATGGTTACTCCACCTCACCGATATGCTAACCATCCAAGCACGATTCTACAAGGCATTGAACGACTTTCTAAACAAAACTATTTCTAAAAATATCAACCATCGTATCAAGATATACCTACATTCGTAACAGCACGGTCTCTTTGACGAATAATCTTTAAGGGTCATTTATAGAAAAGATCGTTGTTTCTCCGAGCGTAAGATATGATAGTAACCCATGATTTTACTTATCTTAGTTCTCTGTTTTATAAATGTGCTTTTATTTTGACTGCCTTTTTATCGCGGGTTCGCTCTCAACGCCATGTGAATAATTGTAAATATTTATTTAGCAGTCAAGATTGATTTGAATTCTACGACCATAATAATAATGGCCGACATATTTAGCTCAGTGTTTGAGAGATCGACTGCTGCATTGCGTGTCGCGAGTTCAATTCTGGGTTCAAATGTTTGTATGGCCACTAAATATATAGTTGTTCCGGGTCGCGGTGTTTGCAAAACTGTAGCGAAGAGAAATTCCTAGTGTGGGGCAATGCTTTTTTTTAATAAAAAAGTGGTATTCGTAAAAAATTAAACCTAATATACTGTTTGTAAGATCAAATTTCTTCAGCTGGATTGCGCGGAGTTGAAAGGAGTGTCAGACTTTTACTGATCAAAGTCCACCCTGTTTTTTCAAACGCCTTTGCGTATGGGGCCGCGGTATCACGTAAAAAAATCCCGCCACCCCGGCATGCACCCAGGTCCAGCCCATCTGCCCATCATCACTTCTAAATAATCTTTACCCGTTTTTTTTTATTAATAATAGACTCACGTCTGACCACCATCTCACCTGATGGTAAGTGAAGATGTGGTCGAAGATGGAGCACGCTTACTTCACTCTAGACTTAAGGACCCCTAGATTATAGCTATCGGGAAACACAGACTCGGGCAGGGAATTCCACTGCTTAGTCATACGCACATTAAAAGTATTCCTAAAACGTTTCGTGCGTATGGGTCCACCATGTAACATTCAAGTTTAAGTACCACTGGTATAGATTACACTTCGTAACATTTACACAGATCAGGTTTCTGTAAAGGTCAGTGATTTTTGATATATGGGAAGCTACAAATAATCGACGTTATGTGTATAAAAAGCTTGTAAAAGGGTTAAGTTGATTTTCCTTGTGAACGAATGGAAAGGTTTCTTACAATTTCTGATGGATCCATTACTTACACGTCACTTAGTTCAATATTTTGACTTAGTTTCCGGACTCACATCGAGTTTTTTTTCTATTTATGGTAGGCTCGCATTTGACCAGCACCTCACCTGATGTTAAACGATAATGTGGTCGAAGCTGAAGCACGCTTGCCTAGAAGTAACTTATTCACTATTGATTTAAAGACCCCTAGGCTATAGCCATAATTTGACATTTTCATAACTAAACATTCGTTTATTTTAGTTGTTATGTAACATGTGTAAATGATGAGTTTGTGGTTAAATATGTCTCTCTGTCTGTCTGGAAGGGAGTGTCAGACTTCTACTGACTAAAAACCCACCCTGTCCCTTCAGCTGCCCGTAATTTCCGGGGCCACGGTATCTTATTAGTACATTTCCGCAACCCTGGCGGGCAATGGCCTTATGAGACCCCGTCACTAATGCTGAGAGCTCCTTGAGGCGCGCGTGGAACACTACGCGCTCCGACCCGGGCCTGTGCCTGCGACTGCATCCCATTCCCTCTTCTTATTTAAATATTGCCACCTAATTTACTAATTCAGCCACAGATTTTACATCTCATCACCATTTTACGGTTTACAGTGGGTTTTTTTTTTAATTCGTTGGCTCCTCCATCGGTTGACGGAGACTTTATCTAACTAAATCTCATGCATTCCAGTTCTTGCAGTTATTCTTCTGACACTTGCACAGATTTTACCCACTGAACTTTGCGTTTGGATAGAAGGCTTCCTGAGAGATCGGTCTATTCGAGTGGTTATTGATGGTTACTCGTCTGGCCAATTGGCTATTGACGCCGGGGTTCCTCAGGGGTCTGTTCTCTCAGCAGCTTTATTCTTGCTGCACATTAACGATCTGTTAATGCCCGGTACCTTTGGGTATGCAGACGACAGCACTGTTGCTTAGAGATATATATCCAGCGCGCGTGCTAGTGGGTCACAAGTCCAGTCTCTCCGAGAGGCAATGGTGGGGCGCTTGAACTTGACTTTGAAAGCTGTCTCTGAGTGGGGCGACGCCAACTTGGTCAAGTTTAATGCTGCCAAGACCCAGGCGTGTCTTTTCTCCGCAAAAAGGAGCCAATTTCAACCGCCTCCTTCTTTCCGTGGTGTAACCGTGCCGATAACTGATCGCATCGAGCTTCTTGGGGTTACGTTGACATCCACCCTTAATTTTGGTACGTTTATCGAGGCTAAGGCTCAATTGGCTGCCAAAAAGTTGGGAAAATTGGGATGGTGGACATCCCACCCATACGCACGAAACGTTTTGGGAATACTTTCATTGTGCGTACGGCTAAGAAGTGGAATTCCCTGCCGGAGTCTGTGTTTCCTGATAGTTATAACCTGGGAGTCTTTAAGTCAAGAGTGAATAGGTTACTTCTAGGCAAGCGTGCTTCATCTCTGACCACATCATCGTTTAACTTCAGGTGAGATAGTGGTCAAACGCGATGCTATTTTCAATAAAAAAAAATAAAAAAAATCACTACCACGCGAACGAAGTCGCGGGCAGAAGCTAGTTTTCAATAAAACAGTTTAGTGGTATGTCTCCAAAGGACTTTAAATATGAATTGGGTCATAATCAAATTCTAATCACACTACAAAGCCTACTAAGCTGCTACTCAAGCGCACCAGGCGGAGACATTCAATTCAAATTAGAGAACGATGTGGCAATACTACAATGTTAGGACCACACATGATCTTAGTACAGTCTGGTACATTGCTCCAAAGGACTATTTTCACTCTTTAACCCTTAAGCGGTCGTGTGTAGCTTTAAAGAGCTACGTCCGTCAGATTTCAGGGTTTTTTAAAATACCACGAAATTAATAGGTTACTTTTAGGTAAGCGTGCTCCATCTTCGATCACATCATCACTTACCATCAGGTGAGATAGTGGTAAAACGCGAAACTAATTTCCATTAAAAAAAATAAAAATCATATTTTTTTATTCATATTGTATCTTTTTGAGATTCAAATAAATCGTGTCCTGTACCAGGACTTTTAATTCGATGCAGTAGACTGACAGTTTCTGAGTTGTCACATAATGACGACTACAAAATTGTGATGTAACTAAATTAACTGATTCAAGAATAAAATCGAATACCTAACGATGTAAACATTTTTTTCAATAATGGTATGTGAAAATAAAAATACGTAAAATGTGATTATAAAGGGGCGTGAAAAATAAAACGAATATATCATGATAATATTTTTTATTATTTACCCCGTTGGAATGTGTTCAGGTCTACTCTGTACGTGAATGAACACACTCCAATGGTCGTAGTGGTGCGGGGACAGTCTTTTTAATGGTAATCTTGCACAATTTATTAAAATATTCATCACAGAAAACAATTTCCTAAAGAGTGATTTTTATCGTCTGATTAGATATGAATATTTTTAATAAAAATAGATTCTAATTATAATACAATCTAGTTACTACTTCAAAATAAAAGATAATTCTTTTATTTTGAAGTAGTAACTAGATTGTATTATAATTAGAATCTATTTTTATAAGTATAAATTTTATCATTTATTAATATTTCTCACGATTAAAAATCGCTCATGTATTATTCTTTTGATTGAATCCATCACTATTAGGTTAAATAGGGTAACATTATTTTAGTAAGTGACATTAGCTTATGGCAGCTTACTGCATAGATTTAAAAGTCCGGGTATAAGACACGATTTTTTGAATCACTAAAATAATAAGCTATTCTCATTGCATAAGGAATCAAGTATGCACACCAAACAACATTTGTTTCTTTACACTGTCCTAAACACTCCTAAGGGACTATGACTATGCCATCTCAGTATATTTATGAGAATCTCTTGTATGCACACAAAAATATTAAGCTGTTTAAAACATACATTGATATCCATAATGTAAATACATGTATGCCATTCCTAAAACAAGGTAAAATAAAAAATTGGCCAAGTACGAGTCAGATTCGCTCATGAAGGGTTCCGTAGTAACTACTAAAGTGTAAGTGTATAATGACATACCTACTAGTGGAACTGAGGGATACAAGTGTATAGAACTCTGGATAACATGAGCGAAAATGTATCAAGTGCGGTCGATTAGACACCACGCGGCCGCTCGAAGGTTAACCACTCGCACACAATTTAATTTAGACTTTATAAAACAGCACACAAAGTTCAAAATTATTTAAATAACAAAGAACGACATCGACATAACTTCCATTCAGAAGGCAATCGTAATCGGAAAGCGATAAAGCGCTACCGGCGACTCATAAAAGCGCTTCAGAATACAGGGGTCTAATTAAAGCGCTTGACTTTACTGCCTTCCAGGACATTCGTGATAGTTGACACTTAATTCCAAGTTGTTTTGTTGCATCATTAACAAGTTTTAAACTGTTCTGACACACTGTCATGGCGGTTGGCTTAAGTAGACAAAGTTTTTTTTTATTGATATTATGCTCGCGTTTGACCACCATCTCATCTGATGGTAAATGATGTTGTGGTTGAAGATGGAGCACGCTTAACCACAAGTAACCTATTCACTCATGACTTAAAGACCGCCAGATCGCCAGGCTATAGCTATCGGGAGACACAGACTCCGGCAGGGAATTCCACTCCTTAGCCGTACGTATAATGAAAGTATTCCCAAAACGTTTTGTGCGTATGGGTGGAATGTCCACTGTGTAACGATGGCGCATCGCCGTTTGTTTTATAGCCCGATGATGGAACGGGTATGGCGGAATTAAGTGACGCTGTATTGTCCTTGTAGTTGGTTACTTATTCTTTGATTCCCAGGATATTATATAAAATCGGACACGGTTGGCGCAGTAGTTTGATTCCCGCACTTGAAAAAATTTTGCATGGCCTAAAGACAGTTATTTCGTGTCTGGGTGTTTGTAAAGAAACGGACTCACGTTGCAGGAGAAATTTCGAGTGTGGGACACGGTTCATTTATTAATAAAATACTTGAAAGCTTCTTATCGGTAGCATTTTTAAGCTATTGCATAGCTTTTAGCGCGGGCTTCGAATACGGTCAGTTATTTCAATTCGGGTTACTAACGTTCTATTAGCGTGTTTAGTAGTAGTAGTATATCTTTCTGTGATTTCTTTTTTATTGAAAGTACATTTATATTATATTTAGATAATTTGTAAATATTTTGTTGAATAAAATAAGAAACATTTACATTTTTTTATAGCAGAAAGAAAGTCGAAAATGTCAACGCGGCGAGAAATAGCTTAAAACTAAAAATGTGGTATAATTGACCCGTGGAAAAAAACTTAAAACTAAATTTGCTATTATGTACCTCAGACCAAGAAAAAAAGAAAGACGGCGCGTCGCGAACATCAAAAGTGAAGCCATCTTTTTATCTATGTGTGTATAAAAGAGTTGCCGTTTGTTAAATTTTTTCCCTATAATTTGGGAATATTTGTGTGTGTAGGAATTAGGATAATATTGTACGAGGAAGATATAGTTCAGTATGGTTTTGTACTTCAACAGTCTCCAAGGTTTCTATTAAAAAAAAAAAAAAACATATTTTCAATTAACTTATATGCTATGCAATAGCTTTACCGCGGCAGTCCCCGAGTGCCACACGTGTTTTTTTTTTTTTATAAAGAGTACCATCAACGTGCGTGTATTTCACATTACTAGCAAACTTGTTAACCTCTCCGACTAAGCTAATAATGATAGTGTCTAGAGCGGGTTCACGACAATAGTGTAATGGATAGGTAAAATCCGTGATCTTTCAATAACAAGTCTAAGATTACCATAGCCATAGTATTGAAATGCCCATTCTAAAGTTCATGGCAACTGTTCAGACAAAAAACATTTACCGAATAATTTATTATTTATCAGAACTTTTCCGTATTATACAATTCTATTATTTATTTATTATAAACTTTATTGTACACCTTAAGGATACAAATAATAAAACTAGTGTACAATGGGCGGTCTTATCGCACAGGGCAATCACTTACAGACAACCTTTGGATGGACAGAAATTATAGGAGATAGATTTAGGGCTGTCAGTGTACAACATCATACATAATACTAATTAAACATAATAATGTAAAATACATACCACAAAATATAATATACTAGCTTTTGCCCGCGACTCCGTCCGCGTGGAATAGTTACTTTGGGCTAACGTTAAATTTAACCCCGATTTTGAAGCATGCTTCATTGGCGCTCCACTCCTATTGGCCTTAGCGTAATGATATATAGCCTATAGCCTTTCTCTATAAATTTACTATTTAATTAAAAAATATTTTTTCAATTCGAACCAGTAGTTCCTGAGATTATCGCGTTCAAACAAACAAACAAACAAACAAACTCTTCAGCCTTATATTATTAGTATAGATAGCTGTTGCCCGCGACTTCGTCCACGTTTCCGTCGATTTTCGTAAAAAAAAGTGGCCTATGTCCTTCCTCACGGTTCAGTGATTTTGATATAAAGCCCGATTTACACTTCAATAAGTCAGTAGCGAGTTAACTTGCGTCATCGGCGAGTTAAGTTGTTATTGTAGTTTGAACGGCAAAAGCGAGTTAAGTAGTAAGTTGTTGATTAAGTTGAGCTAAATAGATCGCGATCCTATTTTTCGGCGATTCCAGTGCGAAGTAGCCCCCTCTCTCACGTCTCCCGCACCCCGCCAACTTAACTGGCTGGCCATGTAGACGGGCGAGTTTAGTACAGTCCATAAATTTGAAGGTTGCGGCCGCAAACACGTGTTATTTTCTTTACTTCTTCTCGGGCAACTTATGACTACTCACTCGCCTACGTTTGGACGCTACTTACAACTTACTACTTATTACTTAACTGTCTGAGTTCTTAACTGGCTACTGTACTTATTGAAGTGTAAATCGGGCTTTACAGACAGATTAACTTTCGTAATTTAGTAGTAGAACCGCACAATATTATTGTTAATAGCTGTGCCCGCGACTCCGTCAGCGTGTAACTCCTTGTGTGTTATTAAGTTAATGTATTGGTAATATTGTTTAGATCACGTTTACATGAGGCTTAAGTACCTATAGAACGAAAATACTTCAGCGCAAAGCTTCCGGGTAAACTATGTTGAAAGTTGACCCGTCCGGCACGTGAACATAAAGATTTCTAGAACTGCTAACCCGGGAAAGAGCGACGTACAACCATGCGAGAAACAACTGACACCGAGATCTACTCCAGGAACACGAAAAGTCTGTCCTTGAGCCTTATTAATTGTCATTGCATAACACACCGATACTGGGAATTGTGTTCTTTTAAATTGGAATGGAAAATTATTTGGTATTATGGGAATTCTGGGAATAAAGACGGTTTCTCCTGCACCGGAACCTGTTAAAATTTGAGCCTCGATTATATTTTGTTGCAACTGGGTTACTTTTAGCCGAGTTCCTTTGCAAAGTTGTGGCGGTCTTAAATTTCGGAGCAGAATAATAATCAGAAAGCTTCGAACTGCTAAGCTATCGGGAGTTACACGTGTTATTGTGAGTCAACCATAAAAGATAGACATATGCTGTCGTGGGATATTTTTTATATAATTTTAAGGAGAACATTTCCGTCATAAATGATTTCTGTGTAGCTTTAACCACGGTTGCACACGCGACGGAAGCTTAAAAAATGGAGTAACTTCTCCCGTTTTCCCAACATTTCCCTTCACTGCTCTGCTCCTATTGATTGTAGCGTGATAAAAAGTATACTATAACCCGCTCAGGAGTATGAAAAATAATTGTACCAAGTTTCGTTAAAATCCGTCGAGTAGTTTTTGTTTCTATAACGGTTATACAGACAGACAGACAGACAGACAAAAATTTAACTGATTGCATTTTTGGCATCAGTATCGATCCTTAATCACCCCCTGATAGTTATTTTGTAAATATATTTCATGTACAGAATTGACCTCTCTACAGATTTATTATAAGTATAGATAAATATATACATATCAAAATCATAATAGAGAAAAGAGGGAAAAATTATAGTGAGAGGTAAAGCTTCTTCACCATTCTTTTGAACGTAGGCAATGTTTGAGCATGTGGGGAATGCATTGCCCATAAACGGGCTGCTTGGATAGTGAAAGATTTATCGAAAAAAGAAGTGGAATGCATACAGATACTTAACTCTACATTTTCCGATGATCTCAAGGACCTTGAATGTGTGTCAAAGAGAAACCGAAAGCGGTCTTCAAGATAAAAAAGAGGGAAAGGATTAAATAGCACATTATAAAGCAGATAAAGTAAATGAACATTCCGGCGAAACCTAATAGGAAGCCATTTGAGCTTAGTACGAAATTTAGAAACATGGTCATATTTACGCGAGCCAAATATAAACCTAATAAAGAGATATTATGAATTATGTAGCTATGGTGCGTGGTTCCCGTTCCTTCCATTAATCCTCACGGGTGTCATATCCTGTCCGCCCTGGTGTGAAACTCTAAGTGACTCAAACTACCGGGGTCTGCAGAAATACTTAAATTAAACCGACTCCCAAAAACACTGCAAAGTGAAAAATAACTTTAATTTCGGTAGTCGGTGTCTTTAGTTTTGTATTTTCGTTTTTGGCACAGACTTCCGAAATTAAAGTTATTTTTCACTTTGCAGTGTTTTTGGGAGTCGGTTTAATTTTTTGGTAAAAAGTTTTTATTTCACTCTTTTTAGTTGGTCGATTTTTAATTTACCTAGTTAAAAGAGCCTAAATGTCAACTACTTATAATCTTTTATAAAATATTGCTTTTCCCAATGCTGGGCCGTTAATTTTTGAGGAGTTCTCCTGGTACTTCACCATCAGCTCTACATCACCATATGTTAAGCACCGAACCCCAGGATAGATGTCCAGTGCTTAAGGGGGGTTGAACTAATTGAACTAATTATGTATATACTGCTATAGTTGAATTTTTATTTTTTATTTTTTTTTATTTAGGGCCACTTGTAGATCAGCACACTAAGGCTGTGAGTCTACTTAACCGGACTTTCCTGTGGTGACCTCTAATAAATTAAAGGCCCCCAGCCAGGGCTTACAAACTAAAATATACTTAAAAACTAATGACCGCACGCTAAGGGCACTCCCTGTGGAGTACGGGCCTCGGCATAGCGGGGTCGTTTTGGGAGGGCAGCAAAGGGACAGGCTGGGTCATATTATTTAGTTGAATTTTAAATGAAACTACAACATATATTGATCTATGGAGGCTGTCTCTAAAGATGGGTTCGATATATCAAAACGTAACTTATATCGGATATGTGTTTATTATCATACCATATCGATATCTAAATATACATAACCGTTTTCACAAAAACTTCATCGAGTTATGGTTATTGGTTTATCCAAAGCGCAACAACGAGAAACGAGCTACGAATAACGAACAAAGCGCAAACTTCACATCAAGAGCGATATGACATCAAAGGTTTTTATATCGCTTTGTCTCTGTCTTACCATTCAATTTTTTACTGGCGTAAAAGTGATGAAGCGAATATTACGTAACTTCGGCTAGGAATTGGTTATAGTGCGTGCGTAATATCTATATCTTAACGCGCTAGCAATAAGGTCTAGTTTCTATTTATTTAGTTGCAACAAAGATTCCATAAGTTAGCAACTTTCCGGCGGCTACTCGATATCAGGGAGAAATTCATTCTAAATCACTAAACCGACGTTCAATAGATTTAAGGTTGAATTTATGTTGTTGGAATAAGAATTGTATCGAATGAATTTTGATTTGTATTTTTTTGGACAGTTTTGTTTTGAGTTGCACTTGACCTTGGTGACACGTGCCCTACTTAACGATAATTCTTTGCCTTTTTAGGGTTCCGTAGCCGAATGGCAAAAAACGGAACCCTTATAGTTTCGACATCTCTGTCCGTCTGTCTGTCTGTCTGTCCGTCCGTCCGTATGTCACGGCCATTTTATTCCAAAACTATTAGGACTATACATGTAAAACTTGGTAGGTAGATGTATTCTGTGAACCGCTTTCCGATTTTAAGAGAAAATTTAACAAATATTCAAAATAAAGGGGGCTCCCCATACATGGAACTAAAACTGAAAATATTTTCTTTCATGAAACTTATACGTGTGTAGTATCTATAGACAGATCTTTAAAAATGACATTAAGGTTTCTAAAATAACTTTTTCATAAAGTTAATCGTTTAAAAGATATACGCTTCCAAAGTGGAAAAATGTGTGTCCCCCCTCTAACTTCTATAATAATGAAGTGAAAAATCTAAAAAAAACCATATGTTGTAGATCTTAATGTAAACTTTCAATCAAAATTGGTTTGAACGAGATCGAGTCAGCAGTTTTTGAGATACAGTATATTTTCTAAAACCGCAAATATAACTTTGTAATTCATACAAATACTATGAAAAACAAAGTTATTTGGCGTAGTTGTAAAAAATGTAAATAAGCTAGTTTTAAGAAATTTGTAAGGTTTTTTTTTTTTCAAATGAATATATTAGGTATATTATATTTATCATAGTTGCTACGGAACCCTTCATGGGCAATAACAATATTGCAATAACAAATTTTCATTTAAATCAACCACCGGGAACTTGAACTCTATTAAATGAGAAAGTACCTATATCAATGTATTAACGGTAAAAGTGTGAGTTTGCGTTTGTCGTTAGTTTGCGTTTCACAGTTACTTGTGCAAATCGTACTACTGATATCGATATCTGAAAACGTTTTTCGATATCGATATGAAAACTGAATATCGGTTACATATCCGTTTGCAACTAAATACGAAAACGCCCATGTCTAGCTGTCTCCCTTTATTTTCGCTAGCAAAGACCCTAACCAAACGCCGGTAACGAAACCATAGCGACTTCTAATTCGACGGCAACACCATCTAGAGAGCTTTAGTGCAACTATGGTCCGTACCGGGTAAGATTGTTTGATATGTGGTTTTGAGCTTGAACATACCGCCCACTAAGGACATTATTGATGGAATGTCCTTCTTAAACTACTACAACAGTGTTCTTGATTTGGTAACAAACAATGAACCTTTGCATAAGTTTTTTAACAATTAACAAATAATTAACGACATGTACATAATTGTAATTCGTTGAACTAAACATTGCCTTAAAAAATAAGATTTGCAATAACTGTACTGAAAAGCTTGAATATGTAGTTGGGAATAAAAAATAACAATGTGTAAACTCAACAATTATAAAGTAAAAAGGAAAAACCCAAGCGGGGGAAATACAATTTCATTGGAACTCTTAAATAATATCTTAAAATAATTCAAATTCATTTATTCATTTTGTATGTAATAATACATTGTTGATATCAATTTACTAATAATAACTAAACTAGTATAAAAGTTGACACAAATTTCAATGACAAAAATTGATTATGATACAAACTATTATTGCTCTGAAACAGGCAAAATACATTATTTTGATGTTGGCCTTTTGATTGTTGAGTTTTTGGTGCACAATGTGACTACATGGGCTATGTTATCACAACCAGGGTGCTTCTCAATTACCCGACAGTATCCATCCCAAGGTAGTGCTCTGTGCTACCAGAGTACCAGAAGGACTCTTCATAAGACCTTCCTTTATGATACTGCTATAAACATCAGCACCCAATAGAATGTCTATTTTATTAGGTGTGTTGAACTCCGGATCTGCTAAACACAGATTGTTCGTACCTAACCAGTCAAAGTTACATGAACTTAAACTTCGCTCAGGTAGATAGGAAGTGATCTTGCTTAATACGTAAGCGCTTAACCTAAACTTAAAATTGGAATCTACACGAGATCCAATCGTGAGATGTACCATGTACTTCGACATGGTTGTTCTGTTATCTCCCAGTCCTGAAACCAGTCCTTGAATAGGAATCCTTTTCAGGCCGAGATATCGAACAGTGTCCTCAGTTATAAAACAAGCTTGCGAACCTTGATCAACTAAGGCTCGACGCGCAACGAGCTATGTTTGATTTGATTGATCTTTTTATTACAGGTGCTGCTGTCGACGATGGAAGATTAATCGAGTACTGGAAGGGATCTTCGCGGTGGTTCCAGGTAAGTCCCGAAATCTTTGTAGTACTATCTAGCTTTATGTCTATGTCCTTATTCTCTATATTTATTTCTATTCTTAACATGTCCTTTCTACTTTTGTTCTGGTTGTCCTTATTTTTCATATAAGTTTGACCTGTGTTGTCTGTTACTTCTTTTCCATGCTTTAAACTAGTTTTTTCTGACAATTTCTTACTGTTTCTGTTCCATTTCTGCAATATATAGCCTCCTTTTTCCAATAATTCTACTATTTGTTTACAGATTTCTATGTCCTCTTCGGGGATTCGCCAGAGTATGCGCTGAAACAAGGCGTCTTCGTGTGCTGCTCTAACTTGACCGTGTATTTTCACTGTGTCTGCGACAATACCAATGAAGTATAGTCTCGACTTTAAAAAAGTAAAGCGTAAGTCTGCTTGCAGTGTTGTTCTAACCAGTAACGTATCATTGAGAGAAAAGCGGACCATTGTCGTGGACTTCTCGTTCCTGATTACTGCGTGAGGAGGTAAGTACCCTGCTTTTTTCCTTTTATTATCTTTTTCCTTTATAGATCTCATGTGCTCGAGCTGTAAATCTTCTTGTATAACTTTAAGATATTGTTTCTTTAAACCTGTGTCCTTACTCAATCTTTTTTCTAATGAACTCAGTCTACTTTCAGCTGTTACGCGTGAACCTCCAGCCTTACAAGCAGAATCTTCATTGCGAAATGGTAATCTCACAATGTATCTACCTGTAGCATCTCTTACAGTTGTCTTATTGTAGAAATCTTCACATTTTATCTCTTCTGGATGAAGTATTTTCTTTGGACTACTATGTTCTTCAATCTTCCAAGAATTCTTGAGGGGATTATATTCATTGACCTGTGTACAATGTACACTTACCTGGTTTACGTTTCTTTTTACCTTTTATGATCTGAAGCTATACCATAAATGGTCCAACCTAAAGTGGTGTTCTGAGCTATCAGAGTGCCTGATGGACTCTTCATTATTCCTCCCTTTATGATATAGCAATAAACATCTGCACCCAATAAAATGTCAATCTTACTGGGTGTGTTGAACTTGGGGTCTGCGAGATGCAGACCTTTACTCTCAATCCAATCCAGTGAACTTATATTTATACTTCGCTTAGGTAAGTAAGATGTAATCTTGCGCAAAACATAAGCATTTATTTGTACTTGAAAATCATGATTTGATCTTGATTTGATCGTCAAATGTACCATGTGCTTAGCCATGGTTGATCTATTGTCTCCTACACCGGAAACGATACCTCGGACTGGTATCTTTTTTAGATTTAATAATAGTAATCCATAGGTCGCTGGTTCAAATCCGGCTCGAAGGACCAATGTTTGCTACCGAGCTGGTAACGTTGAGCTTTTTGGGAACACTTACAGGATTATGAATGAAACCACTATAGTGTTCTGATCTGAGCTGGCTTTATTTCGTTTAACATGTGTGGACCCTACTAAATCACGGTAACGAAACCATAGCGACTTCTAGTTCGACGCCATCGCCATCTATCGAGCTTGGGCTTAACCAGTTTATATTTTGCACAATTATGGTTCGTTACTAAACACCATATGCATTGTGACGAACATAAAGTGCTTAACATCCATATTCAAGTATTCGAATCGCAATCCACGAAATACTTATTATTGAGTAGGTTCGGCGGCCATCTGTGGTCTTCATCATCAGTTCCACTTCCCCAAATGGTATTTTTTGAGAGCAACTGCACAAGTTACTATAAGAAATACCCAAAACGCCATAGGTGTGCCTATAATATTTGAAGAGTTCCCTCGTTTTCTTCAGGATCCCATCATCAGATCCTGACCTGGTGACAATGGGACCAATTTCAAAGTATACCCTTTCAAACAAAAAAGAATTTTCCAAATCGGTTCAGCCGTCTTCGAGTAATCGGTGATCATACATAAAAAAAAAAAAGAGAAAAAAATATATACGCGTCGAATTGATAACCTCCTCTTTTGGTCGTCGGTTGAAAAGATAAAGAGTATTCTCTATTTCAATACAATGATATAGTCTACAATGAGGTCTACTTGGAATGCTTCGGAAAGCAGTTAAAGCCGTTGGTCTCGACTGTTATGTGTACCTTCGTCTTTGACAGTCATTAGGTAAGCAAAGCTGAATCGAGTTACCCAGCTGCTGAGTTGTAGAGTTCAGATAGGCAGACGCTCTATATATATACAGCTGCGTCTCGTTAGACAGAATCCCAACATATGTATTTAGCAAAAAACGCTAAGCAGATAATGATATAGTTTACATGTGTCATAAACATTCAAATCCGTTGAGTCGTTACAACGGGATTGACGTAGCAACATACCATTTAGGGCCTATGCACACCACGTTTTTTAAACGCGCCTTCGGCGCTCGTTTTAGGAATGCGCGTCGACGGCGCGCTTTTATCCTACAGAGAAGTTTGTTGTCGTTTGTATCGATTCGAACGCGCGGCACCGGCGCGTCTGTATCGATACACACGCGCGTTAGTATGCGCCATCTTGCTACTGTTGACGAGGTTCTGCTTAAAAATGCAAAATGCCAGCGCGTTTGTATCGATCCAAATGCGTATTTGAATTTATACAGGTGTGCAAAGGTCTACAGGCTGCGTCTGACTTGCGTGCGTATCGCGTCTGTATCGCTACAAACGCGCGTTAACGGCACGTTTAAAAAACGTGATGTGCATAGGCCCTTAGACCAAATATAAAATTGGTTTGAACTTTGGCCTACAAACAGTACACACATAGATACCTCCGTTGATATATCCACTGACGCCATAAAATACCTCTATAATTCCATTAAGCAGGTTTATTCAATTTTCAACCGCATTGTGTCCAATTATATAATTGGCACCTCTAACCAAATTTCGGAGCTTTTATTGACGATAATGATCACATATGGGTATGCTCATCGGAATTTGCCTCTAGCTACGAGTACTTATATCTTCAATAGGTTAAAACACCAAACTTTATTTAAATAACTAATGAGCTTATAACATAATATTAGAAACATGCTTATGGTCGCGGTATATGAATCTTGAACTCTACTTTGTTATAACATATCCTCCTCTTCAACTCGATCCCTCAGTGTGGGAGAACGTGGATACGACGGATACGTTGCAACAAACTTCTCCATCAACAATGGTCTTTCGCTTGATGGAAAGCCTGGAACATCAGCATCTACAGTAATTCGGACACCTGATCAGCCTATCGTCTAAGACTGTGTCCTCTTGATCGTTTATCATCTATGTACATTGCCGGCAACAATGAGCTTTTACAAATTGTCTGTTCTTCAGCGTGCTATATGGCCCAAGTACTGCAGTATTTTCTGGAAGCATATTGTGGAGAGGCACTGTTGAGTGTGCGCTGTTGTTATAACATATATGTAAAAATAATTGCCTACGATAGATTTTGACAATTCAACTACATTCTAATTAGATAATTTAGTTAGACGATACAGATGAACTTTCCGAACGCCTAAAGCGATAGACAGTGATGGCGAGGTGCTAGACGGAACTCAGGCATCAGTAAGATCAGCTTTGCGAGACCCTTTCATTATCCAGTTGGAGAGAAAACTATGAAAATAAGCAAAACTAATAAGTAAAAAATTTTTTTGCAAAAAATAGAACCGACTTCCATATTAAAACACTACAAAGCCAAAAATAACTTTAATTTCGGTAGACGGTGTTATTAGTTTTGGATATTCCTTTTTTTCACACCGCCTTCCGAAATTAAAGTTATTTTTGGCTTTGTAGTGTTTTGATATGGAAGTCTAATAAACATATTCTATAATTTATTATATGTATTGCTGTTGGTTTTCTAAATAAATAAAAATAATATGTATTGCGTATATATTCTAACTAAATCAGATTTTACTCGTACCTTAAGGAGAATCTTTTAAGCTTTAGGCCTTATTGAATATTTTGAAGATTATGGCCTAACTAAACACCAGTCGCCTTAATAGTTATAACTGATAACGATAATCATTTGACTAATCTAGTTTCTCAAGTACAACAGCAACCTAGGTATGACGTTATTTTTACTTTGATTAGATTTTCTTTGCAGAAGCTGTGCTGCCTTAAACTGCGAGCTTGGTTTTCAATGGTTAAGTTCCTCGAAATGGTTGCGGAATTGTTCGAAAGGGTTACTCTGGCCTCGGAACACGAAGGGCAAATGACCGAACACGGATGGGTTTTAGTCAGTAAAAGTCTAACACACCTTCCCGCTTCATTGGAAGTCATTCGAAGATTTCAAACTCTTTAAAAAAATATCATCGATATAGTTTTACATCATTTATGGACCATCTATACTCTATACTTACTTATTGATATTATAAAGTTTTTTTGTGTTTGCATTCCTCAAGGTTGATTGGTAGACAATATGTAAGGCGGGATCTCGAGGAGATATTGAAACACCGAGAGCTGAGTCAATACTGTCTTTATTATATTGATGAGACTATTAAAAGTATTACATTTATACGAAATAAGGCTGGTTACATACAATAAGGTTGATTACACACTACATCTCCTTCCCTTAGTGAAAAAAAGTAAAATTAGAACTATAAAATTTTGCTTTTTTTTACATGCATTTAAACTTATAGTATAATTATATAATATAATTATGATAGTACATTATTTAAAATAAAACAGTACAATGATAATTGTTAAAAAAATATATAGTAATACACTTAAACTTAGTTATACAAATTCAAAGTTGTTGTCATACAATATTCATGTATAATTAAAATACAAAAATTCATGTATCTGGTGTAAACAATTTTGTGCGATTTTTGTGGATTATATCTAATTTTCCATTTTTATTTATTTGAACATTTGGTGACATATCTTTCACTACTTCAAAAGGACCTGAATAAATGCTATCAATTTTATTTCTATTTTCATTTTTTACTAGTATTAAATCATTCGGTTTATAAATTGTAGGATTGGTACTTTTGTCATAAATGTCTTTTCTATGTATTTTACTTTTGAGCAAATTTTCCCTAGCTTCTTTTTGAGATAGTTGCAATCTAAATTTTAATTCCAAAGGATAGCTTTCGTGATTATAAAGTGGTTCAACAAAATTGTTATCTAGGTTACTGGGAAGTGAGCAAATTTTACCGAATACCAACTCGAATGGTGTGAATTTCGTTTCCGAATGTACTGATGTGTTGAAGGAAAAACACCAATATGGAAGCCATTGACTCCATACTTCTGGGTGATTATCTGTCTGAATACGTAAGAAAGAGCCCAAATTTTTATGAGAATTTTCCAATGCACCAATACTTTGGTGGTGGTAAGCTGTGGAACTTAAGTGAGTAATTTTTAAAAGTTTACAAACCTCTTGAAAAACTGTAGACATAAACTCGGATCCTCTGTCTGTTGCAATTTCTTTTGGTAACCCGTAGCGAAGAATAAAACTATTAACTAAAGCCTGAGCTACCTCTTCAGACTTTTTAGAAATTAAAGGATGTGCCACAACATACTTAGTCAACTCACATTGTATGGTTAGTATATAAGAAAAATTAAAACAATCCCTATCTAATGGTCCTACTAAGTCTAAAAATATTTTGTCAAATGCCGTTGTAGCCGTAGAGGTAATAACCATCGGCTCCTTTACAAGTTTAGCATATTTTTCCTTTTGGCATTTTGAACATTTTTTCACGATATCTCGAACATCTCGTTCTAACCCTGGCCAGTAAAAATACTTCTTAATGTTATTAACCATCCTTCTCATGCCCGCGTGGCCACTTGTGGGCAAGAGATGGAAGTCATTAAGAATAACTTTCCTATCATCTTTATCGTCTATTCTTCGAACATCATTTATTATATAAATTCGCGGTACGTACCTATCTTTTGACGATTTAATCTCACTTAATAATTCTTCAATAAATTCATTATTTTCTCTATTCTTCATAATACATATTTCGTCGACATCTATTAACATTCTATAATAATTTACAAAAGCTGTAAAACGCTTGACTTCTTCAACAGATTTTGGACAAGGATAAGTTTTGACAATTTTTATTTTTTCTGGATCGGGCACAACACCTTCACTAGATACTACATGTCCTAAGTATAGCATTTCCTTTTTGAAAAACTCACATTTTTCGGGATTAAGCTTTAAATTCACTTTCCTTAACCTTTCAAAGACATCTTGTAAATTCTTATTTTTTTCTCCTAAATTACGTCCGAATACTATCAAATCATCTTGGTAAATAAGACACTTATCATATGAAAGACCTGCCATAGCCATTGTCATCATCCGGGAAAAGGAAGACGGACTGGTCTTGAGCCCCATTGGCATTCTTGTCATCTGGTACTGACCAGAACAAAAGGCTGTATACTTTCTACTATCTTTGTGAAGTTCTACATTATGAAAACCCTGATATAAATCTAAATGACTGAAATATATGCATCCTGATAATGAATCCAGTATTTCTGTTATGTTGGGAAGAGGGAATTTGTCATTCTCAATACAATTATTTAACTTCCTATAATCAATGACTAATCTCCATTTTTTCTCTCCGCTAGAATCTATTTTTTTCGGAACTAGTAACACTGGACTGCTCCATTCACTTCTACATTCCTCTATAATTCCTTCTTGCAACATTTTTCCTATCTGTCTATCTATTTCCTTTTTCTGAGCGTGAGGTAATCTACATGGTTTTGAAAAAATAGGAGTCGTATTTGTTTGTAAAGTTATCGAATGTTTATAAATATCAGTCGTTGTCAAGCTGACTCCCGGTAAATAAAATATATCACTGTATTTTGCGCATAAATTCTCTACTAATGTTTGTTCCTCTCCATTTAAATGTTTTAATTGTAACAATGAAAATAGTTTCTTAACTCGATACGCATTTGATTCGCTTTGAGAAAAGGAACATAAATTATAGTCATTAAGGCTATGTATAGTTGGTTTAATTTCTTTGAGTGTAAAATAATCTTCCGTAGTATTTAATATCTTGATAGGTATTCTACCACACACTGGCTTAACTAATGTACTCGCTAAGTAAATACCGTCACGGATATCTGACGCGTAAACTAAACATTCATTCTTAATATCTGTCGAAATATAATGAACAGACTCACATCTTGGTGGAATCTCTAAATGATTGCTAATTGTATTAATAGGTAAATTAATTTCATTATAGTAAGTTGACAAAGTAATTATGTTATGATTAAAATCCAATACCGCTTTATACTTGGTAAGAAAGTCCTGACCGATGAGGCCATTCGCCCTAATTGGTAAGAAGTCAAATACATAGAACTTGTGTTTCAATTGACGCCCATTTACGTTGAAATTCAAATAACAATATCCAATTGTTGTTACTTTGCCTCCGATACCATTTATAGAAATGTTTTCTTTGTAATATGCAATGCGCTCTTCTAGAACATGTTTATACTTTAGTGCTGAAATCGATGCACCCGTATCAAGTAACCATTGAAATGCATGATTGTTTATTGGTAGACTAATTGAACAATTGCTATTGCATGATAGAAATTTATTCACGAAAAAACTTTTTGTTTTTATCATTAGAAGTACAGGCCGATTCAACGTTTACTTCCGGTTCTGTTATCACGTTAACTTTGTTAAGGTCGTTGTTGCGCATCCTTTGATTTCTATTATAGTTGTAGTAAGACTTACCCCTGTATCCTTGGCGCTGGTGGTCGCGATGCCCATTCCATCCACCGCGACTACCGTTGTTGTTGTGGTAGCCTCCACGATAAGGTCTACGATGCGAATATCTTTGGTTGACGTGACCTCGATGACCTCGATAACCTCGGTTTTGTCTGAAACCCCTTGAAAATCTACCGTTATTATTATACATACCGAGTACTTCAGCCGAACTTGGAGGCGAGGCTATCTCTTCATCTTGTGCCGCCTGTATCGCGTCCTTGAGGGAGCTGTAATTTCGAGCTGCCATTATAGTGCTTAGCCTGCGGTTTCGCAGCCCATCGGCGAACTTTTTAATCGCATACTGCTCATTTAAAGGTTTTAATATGTTATAATTCTCGGATTGCCCGTTGGCCTGCGAAACCGTCAACTGCACGAAAAGTTCGGATATTTCTTTTCCATAGTCCTGTATAGATAACTCATTTTGTCTCATTGAGGTCAATTTAGTTTACAATGCCGTGGCTGATTTTTGTGGTAATAAGACCTTTTTCATATCAATGATCAAGTCATCCACACTAGAGTATTTTGGACATAATCGTAATTTAGCAGCCTGGGACAATCTGCTCTTAAGTACAAAATTAACTAATTGCTTCTTACAGTCTGGTGTTGAAAGAGTAGAACTATAATACTCAATATTATCTATTAACTGTCTGATATTAGCCTCCTCGTCAGTCATGAGTGGCAATAAATTTAACGCAACTTTAAGGTCAAACGTAGACATTGTTTCAGTTTTACTAGACTTACACAATTCTAAAACTTCAGCATATAAACTCTGAAATCTCTCGATATACTTGTATATTAATTCTGACTCACTACTTGATACTTTTCCTTTTTGTATATCTCTAGTAATTTGAGCTACATAATCAGAATATTTATTAATTAATTATTATTTATTAATTAGTTACCATAACTTACCATAGTAAAAGTTAAATCTTCTTTTGCATACATGATTCTCTATTTGATTTAAATCTATTTATATATAGATACCATAAAGTTCCAAAAAAAAAAATAAGTTTCCTCACCACACCATGTCTTTTACGATATTAAATGTTATAATGTTGACCGCACTAGACCGCACTTGTTTTTATTAACATAGCACTGCACAAACACATAATATATTTCTGATTTTACACTACTCCGTCGTCCACGCCTACGGTCGGTTTTTGAAGCCTGCGAAGAAACGAACGTCGCATAGTGTGCTGGTGAATCTGCTGGTCAATCCATTGAAGGTGACATCTTCTATAAATTCTGTAGATGGCATAGACTGAAGCCAGTGATACCAAAGTGAGGATCAGCAGTAAGATTATGTTCGTGACTCCAATATGTGTCCTTAACTCTTCTATTGAAGCCTGGTTATTGCCCGCAGCGGCGTTCTGGGCGAGGAACACCTCCTCCTTGGAGTTATTGGTACCCATCTTCTCTGGTGATAATTACAACTCGTTCAACCCAAATAAGAGAGCACAAATTCGGCAGCACGCAATACACATTATAACGAATTATCATTTTGTACTAAGTCCCACTCGCACTTATATGGTCATGTTATTTTAAAACAAATCAAGTCACTGCCAATGCGCTCTGGCAGGGTCGCCATGTAAAGCCGGCTCTACACGTTCGCCAACACAGTGGCGAATGTAGTGGCCAGCATATTGGCCAAGAGTTCGTGATAGCGTCCACACGTTGGAAGGTCGTTCAGTTTGCTACGGTACAGGCCAATGTGCAGACGTATTTATTAAAATGGATTGAGACGCTAACTTCTGCTTCTTGGGTTCCACAAACAATTTACGGCTTGGTAGAGCTCTATAAACCGAAAAGTTTCTTCGTTATTAGTCATTACTGACATTTTGTTTACACTAGTTGTTACCGACGCGTGACTGTAAAAACTTTTTAACAAAAAATAAAAAGGTTTAGTATTTTCTTTTTTTGACACCGCCTTCCGAAATTAAAGTTATTTTTGCCTTTGTAGTATTTTTATATGGAAGTCGGTTTTATTTTTTGTTAAAAAGCTTTTTTCACGCTTTTTAGTGGGTCGGTTTGTAATTTATCTAGTTACAAAAGCCAAAATGTCAACTACTTATCACCTTTTACAAAATATGGCTTTTCCCGATGCAGAGCCGTTAATTTTTGAGGAGTTCTCCTGGTACTTCACCATCAGCTCTACATCAACATATGCATTGTGACGAACATAAAGTGCTTAACATCCATATTCAAGTAATCGAATCGCAATCCATGAAATACTTATTATTGAGTAGTTTCGGTGGTCATCTGTGGTCTTCATCATCAGTTCCACTTCCCCAAATGGTGCTTTTCGAGAGCAACTGCACAAGATACTATAAGATATAACCAAAACGCTATAGATGTGCCTATAATATTTGAAGAGTTCCCTCGATTACTCCAGGATCCCATCATCAGATCCTGATTTCATAACAATGGGACTAACTAGAAAGTATACCATTTCAAATGAAAAGAGAATTTTCTAAATCGGTCGAGCTGACTTCGAGTTACGAGGTAACATACATAAAAAAAAAGTTCAAGACAGACTGAGAACCTCCTTCTTTTTTTTGAAGTCGGTTAAAATGTTTAATCAGGTGCGTGCGATCGTTCTGGGAGCTCGTAGCATACTAAACGCGCGACCAACGTGTGGACGCGGTAGCCAATACTCGGCCAACAACCCTTTGATCTTTTGCAAAAAACCGACACCACACGGATCTCGCGCCAACTCGTCGGCCATCATTCCAATACAACCCAAGATGCACAAACACCCCCTCTACACGTTGGCGAATAGGCACTGGCCACTACATTCGCCACTGTGTTGGCCAACGTGTAGAGCCGGCTTAAGGCGGCATCTCGAGGAGATATTGAAACACCGAGAGCTGAGTCAATACTGTCTTTATTATATTGATGAGACTATTAAAAGTATTACATTTATACGAAATAAGGCTGGTTACATACAATAAGGTTGATTACACACTACAAATATCTAAAGCATTCCGTCTCTATATATTTTGTGTGCTTATGACCACTATTAAATAAATATAAACGTAAACGAAACCGAAGCGAATGCGCCTCGCCCTTGACAGGTCTTATAGTACGTAAGTACATACTGGATAAAATACAATATCTTTCTTGTCCGATGAGCTTGTCCCTAGGCTCGCCCGACTCTATAAGCTGAGGTTCGGACCCCACAGGGATTTAGCCTTGTGGTCTAAATCGTAATTAATATAAACTGGAGGCCTTAATAATTATATTTAAGGCCTAGTCTGGTTAAGCAGACGACAACCTCAGAGATGACCAGCTGCCAGAGGCCGATCACAAAAAGATACAATGTCTTTATGTATTTTCTTTTTAAACATTAAACAATTTCTAATAACTCATTTGAAATTTCACGTACAAACTCTGTGTCAGTTGAAACAACTTGGTTCGCGTATATCTTCATCATATCTACTCTCCGTATAATTACTTTTTGTGTTGTCAGGTACTCAGGTATGGTTCGTACATACATTCGCAGAATTTAATTTCACTAACTTGCTGTTCAGCAATAATTTGATTACATGAAATCGCACTGTTAGAATGAAAGTGACCTAACTCTTTTTTCTGTTATTTAAATTTTAGGGAAATTTATAAAGCATGGCGAATAATTATATAAATGTGTTTGTTTTGCAAATAGGTTATAAATAATACTTTTACACGACATGTTATGTCAGTTCTAACAGTCAATCGTAGATCAGTCCCATCGTATCCTAAGACAAGTAAGTTACTGTAAAATTGAAAAAACCGTTTGATTATAATATATCTCGCAAGATTGTAATCTATCCAAAAAATGTAATCCATACGACACTGCTTGCAATTTTATGCAATATTTTAGATAGATTATAATCTATCGAATTAAAACTGGACGTAGTTATGCAAACTAGAACCAACCCACACATCGAGTGAAAATTGAATAACATATTAGTTAGATATCTAACGATGTTTTGTATCTCCTCAGAAAAGATCCTGGCCAATATACCAAGCAATGGTCATAATATGAACAGCCGCCTAAGGTACCAACCCGAGTTAGAGTCACTTTTTAAAAGCTAAACGGACTCATGTGGCGTGGTACTTGTAGATCTTTACCATTTTTGTTACGCAAAATAGAATCAAGCTACATGGTTCTCACTAGAAAATGAAAAGACAAATTATATTTGTGTTTTGTTTTCTTTGAAGAGAACCATGTGGTTTGGTTCTTATTCGCGTATCAAATAAATTAGTTTGAAAAATAACCAAGTTCCATATAGTAATTACATTTTGTAAAATCAGAAGTAAAAAAATTAACTAAGAAGCTTGGGTTTGTTTTGCGTAATTGCGTTTGACAAAGTAGAATGTTTGTTATGAATAGTAAAATCTACCTATGTCAGTAATACATAATAATGATTATTTACGTATCTACAATCGTGCTTTGCCTTTGTTTATTGAGAAACTATTTTACTGCTACTTACTAAATTTAATCTTCGCACAAAACCTCTAAAAAAGCATACATGCAACAAATGCGACTACTATTCTAGTAAAAAGTTACAAGACTCTGAAGAAGAAAAGGCGCTGGTGGAAGAAGCTAACAGAGAACACTTACAAAAGCAAAAGCATTGCAACAGCAACTGAAAAATGATATGCAATTAGCTAAAGAAGATCAATACACTAAAACAATCACATTCAACCAGCAAAAAACCCTACCCCTTCCGCGTATACCAACTAATGTCGTATTTTATAAAAGACAGCTATGGGTTTACAATTTAGGAATCCACTCAGGAAGCGACGACCAGGCCCATTGCAACGTTTGGGTGGAAGGCGAAGCGGGTAGGGGATCCCAGGAAGTAGGTTCCTGTCTTATTAAGCATGTAACGGAAAAACTTGGCAATGACGGCGTGAATAACTTAATACTTTGGAGTGACTCTTGCGGTGGTCAAAACCGAAATATTAAACTAACATTGATGCTCAAATCTTTATTACACGATCATCCAACACTTGAAACAATCAGGAAACGCTTTTTGGAATCCGGTCACAGTTTTCTGCCAAATGATACTGATTTTGGCCGAATCGAATGTGCTCTAAAATTACAGAAAAGATTATACATGCCAGAGGACTATATGCGGATAATGCAGACATGCAAAAAAAAACAAACTACTGCAAGTTCACATAATGAAAGCTGAAGATTTTTTGTCCAGTGCTAACCTAGAAAAAAAAACCAACAGAAAGAAAGCTACTGATGGATCGAAAGTGTCATGACTGCTTACAAAAAAGATAATAATGATCAACAAAGAAAATGAGTTTTCGATTTTTATGCGACCAAACCTAGATGATGAACATGTAGAAGTAAATTTAAAGAAAAATTTACGGGAAATACAACCCCATTAACTAAAGAACTGATGAACCCGCTTTGGCATAACGGTAAAACCCATCTCCGAACCAAAGCTGAATGATTTGAAAAGTTCGATGCATCTCATACCGAACGATGCCCTAGAATTCTACAAAATAAAATTACGGGATATTCAACCGTTGAAGATGACATAGACGGGTTTTCTGGTGCAATTGATTTAGAAGTTGAAGATGATGATTAGGTATTACCTAATTACCATCTTCTACTTCTTCTATGTGAAGAACAATGATTTGCTTGTGGAAGTAAGCAAACACTTGTTCATCACTTCAACGGTTGAATATCCCGCTATTTTTATGTTTGTATCCTACGTTTAATAATATTCTTTAAGATGTTGTTCAAGTCAAAATAAAAATGTTATTAAAATATAAGTATCTGAAAGTTATTTTAAGTTTCTATCTATTTGTACACTTTAAACGTTTTGCTACAAAGAACCAACCCACAAAACAGTAATTTTGCAATAAGGAACCATCAGGTTTTTGATCATAAACAAATACTAAACAATAAAAAAAATATAATTATTTAGTTTTCCTATGTCTTCGTCAATTAAGTATGTAACATTATAAAGTTATTTATCACAAATAACTTACACATTTGTTTCTACACACCTTTTTAACAAAAACCTAATAATCTCGAAAATTACTTTTTGTGGGTTGGTTCTAGTTTGCATAACTACGTCCAACTGTGAAATCGTGTAATGGCATCCGACTGAACGCAATTCGCGCGATGTTTGGTTGAACGATTCGTAACTCTATGATCACAGAAAGTCTTACAGGAATACCAAAAAATCAGGGGCAACCTTTGGACACTTGGGAATTTAACGATTGTCAAAATGTAATGAAACGGTTTCAGATCGATAGATTATCTATCATAAAAGAATGCATTAAACAGTGAAACCTATTGTAGGGATCATAATTTATTGATAGATTATAATCTCGTGAGATATATTATAATCTAACGGTTATTGCAATTTTACGGTGACATTTACACATAAAAAAACAAGATTAATGTATTAATTCGAACAATTACTTTCTTATATCATCAGAAATCGGCTTAGTTAATATTTGGTGGAATGTACCTATATTGTTCTTGTTCAACTTTAAAGCCCTGAACAAGTTACTCCTATCAGCCTCATATTGAACATGTTCCATCAAAATTGATGTTGCATGTCCTCTACAACTCCACACACCTCAAAGTAGGGAGTGGTTATTTTTGTTTTATCAAGAAACCGAATTTGTGACATTGAATATGTGCAAATCTGAAACTGTGAGCTGTAACTACAAATTTTCTGCTTAAGTTAATATTCATAAGCCAGGGTACACGAATAGGCTGACGTTGTGTGGTTTACTTACTCTAAATTCTGATTTTGATCAAAACTGACCCTGAACACTATTCTTAATCCATGTGAGGCGTCATGATAAAGAAACAGCCTATCCTTTGGTCAAGGTATATATGCTTGTTTATTTCCAAATATCTTATGGTATGTATGGTTACATACTAATATACTCAACCCTGCTTTTGTAAAAACTTTCTTGCTCTACCCCAAAACAAGCAATTTTTGAGTTAGGTTAGTTTCATTTTAGGATTGTGAAATGTGCTCGTTATTAAGTATTTAGATTATTTAAGAATACATTTCTGTGGTGGTATTTAAACATTTGTGTTTAATTAATTCTGACCACACATTTACCGATACAATGTTTGTGCTAACATGTTATTACGTATTATTTAAATCTCTTTTAATTTATGATTTATATCATTAGTTAAAATCACGAACTATACCCACAGTAGGTTACATTAACATTATTATAGGAATGTATAATAATGTTAATGTAACCTACTGTGGGTATAGTTCGTGATTTTACATCCACTACTAGATACTTGAATTTAACTAATGTGTCCTATTGCTTATGTTGGGGTGAAGACTAACTGAAACAACCATTTACGACTGCAGTTTATTTACGACTGGTTTATATTCTCTATGCATCACGGGCGCAGCCATGCGCCATAATAATATCGCTGATTAAGCATTTACATTCTCAAAGGACAAGAGTTCATTTGTAGTGTAGGGAACACTACAAATGAACTCTTGTCCTTTGAGAGGTACATTATAAACCAGTGTGCATCAGACTGAAATAACGATGTTTATTTTGCATTTAGGTTATAAATAACACTTTTACATGTATTTTTTTCGTAAATGTAAACTAAATGAGGCCGGTGTTTTCTGACTACCCTGAGAAGAAACACTGAAACAAACTCAAAGGTTACTTTTGAAGTCCACACAACCCGTAGTTTTTTTTAATAACTTTATTGTTGATAGCTTTGCATTTAACCACTATCTCACCAAATGGTAAGCGATGACGTGGTTGATCATGAAGTTCGCTTGCCTAGTAACTTATTCACTTTAGACTTAAAGTCTCACAGGTTATACCTATCAGGAAACAGACTCCGGTAGAAAATTTCATTCCTTAGCTGTGCGCACAATGAAACTATTCCCAAAGCGTTTTATACGTATGGTACCTACGTAGTGATCAAATCATAATAAGAGAACCATGTGGATTTGTCTGTGGTGCTTTTTAGGTTTCCGTAGCCGAATGGTAAAAAACGGAACCCTTATAGTTTCGCCATGTCTGTCTGTCTGTCCGTCCGTCCGTATGTCACAGCTATTTTATTCCGAAACTATTAAGACTATACACATGAAAATTGGTTCAGTAAACCGCTTTCCGATTTTAAGAAAAAAATATTTTTATAATTAAGGAGGGCTTTTCATACATGGAACTGACAATGAATTTCTTTTTTCATGAAACCTATGCGTGAATTGTACTATTGTAGAATTTAAATTTTATGTAATTAATTTTTATTAATAAATCATTACTAACATTGTATAAGTTATATTACTAACAAATTACGGATTTAAGATCTGATTTGAAATAAAATAATAATAATATCGCTGGAAAGAACGTTTTAAGTGCAGTTCTGAGACACACATTTGACATACCTTTTGTTGTGACATACCGTTGTGTTTCATGAAAGTGTTTTGTTTTATTTTAATTCCGTCCTGTCCCTTTGCTAGGCAAAGGCCTTCCTTGAATTCTACCAGTGTTAAGGAATGGAAAAAAGCTTCAAATCCATCACCAGATCTTGATCCATATCAAACTCACACCGAACTACAAGAAACAGAGGAGAAGGTAAGGCTGGCTTGTGTTATACGAAATACTCTTTGACTAAGATATTCTATCAAAATTATATATTTTTCTTCATTTCCTTAAAGTCTTAGTCTATATTTATAAAATTATCGTGTCACAGTGTTAGCTGCCGTACTCCTCGAAACATGACGTGTAAAAGTGTTATTTATAATGAATTTACAAAATAAGTATTTCATTTCATTTCATTTCTCGGTAGGTCTGAGAATTAACCTGTGGTCCTCCACAAACTTCTTTTTAATGTTTTGGACATTTTTTTTATGACTTGGCATTAACAATACATAAAACCCATAATTTTCACCCTTCTATCACCAACCCCTAGTTTTTAATAGTAAAACAAAGTTTGCTGGGTCAGCGAGTATTTTTATAACAATCTCGTGTCTAAACTAAAACAGGCACGAGTCGAGTATTAAACAAGGAAAGCACGTTAACCCCGTGAATCCCGGCTGTCATTTGTAAATCCTTGGGTAGTCAGAAGCCAAGAGTCTGACACCAATCTCGCCAAAGGTTTACCCTGTCATAGGTTTGTGGAGGTTTGATACTTACAGCACTCAGTTGCATCCGGTTAAACTAATTGAACCGAATATTGTTGGTAGCTGTCAAATTATACAACGTGTAATTTAAAGGGTATTTATATACCGAGTGCACGGCTTCTTTGGATGATAACAAACGATATGGCAAGGGTTTTCTAATCCTATGTCTACACGTGTGGAGCATGTTAGAAATTTCAATACATTGATACCAGAGACCGAATTTTTCAAATTAAGAAGAACGAAAAGAATTATCGTGATATTGGAAAGTGACGTGGAAAGTTATTGACCCTCGTAATGCTGTGACACGTTTGTTATGATTGGTATTCAAAAAATATATGAAACCAATAATTTGGTATCAATTCTTTGAGTCAGTTATTTTGTGCTGAAATTGTGCATAGAGACTCCATACCAGATGTTGTCTTTAGCCCTTTTGGATAGATATGTGGTTTCCTTTACACGATGTATATCATTTTTTTTTGCATTTTCATATTATGTTCAAAAATTCATTATCTGAATTGGTCGTAAAGTCAAAATGATAGCATTTATATGCACGCAATTAAGTTGCAGGTTATTTTTTATGTTTATTCTCGCCATAAAACTGCTAAGTTTTATCACTTCTTATTAATTAAGACTGTCACAAAAAATGTGACTTATCCAAATAAAATACTTCTACAACTTTTTTAATAATCATCTTTATAATAAAAATCTAATCTCCAAATCCATCTAAAATAGTTTTGAGAGTCTGGATTTATTTTCCGTATTTTACGTTTTTATGGTTCATGCAGAGAACTGATAAAAATAAGTTCTATGTAAAATAGCGATCTGTTTTATACCGTACTAGCCTTTCGTTCGCCGGGCACGCCGCAATTGCGGCGGTAAGACCCCTCTTTGAGGAGTGGCTAGATCGGCGTCACGGCGTCCTGACCTACCGCATGACGCAGGTCCTCACCGGACACGGAAGTTTCGGGAGGTACCTGTGTCTGATGGGTAAGGAAGAGACGCCTGGGTGTCACCACTGCGAGGGTCGCCCTGAGGACACAGTCGAGCACACGGTGCAGGACTGCCCAGCTTGGGCAGAGCACCGACGTGTCCTCACGGCGACAATAGGCGGAGACCTCTCGCGCCCGGCCTTGGTCGAGGCCATGCTGCGGGGCGAGAGGGAGTGGGAAGCGGTCGCCTCCTTCTGCGAAGCAGTCATGCTTCCGAAGGAGGAGGCGGGCCGCGTGAGGGAGAGGATGGCGTCCTCCCTCCAGCCCAGCCGCAGTGGTAGACGCCCACGGCGTCGGACGTCGGCCGACGATCTCCGGCCACCGTAGGCGCGGGCATGCGGACAGCGAGTAAAGGGCAACTCGCTGTCCGACCATGGACCATGCCCGGGGCGATGGCGCGTCGTGTTCCACGCGCGCCTCAAAGAGCGTCAGCAACATGACGAGGCCCCCTCTGCAGAGGGCCGAAGCCCGCCGGGGTCGTGGGACTCATCCCGTTACCGTGGCCCCGGTATGTAAAGGGTTATTGAAGGAACACCGTGGATTTTAGTCAGTAAAAGTCTGACAGTCCCTCTCACCCTGCCCGGAGTGGGAGGACTTATTTGATAATTTTACAAGGTTAAAAAAAAAAAAAAAGCCTTTCGTTCGCGACTTCGTCCGCTTAGATTTCGGAATAATTTATTGCACTAACAAATAATACACCTTACTACCAATGAAAAAAAAAATCAGTATTGGATCATTAGTTCCTCCTGACCTCTTACACCTTTATAATATTAATATGGACTAGCCTTTCGCCCGCGAAATTTATTTTCGTGGGTTTTGAGGGTTCCGTAGCCGAATGGCAAAATACGGTACCCTTATAGTTTCGTAATTCTGTCTGTCTGTCCATCCATATGTCACAGCCATTTTATTCCGAAACTATTAAGGCTACACATATGGAACTTGGTAGGTAGATGTATTCTGTGAACGGCTTTCAGATTTTTAAACAAAAATAAAAAAGTATATAAGATTAAGGGGGCTCCATACATGAAACAGAAATTATAATTTTTTTCATCAATCCTATACATGTGTTTAATTATAGACAGGTCTTTAAAAATTATATTGAGGTTTCTAAAACCATTTCTTCCCAAAATCAATCGTTTAAAAGATAAACGCCTCCAAAGTGGTAAAATGTATGCCCCCTCCCCTAAACTTTTATAATAACGGAGTAAATATATGCTGTAGATCTTAATATGAACTTTAACGAAAATTGGTCTGAACGAGATCGGGTCAGCAGTTTTTGAGATATAGCACATTTTCTAAAACCGCAAATATAACTTTGTATTTAATACAAACACTAGGAAAAACAAAGTTAAATTGCGTAATTACTACGGAACCCTCCATGGGCGAAACTAGCTCGCCCTTGGCCAATTTTTCTCATTTCATAAAATAAGGAAGCGTTTCCACCAGAGATGTGCGATGGAAATGTGTCGTGCGAGGATGTCTAGCTGTGCTGTGAAAATGTGTGAGCGTTTCCACCAAAGCTGTGCGATGAAAATGTGCCTACGAGGATGTGTAGCGGAGCTGTGAAAATGCGCATTAATGTGTGGTGCGAGGATGCGCAAACCTCGCAACACATCCTTATCAACACACATTCCTCGCAACATATCCCTCGCAACACATCTTTTGCACACATCCCTCGCACACATCCCTCGCTTGTTTTGTATGCGCAAAAATCTAGCTCCGCTGAGCCGTTTCCACCAGAGCTGTGCTGACCGAGGCGAGGTGAATGAAGCGATTCTATTGGTTCTTTACAAACACATCCCTCGCTACGCATCCTCGCACATCTCTAGTGAAAACGCAGCCTTATGGATATCTGCTGACTCTGATAGAAAAAATAAAATAAAATTATCATTTGATATGTTTTTTGTCTCAACACTATCGGCTGATAACGTATCTAAGAAACCGGCAGCATTGCCACTTTATATAGAGCCTTAGCTTTTGGCCGAAGTAATAGCCAGTCTCTGACGGCGACTGGCGGTTAACCACTATCTCTCCTGATTGTAAAATGCGATGATTTGGTTGACAATGAAGCACGCTTACCTAGAAGTAACCTATTCATTCACTCTTGACTCAAAGACTCCCAGATAAAAACTATCAGGAAACACAGACTCCGGCAGGGAATTCCACTCCTTAGCTGTGCACAATGAAAGTATTCCCAAAACGTTTTGTACGTATGATGCTTTGGTCACGGCAAGTGTTTCCATCGCTTTACTTTTAGATAACCAATAAGATTCTTCAAAGATTATCCCCCTCCACCCCTCCGTAAAAGATTGATTTTCTTCAAATAACAACTATCATAACATACTACTACATTCTAAAATAGTGCTCTACATTCATTCGCTTCATTATCAGTATAAAATATCTCTGAATTCAAGTTACATAATATTATACCACTAATGGACAGCATTTCATGAATATTTCTCATAGCCATTGATTTTTTTGACGATTAACTATGTTTAATTAGATTTAAACTAAGGTATTTTGTAAGTAATCTAGATCACAAACTAATAGTGAAGATTCCACACATTATTACAATTTCTGACGTCTTCACGTGACTTTGATAGCGCGGGAATACGCAAGGTACTTTCGCCTGAGGGTCAGGGAAGGTTAGCTCACCGTCAGATAAGGACCAGGCCTGAGTCCACGCGCACCTCAAAGAGCAGTCAGTAATGACGGGGCCTGACAGAGCTATTGTCTATCGGGGGATGCGGGAATTTCGTAAGGAAATACCGCGACCCTGGATGCAAGGGCAACTGAAGGTCCCTTCCACTCCACTCAGAGTGGCCTCCCACTCTAAGTGGAGTGGAAGGGACTATTATACTTAAACCCACCCTGTTCCTCATCATTCCTGTTGATCATCAAATTGGTCCACACTAATTTGATGATTTTCACCCCGAAAAAAACTGGGTCGGAAGGTTCGGTACACTCGACCTACAGCGCGGTGATGGAGGACGACTTCATAAACTCAGAGACTGCTTCCATAACTAATTTCATCTAAATCCACTCAGTACTTTTGAAGATTAGCGTGTTTAAACAAACAAAACTTTGTCAGCTTTATAATATTAGCACCTATAGATTAAATGAGCGAAATTCCATACGTAGACATCGAACTATTGAAAAATGAAAAAATACCTAGCGTGCAGGATCTAAATATACCGCTTTTTGACCGACTTCAAAAAAAGAAGGAGATTCTCAGTCTTAAACTTTGTATTTCTGTATGATACGTCATATCTCTAAGACGGCTGGACCGATTTGGAAAATTGTTTTTTAGTTTAGTTTGAAAGGGTAAACTTTCTAGTTGGTCCCATTGTCATTACGTTAGGATCTGATGATGGAATCATGGAGAAATCGAGGGAACTCTTCAAATATTATAGGCACACCTATAGAGTTTTGGGTATTTCTTATAGTAACTTGTGCAGTTGCTCTCGAAAAGCACCATTTGGGGAAGTTGATCTGATGATGAAGACTACAGGTGACCACCGAAACTACTCAATAATAAGTATTTCGTGGATTGCGATTCGATTACTTGAATATGGATGTTAAGCACTCTATGCTCATCACAATGCATATGGTGAAATAGAGCTGATGGTGAAGTACCAAGAGAACTCCTCAATAATTAACGGCTCTCCATCGGGAAAAGCAATATTTAGTAAAAGGTGAAAAGTAGTGCACATTTTGGCTTTTGTAACTAGATAAATTACAAACCAACCCACTAAAAAGCGTGAAAAAAAAAGCATAACTAATAACACCGACTACCGAAATTAAAGTTGTTTTTGGCTTTGTTAGTTCCCAGAAACTTTATACAGAATCTTCAAAAATTACTGGCTCAAGTAACACTGGAGCTACAGTATAATTCTATAAAAGCTTTAGGGTTACCTTACAATATCAATGTTTGCAGGCGATTGTGGCTTTATTGAATGCATGTAATCAAGGCCCACCACATTGCTAAAGATATAAATTTTACAGACTCCTTAAACTGCCCAAAACCTCCTTAGTTCTTGGCTAGAACATTGGAGAAGAAGAAGATTAAGTTCTACTATGAAAGCTCGCCAACTTACTAAAGCCGAAAGCTTGCTTCTCTACACGCAAAAAGGTGCCGAATTCCATTATTTCGGTCATTATTTACTTTAGACATTAGCAGAATAGTCGACGATGGCTCTGTTTGACATAAGCCAAAAAATAGAATAGAAGATAAAACTAGACAATTTGTACTAAAACTATAACCATTTAGGAAACTTGAGATACAAGTGGTAAAAGCTAAGTAGAATGTATAAGAAACTTGCCCTATTAAGTAAATATTACACCGGCTGTTCGCTCAGGCTTCGTAAGTGCCTCCTATTATTTTCTATTTTAGTAGGTATTGGTTTTGTGTAGAAATATCGATAAAGGCTGCGTAGGACCTACGCAGTGATAATGTGGTACCTGTACAATTTGTAGTTAAGGGCCGAGACTGCATTTAAATATATGATAAATAATAATGATTCGCTATACTTATTTTGCAATATGTATATAAATAAACTTTACCACGTAATTTTTTTTGTGAATTCAAACTAGATATGGTCGGTCTTTCCTAGCTGATTACTCTGAGAAGAAAAAAGAAAAAAAAAGAAATATCGAACGACACACAGAGGTCAAAGTCTCTTTTGAAGTCCATACGATCTGTACTTATGAGAACTGTGTAGTCTAACTGTCTGTGGAGCTCTTTTGAAGAATGAGATACACATTTATATTGAACAATACCAAAGTGTTTACTTTGGGTAGACCACACAATGTTCTCAAATGCTAGACAGCGCTGTAATCTACCACATAGCCGTCACATTCACTTTCTTGCATCTGAGAAATATGCAAAATTGTATCTGAGGTGGTCTTTTAAAAAAAATCAAGACAGATTTGAGTGGACCTGTAAATGATAAATGATGTTTATTTTGGAAATTGGTTATTAAATAACACTTTTACACGTCATTTTATTCATAAATGTTAACTAGATGAGGCCAGTGTTTCCTAAATGACTACCCTGAGAAGAAACACCGAAACAAACTCAGGGGTCCGTCTCTTTACAAGTCCATAAAATCTACACTGGTTTAATTATATGGGAATCTTGTAGGTTTCAGTCTGAGGCGGTCTTTTGAAGAAAGATGCTCACAGATTTGAGTGGGCCTGTCCATACAGAGCAAGCATTTGTCAAATGACGTATAGCTCAACTTAGAACAAGGAGCTTAACGATTTGACGAACAATACCAAAGTAAGGACGTTTGGGTAGGCCGCAAAAAGCACTCAAACTGCCAGACAATCATGTTTAACTCGAATAAAATAACCTACGTAGTTCACATATTCACAATCGTTTATGAGGATTATGTAGATTAGTCAGAAATGGCCTTTTGAGGAAAGAACTACACAGATTTGAGTAGACCCGTCCTGTCAGTGCAAGCCTTTGTCAGTTAGTCTGTAAGCTCAACTTTGGACTACTAAGGAGCTCAACGACCTGACGAACAATGCCAAAGACGGGATATATGTATAATCAGCTTGTGCTTTAATCACGCAAAAATGGCTTAAAGCATTTGAACAAAACTTGACTTACATAGTTTACGGTACCTATAACACATGATACACATACATAGCCTGTTGGAATAAAATTAACTGTTTATTAGGGAAAATGTGTAGCAACCAATCAGCTAGTATAAAATAGTTATGTATAAACGAAATAAAAATATTTGTTGTTATATTTTGTCCTCACAAAGTATCATAAGGTTATTTGTGAGAGACTGGTACCTGAAATTCTATAGGAACCTATACTTCAAATCAACGACGTAGTTACATGGCAAAGGTAAAAGTGCGCAGAAAACTGGGTGCATTGTCACGTTAAATGGCAATACTCATTATTGGACCGAATCAAAGCCCGGACAATTTTGAAACATGAATTGGTTTCTAGGTTTCTTTTTCTAGAAATTCATCAAATTTCATCAAATAGGTAGTGGTTGTAAGTCTAGCAAGAGTTACTTTCACAGTAACTGAATTTTTTATTTTTATTAGCTTCTGCCCGTGACTTCGTTCTCGTAGGAGGATTTTCCCGCGTAATCCCGATCCCGAGGGATTCCAGGATGTCAACTACCGACTTACCAAATTTAATTCAGACTCGTTCAGCAGGTTTTGCGTGAAAGAGTATCATCCATCCTCACAAACTTTTGTGTTTATAATATTAGTAATGCTTATAATATTAGTAGGGATTTAAATTCACACAGGATATGATAATTATTATTATTTATTGAAAAAATATTTATTAAAAAAAAAAACATTTTTCATACAATATTTATAGCATAGTGATTGGAGCCTCGTTTTAGACAAAAATATCTGTATTAGGAGACTCCGCTCTTCCATAACTAAAACTAAACATTATAGGTACTGCTTAGATACAATTAAGAATAATACTATTAAATACTGTAAAAGGAACTTAAAAGAAAATATAAAAATATGTTTATTATAGATAAGACAAATAATAATCTAGAGAAGCTACTGGTTTAGTCAGGCGTTTTGTTAGGTTACTAGTTTCGCGAATACCACAGATTTTTTTAAATAACCCAATATTTACTGAAACGTACCAACAATTTCATTGCGTCTGGTTACCAATTCAGATTTGCGGTGTCACGTTTTGTAAAAATAATAATTGTGTGGAACTTTTTTTTATTTTTCGCATGATATTAAACGAGTCTGTGTTTACATACATTGAGAACGTAATATTTTTACCAAAACAATTTTCATTGTGAGCTTGCACTTTTGAATTTATGTTTTCAAATTAATGATTGTGATGTGATAATTATGATTTGAATTCAATCATTTATTTCAACACAGCTTTCTCAGATATAGATTTATTTAAATTGTCGTCTAATAGATTCAGAAATCCCTGTTAAAAAAATTATACTGCAGTTAAATAGAAATGATTTTTTTTCTCTTTATTTGTGACTAATCTTTCTTATCTTACTAAAGAAGATTCCCTCGCTTTTGCGTTATTAGTTCAAGTACATCGTTTATCATCAGGTGTGATGGTGGTCAAACGCGAACCTACGAGTATTAATAAAAGTTTTAAAAAAATACATTGATGTGAGCAATTTGTGGATAATGTCGTGAGCTATACATATACGAATACTTTTGTTATCACTTATAATTTTAATTACATTAGAGTAACAGTTCCTTTCCACAAAAAAAATACTAAAACTGAATTTGATCTTCCCCGTCACCGTAACGATCGTCGATATCACAAAGGTCAAAATCCTCTGCAACAATGTCATCTAAAAGAGAATATTCCAAAAAGTCTCCATCACTTTCTTTGTCTAAAACGTCCGTGTGTCACAAACAACACTTTTATTTCACGGAGCTTTGTACCTAATGACATTTTAATGACTCGGCCGCTGTTTCAAGTTTTTTAACGCCCGTCGGCTATTCCAATAGCCGTGACTGACCAAACAAACTTAAATCGGTATTAACGTGGTCGTCGTACCCAATATTGGTTGGCTGTGTGTCTTTATACCGTGGATCAACTCCGAAGTATCCTTGAAAAATTCCATATAAAAAACTGAGAAAATTATTTTTTTCCCTTTCAATTATTTGTTATGCATATACAACGTGTAACGGAAACCCCATATCTATCCAAAGGGACTGAAGACAACATCTGGTATGGAGTCTCTATGCACAGTTTCAGGTCAAAATGAGTGACTCAAAGAATTGATACCAAATTATCGGTTTCATATATTTCTTGAATACCATACATAATAATCGTGTCGCAGCACTACAAGAGTCAATAACTTTCCACGTCACTTGCCAATAACATGACAATTCTCTTCGTTCTTCTTCATTTAAAAAAATCGGCCTCTGGTAACAATCTATTGAAATTTCTAATGAGTTCCACACATGTAGACATAGGATTACAAAAACCTAGCCATATATTTTGCTATCGTCCAAAGAAGGCGTGTGGTTGTTATATATATGTATATACCCTTTATGTTACAAGTTGTATAGTATGTCTGAGCTGCAGGATCTCTAAAAGAAAAAATTAAGAACCTATTTTTTTACCACAGACTTTCAAAATAAAAGATACAAAAAACATGACTGCGATTTGGGACTTTCGAAATCGGTGACAAAAAACACTACAAAGCCAAAAATAATTTTAATTTCGGTAGTCGGTGTTATTGGGTTTGTATTTTCTTTTTTTTTTCACACCGCCTTCCGAAATTAAAATTATTTTTGGCTTTGTAGTGTTTTGATATGGAAATCGGTTTTATTTTTTTGCAAAAAAGTTTTTATTTTCGCGCTTTTTAGTGGGTCAGTGAATTTTCCAAATCGGTTCGTAAATGACGGAGTTATGCGCGAACAAAAAACGCAATGCAGAGTAAACGAAAAGATCATCAACGTAAATATTTTTATAGACTTTTGTTGATTTATCAGAAACGGCTTGTCCGATTTCGATAAAATTTTCATGGGACCATTTGGAACGTATACCCTTTTCAATAAAAAAAAGAATTTTTCAATTCGGTTGGCTAGCGACGGAGCTATGCCCGAACAAACATAAAAAAAAAAACAAACAAACATCCGAAAAAACGAAGAAACCAAAATACAACTTCCATCACGTTGCGTAATTGCCGATTTAATATTGATCTACTGCTTATATAAACACAGGGGCACAGAACAGCACTTTCCATTAGTACATAATCCAAAGCCCAAAATTACATTTAGAAGCATCATTAGCTCGTTTTGAAGGGAACTTGTAATTGATTTCTAATTTACTTAGTTCAGTTCACTTTGTTAACTTTCACATAAGTAAGTTTGTAAGAAGCCGGATTGAGTAATTAAATTTTTTATTTGATTCTCCAAATCTTCTGTTAATCAGTCGGTCGATTAATGAGTTGGTTGATTAATTTGCTGTAAAAGCAAATGATTTATGAGGTTAATCATATTTTATTTACCTACCGCGTATTAAGAAGCAACCGGAATGAAATTTTGTAAGTGATAGTTGACATCCTGGAATATATTTTATCCAGGAATTCTTACGGGATCGGGATGTACGCGGGAAAAATCTTCCACGAGATCGAAGTCGTGGGCAGAAGCTAGCTATTACATAATCACGAATTAGAATTTTATGACAGAAATATAGGGGATTTTCACTGTCATTAAGTAAGTTGATTCTTTAATTCGTCTATACACCACCTATAAAAAAGCAAATATGAGAGACTGTCGTGTACAATAAATGCAGGTAGTACATGAATTCAACTTGAAACTGTATATTAAAAAAAATGTTTACAAAAAATAGAACCGACTTCCATATCAAAACACTACAAAGCCAAAAATAACTTTAATTTCGGTAGTCGGTGTTATTGGTTTTGGATTTTCTTTTTTTTTTTCACACCGCCTTCCGAAATTAAAGTTGTTTTTGGCTTTGTAGTGTTTTGATATGGAAGTCGGTTCCATTTTTTGTAATAATTTTTTTTTCACGCTTTTTGTGGGTCGGTTTGTAATTTATCTAGTTACAAAAGTCACCTTTTACAAAATATTGCTTTTCCCGATGCAGAGCCGTTAATTTTTGAGGATTTCTCCTGGTACTTCACCATCAACTCTACTTCACCATATGGATTGTGATGAGCATAAAGTGCTTAACATCCATATTCAAGTAATCGTATTGCAATCTACGATATACTTATTATTGAGTAGTTTCGGTGGCCATCTGTGGTCTTCATCATCAGTTCCACTCTCCCAAATGGTGCTTTTCGAGAACAACTGCACAAGGTACTATAAGAAATACCCTAATCGCTATTGGTGTGCGTAAGTTCAAGGCGAACTGAGAACCTTCTCCTTTTTTTGAGGTCGGTTAAAAAAGCTTCATTCAAAACCGTCGAGAAGTTCCGGACATTAACGTGTACAAACAAACAGATATATTCAATTATTCAATGTACAGACCGTATTTTACTGTTTTCTTAAATAAAAAATAAATAAGAGGCACATATTCAATGTAACACAATTGCATCCCAATGAAACATTCTCATATCTTCCACTTCACTGTTCGAATATATTTAAGGAGTATGTTTAAACGGGTCTTTACAATTATTATACGTATATCTTGTGAATTATTATATATTTAAGTGGTCCACAAGTAAACTACTTAATTAAAACATAACTAAGGAATTATGTAAAGAATAGAATAGAATAGAATCATTTAATTAAGGTAAACGTCCCATATAAAAATCAATAAATTACATAAAAATAAATCATTATAGAATCATCACAAAATTAAAATATTATTAAAATTAAAATTATTAAAATTACATAAAACAAAGAGAAAAAGAAATAATAATAAGAAATATATATCCAAATTCGTTAAATTACTTATTATTAAAAATTGTATCTGGAATATTAATTGCCATATGCGAAGAAGTAATTTACCTCGTATATGGCTCTTAATATTCCATTATCAGAATCATGTATTCGGCTCATAAAGGAGGCTTGTGCTTTTCTTATAACTGCATAGAAGTCGTCAACCCTATTTTTCGCAAACATGTCGGACGCACTACACCTTCAAGGCAGCCCCAGCATGCATCTGAACGCGTTGTTATATTAAACACGCAGCGAGCTGTATGCTCGCTGCGTATGCGTATACTTACACCATAGGGCACATGTGTACAAGTTCCAGCAGTATGCGTTAAATAGGGTTATTTTTACTTGCTTTGAGCAAGTCGCAAATTGTCAACGAAACACGTACGTAAAGCAAACATAACATTTAAAACAAAAGTTTTAGGAGCGGTTCGAAGTGCTATCTGCGATCGCACCCAACCGTCATAACTTGCCGCTGCGTGATAACTTGACAAATTGCCGGTAATAACAAAACGTCAACTTTGGCTACGGTCCAATGTAAAACGATGTTAAAAAGAACCATGTTTTTAACAAACACTACTGTTTTATTGGTAGTTTGTTCTGAAATATAAGTTATATCTAACTAGAAATGTTGAATGTTGCTTATTTTAACTAAAAGTCTAGTCGGTTTATGTTTCGACTGTATCACCATTGCTTGGTATTATGCCGACGGATTTAATGGATACCTCGGAGCAGACAATTATTTTTATCTTTTTGTGCAGATAAAGTTTCCGCTATATATTTATATATTACTGTTGATATATCTATCTACGTAGCGCTTGTACACCCGTCTTTGGCTGCCCTTGGTTTGGGATCTATTTATTAACAGACTAAGTTCTTATTAGTTAAAATTTGCAATTAGATAAATGTTTCAAAGTATAAACACTGTGTTAATGTTCAATAAATAACTCTACCGTACTTACGTTATATAAACTTTTGGGATAAGCGGAACAGGGTGTAAAGTCCCGCGTTCCCATTGAAAAAGGAGGATCCTCCGACCAGACAGGTGTTTTTGTCTGGTGGGCAATTGCCCGATGTTTGTGATCGGGTGATTTGTATGCAGGCTAGTTGTGCGGTAGACTTTGCTTGCGCGATACAGGATTTGAATCATTAGTTTGTTTGCTAGCTATAAATAGAAAGTTCAAAAAACATGTAACGAAACAAAATAAAGGAAAAAAGAAATAGTATTTATTGAAACATAACTGAAAAGCATACAAATTATAAGCTTTAACAAAAAGTCTTTAATGATAGTAAATAGTAATACCTTGTTTGTAAGGTCAAAAATAAAAAGACTAACACGACACTTCACTGAATCATCGCGGTACTTTTGAAGCAAATTAACACATTCATTCTTAACGATTACACGAGTCATCAAAGAGACTTCTGTCGTCTTTAAATTTGAATTGCAACCTAACGTCAATTGAGGTGAACCGGTAGAAAAATCTTAATTATTTCCCGTGTTTAACGATCCATTAACTTTAACTCGCTGATGTAAACGAGGCACAGACGGCTACTGTGCCCCGCGATCTGAAATAGTCTATTCGTTAAGTAAGATGGTGGTACACTGATTACGTGCAACCGTGCACAACGAGGGTCAAAGAAAACCCTTTTACAGTCTCCCTAGGGATGTGTCCTAACAGATGATGCACAGAAGGGGTCTCGGAGTGGTATCTTCAGAGGTGACGTGGTCCCTTTGATGTTCTGATGATAGTGAACGAGTTGGTGTTAGCCGCCCGGTCTAAAACGTTACGCTGATAATTATCCCTGGATTCATTTAAAAGAGAAGAGTCCTTTTACCGTCTAGAGACGAAGTTTATTTTATTACTAATTCTACTTTGAAAATATGACCATAATTAATTACTTTTTTATAATAATTAGAACATAAGTTTTCTGCACTCCTCTTCCATTTAAACTTTGACTATGTCAAATTTTATGGTCCTTCGTCTGTATAATTTTCGTAAAAAGTGGTCTATGTTTTGCCTCCACATATTAATAAATAGATATCTCTTAAACGTCAAAGACCTGATGTGTGGTTGGCGGCCACATTGGAATATCTCCTGTGTATGACGTGACTGCCAATTATCCATCAATTATTATTGAAACAAACCGTAATTTAGATATGACCTAGATTCAATATATCGGGGGTTTCTTAAAATAGACATGTCTTTTTTATTTTTAATGGCAAAGTATTTTAAACCTTTCGGGATGTGTATAGAGCAGCCTTAGGTACCTCTGCTCTACAATCACCTATTCAAGGCGCGCCTTGTGTTACTAAGGCTCATTTCACATTGACGCAGAACGGAATTCAAGCGTATTTCGCACCGAAAATGTACATAGTATAATGATTTTTGTAATAATTTTGTGATGGTAAAAAAAATATACAAGCTAAAAAAGTAATGGTACGTTTTCGTGGTATTGTTGGGCTATTTTGGGATTTCCTGTAGCTACTATCGGCACATTCTGCTAGAAGTGACAAAAAGGAGTAGAAGATATATAAAAGATCTAGACAAAACGAATGAACGTCTCCTATAGGGACAAGGCCCCATCGCGAGATTTAAAGAAAGAAAAAAAAAGAATGTGTTTATTGGCAATCACCGTAAAACTAGACAAAATAGAATAAACAAACAAAACTATAAACCCAAAAGCCTCAGCTCAGCATGTGCCAGATGGCAATCTTACTAATGTTATGAATGTGAAAGTCTGTGAGGATGGATGTCTAGATGTATGGATGTATGTTACTCTTTCACGCAAAAACTACTGAACACATTTGAATGAAATTTAGAAAATAGACAGTTGACATCCTGAAATAGCAACTAGGCTACTTTTCCTAGGATCGGGGTTTATGCAAAAAAACGATCACACGCAAACGAAGTTGGGGCCAGAAGCTAGTACAAGATATGGCCTTCTAGAACATTCTCGCGAATTCATGCGTTTTCTCGCATTAAGAGCTTAAAGTGATGCTTCCGTTCCATCTAGATCCGCGGCAATGTAAATTCAGCCTTAGGTATTTACACATTACTCTCCGATTTCACAGAAAATACATAAAACAACCGCCAAAGTAATGATTTCGCGAAACTCGTCTCGTTGGGAATAAAATAAGTAATGATGTTGTTTGGAGATTGAAACCGATTGATAGGCGGTGTCATAAGACTTCAAGCAATAAATCTCAGAACTGTTAACCCACTGGTTACAGGTTAACTCGCTTTGAACAAACCGCGTCGGGTTATGCGTGTCACTCCAGTGAAAAATTTTGAAATCTTTCGAGTGGTGTTCGATCGATTCTTTACAAATAGAAAGCTAGGGCCTACACAGAGTGGCATTACATAATTGATAACAAATTTATAACATATTATGCAAAACTAATAAAATAAAACATAAAAATCTTTTTATTCACAGATAAAACCTACATAGTTCTCATAAATTATGAACAGTAAAGATTTTGACAAATCAGAGGCGAGCATGTTTCGGTGTTTCTTCTCAGGGTAGGCAGCTAGGAAACGCCGGCCTCATCTAATTGAAATTTACGAAAAACATTCGTGTAATGAAATGAAATGAAAAAGTGTTTAATTAAATTAAAAAATATATTATTTTATTTTATAATATATTATTTTTATTTAAAGAATTAAAACAAATCATAAAATAAAAATAATATATTATTTCATTTTTAACCGACTTCAAAAACAGTAGGTTTACAATTCGTCTTGAACTTTTTTTTTTTTATGTATGTTACCTCATATCTCGGAGACGGCTGGACCGATTTGAAAAATTCTTTTTGCGTTTGAATGGGTATACTTTCTAATTGGTCCCATTGTTACGAAATCAGGATCTGATGATGGGATCCTGGAGAAATCGAGGGAACTCTTCAAATATTATAGGCACACCTATAGCGTTTTGGGTATTTCTTATAGTACCTTGAGCAGTTGCTTCCGAAAAGCACAATTTGAGGAAGTTGAACTGATGATGAAGACCACAGATGGCCACTGAAACTCCTCAATAATAAGTATTTCGTGGATTGCGATTCGATTACTTGAGTACGGATATTAAACACTTTATGCTCGTCACAATACATCTGGTAATGTAGAGCTGATGGTCAAGTACCAGGAGAACTCCTCAAAAATTAACGGCTATGCATCGGGAAAAGCAATATTTTGTAAAAGGTGATAAGTTGTTGACATTATGGCTTTTGTAACTAGATAAATTACAAACCGAGCCACTAAAAATCGTGAAATAAATTTTTTTTGCAAAAAATAGAACCGACTTCCATATCAAAACACTACAAAACCAAAAATAACTTTAATTTCGGAAGGCGGTGTGAAAAAAAAAGAAAATCCAAAATCAATAACACCGACTTCCGAAATTAAAGTTATTTTTGCTTTTGTAGTGTTTTGATATGGAAGTCGGTTCTATTTTTTGCAAAAAATTTTTTTTAATGACTAGCTTTGTCCCCCTAGCTAAATGTCGAAAATCTTCCCAAGGGAAAAAACTTTTGGTATAAAAAAATATCTAACTAACTAACTAAGAAATACTATTGAATAGTTTCGGTGGCCATATGTGGTCTTCATCATCGGTCCCACTTCCTCAAATGGTGCTTTTCGAGAGCAACTGCACAAGTTACTATAAGAAATACCCAAAACGCTATAGGTGTGCCTATAATATTTGAAGAGTTCCCTCGGTTTCTCCATGATTCCATCATCAGATCCTAACGTGATCACAATGGGACCAACTAGAAAGTATACCCTTTCAAACTAAAAAATAATTTTCTAAATCATACATAAAAAAAGTTCAAGACACACTGAGAACCTCCTCCTTTTTTTGAAGTCTGTTAATAAAACGACTGACGAATCTATGGACAAGGAGAGTGGACTGTCATTGTGACGACCACGACCATACTGCAAGGAATGATTATCACCCGCTTAGCCGTTTCCTAACAAAAGAATGAATAGAGCCCAACTATGATAAGGTCAGCTAACAGTCAAACCGGATTCAACTGAGTACTAGAGTTTTACACAAAGCAGCTGCCTATCTGAGCCCACGGTATCTCTTGGCAAAACTGGTGACAGATTTTGTGGTTGCTTAACCTTTTCTGGACCCATAACGACTGTCTAAGATGTTCAAATCAGGGATGTTGCGGATGCCGATTTTTTCACATCCGCGGATGTGAATGCGGATGCGGATTTCTGAAAGCTCGCATCCGCCGATGCGAATGCGGATGTTTAAGACCATATAAAAAAGTATATGAATGAAAAATTAAAATAACGATATAGTAATCATAACTTTTTTATTAATTAGAATTAGTATGTAAAGTTAAAAATGGAGCATTATACTTAATAAAAAGTAATATTGCCGCTTTCTCTGATTCAAACCGGTTACGCAGAGGTTCGTAAATTAAACCCGAGCCACTAAATAATTGTTCGCTAGGAACACTGCCTGGTGGAGTGGATAAAAATCTTCGTGCTATCGGTGATAATATGTTAAATTCCTCTCGATGAACACTCCACCATTTAAGAGGATTCTCATCCACATTGAATCTTTTTTTAGGGCGATAAGAAAGTAATTCCTTTTTGAGTACAGCTTCAGTGCTACCATTTTCTGGTATTTCTTAACTCTCATCTTCACTTGACGAATCTAACATCATACATAGCAAGAGCATGGGTTTCTGAGGGAACCTGACGTCCCTGGTCCTAGTTGTCCCATATCCTTTTCCGTGAAATCTGTCATTCTCATTCTATTAGCCCCGTCGGAATTGGCATTAAGAGAATCGAAAACGTCATTGTCAGTATTTTTCATCAAAATGTCTTCTTTTATCTTTTCCTCAGTCACTCGTGTAAAAAAAATTGTGCTTATAGCGAGGATCTAAATAGGTGACGATGATATATAAATTGTTCTCTCCCAAGCTGGAAAACTTTGTTGACAGTTCACTTCACGTGACGGCCTGTCGAATCGGATCAAACTCTTGTGATCTTGTTAAATAGTCGTCAACTTTTTTTTCAAGATTTTGAATTATTTGAATCATCGTTGAAATTCAATGAAGTAATATTGTGTGAGCGCGCTCTCAGGCCACGCGTGTCGTATGTCTGTTTACATTATATTTAATTTATAGTATTTATAATAATATTCCTTTGTGCATCGTATGTACGGTTCTAGGTGCGCGTGTCTCAGACGTTGTTTATGATCGGCAGCTTCTCAAAAGCGCAGGGTACATAGGCTACATATCTATACGATAAGTATTCCACAGCGCAAACAAACACGTAATGATTTATTTACAAGAAACAAATGATGCACCACAACAAACGCATCGGATCTTGTCACTAATGTTTTCGCTCCCATTGGTTAATGACACGTGCGAACGGCCCGTGTCGGCCGGCATTCGCCGGCCCCGCCCAATTTCTTTCTGGTTGCAACTTGTCGTAGATCCGCATCCGCATGAAAATCCACATTGATTATTGCGGATGCGGATGCGGATGCAGATGTCCAAATCCATACGGAAGCTCCGCATTTGCGGATGCGGATGCGTATATTCGCAACATCCCTGGTCCAAATCCATACGGAAGCTCCGCATTTGCGGATGCGGATGCGTATATTCGCAACATCTCTGGTCCAAATCCATACGGAAGCTCCGCATTTGCGGATGCGGATGCGTATATTCGCAACATCCCTGGTCCAAATCCATACGGAAGCTCCGCATTTGCGGATGCCGATGCGAATATTCGCAACATCCCTGGTCCAAATCCATACGGAAGCTCCGCATTTACGGATGCGGATGCGTATATTCGCAACATCCCTGGTCCAAATCCATACGGAAGCTCCGCATTTGCGGATGCCGATGCGAATATTCGCAACATCCCTGGTCCAAATGATAGTCGAGACCAACGGCTTAGCGTGCTTTCGGAGGCACGGAGTAATTTGGATATGTTTAGATTCTCACCCATTTTCAGACAGACCTCAGCAAGCGTTGCTTAACCTTGAAGTCCTGAGATTCTCTTCTACTGTGGCGTTATACCACTCTGCAAGGAGTGTAATACCAAATAAATTAATAGTTTAAAAAACACTCGAAAAACAGGCTTTTATAAAAGCACGTAAACACAAAAAAAATTAAGAAAACCGATAACGGATTTTCTTTAGGTTTGTTATAACCTTAAAACCTGATCGTGTTCAAAGTCCATTACGTGGCCTTTCTCACAAGTGCAAGCACGACTATGATACGATATTCCATCATGGAATGCCAGTGCATATTTTCCGGCTTCATCATCAGACCTTGAAACCTAACCGTGGTCAAAGTTTATTACAAGACTTTTCTAAGAAATCCAGAACAGCTATGATACGATTTTCCATCATGAAGTTCCAGTTCATATCTTCCGGCTCCATCATCAGATCAGTTCGACCGTACCATATTATTGTATTGTCATCAGAACTACATACAGTTGCCAACTTTCATTACGCTACGACCCTTGGAAGATGGTTAAATTAGTTACCTTAGATTCCATTACATAGTTACTTACATACAGGTCGACCTAATAAAAGCGTGTTAAAAAGAACAACAATCGGAGAATGTTTTTTTTTTCGCAAATGTACCTTTTTAATATCACCGTAATAACATAAAGTATTTATTTAACCTCCGGCAAATGGAGTGCCCTACCATTACTTACTGACTCTCACAATCTCATCACTAAAACATTCATTTGGAAAATTACTAAGCAGTTAAATAAGTACAAAATGATGGAACATTTCATTTCTTTCAAATTGTATTGCAGTAATTTGATGAAGCGATCGCAACAATGGTAAACAATAGAACGATATGTATGATTAAGTAATGTTATTTACTTAGTGACTATGTTAAACATCAGAACCCTCGCGGCCACGTGTTTCGAGAGCCACTCGAAATAGCTATGAAATGTCATTGAACACAAGTGGAAATGAGTACCATATTTTAGGGGCCCGTAGCGCTCGAGGAAAGCTTTATTGATGATTCAATCTAAAATTCTGTCACGGGAATGTCTCTCCATAACCTCCATACTTGAACTGAACGTTATCGAGATATCCCGATGTTGGTTCAATGCGATCAATCCTGCTTCCTACTAATATTATGAACGCGAAAGTTTGTGAGAATGTATGGTTGTTTGTTACTCTTTTACGCAAAAACTAGTGAACGGATCTGAATGAAATTTTGTAAGAGAGTTGACATCCTAGAATAACACATAGGCAACTTTTTATCCCGGAATTCCCACTTGATCGAGATTTACGCGGGAAAACCCTCCTACGTAAACGAAGTCGCGGGCTCTAGTGTTAGTAAACTGTACTTATTATAGTAAAAACGTTTTTTTACAAAATTTTGAACCGACTTCAAAACTTACAAAATAGACTTGCTAAATAGTTTTGATAGGCAAAGAACGGCGCATTCTCGGGCACACCCGAGGTGATGAAACCTATTCACTTATCTTGGCACCGACTTCAGACATGTGAGTAGATACCTAGCCCTTATTTTTAACGGAATTAGACATACAATAAAACAATATTTAAAGTTATTTTTCTCTTTGTAGTGCCAGTTTATTTTATAAATTCTGAAGCTGGTTCAACTTTTTGTAAAAAAAGTTTTTATTTTATGCTTTTTAGTGTATCATTGTTTGTGTTACTTGAGATACCTACATACCGTTTGCACTTACTTTTTAAAAAGGGAGTTTGTAGTACACGTCTTTTTTACCCACTTAAACCATATTTTGGACGTGATTCAGAAGGTCTGTGCCTCAGCTGTGGTGATATTAATAGGCTAATTATGCTAAACAGTACAGTGCAGCAATCGCGGGAGATTCACTGTTTTAAATTGAAGAGTTCCATTTCTTATCTCTGAAGATCTTCATCAGAACCTAATGTGTTATATACTAAAACCTTCCTTGTGAAATATGCTTTCAAACAACGAAAACGCAATCGAAATCGGATCAGTAGTTTCTGAGAAAATCGCGGATATACAAACATACATACATACAAACATAACATACATACTGATCGAATACAGAACCTTCTTTTTTGATGATGGTTAAAAAGTTTACACAACTCATGCAAGTCTAGCCTAGAACCCCATTATTGTTATTCTTTAGTTTGTTAAAATATTTGCTTGTGTATTGAGTACCTACACATAATTGATAGATCTCTCTCGATAACTTTTAATGTATTATTATTAAGTCAATAGTGAATAGGTTGCTTCTAGGTAAGCGTGTTTCGTCATCGCTTGCCATCAGGTGCGATGTTGATAAACGTGAGCCTGCTGTAAATTTTAAAAAAATATTTAAAAAAAAGCCTTTGTCTTGTCTGTTACCCAGTACACCTTACAACTTTCTCCAAGGTGACCCAGTTACTGGATTGCTCAGTTAAGATAGACAGACCCTCTATGTAAAATAACGTTCCACAACAGACAACTGCATTAATTGAAAATTGCTAGATACATTTCTAGTCGATACATTTTGTATTGTTTATAAAATACACTCGTATTGACTCGTACGGAACCACAAGTACCCATGAAGCAATCGCTCTCCACGCACTTAACAGGCACATTTCTTATTTATATTACAAACGACCATGTCCCAACGTGTTATATAATACCAGATGCTGTTGAGATAAGTACACACATTAATTCGTTTGATGATCAATTTTCCAGAACCAAAATGTTGTGAAAAATAACATAACTATGAGAGATAACGTTGAGGTGTCTATCATAAATGTGGGTAGTATTGAATTGATTGGCCATCTTTTTTCATGTTAACAACTTTATCTGTGCTTCCAATTTCTAGTTAAAACTAGTTTTTTTTTGTTGTTGATAGGTTTGCATTTGACTACCAACTCACCTGATGTTAATCGATGATGTGGTCGAAGAGCTTGCCTTGAAGTAACCTGTTCACTCTTGACTTAAAGACTCCCAGGTTATAGCTATCAGGAAACACATACTCCGGCAGAGAATTCCACTCCTTAGCTGTACGCACAATGAAACTATTTTAGTTAGCTGCAAATTGCATTCTGTAGTCGTATTTTTAACCTAGCAGTGGAGTCGTACTTATAATCTAAGTACGACTCCACTTTTTTGTGTGTCTGCTTTTTGTTGTTATTTTTATTTTACTTGTTTATATTTTATGTCATTTGATTTAGTTTATTTGCAGTTTTGTATAGCAAATTTTGTATATGAATGCGAGAACACTACTGTGAGATTAATTTCTGGTTAGTTCTATTACATTGTATTATATTAATTGGTCTATACTGTCTTCTCATACTTACCATTTTTTTTATCTATAAAGCAAAGATTGTCGTGCCGGTTCTTCTCCATAGGAAACGACCGATTTCGAACTGTGCACATCTTCCGACGTTTTATAAGTGCCCATGTAGGTCTATGTACAATAATATAATTTTGATTTGATTTGATTGACTACAGAAAGTAGGGTAATGTTATTCTAGAGCTTGTATGTATGTATATGTACATACAATTTACGTGTGCTTTCCCTTCGTCACGCTCTGTAGCCTAATTGACTGGATAGACTGACATATGAGGTAAGACTAGCTTTCTGATCTGTGATTAAACTGAAATAAATAACATCAACACTTTATCTAAAACAAATAGGTAATAATTATGATCGGTTCGTTTATTTATTTTTTTCGGTTTTTTTTCCTGATAGGTCAAGAGAGTAAATAGGTTAATTTTAGGTAAGTGTGCTTCATCTTCGACCATATTATCGCTTACCATGAGGTGAGATGGAGGTCAAACACTTGCCTATTATCAATAAAAAGGTAATATATAGCTATTCCTTTAAAACATAGATTCATACACCAATTTAATCACATTTTGGTAAGACTTCATTAATTTATTTTAATTACATACAACGTTAAATGCCTCTCGCTTTTATATAAAGCGAGAGGCATTTAATTAAACCACATAATTATACTATATGTGCTAACGGTTAATCCAAAACTATTAAAAAAAGTTCACGTAAAAACTTTTTTCAATAAACTTAAATAGCTGAATAATCAAAGTAAAACTTTCTTGTTTGTATTGCAAACTTATGATACAAAGTACAAAGCGGCATCGTATCGTGTAATTTGTAACTAGATAACTATGCGTAAGAACTTGTCTTAGTCAGTTCCTCGGGAAGATACATCATTTTAAAAATTTCCTGTGACTAAAGTATAATTGTATTGATCTGATTTTTGGTGTGTAGCCTGAAAATGATTCATAATAAATGTTGATTCATTAAATGCCTCTTGTTTTTATCATCGTTGTATAATGAAAGAAGTTTTTAATGTTTCTTTCAAGTTAATATTTGCGTACCATCCGCAATGGTCAATATAAAAATATGAATACTTATTTTACAATATTACAAATAAATTATTTTACTGACTGGTTAAGAACCATTTAAAGGTAATATGCCGATTAGATTTAACCCTACCATCCACGAATGGTCAAAACGGACCAATGATCTGTTGAAAGCCGCGGGAGTCTGCTAAATGTGATAAACAAAGACGACACTAGGAGTAACTATTAAGTAATCTGTGCTAGGGGGCTAAGTCAGAGAGTAGGTACATTTATGACTAGAAAATATCATGGATACCTTCCGATTAACGGTGAAAAGCCATTTCTAATCTTACATGAATATGATTTACAAGCTAATACAGTTGTAAATAGGAAGAGGTCACATCTCACCATGTGGGCTTTACGAGTTGTAAAACAATGTCTAATGAGGTACTAAATAGCACATTAATTGCCATGTAATTAACTACTTACATTGTAGCTTCATATTTTATTACTACGTTAACGATATCTACTTTCATCGTGGGCTATCAAACGTTTAATATCTCATCAAGTTTTATGATAAACTTAGGCTTTGTCAGTGAAGGCCCGAGTCGGCGGCGCTTCGTGTTCCGCGCGCGCCTCAAAGAGCAATCTGCTGATTGACGATGCCTGTGGCGGTTGTGGAAATGTTCTAACAAGATACCTAGCACAGGCAACTGAAGGAGCAAGATGGCTTTTTAGTCAGTAGAAGTCTGACACTCCCTTCCACTCCACCCATAGTGAAAGGAGTCATTTGATAATTTTCCCATACAGAAAAATATTGGCCAAGTGTGAGTCAGACTCGCCCATGAAGGGTTTCCGTAGTAACTACGCCAGACAACTTTGTTTTTCATAGTGTTTTTATGAATTACAAAGTTATATTTGCGGTTTTCTCAAAACTGCTGACTCAATCTCGTTCTAACTAATTTTCTATGAAAATTTACATTAAGGTCTATAGCATATATTTTTTTTTAGATTTTTCACTCCAGTTTATAGAACTTAGAGGGGGAAACACACATTTTACCACTTTGGAAGCGAATATCTTTTAAACGATTAACTTTATAAAAATGTTGTTTTAGAAACTTCAAAGTAATGTCACACATGCGTAGGTTTAACGAAAAAAAATATTTTCAGTTTCAGTTCCCTGTATGGGGAAAAACTTCAAAAATTCTTAAAATCGGAAAGCGGTTCACAGAATACATGTACTTACCAAGTTTCACATGTATACTGTATAGTCCTAATAGTTTCGGAATAAAATGGCTGTGACATGCGGACGGACGGACAGACAGACAGACATGACGAAACCATAAGGGTTCCGTTTTTTTGCAATTCGGTTACAGAACCTTAAAAGGCTTAGTAGTGACTTCGTCTGTGAAATTTTGGGGGTCCTTATATGAACTGAAACAGCTTATTTCATCCCTTGATTTCCTTTCATCCCTGGTTGTCATAAATATATAAACCTTTATTCAGAAACTTTAATGCGTAAATTACAAAATAATTTATCTTAGTTAAACTTTCTAGATGTTATAATAATAAAGCCTGTGCTAAAAATAATCCTATAAACCAGAGGAGCTCGTGGCTAAATAAAAAATAAAAATATAACAGCCACTCGGGTCGATCGATCAAGTCGGTTCATGGACGGGTTACTAAGCGGGTCCCAGCTGTCATTTGTAGTCAGAAGCCGGAAAATCTGACATCAGTCTTGCCAAGGAGTATCTTGTTACCCAGTTACTGGGTTATGCAGGTCAGGTGGGCATTCGCTCCATGCAGGACACTAGTACCTACTCAGTTGTGTCCAGTTAAACTGGAAGCAGACCCCGAAGCAGATGGTAGGTATAAATTAATTCTCATTATCAAATTTCTCCACACAGGTTTTTAACGAACAATTGCAATTCCCACAGAACAGATAAAAGAGGTTAGAAAGGAAATAGTTCCTGATTTGTATAAGAACGCGTGTCGCCGCATGTCTCCCACTATTTAGCTCCACTACAAGCAAGAGACCCGTTACGTATGCGAATTACGCACACAAATAAATTACACACATTTAAATCGAGAGCTTGCTACTGATTGTAACTCACTGTCGATAAACATGCGCCGTGCATCACGGCCAATCAGGGCAAAGGACGAAACGTCAATGGTTGAAGTGTTGAGGACGCAACGCATGCAGTACGTTGTAAGCGGACTTGGTCGATTACACATTTTGTAACTTGTTGCTAATGTTCGGAATTTCATAGTGATCAGAATATTTTTAGGTTTTTTACAAATAAAATTGTAATCAAATGTTATTTTCGACTTACCAATGGAAAGATATACCTCCTCGCTCTATACTTGCGGTCTGACTTTTTATTTTACATGTTATAATTGCATAACACGGCATTTTAAAGCAGAGCTCTATGTTCCGAAGTATTCCGAAGCGCACTAAACGCGGTGAATGAATTAATCGGTCGAGCTATGATTTTCGTATCATAAATGTGACACGCTTGCCACGTCCGCATTACCATTCCAACCTTATTCATCTATTCCGTGGCAATTCGAGTTTGCATTCTATCCGCGACTAGTAAACATGTTACTAAAATCAGTACAGTTGTTTACAAGTAAAAGTGTATCAGACATACACACACACACATACGTTATCGCATTCACAATAAAGATACAGTTATGATCGTGCTACAAGGGTCCATGTCAAGACTCTCGGGTTTGAGCACATGTTCAACTAACTTTCACTTAATGTGAAAGATAAATCTTCTATGTTATTGTTGTGAGATATGCTACTACTGGCGCCCTTTTAAGTTATTATACCGAGTGACAGTAGCTTTTTTTGACAGTGACTTTCGATTTTGCTTTGTTGAATTGATTGCTTTGATAACGTATATTAGGCATGTAGCGAGTATAGTGTTTATTTGCAGCGTACGGTTTTATAGGTTTTACGTTTTGGGAATACCTTCATTGTGCGTACGGCTAAGGAGTGGAATTCCCTGCCGGAGTCTGTGTTTCCCGACAGCTACAACCTAGGAGTATTTAAGTCCAGAGTGAATAGGTTACTTTTAGGTAAGCGTGTTCCATCTTCGATCACATCATCACTTACTATCAGGTGAGATAGTGGACAAACGCGAACCTATTTTCAATAAAAAAGGTCCTACATATTAGGTTGATAATTTTCTAATTAGCTATTGCCCACATGGACGCGGAAAAATTTCTAGTAGGGTTTTTGATAAATATGTCTCACGGGAAACGTACATCTTCCTGGGATAAAATGACTAGAATAAAACCTCAGTGCCAAATTCAAAGTGAAGCGTCAATAGCCAAATTAATGGTTATGTTGGACTTGTGAACGAGAGGTCTCGGGTTTGAACCCCACCCATTACACTGTGGGTGTAAACCCACTCCAGATACAATATTTAGCTTAGTTGGAGGAGTTGACAAGATTGTTAGTGATGTGAATTCTAACCACATAGCAAGTACTCTTTAAAAAAAAATGCTTCATCTGGAGCCTTTTATTCATTTTGGCGTGATTGAGTAGCATCAGACATCCATACATACATTTAATGCATTATGATTATAGATATTTTCAAAATATATGGAGTTCATGTTAGACATTTATTCTTTTTCAACCGACGAAAAAAAACGGAGGAGCTTATCAAGCCGACGCGTATACATATTTTTGTTTTTGTTTTACTTATGTATGATCACCGATTACTCGAAGACGGCTGAACCGATTTGGAAAATTATTTTTTTGTTTAAAAGGGTATATACTTCGAAGTTGATCCGATTGTTTCCAAGTCAAGATCTGATAATGGGATCCTGGAGAAATCGAGGGAACTCTTCAAGGCACACCTATAGTGATTTGAGTATTTTTATAGTAGCTTGTGTAGTTGCATTCGAAAAGCACCATTTGTTAAGTGGACCTGATGATGAAGACCACAGATGGCCACTGGAACTACTCAGTATATAAGTATTTCATGTGTTCCGCTTCGATTACTTGAATGTGGTTACTAAGCACAATATGCTCGTCACAATGCATATGGTGAAGTGAAGCTTATGGTGAAGTACCAGAAGAATTCCTCTACAAGTAGCGGCCCAACATTGGGAAAAGCAATATTTTGTAATTGATTATAAGCATTTGACATTTAGGCTTTTGTAACTAGATAAATTAAAAATCGAAAAAATTTCGAAAAAGAGTGAAATAAAAAAACTTTTTACCAAAAAATTAAACCGACTCTCAAAACATTTGACGTTACATTTCCGGACGGATTCGAACATTTTTGAGCTTGTTGTTATGGATAGGTTTTTAAACTAAAAGTAATTTCATAGTTGGAAAAGGCTGATATATTCTACGAAATGAAAAAAAGGTATTAAAACAAGTAAAATAATATACGTTGAAAACATTATATCATCAAATCACCTCCAGAGTTGATGCACATTTCAGTCATTCTTGACTTTAAGACCCCAAGTTGTAGGTATTAGGAAATACTACTTTTATTCTTAATATCAGGAAACAGATCAAATATTCAAAATATGTTTTCGTACTCTATTGGTCAAATATGTATGATAAAGAGTGTTTTGTAATTGGAACCATAATCCATGGTAATAGGGTTAACTTTAACTTAATTTGACATCGAAAATTGACACAGATTATATAAACTTGCCTAAGTGCTTTCCAACTCAAGTAGAACACCTTAATGGAAATTGTAGAGCATTTATTGACCAATGGTTTACTGCCTGAGATTCATTCGACCGTTCTTCTTGACATCAAGAAGGCTGAGTCAAAATTTTCTTTTAAGCGTAAAATTAAAAACCACTACTTAAGGGGCTGTTATTCTTAGTTTGGTCTTCGTCATAATTATTATGAGCTCTCTTAATCAGAAAGAATATTATAAAGCACCATATTTATTAGTTTGTCATTTTAGCATATACGTATGTATTTAATTAGTATTATTATACATATATTTATTAGTATTAAATATGTATATTATTTCATTCCATTTTCTCGTACACCTACCACAATGTGTTTTTTTTAACCCAAAGGTTAACTGGTAGAGAATGCCTTGCTGCATTAAGTCTGCCCATGTAACACTATTGTACACAAAGTTTAAATAAATAAGACCAAAGCTGTACATAAATTAAATAGGCCTTAAATCTAGCTCCATAATTTCTGTCCATCCAATGGTTGTCTGTAAGAGATTGCCCTGTGCGATAAGACCGCCCATTATACGCTAAATATTTTGTATTCTGTGAACACTTCTTCTTCCTAGCGTGTCGATGGCATTAATATTTTATATAAGTTTGGCTAAAACTAAACCTAAAACTCAGCTACGCGAAATCCGCTCGCTGATGCAGACATGAGATCATCAGATGACGGGCATGCGGGACAATATAGAAGGTGGGCCATTGTCTGTAGGGTCACGCCGCATATACATTTGAAATCTGAGCCATCTGAAAATACCCAACTGTGCAGATTATCTTTGCTACGGTCGACTTGGGTTCGTAATCTGTTAAGGCATTTCTAAGCCGGCCACGGTAACACGTTCCCAGGAAGAAGATTCTCAGACAGTTGGATAAAGCCATCAGTTAGATTTACAAGTTGTCGCCAAACATCACACCATGCTGTGGAGGCGTTTCTATTCGCTGGGCTGTGTGAATACTTTGAGGTATACACTAAAGTATTTAATAAATAAAAAATACATAGTATTTAATAAATTTGATTTAGCGACAATCTCAGCATCACCATTTATTATTTATTTACTTTATTGAAATCCTTACAATATTTCTAAGCATACAAAAAGTAAAACTAGTGTACAATGGGCGATCTTATAATCTTATAGCACAGGGCGATCTCTTACAGACAATCTTTGGATGGACAAAACTTAAAGGATACAGATTTACAGGGTATTAGGATTTTTACAGGATACACAATCTAATTACACCAAGCCCGTTCCATCATCGGACTACGAGACCAACGGCGAAGCGCCATGGTGGACATCCCACCCATACGCACAAAACGTTTTGGGAATACCTTCATTGTGTGTACGGCTAAGGAGTGGAATTCCCTGCCGGAGTCTGTGTTTCCCGATAGCTTTATAGCTATCGGGAAACACAGACTATGAGTCTTTAAGTCAAGAGTGAATAGGTTACTTTTAGGTAAGCGTGCTGCATCTTCGACCACATCATCACTTACCATCAGGTGAGATGGTGGTCAAACGCGAACCTATTTTTAATTAAAAACAAAAATAAAGCTGTCAGTTTACAAACATTATAAATAATATTAATAAACATAATAATATAAAATACAAAAACACAACACAAAAATCATATACAAATAAATATTGCATGCATAAGAGAAAGTAGAAGAAAAGTTATAGTGAGAGGTCCTTCAACATTCTTTTGAACACTGATAGCATTTGAGGACGCCTCACTTCATTTCTTCTTATATTCCACAAACGAGCTGCTTGAACAGTAAAAGATTTGTCAAAGAGAGAAGGGGAATGCATACAAATACTTAACTCTAAATTTTTCGATGATCTCAAGGATCTAGAATGTGTGTCACACAGGAACTGAAAACGTTCCTTAAGATAAAGAGGAGTAAGAGGACAATTTACATTATATTATTAGAAGATTTTTAACAGAAAACAAACCATGCCAATTATTTCGGAACTCACACCCACTAAGACTAAGTAGAAAATGAAATACAATGTATCCACACCTTAAAATTACGTTATATTATAAATGGGCTCGCCCTTTCATGGCAATTTCTGAGTAATAACCAACTGTCAACCGCAATGTTACATGTTAATTATGGAGAAAAAGAATAATTAGTTTGTATTTGTATGAAAATCAGATGTAATACGTAAATGGAAACCTTTTGTGATTAACATGTTTTCATTTATGAATGGGTGTAGGGTTACGACCTGATAAATATAAATAATCCTTCGATGACACAGTTGGAACAGTAGGTAAGTCTAATTGGCTACTGCGCTGCGTGTCGTCGGTTTGATTATCGCACCGGAAAAAAAAATGTTTGTATGTCTACAAATATATAGTTGTTCAAGGTCTGAGTGTTTGTAGTAATGTAGTCACAATACGTGAGAAATTCTTACTGTTGACCAGTATTTATACAACGTGTAACGGAAACCCCATATCTATCCAAAAGGGAGTGAACGCGAAATGCGAGTGAACCCCGGTTCACTCGCATTCACGCCTGTTCCCCGATCAGTGTCGGTATTTTGTCCAAAATACCGACCAAAGGGTTTGCGCCCCCTTCGCGCAATTATTTTGTGACACATGAAACTATACCCTATTTACAGAAATTCATAGTTCGATAATTATGATGTGATTAGGTATTAAGAATTAAAAATTGGCCAAGTGTGAGTGAGACTCGCCCATGAAGGGTTCCGTAGTAACTACGCCTTAATAACTTTGTTTTTCATAGTGTTTGTATGAAATACAAAGTTATATTTGCGGTTTTAGAAAATGTACTATATCTTAAAAACTACTGACCCCATCTCATTCAAACTAATTTTTATCGATTTATTTATTAAGATCTACAGCATATATATCTTTTTTTTTTTTTTTTTTTTTTTTTTTTTTAGATTTTTCACTCCATTATTATAGAAGTTCGGGCACGCCGCAATTGCGGCGGTAAGACCCCTCTTTGAGGAGTGGCTAGATCGGCGTCACGGCGTCCTGACCTACCGCATGACGCAGGTCCTCACCGGACACGGAAGTTTCGGGAGGTACCTGTGTCTGATGGGAAAGGAGGAAACGCCTGGGTGTCACCACTGCGAGGGTCGCCCTGAGGACACAGTCGAGCACACGGTGCAGGACTGCCCAGCTTGGGCAGAGCACCGACGTGTCCTCACGGCGACAATAGGCGGAGACCTCTCGCGCCCGGCCTTGGTCGAGGCCATGCTGCGGGGCGAGAGGGAGTGGGAAGCGGTCGCCTCCTTCTGCGAAGCAGTCATGCTTCCGAAGGAGGAGGCGGGCCGCGCGAGGGAGAGGATGGCGTCCTCCCTCCAGCCCAGCCGCAGTGGTAGACGCCCACGGCGTCGAACGTCGGCCGACGATCTCCGGCCACCGTAGGCGCGGGCATGCGGACAGCGAGTAAAGGGCAACTCGCTGTCCGACCATGGACCATGCCCGGGTCGACGGCGCGTCGTGTTCCACGCGCGCCTCAAAGAGCGTCAGCAACATGACGAGGCCCCCTCTGCAGAGGGCCGAAGCCTGCCGGGGTCGTGGGACTCATCCCGTTACCGTGGCCCCGGTACGTAAAGGGCTATTGAAGGAACACCGTGGATTTTAGTCAGTAAAAGTCTGACAGTCCCTCCCACCCTGCCCGGAGTGGGAGGACTTATTTGATAATTTTACCACGTTAAAGAAAAAAAAAAAAAAAATTATTATAGAAGTTAGAGGGGGGGTGGGCACATTTTACCACTTTGGAAGCATATATCTTTTAAACGATTGAATTTAAGAAAAAACTTTAAAAAAACCTCAATGTCATTTTCAAAGACCAGACAAATACCACACACGTAAAGGTTTGATGAAAAAATATATTTTTAGTTGTATGTATGTTTTTTAAATTTTGAATAAAAATTAGAAAGCGGTTAACAGAATACATCTACCTACCAAGTTTCACATGTGTGAATAAAATGACAGTGACATAAGGACGGACGGACAGACAGACAGACAGACATGACGAAACTATAAGTACTCTTTCAGAGTGGAGGCGAGCGCGGTTTTTCGACTGATTTATAGATTTTAATTAAGAATAAATAAATGAATATTAGTGACTAAAACAAATATTGTTTCATTTTTCTAATTAATAATTAATCTTAACTAAATATGGTGAGATCTTATTTAATATGTAGTCAAAAGTGTGTAATGACATTCTCGTGTATTCAAAGAATTTATCGGGATACGTCCGTAAATCAGCGTATCAATCATAAAATTCTCCAAACTCTTATCTTCCTTTATTTAAATCGTGTGTGCCAAACTTGATATATTGTAATTTCCGTTTCAAGTATGAATCCTCCATTAATAAAAGCAAATCTTCATCCATGTCTTCTAAATACGTAGCAAAGTTTGAGAACGACCAAACACATGTACAATGACACTCGTAGCTCGTTCGGCACTGTGAATACGCAGACGCCAAGACCCGAGCGCCCGCGCCCGCGCCCGCACCCGCTAGTGCAGTCTAATTGAACGCTAAGGGTTCCGTTTTTTGCCATTCGGCTACGGAACCCTAAAAATGAGAGTATAAATACTTGTAATTAAAAAATAATAATTTTATTAGTGACAGACGCATACACACAACCTAGACAAAAACATAAGGAAACTCATGGTCAAACAAAAGTTTAATAACTTATGTGTTTAAAAGGGTTGTTGGGAGAAAATCGTAGTGTCCCGCTCTGGGTGGAGCGTAAGGGAATGACAAAATCCTACTGACTAAAATCCATTCTGTTCTTTTCTTTCCTGTTGTCTCTGGGTCGTGGTATATTGTTAAAACATTGCCGCAACGCCAGCAGTTGTTTTATAAGAACCACAGCGTCCATATTTAAGGATGATGTTATATTTCTGATCGATACCGTAAAATAACAATTGCAAAAATAAGAACCAAATTATCTGCATTAAGCCGGGTCCGCTGCGACGTGTTTTCGTGTTTGCAAACAGTATAACATTGTTTGCTAACAGAATATAGGCGTGGCCTAACAGTTTTGTTAGCAAAAACACAATAACATGTTAGCCGAGACGAATAGATAACATCCCCCGCGTTTGCCTGCGGGGAGGGGGAAAGTGACGCATTTTGTGATCGCGCTCACTATCCTTATTTTTTAATCTCAGAGACAGAATTGCCACATTCAAATGTCAACTAAATCTACTATTGCTATAACAGCTTGCACGTCTTCTTCGTCGGAACTCATTTTTGAAATTAAACAAAAACATTACAAATGATAAGCGCAGCGGACGGGCGGTTTTACTAACATGTTTTGCTAACATGTTTTGATAACATGTTTTGTTAGAAAATTGGCGCAGCGGACCCGGCTTTAGACTGCTTGAAGTATTATTTTTAACATAATAATTATTGTTATTTTCTTTTTCAATCTTTATTCAGTTTCTAGAAAAGAAAGATATTGGTGATGTTTTCATTTACATACATGGTTCTATAATTATAACACGTGGGGCTGTTCGGGATTACGACTAAACCTGTTGTTTTTTTTTTAATTATGGATGTCCCACTGTTGACCACAATCTCGCCTGATGGTAAGCGATATATGTAGACTACGATGGAACGAGCGAGCCCAGAATATGCCTGTTCACTCTGGCTTTAAAGGCCGAAAATCATCTTAAATATGATCATATGCTTCTGAAACACTGTATAATTTTTTTAAATGAAGAAAAATAGGATTGAAAGTCAGAAAGATATTTCTTGATTGTAGCGAAGCCTACATAATATCGAACCTTCGCCATAAACTTGTTATGTGAAAACTTGACAGAAAATCCGGCCTTTCTATAGGTTAACCGTTCGTGACATAACCGACAGTTATGATCAATTCATTAAACGGTTTGTTTATTAATTGCCTTGAACATCTGCATTAACTTTCCACGATATCTTCAGAATTTATTACGATATTAATAAATAAATAGTATCGTAAATTAGCGCTGCAATGGCTACGACACTTTATGCTAATTTGTTTGTTTTATTTCTTGTGAAATTTTAAAAAGAACGGAAATAAAGTAACACGATATATTTGTTTATGTGAAAAAAGACGGTCACACCTTTCCCAGCCCCTATTGCTCCTCAAAGTCAAAACAAACAATGGCCACCAACAGAAACGCACCGAATCAATGAACCTCAATGATTTTATTCTCTCAACGAGCCATAAGAGACGACCAACTGCCATGGTACTGTTTTGCAGTTAAAGAGAAAATTACACAGAAGACCACATATAAACAAATGAAATTCGCTTGTTAAAATCAATCGAGCTCTCTAAAGCTACAAAGTATGCCAAATCGATAGATATACAGACATAATCCCGAAAACCATAACCTTCCTTCTTGGTAAATCAGGTTTAAACATTATAAGGACAGAGGACATCTGGGTCGATAGGCTTATTTATTATTTATTTATTTATGTACACTCATGACACTTACAAAAGAAAAAATATAAATACAGACAAAAGAGCACAAAGGTGCTGCTTATTTTGCTAAGAAATTTCTTCCAGCAGACCTGCGACAGGAGAGTTGAAGAGGAGATGATAGACACCACTATCACCACGCCTATCAACCAAGATCTCCTCTGTTAGCTGACAAGGGTAAGTCTAGTGAGGAATGATATGAAAGGAGAAAGTAGTGAATAATTTCGGAATGCTTAAGGAAAATGGAAGATGTAAACGGATGATTGTGCACATGCACACACATCCATAACCGAAATTAGGCCAAATTCGGAAACCGAACCCGTGACAAACAGCGCAGTGACTACCTACCTTGTCGTCAAACTGCTGCGGTCTCACCACAGCAATGTGATTATGATAAAAGTTAACAGAACAAATATGTCTTAATATTTTATTGCACTTGCTAAACATTACTTTGATGAATACAATTACATTACATTAAATTAGTAAACACTCAAATTATTATCGTAAAGGCGTTTTTCCTATTATTTTTTGTTAAAAATTACTTTCCATTATTTTATTTTTATTCTTAATTTTCCTTATTTTCCAATTATCCTTAATTTCCAATTACAATATGCCAAATTCCATGTAATCGAGATGGAAGATAATTTCCAATAAAATTAATTAACTTTTATTTTGTAACGAGCCATTCTATTATCTTTTTGCGTCTTGAGAATTAAATCAGGGAGTCTTGGAAGCCCTATCAATTATATAACGCTCTTTGAGGCGCGCGTGGAACACAACGCGACGTCGCACGGTGGGCTGAAAAACGGCTTTCATAGACTTAGGCATTTTATTTTGCAAGTGCCAGTTTTTGTGCCGGATATCACTTCTATTTGTTATAACAATATACAAAAATGACACCAGAATTGATTCTGCACAAAAACGAAGGAATTATAATTTTTTTACGAAAATTTTGTATGGAGCTAGTATGAAAAATCGAAATATCTCTGAAACGGCAGCGATAACCGTAATATCCTTATAGGAGGTTTTAGTACTAATTATTTATGATTTTTTGACATACGTTACATAATGGTTGTAGATGCCTTTTTTTTTTAAAATCGTCAAAATATTTTTATTTATTTTTACATATTAAACGTTCCTTTTAGTGTTTAAGTTGAAGAATTCAGAGCTTTAACAACTCTTAACATAAAATAGCATCACCCCTATAGACCTGAAGGACTAGACAGAGGTGTGTAGTACCTTGTTGATCTTGTAAGATTTCCAACAATACCAAATAGTTGAATATCAGTGTCAAAGTGCCCATGCTGTCGCTTCTTTTAGAAAGATAGGGGAATGAAATTGTTAATTGATCATACCCTAAAAGTATGATTACAACATAACCGGACACATAATAATATCGACACAAAAGGAATTTTAAAACCTTGCATACGTTCAAAATACAAAATAACATATTGTGTAGTCATCTAATGAGTCTGATGACAAGTAATTAAGTAATTAGAATGATGGTTGTAGTCTTCTGATTCTAATGAGCCTATTAAGTGATTAAATGATTTGAAATATCTTGCAACAATACCAACTAAGAACTGCATTCACCTTTTTATAATTAGTGAGCTAATGTGATTTGCTAATGTTGATTAGTTCTACTATGAGTTCTACGAAATGTTTTTGACGATTATAAATTTTTATTATCATATCTTTTATAACTTTAATGAGGGTAGTTAACTAATTATTGACTTTATACAATAAAAGGGCTATAATTTTGTTCCATAATTTAGATTGTTCACAACCGTGTAACTGCTAACACTAAAACTATTTGCTTTGCGACTACAAAATCTTAGAATGGAAAGTTTAATCACCAACTTAGATTTGTTTGTTCTTCTAAAAAGTGAGTGTCCTTCATTTAATCATGAAGTATTGTTTAGTGCAATTGTGTCCCGCATAGGCGATTGCCTTTCTGCCGAAGATCAAGTAACTCTCAAAGAATTTTGCCGGAGATTCACGCGAGCTGCTTTAAACAGGTGGCAGAAATCTAAACGATTCTTTGATAAGTTTAGAAATACGTACGGAGAGTGGTTGCAAGCAAATATTGATTGGCCGAGTTGCGTGCAAACTTTAATAAATCAAGAACCAACTGTTGATGAGATACCAAGAGCACGCTCAGTCTCTCCAGAACCTTCGACATCATCGACTGTTGGAACAATGACAAAAAGGTCCCGAAAACCATTCAAAGATCTGGGAAGCAAACAGAAAAAGAGAAGATCTAGTGAGCACATAGGCGAGGATTCCTGTGAATTGGCATATGCAGCTGCAGCACGTTTAAAAGAAGAAGGTTATGAAGATATCGCATCTGTAATCAATTATATGATCAAAAATCCAGAAGCTGCCGTTAAAATCAAGGAAAGCATTAAGAAAACAGTAATATTTACACCAGAGAAAGCACTTGGATTGCTTCTTTCACTTAAGCTTTCAAAGTGGCAATATATTACGTTGCGAGAGACTGCCATTCGGGAAGGTGCTAAGGATATTTACCCATCCTACTATAAACTGCAACAAACTAAGCTTGCATGCTACCCTCCTAATCAATCAGTATCAGTTACGGATTCATCAGCTAGAATTACACTTCAAGCTTTACTTGACATCACGGTGAAGCGGATTCTTCAAAGTCTTTCTGATAATGTGGAAAATAAGCAGTTAAAGCTGATATCGAAGTGGGGATTTGATGGTGCTTCCAATCAAAGCCGATACAAGCAGAAAATGGACGGCGAGCATGATGATTCAAGCATTTTCATGACCTCCTTGGTGCCACTGAAACTGACAGATGGAGATAATACTATATGGACAAACCCGAAACCATGCTCAACTTTTTATTGTCGTCCGGTTCAGTTCACTTTTGTAAAAGAAAGCCATGCAGTTGTCATTGATAACAAAAGAAAAATGGATGAGAAAATTGAGGCCCTTAACCCCACAGAGTGCATTAATAGTAACAGGGTGACTCATAAACTAATGATGACAATGATCGACGCAAAAGTCTGCACGTACCTTTCTGAAGCTAGATCAAATGCATCATGCTACCTGTGCTTAGCAAAACCAACAGAAATGAACCACTTAGATGCTGTAACATCAAAAACTGTGTGTTCTGACATATATGAATTTGGCCTATCATCCCTACATGCCCGTATAAATTGCATGGAATGTCTGTTACACATTGCGTACAGACTTGACTTCAAACAGTGGGCAGCAAGAAGTAATGAGCATAAAGATATGTTACAAAACAGAAAAAAAAACATTCAAAATAAATTTAAAGAGGAGCTCAATCTGTTAATTGATATAGTAAAACAAGGCTCGGGAACTACCAATGACGGGAATACCGCAAGGAAGTTTTTCGAGTTTCCCAATAAAACTGCAGCTATTACTGGGTTGGATCAAAACCTGATAAAAAGATTTGCTGTTATTTTGCAAGCAATAACATCTGGTGAGAAGATCGATGTCATCAAATTTAAAGATTTTGCTCGCAAAACAGCAGAAAAGTACGTGGAATTATACGACTGGTACTACATGTCATCAACCGTACATAAACTATTAATACACGGAGCTGACATAATCGAAAAAAATGATATTGTCCCGATTGGGACTCTCTCGGAAGAAGCTTCAGAGTCTCGAAACAAAGATTTTAGGAGGTTCCGGGAACATCATTCCCGGAAAAGAAGCAGGCAAGATTCTAATCAAGATATCCTAAATATGCTTGTTGTTTCTTCGGATCCTTTTCTAAGTGCACAAAGGCCGAAGTTAGATGCCAAAAGGAAGACAACCTTTTTTGCTGAAACTCTCGACCTAATACAGTTTCCGGAAACTGAGTTCGAGTTTGTAGGTATATCCGATCTGGATTCTGACTCGGAATTGGAGTCCGACAACGAAAGTTGTAAAGAAAATTTGTAAAATTTAATTATTTTTCTTTATGTTCTTTTGTTATTTATGTTAGTTTATTGTACCAATATGTTTAGTTAATAATTTCATAAATTATAGTTTCAAATATGTATTTTGTATAATTGAATTTATTAGATATTATTTTTGTTACTTCTGTTTTATTTAAATTACCTATCAATAAAAAGTTTATATACAGTCTTTTTTTTTTCACATATTCTTAATATTTGGGGAAAAAGCATGCTTCCTAACGATGTTCTTAACTTTGACACAGTTCATGGATCGTTTTGAACAGTTTCATATGTTAAAATAAATAATGTTAGTACTATAATCCCCTATAAGGATATTATTATTATTATGTGTCCGGTTATGTTGTAATCATACTTTTAGGGTATGATCAATTAACAATTTCATTCCCCTATCTTTCAAAAAGAAGCGACAGCATGGGCACTTTGACACTGATATTCAACTATTTGGTATTGTTGGAAATCTTACAAGATCAACAAGACACTACACACCTCTGTCTAGTCCTTCAGGTCTATAGGGGTGATGCTATTTTATGATAAGAGTTGTTAAAGCTCTGAATTCTTCAACTTAAACACTAAAAGGAACGTTTAAATATGTAAAAATAAATAAAAATATTTTGACGATTTTTTTAAAAAAAAGGCATCTACAACCATTATGTAACGTATGTCAAAAAATCATAAATAATTAGTACTATAACCCCCTATAAGGATATTACGGTTATCGCTGCCGTTTTAGAGATATTTCGATTTTTCATACTAGCTCCATACAAAATTTTCGTAAAAAAATTATAATTCCTTCGTTTCTGTGCAGAATCAATTCTGGTGTCATTTTTGTATATTGTTATAACTAATAGAAGTGATATCCGGCAAAAAAACTCGCACTTGCAAAATAAAATGCCTAAGTCTATGAAAGCCGATTTTCAGCCCACCGTGCGTCGACCCGGGTATGGTCCATGGTCGGACAGCGAGTTGCCCTTTACTCGCTGTCCGCATGCCCGCGCCTACGGTGGCCGGAGATTGTCGGCCGACGTCCGACGCCATGGGCGTCTACCACTGCGGCTGGGCTGGAGGGAGGACGCCATCCTCTCCCTCACGCGGCCCGCCTCCTCCTTCGATAGCATGATAGCCCCCCCCCCCCGTAGAACTGAAACTGAAAATATTTTTCTTGATCAAACCTATGCGTGTTTGGTGTCTATAGATAGGTCTTTAAAAATGAGTTTCCTAAAATCAAAAAGTAGTAAAATATTGTTATAGAAGTTAGAGGGGGAGGGGACGCCCGGGCGTCCCTCCCCCTCTAACTTCTATAACAAACCTAAATAAAATAAATGCTGTAGATCTTAAACTTTCAACGAAAGTTAGTTTGAACGAGATAGACTTAGTAGTTTCTGAGATATATAGCACATTTTCTAAAACTGCAAATATAACTTTGTATTTCATAGAAACACTATGAAATACAAAGTTATTTTGCGTAGTTACTACGGAACCCTTGGCCAATTTTTATCGTGATAAAGTCCACGAAAGCGATAGCCCGCGTGACTGTTAGTTATAGATAACTAGCGACCCGACCCGGCTTTGCTCGGGTAATAAAGGTTATATTTGCTTATATATGATTTTCAACCGACGACAAAAAGAGGAGGTTATCAATTCAACGCGTATATTTTTTTTTTTTTTTATGTATGATCATCGAGTACTCGAAGACGGCTGAACCGATTTGGAAAATTCTTTTTTTGTTCGAATGGGTATACTTCGAAATTGGTCCCATTATGACCAAAGTAAGGATCTGATGATGGGATCCTGGATAAATCGAGGGAACTCTTCAAATATTATAGGCACACCTATGGCGTTTTGGGTATTTCTTATAGTAACTTGTGCAGTTGCTCTCAAAAAGTACCATTTGGGGAAGTGGAACTGATGATGAAGACCACAGATGGCCGCCGAAACTACTCAATAATAAGTATTGAGTGGATTGCGATTCGATTACTTGAATATGGATGTTAAGCACTTTATGCTCGTCACAATGCATATGGTGATGTAGAGCAGATGGTGAAGTACCAGGAGAACTCCTCAACAATTAACGGCTCAGCATTGGGAAAAGCAATATTTTGTAGAAGGTTATAAGTAGTTGACATTAAGGCTCTTGTAACTAGGTAAATTAAAGATCATCCAACTAAAAAGAGTGAAATAAAAAATTTTTTAACAAAAAATTAAACCGACTCCCAAAAAACACTGCAAAGTGAAAAATAACTTTAATTTCGGAAGTCGGTGCCAAAAACGAAAAAACAAAACTAAAGACACCGACTGCCGAAATTAAAGTTATTTTTCACTTTGCAGTGTTTTTTGGGAGTCGGTTTAATTTTTTGTTAAAAAGTTTTTTGCTTAATCATTTTGTCGTCCGGTAATTTGCCACACTCATATATCGGCGATACTCATAAGATATTCATTTTAGTGATATAGTGTTAAAAGCAATTTTGATCTACATTAAATCCTCAACATATATCTGACGTATTAAATTGGATAAGGAATAATACTGTACTGTTCAAACAAGATTCGTATATGACCCATCATTTTAATGTAATTTGTATAAGAAAAAAATTGTTATTGTGAGTTATTCTTGTGAAATAGACATATACCATCGCGTATTTTTGTAGATGTATAAAAGAGAAACAATCCCGCCATATATTGTATTTTCATAGCTCAAAAGATTTTGGCAGCGTTTTCGATTAAAGCTCCCGGTAGGCTTAATTCTTTCCGACATGTTGAAGTATAATCGTCGTATTTAATTAAATCTACACAAACACTTAACTTATTATACACTAAAACCTTCCTCAAGAATCACTCTATCTATTAAAAAACCGGCATCAAAATCCGTTGCGGAGTTTTTAAAATCTAAGCATACATAGGGACAGACAGACAGGGAAGCGACTTTGTTTTCAACCGACGACAAAAAGAGGAGGTTATCAATTCGAAGCGTATTTTTTTTTATTTTTTTTTTATTTTTTTATGTATGATCATCGAGTACTCGAAGACGGCTGAACCGATTTGGAAAATTCTGTTTTTGTTCGAATGGGTATACTTCGAAATTGGTACCACTATCACCAAAGCCAGGATCTGATGATGGGATCCTGGAGAAATCGAGGGAACTCTTCAAATATTATAGGCACACCTATGGCGTTTTGGGTATTTCTTATAGTAACTTGTGCAGTTGCTCTCAAAAAGTACCATTTGGGGAAGTGGAACTGATGATGAAGACCACAGATGGCCGCCGAAACTACTCAATAATAAGTATTTCGTGGATTGCGATTCGATTACTTGAATATGGATGTTAAGCACTTTATGCTCGTCACAATGCATATGGTGATGTAGAGCTGAAGGTGAAGTACCAGGAGAACTCCTCAACAATTAACGGCCCAGCATTGGGAAAAGCAATATTTTGTAAAATGTTATAAGTAGTTGACATTTAGGCTCTTGTAACTAGGTAAATTAAAAATCAAGCAACTAAAAAGAGTGAAATAAAAACTTTTTACTAAAAAATTAAACCGACTCCCAAAAACACTGCAAAGTGAAAAATAACTTTAATTTCGGAAGTCGGTGCCAAAAACGAAAATACAAAACTAAAGACACCGACTACCGAAATTAAAGTTATTTTTCACATTGCAGTGTTTTTGGGAGTCGGTTTAATTTTTTGGTAAAAAGTTTTTATATACTATGTAGTGATAAAATGTAGACATGGATAAGGCCACTGACGTTTTGTAAGTGCCCATATAGGCCTATGTGAAATAAAACATTTTGAGTTTGAGTTTGCCATGCTGGTTTTCCGATGTTTTTCTTTACCGTTTTGAGAGTAGTGGTGATGATATAAATTACTCAAAGTAATGCATCAGACCGGGTTCGAATTTACGACATGCAACTCGAAGTCGGGCCCGTAACCATACTAAAAACTTAAACTGCACTACTTATACTTACTTGTGTTAAATACACATAAGACAAGACCATTACAATCCCATCAGTCAATTTGCTCCAATATAGAACGATGCTATCGGATCATCCCAAGAAGCGAGAGATTCAGGGCACTTGGATATCTTAATTGACGGCAATAGTTCCTGGTTAGCTAAACAACGCCACCGCACAGTTTGCGGGTAGTTATTATATTTTCCACTGTACTATTGATTGTTAGAATGTAGTGCATTTAGTATAATTTTTACGGTAGACGATAGACGCCAGTTATTTGCGTGAAGCTTACACCTTATAAACTCAAACTCTTTGAAAATGTGGTTTTATTAAACATTCCCAAAAATTATCGATGTCGAAATTTGATTTTGTGTGTGTCAATGTCTCTATAGGGCGCCACAGACGTAAACCTACATGGCTCTCATATGATTTGATCACTAAAGATTGTTGGACTTTAAAAGAGACGTTGACCTCTGAGTTTTTTTCAGTGTTTCTTCTTTTTTCTAGTCAGTTAGGGAACACTGGCTTAATCTAGTTTACATTCACGAAAAAAAATGACGCGTGAAAGCGTTATTTATAACCTATTTGCAAAATAAACATCAATATTTAATTATGTGAAAGTTAAATATGCGAGTTACGGACAGTAAAGTTGGACCCTCAGTTCTCACATAAACGATTTAGGACCGACCTGTACCGGATTAAATATGAACACTACAGAAAAAGTGTTTACACCAAAATCTAAGCTGACGCCAAACAAAACATGTGAATACATAATATTATCGCGAAAGAATGAGTAAATCATGAGTATCATATTTTCGTTCAAAATGGGCCCTTAATTTTCATTCACATAAAAGTTTCAAACGTAAGAGTAAGTTTAAGTTTTACTTCCAACATCGGATTAGTATAATTCCAGAGACAATCCCACCGTTATAATACAAAATGATTTGAGGATATTTGCGTTCAAACCTACCGCTAAAGAGAGGAATGCCGTGCAGTATATTCCGGATAGCTCAAACCTGGGGGTATTTAAGTGAAGAGTGAATAGGTTACTTTTAGTCATGTAACCACCATCATTCACCACATCGTTTTATATCGATGAGAGTTTAAAAAATAACCAAAATACAGTTAGGTATATCAGATTTTGTTTTAGTTTTGTCTAAATGTAGATAATGAAATGGAAGAAAAAAGAAAAAGTACGAGTATTTATTGCCAGCAGACAAACGACATACAACGACAAACAATATTAAAAACTTATTATAATTCCTTAATAGTATTAGTAATTGGTATTTATATTATGTTAGTAAATAAGGATAACAATTTAAAGATTAACGAAAGAAAAAAACAACAAAATTTTGGCAAATGCACGTCGCACGGTGGGCTGAAAATCGGCTTTCATAGACTTAGGCATTTTATTTTGCAAGTGCGAGTTTTTTTGCCGGATATCACTTCTATTAGTTATAACAATATACAAAAATGACACCAGAATTGATTCTGCACAGAAACGAAGGAATTATAATTTTTTTACGAAAATTTTGTATGGAGCTAGTATGAAAAATCGAAATATCTCTAAAACGGCAGCGATAACCGTAATATCCTTATAGGGGGTTATAGTACTAATTATTTATGATTTTTTGACATACGTTACATAATGGTTGTAGATGCCTTTTTTTTTTAAAAAATCGTCAAAATATTTTTATTTATTTTTACATATTTAAACGTTCCTTTTAGTGTTTAAGTTGAAGAATTCAGAGCTTTAACAACTCTTATCATAAAATAGCATCACCCCTATAGACCTGAAGGACTAGACAGAGGTGTGTAGTGTCTTGTTGATCTTGTAAGATTTCCAACAATACCAAATAGTTGAATATCAGTGTCAAAGTGCCCATGCTGTCGCTTCTTTTTGAAAGATAGGGGAATGAAATTGTTAATTGATCATACCCTAAAAGTATGATTACAACATAACCGGACACATAATAATAATAATATCCTTATAGGGGATTATAGTACTAACATTATTTATTTTAACATATGAAACTGTTCAAAACGATCCATGAACTGTGTCAAAGTTAAGAACATCGTTAGGAAGCATGCTTTTTCCCCAAATATTAAGAATATGTGAAAAAAAAAGACTGTATATAAACTTTTTATTGATAGGTAATTTAAATAAAACAGAAGTAACAAAAATAATATCTAATAAATTCAATTATACAAAATACATATTTGAAACTATAATTTATGAAATTATTAACTAAACATATTGGTACAATAAACTAACATAAATAACAAAAGAACATAAAGAAAAATAATTAAATTTTACAAATTTTCTTTACAACTTTCGTTGTCGGACTCCAATTCCGAGTCAGAATCCAGATCGGATATACCTACAAACTCGAACTCAGTTTCCGGAAACTGTATTAGGTCGAGAGTTTCAGCAAAAAAGGTTGTCTTCCTTTTGGCATCTAACTTCGGCCTTTGTGCACTTAGAAAAGGATCCGAAGAAACAACAAGCATATTTAGGATATCTTGATTAGAATCTTGCCTGCTTCTTTTCCGCGAATGATGTTCCCGGAACCTCCTAAAATCTTTGTTTCGAGACTCTGAAGCTTCTTCCGAGAGAGTCCCAATCGGGACAATATCATTTTTTTCGATTATGTCAGCTCCGTGTATTAATAGTTTATGTACGGTTGATGACATGTAGTACCAGTCGTATAATTCCACGTACTTTTCTGCTGTTTTGCGAGCAAAATCTTTAAATTTGATGACATCGATCTTCTCACCAGATGTTATTGCTTGCAAAATAACAGCAAATCTTTTTATCAGGTTTTGATCCAACCCAGTAATAGCTGCAGTTTTATTGGGAAACTCGAAAAACTTCCTTGCGGTATTCCCGTCATTGGTAGTTCCCGAGCCTTGTTTTACTATATCAATTAACAGATTGAGCTCCTCTTTAAATTTATTTTGAATGTTTTTTTTTCTGTTTTGTAACATATCTTTATGCTCATTACTTCTTGCTGCCCACTGTTTGAAGTCAAGTCTGTACGCAATGTGTAACAGACATTCCATGCAATTTATACGGGCATGTAGGGCTGATAGGCCAAATTCATATATGTCAGAACACACAGTTTTTGATGTTACAGCATCTAAGTGGTTCATTTCTGTTGGTTTTGCTAAGCACAGGTAGCATGATGCATTTGATCTAGCTTCAGAAAGGTACGTGCAGACTTTTGCGTCGATCATTGTCATCATTAGTTTATGAGTCACCCTGTTACTATTAATGCACTCTGTGGGGTTAAGGGCCTCAATTTCCTCATCCATTTTTCTTTTGTTATCAATGACAACTGCATGGCTTTCTTTTACAAAAGTGAACTGAACCGGACGACAATAAAAAGTTGAGCATGGTTTCGGGTTTGTCCATATAGTATTATCTCCATCTGTCAGTTTCAGTGGCACCAAGGAGGTCATGAAAATGCTTGAATCATCATGCTCGCCGTCCATTTTCTGCTTGTATCGGCTTTGATTGGAAGCACCATCAAATCCCCACTTCGATATCAGCTTTAACTGCTTATTTTCCACATTATCAGAAAGACTTTGAAGAATCCGCTTCACCGTGATGTCAAGTAAAGCTTGAAGTGTAATTCTAGCTGATGAATCCGTAACTGATACTGATTGATTAGGAGGGTAGCATGCAAGCTTAGTTTGTTGCAGTTTATAGTAGGATGGGTAAATATCCTTAGCACCTTCCCGAATGGCAGTCTCTCGCAACGTAATATATTGCCACTTTGAAAGCTTAAGTGAAAGAAGCAATCCAAGTGCTTTCTCTGGTGTAAATATTACTGTTTTCTTAATGCTTTCCTTGATTTTAACGGCAGCTTCTGGATTTTTGATCATATAATTGATTACAGATGCGATATCTTCATAACCTTCTTCTTTTAAACGTGCTGCAGCTGCATATGCCAATTCACAGGAATCCTCGCCTATGTGCTCACTAGATCTTCTCTTTTTCTGTTTGCTTCCCAGATCTTTGAATGGTTTTCGGGACCTTTTTGTCATTGTTCCAACAGTCGATGATGTCGAAGGTTCTGGAGAGACTGAGCGTGCTCTTGGTATCTCATCAACAGTTGGTTCTTGATTTATTAAAGTTTGCACGCAACTCGGCCAATCAATATTTGCTTGCAACCACTCTCCGTACGTATTTCTAAACTTATCAAAGAATCGTTTAGATTTCTGCCACCTGTTTAAAGCAGCTCGCGTGAATCTCCGGCAAAATTCTTTGAGAGTTACTTGATCTTCGGCAGAAAGGCAATCGCCTATGCGGGACACAATTGCACTAAACAATACTTCATGATTAAATGAAGGACACTCACTTTTTAGAAGAACAAACAAATCTAAGTTGGTGATTAAACTTTCCATTCTAAGATTTTGTAGTCGCAAAGCAAATAGTTTTAGTGTTAGCAGTTACACGGTTGTGAACAATCTAAATTATGGAACAAAATTATAGCCCTTTTATTGTATAAAGTCAATAATTAGTTAACTACCCTCATTAAAGTTATAAAAGATATGATAATAAAAATTTATAATCGTCAAAAACATTTCGTAGAACTCATAGTAGAACTAATCAACATTAGCAAATCACATTAGCTCACTAATTATAAAAAGGTGAATGCAGTTCTTAGTTGGTATTGTTGCGAGATATTTCAAATCATTTAATCACTTAATAGGCTCATTAGAATCAGAAGACTACAACAATCATTCTAATTACTTAATTACTTGTCATCAGACTCATTAGATGACTACACAATATGTTATTTTGTATTTTGAACGTATGCAAGGTTTTAAAATTCCTTTTGTGTCGATATTATTATGTGTCCGGTTATGTTGTAATCATACTTTTAGGGTATGATCAATTAACAATTTCATTCCCCTATCTTTCTAAAAGAAGCGACAGCATGGGCACTTTGACACTGATATTCAACTATTTGGTATTGTTGGAAATCTTACAAGATCAACAAGATACTACACACCTCTGTCTAGTCCTTCAGGTCTATAGGGGTGATGCTATTTTATGTTAAGGGTTGTTAAAGCTCTGAATTCTTCAACTTAAACACTAAAAGGAACGTTTAATATGTAAAAATAAATAAAAATATTTTGACGATTTTAAAAAAAAAAAGGCATCTACAACCATTATGTAACGTATGTCAAAAAATCATAAATAATTAGTACTAAAACCTCCTATAAGGATATTACGGTTATCGCTGCCGTTTCAGAGATATTTCGATTTTTCATACTAGCTCCATACAAAATTTTCGTAAAAAAATTATAATTCCTTCGTTTTTGTGCAGAATCAATTCTGGTGTCATTTTTGTATATTGTTATAACAAATAGAAGTGATATCCGGCACAAAAACTGGCACTTGCAAAATAAAATGCCTAAGTCTATGAAAGCCGTTTTTCAGCCCACCGTGCGTCGTGGCCTTGGCACAAGGCTCCCTCTTAACATAATTACAAATGCTACGTCAGTGGCAGTTTTCAGCGAACATTATTGAAAAAAAAAACACCTATTACAATGTAGACTGAATATACACTGGATACTATACGCGCAGCACTGGCCGATGTGGTGAGAACTGGAGAAGGCAGCAGTGGATCCAGAGTGATCCAGCAGTGGATGTCTTGCGGCTGAAATGACGATGAGATACTACAGCTCACTTAGATTCCAAGATGCATTACAAAAACTTATGATTTTATTTTATACTAATTTCTAATCGCCTCCTTCTGGAGAGGCAACTTTCTTCCTCATGCCCCAACCGCCGCGAGAGACGCTCCGGGCATCAGCGATCGCGAGTTGATCTTCGGCCACCACTGACGCTGACGGTAAGCAGGTTTGGGTCGTGGCGAGAATGTGCTAAAGAGTTACCGCGGCCCCGGAACGAAACTGAAGGAACAGGGTGAGTTTTTAGTCCGGTAAAAGTCTGGCACTCTTTTCTGCTCCACCCAGAGCAGGAGAAGTCTTCTAATGATTTTCTCACCGGAAAACATAAAATTGGCCAAGTGCGAGTCGGACTCGCCCATGAAGGGTTCCGTAGTAAGTATAATAAATATAATATACTTAATATTTTTATTTGAAAAAAAAAACCTTACAAATTTCTTAAAACTAGCTTATTTACAATTTTTACAACTATGCCAAATAACTTTGTTTTTCATAGTATTTGTATGAATTACAAAGTTATATTTGCGGTTTTAAAAAATATACTGTATCTCAACAACTGCTGACTCGATCTCGTTCAAACCAATTTTGGTTGAAAGTTTACATTAAGATCTACAACATATGGTTTATTTAGATTTTTCACTTCATTATTATAGAAGTTAGAGGGGGGGGCACACATTTTACCACTTTGGAAGCGTATATCTTTTAAACGATTAACTTTATGAAAAAGTCATTTTAGAAACCTTAATGTCATTTTTAAAGACCTGTCTATAAATACCACACACGTATAGGTTTCATGAAACAAAATATTTTCAGTTTCAGTTCCATGTATGGGGAGTCCCCTTTATTTTAAATATTTTTTAAATTTTCTCTTAAAATCGGAAAGCGGTTCACAGAATACATCTACCTACGAAGTTTTACATGTATAGTCCTAATAGTTTCGGAATAAAATGGCTGTGACATACGGACGGACGGACAGACAGACAGATGGACAGACATGTCGAAACTATAAGGGTTCCGTTTTTTGCCATTCGGCTACGGAACTCTAAAAATGTGTCGGTGTATGGATGAGTTACAATCTTATATATTTTTTGTTTTAAACTAAAGTTTTATATTGACGAAAGATTTTTTTTTAATTAACCCCGTAGTTTTTTAGTTTATCCATTGCAAACAAACAAAAATACAAATCTGCCCTCATATTTTAAATATAAGTACCAATCATTAACTATATTTACAATAAATACCCACGAATATCAATCTTGTGGTATCATTAATTAAATTAAGTAATCATCAAAAACACGTAAAGAAACGTTCAAGACCGAGCGTGGTAATGAAGTATGAATTAATTTAATTAAAATACGTTACCCAGTCCAGTTTTGAGGTAAAGGAAGCATTTCATCTAATGTATTAGAATGTAAACGTAATTAAATTAAAAACTAATAAGGTATGACAGGGATTGGGAGCGATTGTGGGAACCATTTGGAGAAGCCATTAATCTTATGTAGTAGGTACGTAGGTATCTCGTAATTGTCTGCTTTAAGTGATAGCAGTCCCTTTGTTGCTAGTGAATATTCACAAGGGTAGCTTTTCTTCGGAGGTATTACTATTCTTTAGGTACCTATCTATTAGATATTGCTTATACAATAGCTGCTATACAACGTATAACGGAAACCCCATATCTATCCAAAAGGGCTGAAGACAACATCTGGTATGGGGTCTCTATGCACAGTTTAAGCACAAAATAACTGACTCAAAGAATTGATTCCAAATTATTGGTTTCATATATTTCTTGAATACCAATCATAACAAACGTGTCACAGCACTACGAGGGTCAGTAACTTTCCACGTCACTTACCAATAACACGATAATTCTTTTCGTTCTTCTTAATTTGAAAAATTTGGTCTCTAGTATCAGTGTATTGGAGTTTGTAATAAGTTCTACACACGTAGACTTTTTTTTTGCAGTGGTAAAATCATCGAATGACTTCTTCCGCTCTGGGTCAAGCGGAAGGGTGTGTCAGATTTCTACTGACTAAAAACCCACCCTGTTCCTTCGGCTGCCCTAAATTTCTGGGGCCGCGGTAACTCGGTAGAACTTTCCCGCAACACACGTAGACTTAGGATTACAAAACCCTTGCCATATCGTTTGTTATCATCCAAAGAAGCCATGTACTTGGTATGTATATACCCTTTAAATTACACGTTGTATAGGTAAATAATAATAATCATACTAATATTATAAAGCGCAAAAGTTTGTTTGTTTGTTTAAACGCGCTAATCTTCGAAAGTACTCGGCGGATTTAGATGAAATTTGGAATTGCAGTAGCTTGAAGCTAGAGGAAGGTTTGTATCCGACTGCAAAAGCTTATGTCTTTATCGTGATAAAGTCAGACTGCTAGTATTTTATTGTTGGTTTGTTTAACCTCTCAAGAACCGCCATTATTTACGTCAACTATTAGTTGAGCCCCGCTGGCACACAAATTTTGTGCCAGCGGGGTTCAACTAATACTTGTTTACTGGCACGTTCTTGTGCCGCTGGGGCTCTAAAGGTTAAACGCGTTAGACTTCAAAAGTACTGGGTGGATTTTAATAAAATTTGATATGAAAGTAGCTTGAAGCTTAAGGAAGGCTATGCGCTCCTTTTAGGACCTGACTCGACTGCAAAAGAAGGAGGGTTATGTTTTATCGTGATAAAGTCCACGAAGCGAAGCCCCGTGCGACGTGTACTTAATAATATTGCTGATGTTGTTGTTGTTTAGGGTTCCGTACCCAAAGGGTAAAAACGAGACCCTATTACTAAGACTTCACTGTCTGTCCATCCGTCTGTCTGTCACCAGGCTGTATCTCAAGAACCGCAATAGCTAGACAGTTGAAAATTTCACAAATTATGTATTTCTGTTGCCCCTATAACAACAAATACTAAAAATAAAATAAATATTTAAGGGGGCTCCCATACAACAGACATGATTTTTAATCCGTTTTTATAGAAAATGGTACGGAACCCTTCGTGCGCGAGTCCGACTCGCACTTGACCGGTTTTTAATTTTTTTCAAATAAAATAACCTATGATTTTGGTGCATAGACAATAATCAACTATCTGAAATAATTACGTGTTGCAACATTGATAATACCACAATCACTCTTTTTTTTCATTTGCAAGAACTCAAAGAGTTCTTTTTAAACATAAAATGGTGCATTGCATTAGCAGAATGAAATTAGGTATTCAGGTACAGGCGACAACAGAGTACACCTTCTAGATCAGGTCACATTTTAACAGTGAAATAGTGACTTGGATTCGTATTTCAGTGTATTATTCCTTCCAGTGAAGATTCTGGATTGATACCTTTATTTTGCAAATTGGTTATAAATTTGAACTAAATGAGGCTGGTATATCCTAACGGATGACTACCCTGAAGAAAAACACTGAAATAAACTCAGGGTTCCGTCTATTTTGAAGTCCATACAATCTATACTGGTTAAATTATATTATATATTATTATTATTAATTATATACTATTATATTCTTTTGAGGAAAGATGCTCACAGATTAATTCGTCTTAAAGATATTAAAAAGCCATTGAAGCTTGTTACACCTGTGGTAAATGCGATATTCAAGTTGTTCCTTTTTATATCCCATACGTAAAATACACATAACATGAATAAAAAGCAGTCATGCAATGAAATCAAATGCCTATGACACATACTAGAATATGCTTTATAGACATTTTTAGGTGACCGGTTTCGAAATTCATAAAATAGCAAACTCAACTCAAATAGTTCTTAAATTATCACCAGTATAACTAATCTATTTTTGCGACGTTGCCAAACTTACACTGGGATCAAGATCTCACTTTCTCTCTTACTCACACTGGAATACGAAATGTCAATTTTTCGGAGAAAGCTGCTTTACATGAAGTCAAAGCCAACAAACAAGACTAAGGGTGTTTTTAATATCGTGCGGATTTCATCACGCACGCGGGATTGCCCCGCATGCGTAACACCCGCAAGTGTCCTTTTTATACATGTATTTATTGTAATGCGTGGAATACGCACGCGGGACGCGGGGTGTGATCCTTGGCAACAGCCCCGTGCGGGGACTCCGCGCGCGTGAGCACTTCTATGAAAATCAGTAAAAACTGTCATGCGGGGTGCACGCGCGCGTAATACAGTCACATTTAAAATGAAAATTGACACAGAACGTGTTATAATTGAAGTGCATCTGCGGCCGTGATAAATCCCATGAATTATATAAAAACAGACTCAGATGCTAGAGATGCTGCCTGGAATTGTATTTTTATTATTTTTTATATTATTTCTTGAATTGTATTTTTGTAGCCTGTGTACAATTCATCCAAACAATTCATCAAAAGTACGAATGTTCATTCGAAAATAAATCTTAAATTTCCTTTCATTCATTCGTAATTTGCCATAGTGTGTGACAAACGTTCCAGCAAGAATCCATTTTTCAAATAACAGGCCATACAGTGATCTCGTCTTCTTATTCCGTCTTTTATAAATTAAGTATATGATCAATAATTTTCTGAGTTTGTCGGTCATTGTACACAACCACAACGCATGGCAGCCGGCAGAAAACTCAATCGTGGGCTAGAGTGTCTCACGCTGCGTGAAATTTTCCGCATGCGAGCCAAACCCGCACGATATTAAAAACACCCTTAAACCTCATTTTGTAGTAAATTTTTATTTTTCTAAATTTTACATGAAGACTATGTATGATTGAGTAGCTCGTGGCTTAATTGATTGATTGATTGATTGATTGGTTGATCTTCAAGGGTAAGCAACGATTGCCGAGGTTAATCTGTGGATGGGTAACCGTCTTCATCGAGATTCCTCTGTGCTTCGGATTCAATTCAATTCAATTTTATTTAAATTTTTTTTTTATTTTTTTTTTCACGTTAAGCCGTTGGTCTCGGCTGCTATTTCTACATCTTTGACAGTCGTAACGGATTAATCTAAAGCCGGAAAATCTTGACACCAGTCTTGCAAAGCGGTACCGTGTTATCCAGTGGGTTGTGGAGATCAGATAAGTAGCCGCTTCATGTAAAACACTAATACTAAGGCTGGAAACAGTGCTTGACCGACGGTCGGCGCTGACCGTCAGTCGGCGTAGCTATTCAAGCCTATGTATGCAAGCCTATGAATGCGCACTCAGCTACGCTGACGATTTTCACAACCGTCGGTCAGCGCTGACGGTCAAAATGTACGGTCAGCGCTGACCGTCGGTCGAGCACTGTTTCCAGCCTAAGTCTGGAAGCCGACCCCAAAATAGTTCGGAGAAGGCTAAACAGATGATAATGGTTGTTTTTATTTTTAGTCTTCCTATCGTAATTCAGTATTTTCACGCCATATATACATATATATATATGTCTAAACGAACAATAAATGTATTTCAGTCAGGTAAAAATAAACGGTAATAACAGTTTAATAAAAAAAAAATAATCTAATTTTATTTATTATCAAGGACATGTCAGCCACATCGTACCCTTTTTTTTTTTAACGTGGTAAAATTATCAAATAAGTCCTCCCACTCCGGGCAGGGTGGGAGGGACTGTCAGACTTTTACTGACTAAAATCCACGGTGTTCCTTCAATAGCCCTTTACGTACCGGGGCCACGGTAACGGGATGAGTCCCACGACCCCGGCAGGCTTCGGCCCTCTGCAGAGGGGGCCTCGTCATGTTGACTGTTGGAAAAAATCTGATTATGAAAAGTCAGATAATGAGACAATGTATTGCTACAACTGTTTATTTATTTATTTATGTACACACATGACACTTACAAAGGAAAAAAATTAAATACAGACAAAAGAGCACAAAGGTGCTGCTTATTTCCTAAGAAATTTCTTCCAGCAGACCTGCGACAGGAGAGTTGAAGAGATGATAGACACAGTGTGTATAAATACTAATTACGATATAAAATCATTTTAGTTTAATTTTATAGCTAAGTATGTAGCTATAAAATTAAACTAAAATGATATAATTAACAAATAAATATATACATACATAGAATTAAAATACATATTTATATTAATGCTATAAAAATATATACCTATAATAAAACCAAACCAAATTATCCACGTATCATCATTTTAAATCCACTTATTTCAATTAATTGGACTGTTCTACAGAATTAATTAATCTACTTTCAGAATCATATTACAAAACAAAATTTATTATTTTAGCTTTCGTAATAATCATGTCCATCATCTGCGCTGTTGAAAATGCCTCCTTGGTCAAGTTCCCAATTTCTGGGTCGGGCAAAAAATTTTGTTGTGATTTTTAACCGACTTCAAAAAAAGGAGGTTTACAATTCGTCTTGAACTTTTTTTTTACGTATGTTACCTCATAACTAGGAGATGGCTGGACCGATTTGGAAAATTCTTTTTTTGTTTGAAAGGGTATACTTTTTAGTTGGTCCTTTTTAGTTAGTGGCATCATGGTGAAATCGAGGGAACTCTTCAAATATTATAGGCACACCTATAGCGTTTTGGGTATTTCTTATAGTACCTTTTGCAGTTGCTCTTGAAAAGCACCATTTGAGGAAGTGGAACTGATGATGAAGACCCCAGATGGCCACCGAAACTACTCAATAATAAGTATTTCGTTGATTGCGATTACATTACTTGAATATGGATGTTAAGCACTTTATGCTCGTCACAATACATATGGTGAAGTAGAGCTGATGGTGATGTACTAGGAGAACTCCTCAAAAATTAACGGCTCTGCACCGGGAAAAGCAATATTTTGTAAAAGGTGATAAGTAGTTGACATTTTGGCTTTTGTAACTAGATAAATTACAAACCGACCCACTAAAAAGCGTGAAAAAAGAATTTTTAGCAAAAAATAGAACCGACTTCCATATAAAAACACTACAAAGGCAAAAATAACTTTAATTTCGGAAGGCGGTGTCTTTAGTTTTGTATATATTTTCGTTTTTGACACCGCCTTCCGAAATTAAAGTTATTTTTGCCTTTGTAGTGTTTTTATATGGAAGTCGGTTCTATTTTTTGCTAAAAAGTTTTTTCTATAAGAATTATCTCATTAGTAGCCCGGAATTTGGAAGTTGGCGATGTGAGAACTCCGTGCTTCGGAACGCACATCAAGCCATTGGTAACGTCTGCCCTTTGGACATCTTTGACAGTCGTTACAAGTAGTCAGATTCCAGAAAATCTGACACTGATCTGACCATTGGATATCAACGCCTTAGAGTGAAAACCTCGTAAGTGAAAAAGGAGTAACTTTTCAGGAGGAAGAAAAATCTGCGTGCTATAAAATTTTTGTACGGTTTTTTTTTATTAATTTATATTGTCATTTAACCCGTTTTTATATCCCGAACTGTTCGATATTATGTATTTATTTATTTATTTATTTGCTCAAAACAATGCATTAAAGTACACGTTACAATACAGTTTCACATAATAAGTACTATATTTACAACGTGTCGGTGAGCACTGCTCTCCTAACTAGGTCATGAAAGCCCTGTGATAAGGAAAAGCAGTCCGGTCCCCTGAGATATTATATGATTACAAAGTGCTTGTCATGTTACTGTCACAAAATCAGATAATTGAGCATAAATACAATTATACACACATATCTCATGACAGACATGAGATGATGTTTTATTTTACATTGAAAAAAAAAAATATTATAAACGTTAAATTAATTTGTTAAATTTGAAAAGAAAAAAGAAAATTATATAATATGAAAAACAGAATACATAATATCGAACAGTTCAGAAATGCATAATCCATGGCCTGATTACGCTAAACTGACGACGCGATGCGAGTGTTTACGAGGTTCTCACTTACTTTCATACATAGCGTTTCGAGTATCAGTGAGAACATATTAGTGAGATCAGGATGTGCGTTGCTAGGATTGCTTTCTGGAAACGCAATAAAAAAAATTGGACAGAAATGTACTCCCGAGGTTTTCACTCTAAGGCGACGATATTGTATCACACAGTTGGCGTTGAGGAAGATAGGCGGACGCTCCGTGAAATAAAAAAAAAATGGCCAAGTGCGAGTCAGACTCGCCTATGAAGGGTTCCGTAGTAACTACGCCAAATAACTTTGATTTTCTTAGTATTTGTATAAATTACAAAGTTATATTTCCGGGTTTTGAAAATATGCTATATCTCAAAACCTGCTGACCCGATCTCGTTCAAACTAAAGCTTACATTAGGATCTACAGCATATATTTTTTTTAGATTTTTCACTCCATTATTATAGAAGTTAGAGGGGGGACACACATTTTACCACTTTGGAAGCGTAAATCTTTCAAACGAGTAACTTTATGAAAAAGTAGTTTTAGAAACCTCAATGTCATTTTTAACCCGGCGAGGATGTGGTGAAAATAGTTACGTGGAGGTTGTCGAGGGTCTTTTTGACCCTGTATGTCATTGGGTCTAAAATAGCTTTTCTTGTTTTTAACCAACGTTTCAATAAGTATTATGTAAATTAAATACTATTTTTATGACTTGATAAATAAAACACGCATATAGTAATACAAACTATTATAATTAAATCAGTTTTGGCAAAGTACTACAGAATGATCAACTTTTTCATAAAATTACTCAAGTCAAACTAAAATAACAAAAATTAGAAAACTTCTTTTATAAATAACCTTTAATTTGGTACATATGTAGTAGAGATCAATCAGTTTCAATTACAGTCTTATAATCACTTATAAACTACATGTTATCATTGTCTGTCATTGCAGCACAATTCTGGCAGAACGAAACGGTGTGTTCGGGATAAATATAAGAATGGCATTCATCATAAACATTTGCTGTCTTGCGATGGCGAGCATACAGACATATTTGGCACCTTTTACGTACACCTGGAACTCTGACAGGTGCTTCAGGTTCAGGTTCTCGTCGTCGCTGTCAAATTCACTGCTTGTAGTTTGCACAGTATCACTGTCCTGACTGCGTGTCGGATAACAATTCATCTTCACTGTCGGATTGCATTAAAATATGACGTATGCGCTCATCCTCAAGCTCCGGGTTACTCATTTTGTATAAAAACACCTTAAAATTTAATAATATTAGGTAAAAAACGTTTTTGAAACATCGCAAAAAATGTAACGCCGCGGTTGTGGCGGGGTCATATTTACCCTTCTCGACTCCGCGCACGTGTTGCTCCCGTCGCAGGCGGCGGCCGGATGAATATCGGTGCATGGCGCACGCGCGGGTTCTTTAGCAACAGCTACTAAGACGCCCAAAACCCTACGGTCGCGGGAAAAAAAACTACACACGACTAAAAATTGTCTGGGTCAAATTGACCCCTCCACATCCTCGCCGGGTTAAAGACCTGTCTATACAACGTGTAATTTAAAGGGTATATACATACCAAGTGCATGGCTTCTTTGGATGATAACAAACGATATGGCAAGGGTTTTGTAATCCTAAGTCTATGTGTGTAGAACTTATTACAAATTCCAATACACAATACCAGAGACCGAATTTTTCAAATTAAGAAGAACGAAAAGAATTATCGTGTTATTGGCAAGTGACGTGGAAAGTTATTGACCCTCGTAGTGCTATGACACGTTTGTAATGATTGGTATTCAAGAAATATATGAAACCAATAATTTGGTATCAATTCTTTGAGTCAGTTATTTTGTGCTGAAACTGTGCATAGAGACTCCATACCAGATGTTGTCTTCAGCCCTTTTGGATAAATATGGGGTTTCCGTTACACGTTGTAGATACCACTTAGGCATAAGTTTCATGAAAAAAAATATTTTCAGTTTCAGTTCCATATATGGGGAGCTCCCTTTATTTTAATTTTTTTTCTTAAAATCGGAAAGCGGTTTACAGAATACATCTACTTACCAAGTTTCACATCTATAGTTCTAAAAGTTTCGGAATAAAATGGCTGTGATATACGGACGGACGGACGGACAGACAGACAGACGGAGAGACATGACGAAACTATAAGGGTTCCGTTTTTTGCCATTCGGCTACGGAACCCTAAAAAGATGTCCAAAAAAAAACATTGTAACTACCCCGGTGTCTTTTCGTCTATGGTGTCGGCCTTGTGATCTATAAAGAGATCGCGTGTCTGAACCTCTTTACACTATTGCCATGAACCAACTCCAGACACAAGCATATTTGGTTTAGTTGGAGGGGTTAAAAAATCACTAGTAATGTGAGTGCAACCCACATTGCAAGTTCTCTTTATTTTTAGGGTTCCGTAGCCGAATGGCAAAAAACGGAACCCTTGTAGTTTCGTCATGTCTGTCTGTCCGTCCGTCCGTATGTCACAGCCATTTTATTCCGAAACTATTAGGACTATACATGTGAAATTTGGTAGGTAGATGTATTCTGTGAACCGCTTTCCGATTTTAAGAAAAAAATTAAAAAATATTTAAAATAAAGGGGCTTCCCATGCATAGAACTAAAACTGAAAATTTATTTTTTCATGAAGCTTATGCGCGTGTGGCATCTATAGACAGGTCGTTAAAAATGACACTGAGATTTCTAAAACCACTTTTTCATAAAGGTAATTGTTTAAAAGATATAAGTTTCCAAAGTGGTGGTGTCCTCTCCCCTCTAAATTCTATAATAATGGAGTGAAAAATCTAAAAAAAATGTATGCTTTAGATCTTAATAAAAACTTTCAACCAAAATTGGTTTGAACGAGATCGGGACAGTAGTTTTTGAGATACAGCGTATTTTATAAAACCGCAAATATAACTTTGTAATTCATATAAACACTATGAAATCCAAATTTATTTAGCGTAGTTGTAAAAAATGTAAATAAGCTAGTTTTAAAAAAAATTGTAAGGTTTTTTTTTTGTCAAATATATGTACATATTATATTATATTATTATAGTTGCTACGGAAGCCTTCATGGGCGAGTCTGACTCGCATTTGGCCAATTTTTTCCGAGCCATTTGAGGTCGACACTCTCAGACCTTGGGGTCCATGTAATCACAGCATTTTCAAGGAAATTTCAGAAATGTTGGAGTTTGACACTTTCCGTCACTAATGTACTGACTGGTTTACTTTACCGCCAGTGTTGAGTACGCTGGGTACTCACAGTACAAAAATCGTACTCAAACGTCGAGGGCCAATTTTCACTCAACTGCAAAGGAAGGGTTATTTAATATTTATTTTTTCCGTTAAATTTTAATAGTTTTTAGAATATGTGTATGTCAAAATAGGACGCATATAAGTAAAACTATCAACACTGATGTCATTTTAGCCTATCGCTCTAAATTATAAACCAAGATATTGCATTGCATACATCAAGTGCATATCTCTGGTAGGCAGGTGACTTCTGGAATATCCGTCATAATTGATCCATATCACTATCAAGTGCCAATTCCATACCAATCATTAGTCGTGATTGATAATTGATATCCAATTAGTCCCGTCGTGCTCCAACTGGATATCATCAATATCATGCGGGTATTATGCAAAGTCTATAAAATATTGTACCAGTGGAAGCAATCAGTCATTATATTTTCATTTCCTCTCTTTGTTGTAAGGAGTTCTTTGTACAATTTGTTACTAAGTTATTTACCAAGTATGGTAATTTGTAGTTTCTGAAAATGTATTTATTTTTGGCTTCACAAAGCTTTGCTGGATATTTCAGGTGAAGTGTTATCAATTTAATATTAAAATAAAGGATGATTTAAAAAACTGTACCACATTAGGAATTTCGGAATTTCATCCTAAAAGAACAAATCCATTTTAAAAACATTAAAAATTACTTGCACTAACACCCGGCTCTGGAATAATTATCTATAGGTGACAGAAATATCTGTTTCGTACGGGAATCGAACCTACAACACGCAGCACATCAGCCAATCGCAAAGCCACTACTTATAAGTACTTTTAACGTATCGAAAGAACGAAACCTGAAAACTCCAACCTGGACACTGTCACAGCTTAGTGTTAGTGTCCTAAAGTAAGAAATCCAGTTTAAAATCTATTCAGTTCACTCTTTACAAACCTACCTACATGTATAATACTAAATCCAAACACACCACAAATCTAAGACAAATAAACAAAATGTATCTAGCAACATTTCCAATTAAAATATTACAAACAAAATATTTGTTTAACTATAAATTACTAGTAATTATAGTTATGTAATCCTCAATGAAAGCTCGTTATACAAACATTAATATTGTTGTTTCACAGAGCTTGGAACTGATTAGAGACGCCATTACTAACATTATTCGTGCTCATACAATGTGCGCTCTGCACAACAATCAAGTGTCGTAGAGAATTCTCACTCAATAGTGATATTCACTGGCTTGTTTGATTACTTAGTATGAAAAGTTTTGAGAGGGATGGACTAAGTACGTTTATATTTGTGACATTACGTGCCCTTCACAAATATGTCTCGTTTTGACGAAAATGTTGACTAGACTTGATGTAGAATATATAAATGCGTGTTACAATAGTACATTGTTCACCGAGAGGAGAAAGTGACCGATTACCGTCGAGGGTGTCGTTTGAAGCCCGAGCCGTAGGCGAGGGCTTTAAAACACCCGAGATAGGAAAATAAAAAACTAAATCTTTACTAATTGAAATTTATATTGAAATTGTTGCAGTTAGTGAAGCTTAATGTAACACTGTTTTCACAAATGGCGCCAATGGCGTCTGCAATTTTCACATGTTCTTTTTTCAAATTGTTTATCCTGCCACCGCAGGGTCGCACTGCCAGCCCGACACCATCCAACACACAGCTAGTGGCCAGTGTCATTTTGCGAACTTGGAGATAAAAACTCACTGTAAAAACTTTTTGGCTTTTGATATTTAGGTTACCGGCGCATAGTCTTACCCAAAATTAAAAAAGAAAAACCACGTAAGAAATGGATTTTCATACACTTTTCTCTCCCGGTTAGATGCGTTTTCTCCCCTCATATTTGTTCGATATGCAATGACGTACTTTCTACCGTAAATTTGATAAAGTATCAAGGTACTTTCCAAGCAGGTGTAGTATAAAATATAGTACTACTGTATAAACTTAACTTGCAACACTGTTAAGAATCGGCCACACCATACACCTCCGTACCGTAGGTAGTGTATTAAGGCGGGAGACAGCTAAGACTCGACCATTCGTTCGTTGGCAGCCGATTAGAGTTCTAATAACCTCTGTTCGATTGATCGTTGAAAAGTTTAAAATTGTAGTACTGGAAATATTGTAATTTACTGTATGCTAATTTCCAATTAACTCATTTGATTCCGAAGTTGTTCTATGGGGATAAAGAGATTAATATACCTACGTATATTGTCCTGAAACTGCCGTTTTACTGAGCTGATCTTACATGCATAAAAGAAATACTTTGACGACTTTATCTCCCTCACCCTTTCTAGTCGTATTCAATTCAAAGAATCAAATAACGTTTTATAAAAATTGTCTTACTTAACAGAAAGAGACAAAACGATTATACGATTACTACCTGTATTTTTCCATCTTAAGTACCTACATCAGCTACCAGTGTGACATGGACTTCTGTTTAAAATCATATTATTATTCACTAGTACTCTCGCGGGGCTTCGCTCCCGTGGATTCTATCACGGTAAAAACATAACTCTCCTTTTTTGCAGTCGGGTAAAAAGTAGCCTATAACCTTCCTCAAGCTTCAAGCTACTTCCATACCAAATTTCATCCAAATCCACCCAGTACTTTCGAAGATTAGTGCGTTCAAGCAAACAAACAAACAAACAAACAAACAAACAAACAAACAAACAAACAAACAAACAAACTTTTCCGCTTTATAATATTAGTATAGATTTCACTTGTTTGGAATTAAATATTGCCGCCTATGGCCACATCTAATCTATGGTCATGCTTGAACCATTTCATTATGGTTTTAAATGTTACGACTACGCGCACAATTAAGGGAATTGCTGTGTTTTTTTTTTAATATTAAGTATTTATGTTCCAACCGTGAGTGCTTTGCTTTAGAAATATTTTGAGTAATCATTGTAATAGGAATTGTCGGTTCAGAGGAAATGATTATTTTGGACTTATCAAATTGGTGTTTGTTTTAGAGGATTTTGCTATTGTTTTGCTTGTGCTTGTTAACTACAATAGAATTCGTTAATATACTCCGTTTAATCGAATTGGGTCATACAGTAAATAAAATAAAATAAATAAAATGCCTTTATTTACTCACCACAACATCTTTAAATTACATGTACAATAATGGGTATCATACGTATATTATGGGAGCTTGGTGCCTGAGCTAGGCCAAAAGCCTGTATTTCAAGTCACCAGGTCTCCTCCCCGATTAACAAAGTCCTCGCGAATATAATATGTAATACACTACAATAATCAGCGACTATAATGCGGATATGTCTGGTGCGATTTGTTGAAAGAGTAAGTATATGATATGTGACGTGTATGAAGCCTCTAGTAGCAGTAGTTCGGTTGTTAGTCCGGTTGACCGAACTACTACTACTACCGAAACTTTCAGTTGCGATAGTTCGGTTCTAACAAAGCACCGAACTACTGAAACTTAACATGTACCTCTTTAGTTCGGCAAATAATCTAGGCATAATGTACACAAACTATATCTTAATTTTATTTTTAACACGTAAAAAGAGCGACTATGCCGAACTAAAAGAGTACATATTTAAGTTTCAGTAGTTCGGTGCTTTGTTAGAACCGAACTATCTGAACTAGTTCAGTCAACCGGACTAACAACCGAACTACTGCTACTAGAGGGTATGAAGGTGGGTGTACATCAAGGTGTGTGTACGTACAGTGATACTTTTACTGAAATCGGTCGACTTAATTAGGGTAAACCATCTCCTATCTATAGGTCTTATGTATATGTCTTATCTATAGTCAGTCAGAAGTCAAAATATCTGACACTGGTCTGGCCATGAGGTATCGTGTTACCCAGAGACTGGGTTGTAGAGATCAGACAGGCAGTTACTCCATTTAAATACTAGTAGGTACTCAGCTGCAACCCAACAAAGTTGGAAAAAGGCAGGCCCTCCAATGATATCTTTTATCTTTTGGTATATTTTTTTTTGTTCGTGATTGGTTTTCTTTTGACCTCTATCTCACTTGATGGTAAGCGATGATGTGTTCGAAGATGAAGCACGCTTGCCTAGAAGTAACCTATTCACTCTTAACTTAAATACCTCCAGGTTAGTTATAGCTTTTTTTAAATTCAGAATGAGCTCACTCTTGACCTCGATATCGCCTGATGGAAAGCAATAGATGAGGTCTACGATGGAACGAGCGAGCCCAGAAGATGCCTGTTTACTTTTGCTTTAAAGGTTGAAAGGTCATAATTGGCAGGGAACACAGAAGCCGGCAGAGAATTTCACAGCTTGGAAGTGCGCACAATAAACGTGGAGGAGAAGCGCTTGGTATGACAAGACGGTATATCAACCAGGTGTGGATGGTATCCAGTCGTGCGTCTGGTAGACCGGTAGTGAAAAGGAGATGAAGAGATCAGGTCATGGAGCTCCTGCGCATACTCCCCGAAGTACAATCTGTAGAAAACCGACAGGCAAGCAAAGGTTCACCGATGAGCCAGGCTATGAAGCTTGCCCGATAGCGCCTCGTCACCTATAAGCCTTTTAGCCCTGCGCTCGATCGAGTCCAGTGCAGCAAGTTGGTATTTTGCAGAGCCATCCCACAAGTGGCTGCAGTACTCCATGCAGGAACGGACCTGTGCTTTATAAAGATCAGATATAGAGATAGCTATCAGGAAACAGAGACTCTAGCAGGGAATTTCACTCCTTAGCTCTACATACAATGAAAGTATTCCCAAAACGTTACGGTATTTTGGATACTGGATAGAATTCATATTACTAGCGCTCTTACTGACCCCCAGATTATAGCTATCTGGAAATACAGACTCTGGCTGGGAATTCCACTCCTTAGCTGTACACACAATGAAAGTATTCCCAAAGCGTTTTGTGCATATGGGTTCCTACCCAAGGTATAAACGCACAATATGCACAAAACGCTTTGGGAATAATTTCGTCTTCGTTAGTTCGTCTTGTAGTCCAATGATGAATGTATTCCTCTTGTAGATCTCAAATGGGCCCAAATGCAATGAATATACTCAATTCTCTACTTGACATTTTGTGCGACCCAAAGGCCGACTTTAAGACAGAGATTAATCATTGCCATACAACGTGACCATGCCGCTTGTGTTTTGGGTACATTCCCAGTGGACGGCAATGCGTATGAATTTTTTGATAACCTATGTTTTTGTTTACATTTACGCATTTGCGTATTATATATGCGTAGTTATTTAAATTAACGCGAATATTATTATATTTAAATTTACATAAATTTAAATTGACTAGGTTTTTCCAGTGTAAAGCCTGTTCCCGTGGAAATTATGGCCTATGTGTTATTCTATAATGTGAACTATCTACTCAACAAATTTCATTGAGATCTGTTTAGTAGTTTTAAGAGATAGATACATACATCCTAACAAACTTTCGCGTTTATAATATTAGTAGGATTGATCACATGGAATTTTGACAGCATCTGTCAATCCCATACGTTTATGAAGTTTTGTTACTATCGTTGACAGAATGTCACTTGTCTAGAGCCTTTGGTCTGTCCGAACTCGGACATAAGCTCGTCATGTTCTAACAGTTTGACTAATGGAAGAATGTCATACTTAGTTGCGCTTGATTGATAGTGATCTTTCAAACAATACACCTAATGGTACGTTAATAGACCTTTAAGTTAAGGCCGCGATCAGGTGCGAGATGACATGCAACAACATCTTTCCATGCTTGTTACATTGCTCTACAAATCAAATAATAGTACATTGTGTATTAAGGGCGGTAAGTAAGAAATTACGATCGAGGCTCTAATAGAAGCCCGACGTCGGAGACAGGGCTTTCTGAGTCGGGGTTCGTAATTCCCGTACCGCCCGTGAAACATAAAATGTTTTTCATCACATTTGCGAGTAAATAATTATGAATTATAGCTTTAATACACAAGTCAGCACAACTATTATTACGAAAGTTACGAAATAAGTGAACATTTTTTTAAGCAGATGGCGGGCTTTTTGCCCACACCATAGATTATACAAACATTTCGTTCAGAAATGTTAAGGACAAATACTTACTTACTTACATACAGCCGTGACGGAGTGTAAAAAAATAAAAATAATTTTGACGTTTTGATACAAAAAACTATTAATATCGATTATTAAGAACATTAGTTGAGTATTTAAATAACATGTAGCGAGATTCCAATGAAATTCCTGTTTAGATAACATTTTAAGACAATTTTTCAATTGCGTGTAAACTCCTTGCTTGAACTTGCATGACCTGTGTGCTGTGCTATAAATTAAAAAAAAAAAAATTACTTACCGACCTTGGGTTTCATGACAAAAAGGAAGCCCGAGGGTTTTATATGGGGCATTACGGCCAAGTTAACCTGTATGTTTAGATACAGTTTACGTGCAAGTGTGATGAAAAAAATATTTTATTTCACATAGGCTTTACATGGGTACTTATAAAATGTCAGAAGCTAACAGGGTTTAAATCTGTCGTTTCCTATAGAAAAAAAACCGGTAAGAAACCCCACGGTTACACTTTTAAAGATTTTCAGAATCTTTGCATAATACAGTTTTTTTTTTAAGTATGAGATGACAGTACAGAATAATTAACACAATACAATGTAAGTAATACCTAATCAGAAATGAATCTAAAAGTCTATAGTGGTAGGTACAGAATGATGTTTTTTGTATAGTCGCGTCAAGCCAACCTGTTAGTGCCTACCTATATCCAAAAACAATAACTATCTATACACAGATAGATAGATAGATATACTCTTTATTGTGCACCATAACAGAATTAAATGAGGACTTAAAAACTACAAAGGGTGTTAAAATGGGCGGTCTTATCGCTAAAAGCGATCTTTTACAGACAACCTTTGGATGGATTTGACACAGCAGGAGAAAATAAATACGCGGGTAGTCCATGGTGTACTATTAACTTATATACAATAAATACGTAATAACCTACATACTCAATACACATATACATATACAACGTGTAATTCAAAGGGTATACCAATACCAATACACTAATACCAGAGACCGAATTTTTCAAATTAAAAAGAACGAAGAGAATTATCATGTCATTGACAAGTGACGTGGAAAGTTATTGACTCTCGTAGTGCTGTGACACGTTTGTTATGATTGGTATTCAAGAAATATATGAAACCGATAATTTGGTATCAATTCTTTGAGTCAGTTATTTTGAGCTGAAACTGTGCATGGAGACTCCATACCAGATGTTGTCTTTAGCCCTTTTGGATAGATATGGGGTTTCCGTTACACATTGTATGTACATAAAAAAAAACAAAGCTGAGATGTTTTTGAAAGAAGGAAGGGCTTGTGCTTATCTTACTGACTGATTTTGCTTGCTGGTGATAGTGGAAGAAGGACGTGTTGTGGTCTGAGGAATCTGCGCGTACGCCGCCTTATTATCACTGACGGCTTAGCAAAGAGCTTAGCACAGATGGGGATTTACAGATGGCTCAGATCTCTCTATATGCGATGTGACCCCACAGATAATAGCCCACCTGCTATCCTGTTCCGCATACCCCGTCGCCTGTACTCTTCAAAATCTTATGTCTGCGTCAGCAAGCGGAATTGGCGTAGCTGAGTTTTGGGCCAAACATATATAAAACATTATTGCCATCTTCACGCTAAGAAGAAGATTACCACTGACGCGCATTGCTACGGGTAATTCTTTTGTACCAATTCTTTTATAAACTTAATAATTGTGATATTAAACCCATTTTAACCAATCCGTAAACCTCCTAACCATTACGTAGGCTCAGGCCTGACCCGTTAGCCACGGCGACCCCGCGCCATCTTATACATATGTGATGACAAGCCACTAACAAAGATAAAATACTTCTTATATAAGAGTGAAATCACCAACAAAACAGAAAAGGAAAGTGACCTAATGATATAAATAACAGAACTGCATCCCAGTGATTAATTGACAATGGAACCGTAAACGTTCATTATGATTGTAACTATTAATCAGAAAAAAATGCCAATGCATGCATATAGACTATAAATACTTCGTGACACATTAAAGAATTAAAAATGAACATACAATCGTATATCACCGAGATAATGATGAACTGAGCTAGTGATTCGCCAATCGTATGACACGACAGTGATGAACAAAACGTAGGTGAAATGTAGGTGATAAACTTATAAAAGTTGTCATAAACCCACTTAATTATTGACTTATTAATTTTGAAAAAAAAAAAAAGACGCCGTGTGGCCTAGCTACACACAATAGCAGTTTATCTAATTTTACTCCGACCACAAGATAAAGAAGATTAAAGAAGAAACGTAACTGTACAGTTAGTAAAATGTATTTCGATTCATCATTGCAAGTCGTATTTATTGGTCCAACTACAAATATAACTTAAAACAAATAATATTTGTAAAAAAATATTTCCTATGAGTTAAAATAACATATTGAACGGTTTTCGATCTACTTTCTGTATTTTTGTACCTTGCATGCATTAACAGTAATGACGCTATATGTTGTGATTGCTTTGCGAGTCATCAAAATTATAATTATTATGTATGTCTCATAAACACACATATTCATATTACTCTAATGAATAATGAAATTGATATTGTTTATTGAAGTAATTGATGTACAAAGTAGTTATATTAGGCCTTAGGGCCTTAGAACTAATGGCCATACTTCCATACTAATATTATAAATGCGAAAGTAACTCTGTATTAGTAATGGTAAGTATAGTAATATCTGTCTGTTTGTCTGTCTGTTACCTTTCACGCCTAAAACGCTGAACCGATTTAGATGAAATTTGGCATGGGAATAGTTTAGAACCCTTGGAAAGACATAGGATAGTTTTTGTCCCAGAATTCCCACGGGATCGGGATTTACGCGGAAAAAACCTCCCACGCGAAAGAAGTCGCGGGCAAAAGCTAATAATAAATATTTTCTACCTGAACTAGGTTATAATAAACTTTACTGCATAAATAAATATTATCTAAGATTTCTTAAACAAATACTAAGTATATAATAACTTATGAACTACACAACTAAATTATAAAATATTGTCTAATTTATTTATTTAAGGACAACCAACAAAACATATACACCAATAAACATGTTACCAGTTACAATATTATTTCAAACAATAGTATAGCCTTAATTAAAAGCTGCCACGGCATGCATTAAACAATAAGCGTGAAAGTAGAGATAAAACAAAACAAAAAAATTGGCCAAGTGCGAGTCGGACTCGCCCATGAAGGGTTCCGTAGTAACTATAATAAATATAACATACTTAATATATTTATTTGAAAAAAAAAAAAAACAAAAAGCCTTACAAATTTCTTAAAACTAGCTTATTTACAATTTTTACAACTACGCCAAATAACTTTGTTTTTTATAGTATTTGTATGAATTACAAAGTTATATTTGCGGTTTTCGAAAATATACTGTATCTCAAAAACTGCTGACTCGATCTCATTCAAATCAATTTTGGTTGAAAGTTTACATGAAGATCTACAACATATGGTTTTTTTTTAGATTTTTCACTTCATTATTGTAGAAGTTAGAGGGGGGACCACAGAAATCAAAAATATAGGAGAAGTGGTAAGGGGGCGTATCGGTGTCCGTGCGACATGGCCACAGGGCTCATGTCACAGGCAAGTGGCCGTCTCTGCGAACTAGTGCGCTTTCGACGGCGATCGTGATAACATATATGAATGCCGAGTTGTTCTGTGGTATCTTGTAAAAACCGAAGCCAAAATCAAAACTATGTGAATCATGGAATCACTTACCATATGTAAGTACAAGTATTTTACAATATTTGTCTTTAAAATCATGAAAAACAATTAATCGTAAAATATTTCTCGGTTTTACTATGTCATTTTTGTTTTCAAATATCAGAACGACTGTACTACTTTTGCTCTAAATACATTGCTCCTTAACCACTACCTGAGTTCGTCACTAAGTAACTGGACAAGCAATGTAAAAATAAGATACGAAACTGTATTACGCGGATTCATCGCGTGGTGAGGCCGCCACTTCTTGCGACGAATTAGTGATGTGCTTGTGCAGATCAACTAACGTAGGCTATCGACAGCAATGTCGATTGACGAATGAAATATTGCTATTATAGTTTAGGGGTTTTTCAACCAACGACAAAAAAAGGTGGAGGTTATCAATTCGACGCGTATATTATTTTTAATTTTTTATGTATGATCACCGATTACTCGGAGATGGCTGGACCGATTTGGAAAATTCTTTTTTGTTTGAAAGGGTATACTTTGAAATTGGTCCCATTGTCACCAAATCAGGATCTGATGATGGGATCCTGGAGAAATCGAGGGAACTCTTCAAATATTACAGGCACACCTATAGTGATATGAGTATTTTTATAGTAACTTGTGTAGTTTCATTCGAAAAGCACCATTTGTGAAGTAGACTTGATGATGAAGACCACCGATGGCCACTGGAACTACTCAATATATAAGTAGGAATAATAAGTAGTTCATGTGTTCCGCTTCGATTACTTGAATGTGGTTATTAAGCACAATATGCTCGTCATAATGCATATGGTGAAGTGAAGCTGATGGTGAAGTACCAGGAGAACTCCTCAACAAATAACAGCCCAACATTGGGAAAAGCAATATTTTGTAAATGAATATAAGTAGTTGACATTTAGGCTCTCGTAACTAGGTAAATTAAAAATCGACCAACTAAAAAGAGTGAAATAAAATTTTTTTACCAAAAAATTAAACCGACTCCCAAAAAACACTGCAAAGTGAAAAATAACTTTAATTTCGGAAGTCGGTGCAAAAACGAAAATACAAAACTGAAGACACCGACTACCGAGTCTGTTTAATTTTTTGGTAAAAGTTTTTTATAATATACGGAAACCTCTAAGAAAATATGTTTAACTTTTATTTTATATGAGATAACAGAAATAAAAATACGTTGAAATGTCAAGTGTACAAAAAAGTAAAACAAAAATAAACAATTTATTTTACACCCGCAGCATGCGTAAGAAGTTCCGACGTCGCTGTCGCTACAATAGTTTATTTTTCAATCTGTCAACCGTTTTAGCCCGGTGTAAATAATGTTTTTTTACTTATTTTGATTTTTTTACAGAGTAGTAGAGAACTGCGTAACCAATATTCGTAAAGTAAGTTACTTTAATTTTAGGTTAATAATCGGTGGTGTTTTTCGGTTTAGAATTATCGCATGTTATGCCTTATCCTATGTTGCTGTTTCTTTATTTTTTATGGTTTTTGTATTTAACTTCCGTTGAAGCTTCGAATGCGTTATAATAATCGGCATGGTTCAGATAATATATTTGTGAATTTAGCTTAAAATAAGTCAATATATTCATGCTATTTATTTGTTAGGCATGGATGTGTGTTTGTTTTCATATATTTAACAATTTCTCTACTAACTAGGATTTTTCTTATAATAAAAACCTATTATAACCTACTAAACTATTACCTGCGGGGTAATTGCGTAACACACTTACAGTAGGAATCGGTTTCATTATGCTAAATCAACAACACTCACTGTGGTATTTACGTTGTTGAGCAGACCAATATTTCGAACATATGTAGCAATGGATTAGCAATATACGTCAAAATCATTCAGATCTTGATTTATAGTGTGTTACGTAATAATTGCGATGCTTATTATATGGTGACGTTTAGAATTAGCTTAGGATGTATGTAAATGATAAATAACTGGTTTTCGTACTTTTCAGCTTCCCAAAAGATGGTAATATAAAAAAAGGAATGGATTGATGCCACAGGCATGCCACCTAACTGGTACCCTACAAAAAATAGCACCATAAATGCTCGGTTCACTTCAGCGCAGAAATGTTCCAGCCTGAATGGACAATTCCAAAATTAAGAGTACAACTGAATTTTGCAGAAGTGGGTTAAATTTTATTTTATTACTGAAAGCTATTCTCATGTTTTAGGGCATTCATAAAATCAGTCATTCAACTTTTCAGGATTCTATACAATCTATACGGCTGGTATGTTCCGATCAAGAGCGTAATGTAAGTTAACATCAACTTCTATTTGACCTATCACTATGATAATTAAATATTAAGATTTAAGTCGAAAGCGCCAGGGTAGCCCTTAATACTTAGTAGGTAGTACTTAATAATAATTATGTAATGTTATGTTCTTAATAATATGTTTATTGTTATTATAATATTTTCTGGACATGCCATTTTTTATTTGGTTCATTTTCAGGTGCCCAAAAAAAATGTACAATAAGAAATGGAAAAATCGATAACTTTCCGATTTAGTCAATCACTAGCGTATATGTAAAATAAATTGCTTTTGCACAGCACAACGATAGCGACCGATGTTTTTGTGTGGGTAAATTCTAAGGTGCATGGTAAATACATGCTGTGTTTGACGGAATAAGGTTTATTATTGATTGTATAGTACGTTCTGATTTAGGAAATGCGGGTGTGTGCGCGAGTACGTATCTATTGATTTTATTAAACTGCATGTGTAGTTGTTGCCCCGCCCAGCGCCTAACTGGAGACACACGGTTCCGATATAATTTCTTCTGTTGACCACATCTACTTATTTATTTTATCTATGGGGGGACACACATTTTACTACTTTGGAAGCGTATATCTTTTAAACGATTAACTTTATGAAAAAGTCATTTTAGAAACCATAATGTCATTTTTAAAGACCTGTCTATAAATACCACACACATTTAGGTTTCATGAAAAAAAATATATTCAGTTTCAGTTCCATGTATGGGGAGCCCCCTTTATTTTAAATATCTTTTTTAATTTTCTCTTAAAATCGGAGAGCGGTTCACAGAATACATCTATCTACCAAGTTTTACATGTATAGTCCTAATAGTTTCGGAATAAAATGGGACGGACGGACAGACAGACAGACGGATAGACATGTCGAAACTATAAGGGTTCCGTTTTTTGCCATTCGGCTACGGAACCCTAAAAAAAAACTAACATTGCAATGTTTAGCTAGGTATTACTAATTGCTAAATTTACTTTGTCTTGTCAGCCAAGTACGAAATTAAACGAATGCATAATTATGACATTTTTATGTGCGTCATTATATAAAGTTAAAATAAACTTATGAGTAAACAATACAAAATATTAAAAAGAATGAATGCAATAAGAACGCCGATCTCATTTTTCGTCATTGTAATCAATCAATAAAAAAAAATAAAAATCAATTGACGAATATTGTCTCAGCCATTTTCTTAGCCGGGCATTTTTGATCACCAGTTTTGTGGTTGCTTAGTTTTTAAATCTCAAGCATTTTTCACACACTGGTGGTTCAGCACTTTTAGAGCACTCGTTTAATCTGATAACCATGTTCCCCGCAATGCCCACACGTATGTATAAGCAGTCTCCCGACACGTCTTACCAGATTCAGATCTAACAGCGCCTATATTTAGAGCTGTTGACTAAGACCTAATCATTTGATACTAATTTGAATCTGATATCTCTGAGCATCCTGAGAAAAAGGGCCCTGATTGATTCTTCCTTTTGAGGTACGGAATCTTAAATATTGAAATTAATGTATAAAGTAAAAAATCATTAATTATTCATGACACGTTTTTTAGGGTTCCGTAGCCGAATGGCAAAAAACGGAACCCTTATAGTTTCGATATGTCAGTCCGTCTGTCTGTCTGTCTGTCTGTCTGTCCGTCCGTCCGTATGTCACAGCCATTTTATTCCGAAACCATTAAGACTATACATGTATAAAAACTTTTTACCAAAAAATTAAACCGACTCCCAAAAAATACTGCAAAGTGAAAAATAACTTTAATTTCGGTTTAGAGTCGGTTTAATTTTTTGGTAAAAAGTTTTTATTTCACTCTTTTTAGTTGGTCTTTTTTTAATTTACCTAGTTACAAGAGCCTAAATGTCAACTACTTATAACCTTTTACAAAATATTGCTTTTCCCAATGCTGGGCCGTTAATTGTTGAGGAGTTCTCCTGGTACTTCACCATCAGCTCTACATCACCATATGCATTGTGACGAGCATAAAGTGCTTAACATCCATATTCAAGTAATCGAATCGCAATCCACTCAATACTTATTATTGAGTAGTTTCGGCGGCCATCTGTGGTCTTCATCATCAATTCCACTTCCTCAAATGGTACTTTTTGAGAGCAAATGCACAAGTTACTATAATAAATACCCAAAACGTCATAGGTGTGCCTATAATATTTGAAGAATTCCCTCGATTTCTCCAGGATTCCATAATCAGATCCTGATATTTATGAAAATGGGACCAATATCAAAGTATACCCTTTCAATCAAAAAAAGAATTTTCCAAATCGGTTCAGCCGTCTTCGAGTAATCGATGATATTACATTAAAAAATATATATATATATATACGCGTCGAATTGATAACCTCCTCTTTATGTCGTCAGTTGAAAACTTAGTAGGTAGTGATGTATTCTGTGAACCGCTTTCCGATTTTAAGAAAAAAATTAAAAAATATTTAAAATAAAGGGGGGTCCCCATACATGGAACTAGAACTGAATATATTTTATTTCATGAAACCTATGCGTGTGTGGTATCTATAGACAGTTCTTTAAAAATGATATAAGTGTTTCTAAAACCACTTTTTCATAAAGTCAATCGTTTAAAACATATAAGCTTTTAAAGTGGTAAAATGTGTGTCCTCCCCCTCTAACTTCTATAATAATGGAGTGAAAAATTTAAAAAAAATATGTGTCTGTAGATCTTAATGTAAACTTTAAATAAAAATTGGTTTGACCGAAATCGAGTCAGCAGTTTTTGAGATACAGCATATTTTATAAAACCGTAAATATAACTTTGTAATTCATACAAACACTATGAGAAACAAAGTTATTTGACGTAGTTGTAAATAAATGTAAATAAGCTAGTTTTACGAAATTTGTAAGGTTTTTTTTTGTCAAATAAATATACATATTATATTATATTATATTATAATAGTAACTTCGGAACCCTTCATGGGCGAGTCTGACTCGCACTTAGCCAATTTTTTTTTATTGATGATTGGTTTGCATTTGACGACTATTTCGCCAGATGGAAGTGATCATGTGGTAAAAGATGAAGCACGCTTATCTAGAAGTAGCCTATTCACTCTTGACTTAGAGACACCCAGGGTTTTCATTGTGCTTATTTGCATTTTTTTTTGTTTATTAATTCAATTTTGAATATAAAACGTTTGTAAATGAGCGGGATTTCTAATACCTACGGAGATATATTAGGAAAAATATATGTACGTTATTGCAAGTTAATCTAGGCCTACCAAAGCGACTGGCGCTAGTTCACTTGCGCGTAGTAAAGGAAACATGGAAAGATTTTTCACTAAGAACATTTTGAAGTACATTTAGCGGTTCGCGGAAAAGAAAATTTTTCAACCCTTTTCTATGTGTTCGAAAGTAATCTTCAGACTCCGCTTTCTTGAGGTTTGAGTAAGCCTTTGATTCGTAAATCTTCTGTCAAATCGTATGTTGGTTCCTTGTGATTGATTGAACAAAGTAGGTATACAACGTGTAACGGAAACCCCATATCTATCCAAAAGGACTGAAGACAACATCTGGTATGGAGTCTCTGTGCACAGTTTCAGCTCAAAATAACTGACTCAAAGAATTGATACCAAATTATCGGTTTCATATATTTCTTGAATACCAATCATAACAAACGTGTCACAGCACTACGAAGGTCAATAACTTTCCACGTCACTTGCCAATAACACGATAATTCTCTTCGTTCTTCTTAATTTGAAAAATTCGGTCTCTAGTATCAGTGTATTGGAATTTGTAATAAGTTCTACACAGGTAGACTTAGGATTACAAAACCCTTGCCATATCGTTTGTTATCATCCAAAGAAGCCATGCACTTGGTATGTATATACCCTTTAAATTACACGTTGTATATTGTTTTGTTGACAAAGGATTCATAACGAACTAGCTTTGAACTTATTTTTCCGGTGGGAAAATCCTGACCTGACTCCTCCTGTTCTGGGTGGAGCGGAAGGGTGTGTCAGACTTCTACTGACTAAAAACCCACCCTGCTCCTTCAGTTGCCCTTGTGGTCCGGGGCAGCAGTATCTCCTTAGAACATTACCTGAAGTAGCTTTTACTGGCGGCTTCAACTCCTAAACGTATAATTATGTTGGTATATGGCCTCTAGCACTGAATGATTGAGTACATTTATATCACTGACACCGTTTTTGAAATCAAGCTTTACAAACAAACACACAATTTTAATTACATGAAAATGTTTGTATATTTATAAAATACGGTGGTGACTTGATAAGAACGTAAATAAAAATGCTCATCCCTAGTAATATTATAAATGCGAAATTCACTGTGTCTGTCTGTGTCATGTTCAGTTCTAAATCATTTATGTCACTGACACCGTTTTTGAAATCAAGCTTTACAAACAAACACACAATTTTAATTACATGAAAATGTTTGTATATTTATAAAATACCGTGGTGACTTGATAAGAACGTGAATAAAAATGCTCATCCCTAGTAATATTATAAATGCGAAATTCACTGTGTCTGTCTGTGTTATGTTCAGTTCTAAATCTTTTAGGTATTAAATTTTGATGAAACCTGTTATAGAGATAGATTAGATCTAAAAGATTAAATTATTTTCGCTGAAAAAAGTTTTTCACGAAACTGATCAGAGGAATTTAATTAAGTTTTATTTGTTGTTTTCTCTATGCTTATACAGTAATGTAACTTCACAGTGTACTACCTTACTTTAATTAAATAAAAACACACAAAATTCTTCTAACATTAAATAGTCCAGTTTGGCTACGCTCTTTGATTTTCTTTCGATTGAGATTTGACACAGAAAACAAAAAAAGGTCGTTAACAAAAAATACTTACCCTGCTAATTAGCTTTGTAAGAGAAACTATGTAAATTAGCCTTTGTAACGTTGTTCGGATAAAAGCACTTAGGCTTAATGAAAGCCGTTATCGCTTTGCCGTGTCCCTGTTCAGGTAAAATATTGGCTAGAGGGAAACAAGGAGACACTTGTACTATTGATTCGGATACGATACTTCACTTCTTGACTAAATTTTACTATGTTCGTCAAGAATTTCATGCTACCCCATGACATCAAGAAGACCGAGTCAACATTTCCTTTTAAGCGTAAAATGTGAAACCACTACTTAAAAGCCTGCCATTCTTAGTTCGGTCTTCGCCATAATTATTGTGAGTTCTCATAATCAGAAATATTATTATAAAACACCGTATTTATTTGTTTATTATTTTAGCATATATGTATAATTGTATATGTATTTTATTATTATATAAATATTATCTGTATACTCTTTCGATAATTTATGAAATTTTATTTACTAGTACACTTACCACATTGTGGTCTTTTTAATCCAAAGGTTGACTGGTAGAGAAAAGTCTTGTTGCATTAAGTCTGCCCATGTACCACTATTGTACATAAATTTTAAATAAATTTCCTCAACGGACGTGGGAACTACAAGAAACCTATATCATCACTTCCAAATAACTAACGATGACTTGTACTTTTATAACGGGTTTTAATACCAATCTGGGTATTTTTTCCACCATTAACAGAATGCAGGTTCAATGTAGTCGCTTGTCTTCCTTACCTAGTGTGGATATTGATGTCTTATTCCTAACACAAATTCAAGTCTGCCTTACATAGGGCATTTTTACAAAAATGAAAAATAATGTTATTAACCGACTTCAAAAAAAGGAGGTTTACAATTCGTCTTGAACTTTTTTTTTTTTTTGCTTTTGGCTTTCCACTTATATCAAGTTATATTTTGAATTATTTAACTGTTCATTCGTCTTATAATATGTGAAATGCTATGTTGGTACTAAAGCAATAGCTTTAGCAATTAGTAATACCTAGCTAACCATTGCAATGTTAGTAATTTTTTTTGTTTTGTTTTATATCTACATTCACGCTTATTGTTTAATTAATGCATGCAGTAGCAGCCTTTAATTAAGGCTACTATTGTTTGTAATAATATTGTAACTTGTAACGTGTTTATTGGTGTATGCTTTTTAACATCCTTTGTAGTTTTTAAGTCCTCATTTAATTCTGTTATGTTGTAAAATAAAGAGTATATCTAGAACCAAGCGAATTAACAAACTTTAGGAATGTTCAAATTCTCAAGACACCATTTCAAGCCCGAAATTACTTGCAACAATTTTAGAATAGAACCAAATAAAATAGAATAAATAACACTGAGGACTATGTAAAATCTATAAATAAAATAATAAATATAAAATCTAGAAATTTGCGTAAAATCTTCTATAGGTAAATTGGGTTGGTCGGTATAGACACGGACCACCACTATATATACTTACTAATTGCGTTAGCAAAGCGTGAAACGCGTGTGTGTTTGTGTACACACAGAAGTATTCGTTATTTTATATAAAGTAGGGCCACTCGTAGATCAGCTCACTAAGGCTGTGCGTCTACTTAACCGGTCTGTCCTGTGGTGACCTCTAATAAATTAAAGGCCCCCAGCCAGGGCTTACAAACTTAAATACGCTTACATCTAATGACCGCATGCTAAGGGCACTCCCTGTGGAGTACGGGCCTCGTCATAGCGGGGTCATTTGGGGAGGGCAGCAAAGGGACAGGCTGGGTCATATTATTATTTACGGGAGTATTTATTGATACTGGCTCAGCATCGCGGGCTGGCTCGTTTGGCAAAGGTCGGGGAGGATTTCCATTATAAGTACGCGGACGTCGCGATGGGCCTCGTCGGCGAGGCCGGAATACGGAACGCGTTTTGTGTCTGTGTTTTCTAAGAGTGCTAGTTTCCCTACTTCTCTCTTGTCGGATGGTGGTGGGGTCGTCGGGCTCGTCTAGGACGTGACGCGAGCGACGAACCCGAGAAATTTGGGAGGGTCTGTATCGGGCGGCCGATACGATCAGGGGGTACAAGTATTCGTCAATTCACTCAAGAACTTAAAACGTCATCTGCTTAGCCTTTTTCCAACTATGTTGGGGTTGGTTTCCAGTCTAACCGGTTCCAGCTGTGTATAGTGTAATAATCAAGTAGGTACCTGGATAACACAATACCCGATTTCGTTCAAACCAATTTTGGTTGAAAGTATACATCAAGATCTACAGACATATATTTCTTTTAGATTTTTCACTCCATTATTATAGAAGTTAGAGGGGGGACACACATTTTACCACTTTGGAAGCTTATATCTTTTAAACGATTGACTTAATGAAAAAGTGGTTTTAGAAACCCTTACATCATTTTAAAATAACTGTCCACCACACACACCACACACGCATGGGTTTCATGAAAAAATATATTTTCAGTTCTAGTTCCATGTATGGGGAACCCCCTTTATTTTAATTTTTTTTTTTTTTCTGAAAATCGGAAAGCTGTTCACAGAATACATCTACCTACTAAGTTTCACATGTATAGTCTTAATAGTTTCGGAATAAAATGGCTGTGACATACGGATGGATGGACAGACAGACAGACAGACGGACAGACGAAACTATAAGGGTTCCGTTTTTTGCCATTCGGCTACGGAACCCTAAAAAGGAATTCCGATATGTTAAGATGGGCACCCATTCACAGACTGGCCTTGGCAAGCGTTGCTTAACCTTCAATATCGACTCGTGCGGCTGTTATAATTTAGCCACAAGAACTTAAATGATACTTAGAAAATCATTTTTTTTTATTATTGGTGGGCCCACTCTTGACCTCGATCTCGCATGATGGTAAGCAATAAATGAGGTCTAAGGTGGGACGAGCGAGCCCAGAAGATGCCTATTTACTCGTGCTTTAAAGGCTGAAAGGTCATAAGTGGCAGGGAACACAGAAGCCGGCAGAGAATTCCACAGCTTGGCTGTGCGCACAATAAATGTGGAGGAGAAGCGCTTGGTACGACAAGACGGTATATCGACCAAGTGTGGATGGTACCCAGCCGTGCGTCTGGTAGACGCACACTGGAAACCGTGACTTCAATCGCGTGGTGCACATTTACCGAAATAAAACGTAGTCTATGTGCTCTTCCTGACTATAATCTCTCTTTGTGCCTTAAGCGAAATCCGTTAAGCCTTCTTTTTCTTGGAATCAATGAGTTAAATAACAGTATTGTTTTTTAAATAGATTATCTAAATCACACCAGATGGTAAGCGCTATATGAGTTCAACGATGGAATGAGCCCAGAAAATGCCCGTGCACTCTTAGTTTAAAGGCTGACTGATTTTCAAACAACGTTACAAAATAAAACCCTAAGGCTGCGTTTCCACCAGAGATGTGCGAGGATGCGCGGTAGCGAGGGATGTGTTTGTAAAGAACCAATAGAATTGCTTCATTTACCTCGCCTCGGTCAGCACAGCTCTGGTGGAAACGGCTCAGCGGAGCTAGATTTTTGCGCATACAAAACAAGCGAGGGATGTTTGCGAGAGATGTGTTGCGAGGGATGTGTTGCGAGGAATGTGTGTTGAGAAGGATATGTTGCGAGGTTTGCGCATCCTCGCACCACACATTAATGCGCATTTTCACAGCTCCGCTACACATCCTCGTTGGCACATTTTCATCGCACAGCTTTGGTGGAAACCCCCACACATTTTCACAGCACAGCTAGACATCCTCGCACGACACATTTCCATCGCACATCTCTGGTGGAAACGCACCCTTATAGTGATAAAATCAGCACTATGTTGATACCGGTACAAGAATGGTGACAGAACTTAAATTGTTTAATTTAAGTTCTGTCACCATTCTTGTCCAATCATTTATTAACATAGTGCTGATTATCAAAATGAAGTGTAAGGTACACAGCATGATTATAAACAGCCGATGTAGTACACGAACCTTTTATCAAGATAATTTAGAAGTACTTGCTTAACAGACAGCTAATTCGTATTACAGCTAACCTAGTTTCGTCAATTTTTCGTCGATTTTCCAATATATCTTTTTTAAGGATAATTAACAATGTGAGTAGAATTCACATTATTAGCAATCTTTTCAAACCCTCCAACTAAGCTAAATACGCTTGTGTCTGGAGTGGGTTCACGACGACAGTGTTATGGGTGGGGTTCGAGCCCACAACCATAAGTCATCCTATTTTCATATAGATTCACAATCATAAGTCCGACATCCTTAGCCATTAAGCCATTGACGCTAATTTCATTAAAATAACTCATATCTAATGAATATTTGGGTTTACAATATAGTATATTCTAGTTTAATTTTATTTTATTATCGAGAAACGGGCCAAGAGACTCATTGGCAACAATTCAATGGTCGAATCAAAGCTCCAGAGCCATGAACATCGACGATGAGTTGCAAGTCTATCGGTTTTCTATCGGTTACATTTCGGGGAGTGTGCGATGGAATTACACAATCTAATACCGCCAAGCCCGTTCAAGCATCGGACTACAAGACAAACGGCGATGCGCCATCGTTACACAGTGGACATCCCACCCATACGCACAAAACGTTTTAGGAATACTTTCATTGTGCGCACGGCTAAGGAGTGGAATTCCCTGCTGGAGTCTGTGTTTCAGGATCGCTATAACATGGGAGTCTTTAATTCAAGAGTGAATAGGTTACTTCTAGGCAAGCGTGCTCCATCTTCGACCACATCATCGCTTACCATCAGGTGAGATGGTGGTCAAACGCGAGCCTATTCTGAATAAAAAAAAACCATCTGCATTTGCTCACACTAGACGAAAACTAATATTAAAAATAAAATCCTAAATAAAAGTGCAATGTTATGTTTTAGCTTAAAATTCTGAATCTAGAGTTACAAATCCAAACAGAGCAAAATTTATTGAGTTTTTACTTTATAATTTTTGGTATGTCTGTAAAAACAGACATACCAAAAATTAAACATTAACACTACAAAAAGTTCAGTGAAAGTAGTATGTATGGTACCTAAAAGTATTTACCTACCTACACACGTTCTTAATATGACGATTTTATTATTGCATTCTACGTGCAGTACCTATATTGCTTACGAGAGACAATAAAAACGCAATCGCAAGGCCACTACTGACGATTACCGGTCCAATGCATCGTCCGATCCTATTGCGATAATATGGGCCGGTATTTTATGGCGATAAAATCTTAAGTTGCCTGTCTCTTAGATTGGAGAGGAGCAGGGAAGTGCAACAGTGCCCACTTTATTCACGTTGACGTAGATTTATTTGTTACCTAGTTGTTGGTATTTGGTATTAAACCATGTTCCTGTTATGGCCTTAACATTTTGAGGTTTTAGGGTAAATTTTTGGTATTCCGAAAATGCAAATCCTCCGCAATAAGCGAAGCGTCGTAAACTCGTGTTTATTCAAGACCTACTGTGATATGTGAAGACGCAATGTTTAGTATCTAAACTAACACATGTAATATGTGGACTAAAATATATAAACTGCAAACTAAAATAAGCATCTAAAAAATTCATACTCAACGCTGTCGGCTGGTAACAACCCAAGAGACTGGCAGCATTGCCACGTTGAAATGAAATATTGAAACATTTATTGTGGTTATAAATAACACTTTTACACGTAATTTTTTGCCGTTTTAAATTTAGCTAGATAATAAGGCCAGTTGTATTACAATGCTTAGCTTTTAGCTAAGAAATAACACACAACCCAGTGTAAAAAGAGAGATGAGAGAGATGTGTTTTTTTAACGTACGGGTTGACTGGTAGAAAAGGCCTCGCTCCAATTCCAATTCAATAACGCCTTCAGAAAACTGTTGGGGTTGCCATGGCGTTGCAGTGCGTCAGGGATGTTTGCAGCGGCGCGTGTTGATTGTTTTCACACAACAATGCGCAAACGTGCAGCATCGTTGGTGGCTCGTGTCATGGCTAGTCCCAACAGGGTTCTGAAGATGGTCGCGGATAGAGTGGACTGTCCATATATGGTCCACTGCTGTCAATTACATGTGTCTTCGTATCGTGTTGTGTACTAACCCTAGTTTTTTAAGGTAATTGTTTACTAACCATAATTACATATATGAGCTATGTGGCTCGAAATATTATATTTGAATTTGAATAAGTGCACCCATGTAATAATATTGTACATAAAGTTTAAATAAATAAAAGATCAGTGTCAGATTTTCTGGTTTCTGAATACCCGTAACGGCTGTTAAAGATGTATAAATCAGACAGCCGTAGCCGGGACCAACGGCTTATCGTGCTTTCCGAGGCACGAAGGAATCAGCATGGCGTAATCTTGAATATCGACTCATGCGCCTGTTATTTTTCATCCTCGAGCTGGGGCCATACCATGAAGTGTTAAAACGCGAGTCATTCGAGCGAGAAAGAGGGATGGAGCTATACAACGTGTAATTTAAAGGGTATATACATACCAAGTGCACGGCTTCTTTGGATGATAATAAACGATATGGCAAGGGTTTTCTAATCCTATGTGTACATGTGTGGAATTTATTAGAAATTTCAATACATTGATACCAGAGTCCGAATTTTTCAAATTAAGAAGAACGAAGAGAATTATCATTTTATTGGCAAGTGACGTGAACAACAATTTGGGGTCAATTCTGTGAGTCACTTGTTTTGAGCTGAAACTTTGCATAGAGACTCCATACCAGATGTTGTCTTCAGTCCTTTTGGATAGATATGGGGTTTCCGTTACACGTTGTATAGCGTGCATAGCTTCATACCTCTTTCTCGCTGGCCCCAGGTCATGTAATTTATATAAATAAATGAATAAGTGGGTTTATAACACAACCAACAACATAATAATTTGTTTTTTTTTTCGTTCTGAAACAATAATTATCAGGGATGGGCCGAAATTCGGTTCACATTCGGTTCAACCGAATTTCGGCAGCTTGAACCAAACTTCGGCATTCGGCCGAAATTCGGTTCAGATGCCGAACATTCGGCACAAGAAAAATAATACTTACTTGCACTAGTTTGACTAAAATTTTATAGAATTAGAATAGCATTTCTGTTATAAAATTATATCTTTTACTCACATCATGGTCATTTATTTTAGTTACGAACATGGTAAATGTAAATCTTAAATTAAATCGGTTCTTCTTATTAGTCTTGATAATCTCTGCCTAATTAATTTGAAATAATAATTAGACATACTATTACAAAAATTAAATAAACTTATTATTCTTCTAACAAACATCCGGATTACAATTCGTAAATTGAATTAAAAAATCACGTTTTTGATTCACAAACTAAATATTCATTAACTAAAGGGTACCTATTTTTCAAATTAACAAACTTTTCTCATCTATCTACTCACTCATTTTTAAAATTTACTAGAGGCAGGCTATGGTGCAAAAACACCAAAAACTGCCTTATCTGGCAGAAGTTTGTTACGTTTTTTTTTTCGTATACGTGTCCTGCCTCCGATAAAAGTTGCTCAGAACCTACAGAGCTTCCAGAAGACGATAAATATATTCGAGATTGAAGTAAATGCGTAAACAAGTCACGACGTGTCGCTCTCGAGAAAGCGCGCGAAATTGAACCGAAATTCGGCCGAACTTCGGCCGAACTTTTCATTTTAACCGAATGTTCGGCCGAAGTTCGGATTCGGTTCAAACCACATCTCTAATAATTATTGCAAAAAGAACTATGCATAGCGTGTATCATGTACAAAGAAATCATTTCGTTTAAATGATTTTCAATAGATATATAGTATTAAAATAAAAGTACAGCTTTCTTCATTTGTACTTTGAAACAACTGCACTACAAGCAGAATTACATTAAAGTTTTCATGGATTATACAAGGCTTGCTGTGCCCCGCGGTTTCACCCACGTATAATCCTACTACTGTTATTAACTCGATGATTTCTGAACATTAATGAATAGATGTTAAAATTTAAGTATACCTATCTAATTCGCACTGGATAGAGAATCACGAAGCAAAGATAGAATTGTTAATCTGGGGGCACGGTAGTGCCCTCGCCAAGTCGAGCAAAAAAGCGGCATGGCGGCACCATCCTTTTCTCGAAGCAGTTCAGGCCATATTCGATCCTCCTATAACTTCGTTGTGGATAAAACTAGAAGCTTGAATTTTCAGTAACTAAGCAGGCATTGTATAAACACGGAATATTGCAAATTTCATTCAATTTGAATCAGTAGTTTAAGAATTATAACGAGTCAAAGTTTCTTAATTTTGTCACTCATTGACTGACTGACCGATCATCAAAAGTCTAAGGCACTTCTAGCAGACATAGAAGCTTCAAATTTAGAATACAATTAGTGTTTAGTATATGAATCTAGGAAAAACTAAAATATTTTCTCAATTGCGGTTTTTTTTATTAATTATAATAGGCTCGCGTTTGACCACCATCTCACCTGACGGTAAGTGATGATGTGGTCGAAGATGGAGCACGCTTGCCTAGAAGCAGAACTATCTACAAAAAGAAATGAGATCCCATAAAAAACAAGACTTGGCAATCGCACTAAACAATCTAATTTATATATATATTCCTTGTGAGATATATTGTGTTTTCATGCGATGGCCGAGTCAATCTATTTACTTAAAACGTTAAAGATTTTTTAATATTGATATGGTCACTATAAAATGTTGTTAAGTTAGATAATTACGTAAGAACTTAAGACAGAAGGTCCCTTAAGTAGGGACTGAATAAATTAATAACCGACTTGGTATTACATGGATCTCACAACTTTTTACGGTAGAAGAATTGAGTTGCGAGACTTGTTTTTTTTTTGTTGACAAGTATTGTTTTTATGGGATCTTTTAAATGATTGACTTTATGAAAAAAACATTTTAGCAAAAAATAGAACCGACTTCCATATAAAAACACTACAAAGGCAAAAATAACTTTAATTTCGGAAGGCGGTGTCAAAAACGAAAATATATACAAAACTAAAGACACCGCCTTCCGAAATTAAAGTTATTTTTGCCTTTGTAGTGTTTTTATATGGAAGTCGGTTCTATTTTTTGCTAAAAAGTTTTTTTTCACTCTTTTTAGTGAGTCGGTTTGTAATTTATCTAGTTACAAAATCCAAAATGTCAACTACTTATCACCTTTAACAAAATATTGCTTTTCCCGGTGCAGAGCCGTTAATTTTTGAGGAGCTCTCCTGGTACATCACCATCAGCTCTACTTCAGCATATGCATTGTGACGAGCATAAAGTGCTTAACATCCATATTCATGTAATCTAATCGCAATCAACGAAATACTTATTACTGAGTAGTTGCGGTGGCCATCTGGGGTCTTCATCATCAGTTCCACTTCCTCAAATGGTGCTTTTCAAGAGCAACTGTACAAGGTATTATAAGAAATACCCAAAACGCTATAGGTATGCCTATAATATTCGAAGAGTTCCCTCGATTTCTCCAGGATCCCATCATCAGATCCTGATTTCGTAACAATGGGACCAACTAGAAACTATATCCATTCAAACGCAAAAAGAATTTTTCAAATCGGTCTAGCCGTCTCCGAGTTATGAGGCAACATACATAAAAAAAAAAAAAAAGTTCAAGACGAATTGTAAACCTCCTTTTTTTGAAGTCGGTTAAAAAGTGGTTTTAGAAACCTCAATGTCATTTTTAAAGACCTGTCTATAGAAACCACACACGTATAGGTTTTAGGTTCAGTCAACAGGCAGTATCTCATGAACCGTGATAGCTAAACAGTTGACATTTTCACAGATGATGTTATTCTGTTGCAGCTATAACAACATATACAAAAAATTGACCAAGTGTGAGTCAGACTCATCCATGAAAGGTTTCGTAATAACTACGCAAAATAACTTTATTTTTCATAGTGTTTGTATGAAGTACAGTTATATTTGCGGTTTTAGAAAATGTGATATATCTCAAAACCTGCTGACCCGATATCGTTCAAACCAATTTTAGTTAAAAGTCTTTATTAAGATCATTTTTATACAGCACATTCGAGTAAGAAGAAGTTAGAGCGGGGGAGCACACATTTTATCACTTTGGAAGCGTATATCTTTTAAACGATTGACTTTAAGAAAAAGTGGTTTTAGAAACCTCAATGTCATTTTTAAAGACCTGCCTATAAATACCACACACGTATAGGTTAGATGAAAAATATATTTCTAGTTTCAGTCACGGCGAGAACGGCCAAACCACATGTTTTGGGTAAGGGGTAGAGTTTGTAAAGTTAGTGCGTGTAGAATTAGAAGCTTGGCTCTACATGAGATATGATAACTTTTTGTCAGTGCAAGCGAACTCGTTTTGGAAACAATTTCATACGAACATTTTTTTGGTGTGATAGTTATTTATGAAGAACTAGCGACCCGCCCCGGCTTCGCACGGGTGCAATGTTTATATTAAATATACTATAGAATGTCTTTATATACATCGTTGACAGCCTTTTTGTCATTCGACATACATGTTCTCTTTAGTAATTACTCTTGAAAGTGCGACACATAATTTACCATGGGAAAAACATTCAACGCTCAAATCTAAGCAACATAGGCACGCGCGTCGTGCCTCCGCCGGCACCGCCGCAACCGCCATGTTCTTGCATTTTAAATCTGTAATATCTTCGAAACTATTTATTTAAATTATATTCTGTAAAGGGCAATATTGATTTATATTAAATGCACAATGTATTTATGGTACTTAATTGGATAAGGATTAATGCTGTATTGCTTAAAATCGCTTTGTAAAATATGCTCGTATTTCTCGTAAAAAGTAAAGGATAAAAAATGGTTGTTGTGGGTTATCTATAACAGATAGACAGATGCCATCGAGGACATTTTTGTTGACCTTTTTAAGGTTTACAATACTGTAGTACATCATTTTGATCTATCTTGTAGGGTTCAGCCAGCGTTTGCAAAGCAAGCGCAAAAAAATGTGTTTATGTGCGACATCACATTAGAAACCTCAAAAATTATCAGTGTTCCTCTACTATATTATGCATGTTATATACTTAAAAACCTTCCTATTTAATCACTCTTTCTATTGAAGAAAATGCATCAAAATCCGTTGCGTAGTTTTAAAGATTTAAGCATACATAGGGACACACACAGGGAAGCGACTTTGCTTTATACTATGTTAAGAAGAAACAAAATTGTGCAGTGGTTTTTTGCGAGCGCGTATAAGGAGGTTTCAGATGTAAGAATATGGTTGCAATACGGTTTCAATGTAAAAACAAATATAACATATAAGCAGCAGATCACATTAAATCCTGATTTTCGCAAAACTGCGGGGCTGCGGAGGTGTCCTCGTGATTAATCTCTGTGTATACAACGCGTAACAGAATAAACGCTTCTTGAAAGTAGTTGGTTCAGAATTGGCTTCTGAATCGATTTCCGTCATAAAAAGTTGGTGTTAAATTTTGACAGAAAAATCTTTCATTTAACATAAAAGGAAACACAGTATCATGACAAATTAATAGAATCCTTAATTCAAAGAAATGCGCTCGTGTGCGTGTCGGCTGCTAACATTGCATGAGTGTATGCGTCTGCGTAAGGATATTGTATGACGCACATACGTTTTGCGTTTAGTAAGGATACCTATTTTATAAAAAATGTCTAGGTTTGGTTTCAATTTATTTAGTATCGGACGTTGTTTTAGACTTATAACTAGATGCTGCCCGCAACTTCGTTCGCGTCGGAGGATTTCCCGCGTAAATCTGGATCCCGTGGGAATTCCGGGATAAAAAGTAGATAGTAGCCGATTCTTAGACCTACTGAATATGCATATAAAATTTGGTAAAAATCAGTAAAGCCATTTCGGAGGAGTAAGGTAACTAACATTGTGACACGAGAATTTTATATATTAGATTTAATACTCTAATTGGGGTGTCTGAGGTATTGAGCTTAATCTGTTACACCTTGTATTTGAAGGACGTGGGACGCTCTGTTATACAGACCTCCTTATGTATTATGAGACCTACGTCCTACACCCACGCACTTTAGCAAGATATTTTACACATATACATATACATATCTTCAAGATAAAACTTTGTTTTAGATTCTAAACTTAAACGCCTTACAAAAACATGCAGTTGAAATAAATGTTTTCTGAATAGAATTAACATTATAATGGAGATGTCTCGTGTATTTTGAGAAAAGTTTTCTTTTATAGCTAAATAAAAGATTTTATTATAACATGTAAACGGTGTGTTGGTTTCATCGGGAAACACATTTGTATTTTATTTATAGTTCACAATTTTGATGAAAATACATTTCGAATAACCCGTTTACTTAATTTTCTAGTAATTTAACAAACTTGGTGGTATTAAGCCGTTATTTATGTGATTATTTTGTCATTTATTTCATTAGTATGCTGGCCTCAATGCTGCAGAGTTGATTATTATGTATTTAGTATTTATTAGGGTCGAGACAATGTCTAATAATAATATTCTGTTTATAAATAGTGGTGTTATAGTTAAGGTGTTTGGAAACATCAACCCAGGATGGTGGGATGACCTGGTTGGCGTTATTAAGAATTGGTAGGATTAGGCGCGTAGACAGGACCGTTGGAAGCAGTGCTATAATGATTACTAGCTAATACTATCCAGTATTAGCTAGTAATCATTATCAATAAAAACAATAATACAGTATGTTAACTAACAGAGGGTGTTCCCGTTAACCCGCAATAGTATAAGCACATCAATTAGATCGCCGCACACGCGGCCCGTCATTCATAAATAAATTGCGATGTTGCCGTCCTTCAAGTACGCGTGTACAGAGTGTTTCTTTTACGTATCATTTTAACATTTTTAGTGAATATTTTAATATTAAAAAAAAACATTTTGTTTTCGAATGGTAATATTTTTTTAGCTGTATGTATGCTATACTATTGCGGGTTAACGGGAACGCCCTCTGTTAGTTAACATACTGTATATTAGTTAAATATCATTGGTTAAAACGACTGTGTAGCCCATGATCTATGTTAAGGATGTTATATCTCCGGGTCGGCGGCGTGTCGTGTTCCACGCGCGCCTCAAAGAGCTGTCAACACCAGTGACGGGGCCTCATAGGGCCATTGCCTGCCGGGGTTTGCGGGAAAGTTCTACCGAGTTACCGCAGCCCCGGAAATTTAGGGCAGCCGAAGGAACAGGGTGGGTTTTTAGTCAGTAGAAATCTGACACACCCTTCCGCTTGACCCAGAGCGGAAGAAGTCATTCGATGATTTTCCCAACCCAAAAAAAAAGGATGTTACTTTAAATATTCAGGCTCATGTGTTGATATTAAATTTTTATTACATTGATTACACCCCTTTAAGACTCTTTTCTTGGCGCTTTTAACAAAATATCCGCTCACATATTGCAAACCGCCGATTTTGCGAGGATCATGTTTTTCTTCGAGGGGTGTGAATGTTATGACGGGAATATTTTCCAGTTCGCAATGTTTTTGGTCTTTGCTGCCTCCGCCTGTGATCAGCACCCACTCCGGTGATCAGTGAGGTTATGGATGATGTGGTCATATCTGGTAGGTACCTATATCTAGTGTAGGTACATTAAAGAAGCGATTGCAATATAATATTACCATGACTTTATAGCTTTCAAGTACTGATGGCAATTACTTTTTTTTATAGTTCATAGGCTTGCGTTTGACCATAATCTCACCTGATGTTAAGCGATGATGTGGTCGAAGATGAAGCACGCTTGCCTAGAAGTAACCTATTCACTCTTGACTTAAAGACTTCCAGGTTATAACTATCAGGAAACACAGACTCCGGCAGGGAATTCCACTCCTTAGCCGTACGCAAATGAAAGTATTCCCAAAACGTTTCGTGCGTATGAGTGGGATGTCCACCATGTAACGATGGCGCATCGCCGTTTGTCTTGTAGTCCGATGATGGAACGGGCTTGGCGGAATAAGACTGTGCAATTCCATCGCACACTCCCTGAAATGTAACCGATAGAAAATTGACAGGCTTGCAACACGTCGCCGATGTTCTAGGCTCTAGAGCAAGTAAAGTGCAAGTACTTTATTTAAATCACAGATTTGATATCAATACAGCATATTCCATAGTCATATTACTCATACGCTTAGGTTTTTCACAACTATGTTGGGTTTGGCTGCCTAATCGGATGCTGCAGACTACCAGTGTTTTACATGAAACAACTATGTTTCATTAGACCTCAACAACCCAGCACCTAATCAGCTATTTAGAGCATTTTGTATAGTTATGCCAACTTTAATGCGCCTGAAAAGTCAACATATCCTTAGGTTCTCGAACATTACCACATCGAAAAACGTGTTGAGTAGTAATTTTGGGTTGCATGTTGCATAACCTTCTGCTTATATTTGCAAGCTGATTATGGTGCTGCTTACTGGATTTAAGGTCAAACAACTTTTGACGGAAATAACACCAGAAATTTTTCGTGAAATTGTATCTACGATAACTAAATGCAGAAGCCATTTTTGTTATTTCATACTCGGTAAAAGTTGTTCAGTATGAGCTGAGTTTAAGTTTTACGTAGTATCTGTTATTTACTATTTAAGTCAATTAAGTACAGCATGATTATTTTAGATTTCTAAAATTTTCATGCTATACTTACTTGACTTACACTTTCCCGCAACTTCATTTGCTTTACCCGTTCTAAAAATCGGCAAGATTTTTGCAATATCACAAGAACCTCTCATTTTATGGGACGGCACTAGTCAACAATACTTGTTTGTTTGTGTGGCATTTATGATCCCATAAATGGTAGCTTTACTTTCAATATCAGGCCAAATCTGCTATTTTTGTTAGGGTTATTGAATGTAGTACCTATGCATCTAAGAATATATTTATCTGTATTTATCTTTGGTTTTTCTATCCGCTTTCACCTGAAATGTTTTGTCTCCGTAGCATCCTTAAGTTGATTGGAAAAAAATGACTTAGCTTAGACATAAACACTATAAGTACTGATGATGATCTTGGAGTAAAATCGGTTCAGCAGTTCTAGAGATTGACCTGGACAATCAGAAAGACAGACAGACAGACAGCCAAAAATATTAAAAATTATATTTGTTTGTGTCATGTAAATAACTATAATAACACAGTTATTTTGAAATCCCAGACAGACACCTTTTTAATATTTTTATTACTGGATACATTTCTACTAAATATAGTCTGATATATGAATATAGATAAGTCTCACGCCTGATCGCCCCGGTCGTGTCAAATTGTCACCCCTTCGGATTATGAGACTAAAGAACAGACAGTGCACCTGTGTACACACAGCACAAAATTGAGCACTATAATATCTTCTGTACCGCCATTCTCTCTGTCAGACTCTGTTAAGATTGGCCACCTTGATCGGAAAAAGGTCGGTGTTTATTGTTCTGTTCAATGATAGAGTTTTCGACCTCGACTTACGGGTCTCAAAATTCACTTCTTTTCGCACAAAACGTTTTGGGAATACATTCTTATGTACACACGGATAAGGATTGGAATTCCTTGCCGGAATCTGTTTGCTGTTAGCTATAACCTGGGGATCTTTAAGTCAAGAGTGAATATGTTACTTCTAGGTAAGCGTGCTTCATCTTCGACAACATCGTCACTTACCATCAGGTGAGATGGTGGTCAAACGCGAGCCTATTATCAGCAAAATTTAAATAAAACGCCTTAGGACCAAGAATTCGAAAACATCCACCAACTCACACAGGACCAGTTTGCTAGATTACGGCCCATGGCCCTCTCATAGAGAGGAAGCCTGTGTCTTAACAATGGGAACGTTATGGTTTACGTATATTTTTATACAAGGTGTAACGGAAACTCCATATCTATCCAAAAGGGCTGAAGACAATCTCTATGCACAGTTTCAGCACAAATAACTGACTCAAAGAATTGATACCAAATTATTGGTTTCATAAATTTCTTGAACACCAACCATAACAAACGTGTCACAGCACTACGAGGGTCAATAGCTTTCCACGTCACTTGCCAATAACACGATAATTCTTTTCGTTCTTCTTAATTTGAAAAATTCGATCTCTGGTATCAGTGTATTGGAATTTGTAATAAGTTCTACACACGTAGACTTTGGATTACAAAACCCTTGCCATATCGTTTGTTATCATCCAAAGAAGCCGTGCACTCAGTATGTATATACCCTTTAAATTACACGTTGTATATGGTTATATTATGTAATGTTATATTTTTGTTAGAATTTTGATAATACCTGATAGTTCTTTTTATATAACAAGGTACAGAGACAGAAATACATACAGACAAATATATCTGTCGCAGGTTTTTCATAAAATTAGGTTTTTGATCAAAAACCTAGGTTTTTGATGAAAAACCGGAAGATGACACATTTTAAACTCAATTTCATCATAAACCTGTAACAATCCAGAGTTTTGATCAAAAACCTGAACTAGTTTGGGTTTATGATAAAGTTCTTGTCAAAATCACGGATTTGCTTTCTTTTATGACAAATGAATCAATTTAAATAAAATAAATAAAACAATCCATCATCATTTGCAACTTAGTGGAAAGAAAACAATTGTTTATTTATCAAAATTTTACATCCATGATCCAATCAATATTCTCCTCCTTCAATCCAATTATCAAATGAAATTTTTCAATTTCACGTACCTATATTAATCTGATTTTGATAAGCCGCGAAAATGAAGTTTCGTAACTATTAAATACGACTAAACTGAGTCAAAATTAAAAAAAAAAAAATGTAATAAAGGAACGTTTACCACGTGCTTGCTTTTTATAAATCTGCTAGTATGCTTTATTTAATATGACAGTTTTTTGACTTGTGACATCTAGAGTTGCATAAAACATTATTTTTTCTTGCATGCGCAACGATTTGTCTTGCAGCGCGCATTTATAAAACCTTGGCCTTGGCGGACGTCGCGATGGGCCTCGTCGGCGAGGCCGGAATACGGAACGCGTTTTGTTTATGTATTTCTTTAGAGTGCTAGTTTCCCTACTGCTCTCTTGTCGGATTGTGGTGGGATCGTCGGGTTCGTCTAGGACGAGGCGCGGCCCGTCGGTTCCCTTTCCCAGGTTCGTCAACCTTGGAAATTTTTGAGGGTGTGTATCGGGCGGCTGATACAATCAGGGGGTTTGTGTGTTTTTCAGCAGAGGCGAAGTAACGCACTGAATGGCGTGCTTTATAGTCGGGATTTTGAGGTCTACGTGGAGATCCTCGTTCCTCAAGTACCAGGGCGCGCCCTTGGCCTTTCGGAGAAATCGGTTTTGGATAACTTGCATCCTATGAATCTGAGCCGGACCTACCAAGAGCGAAAGCGGCTCGCAAGCGAATCGACTTTATATGCTCTTTTAAATTGATTTATTTGTCATAAAACAAAGCAAATCCGTGATTTTGACAAGAACTTTATCATAAGCCCAAACTAGTTCAGGTTTTTGATAAAAAAATCTAGATTGTTACAGGTTTATGATGAAATTGAGTTTAAAAAGTGTCATCTTCCGGTTTTTCATCAAAAACCTAGGTTTTTGATCAAAAACCTAATTTTGTGAAAAACCTGCGACATATCAACCTTTATAGAGAAAAATGCTTTTTACGAAAACATGTAGCCAGTTGATAAGGATTCAATACCTATCTACTTTGGATTTTTAGGTAGATTTAGATTCGTATTTTCTTTCGTTTCTAAGCTGCTTAGCTCCTACGTCACTTTAGAATTAAGAATTAAGTCGAATTAAGCTTGAAATGAAACTTGGATTCGTGTTTCTCGTGTCTAGAATCTAGATAGACTCGAAATTCATTCGTTTTGTTATTACGAGGGCCTCTAAATGTATTCTACTGAACTGATTATCGCCAATTACGTACATTACTTTTAATACCTGGGCAGTAGTTACCAGTAATTATCGCTCTTTGTAGATTTTCTCGTGGTTGTTTGTTCTGATTATAATTTTATTAATATACTCGTATCATAATATCGTCGCGCGGGCTTCGCTCCCATTGACTTAATCACGATAAAGCTACTTTCATATCTGATGATGATAGTATCTGATGATGGAATCATGGAGAAATCAAGGGAACTCTTCAAATATTATAGGCACACATATAACGATTTGGGTATTTTTACCTGACTGTAAAGGAAGAGTTATGTTTTTTGCACGTATCTTATATATGTATGTTTGTATATACATACAAACATAACGTAATATTATTTATTACCTCATATCTCCAGAACCGCTGAACAGATTTACATAATTGAGGTATCGTTAGATTTGTCTTAGCAGCCCAAGTGTTCTTAGATGGGTGACGTTAAAAAAAATTAAACATTGCGGCTGTGTGACGCCATTGTACTTAGTGAAAAAAGTTTTGGTTTCGAATACTACAATATGGATATCAAATTAAAGACAGGGCTTCAAAAACACAAGGATTTCAAAAAGGGAATATATCATGATCATCATTACTGTAATTTATTTATATTTTATTTTATTTAAATAGGTTCACCAACAATTGCTTACACTAGTTTTGTGGCTAATACAACATGTTTAAAAGCAGACTAAAGTGTAACAATCACTTAAAGGTAATAAAAATAATACAATGAGAAAGTTTAAAAATATGGACTTTGCTCTTTCACTTTCTGAATCCGGTGACACCCGGGGAAACTAAAAAATTGTTAATTAATATTTAAACTAAAAAGATTATAAAAAAGTACTAAACTTTTTTTATAGTAACTTGTGCAGTTGCTCTCGAAAAGTAACATTTTGGTACAACAAGTGGAACTGATTATGAAGACCACAGATGGCCATCGGAACTACTCAATAATAAGTATTTCGTGGGTTGCGATTCGATTACTTGAATATGGTTAGTAAGCACTTTATGCTCGTCACGACTCACGATGCATATCACGAGGTATAGTGGAGCTGATGGTGAAGCACCAGGAGACCTCCCAATAAATTGATGGATCTGCATTAAGAAAAGCAATATTTTGTAAAACGTGACAAGTAGTTGATATTTAGGCTTTTGTAACTAGATAAATTACAAACCGACCCACTAAAAGCGTGAAAAAAAACTTTTTAACAAAATCGTTTTTTGATACTGACTTCCGAAGTTAAAGTTATTTTTGACTTTGCAGTGTTTTGAGATGGAAGTTGGTTTTATTTTTTGTTGAATAGTTTTTTATGCAAATCCACCCAATATTATCGAAAATCGCGAGCGCGTTTAAACGACTTTAAACAACAACTTTTCCGCTTTATAATATCTATAGATAATGAAAGATCGTGAAGATCACAAAGATCGTAAAGCTCGTGAAGATCACAAAGATCGTGAAGATCGCAAAGATCGTGAAGATCACAAAGATCGTGAAGATCACGAAGATCACAAAGATCGTGAAGATCGTGAAGATCACAAAGGCCCTGTAAACTAGACGATGACCATTTAATATTTTTATCAAATCTCTTTTCTAAACGAGAGTATTCTATTGTATAAACTAGTAAGAATCATCATCTGCTTAGACTTTCAGTCTAACTGGATGCAGCTGAGTATTAGTGTTTTACATGGAACAACTGTCTATCTGACTTTCACAACCCAGTAACTGGGTAAACCGCAACAACTATCAAAGACATTATTTTTATTGTTTTTATTGTTAATTGGCTTGCGTTTCACCGCCATCTGACCTGGTGGTAAGTGATGATGTAGTCGAAGATGGAGCACGCTTAACTAAAAGTAACCTATTCACTCTTGACTTGAAGACCGCCAGGTTATAGCTATCGGGAAACACAGACTCCGGCAGGGAATTCAACTCCTTAGCCGTACGCACAATGACAAATGTTCACAATAACAAATGTACAAGTAATACATGTATGTATATAAATAGTAAGAATAGTACATAGATGTTTTATTTCTACAATGGTATCTTAAACAGTGTGTCTCCACAGCTGTGCGCAACTAAAAGCACAGTTAAGTTACTGTTATAACTTTAACTAGTAAGTCAATAACGGCGTGTTACAAAGTCCTCAGTATCGCTATTTTAATAAATTTTCTGACGGCCAATAATGTTGAGCATTAATTCAATGTAATTAATATGTTTATGTGCTCATTAATATGGCCGTTGACCACCGCCAATGCTTGTTAATGTAAACTATAGGTGGTCTAGGCTGAATAGGTAAATTAATTTAGTAGACCTAATTTTAATCATGTTAAGATTAATTTTGAAGCGTCAATAGTCTAATGGCTAAGGGTGGATTCGTAACCAAGAGCTCGCAGGTTTGAACCCCCACCTATTACCCTAATGTCATGAACCTACTCCAGACACAGATTGCTAGTAATGTGAATTCTAGGTTAAGAATAACGAAGAACTAGGTTAAGTCGGTTGTCTTCATTGTGAGGACCACCCAAAGGACACGGTAGAGCATACGGTCTAGGTCCTTGGGCGGAGCACCGCCGCGCGCCGCCGTGTCCTCGTGGTGGCGATCGATGGCGGTGACCTCTCGCGCCCGGCCTTGGTTTAGACTATGGTGCGGAGCGAGAGGGAATGGGATGCAGTCGCCTCCTTCAGCGAAGCAGTCATGGTAGCGAAGGAGGAGGCCGTACGCGCGAGGGATAGGTAACTCTCTTCCTCACGATGATGATTTTCCCACACAGAAAAAAAAAGGTTAAGAAATTACTGTAAATAAGGTTCAATATATTGACTGTTATACTAGTATCAATAAACATTTATTGGGTGATTGTTGGGTGTTAGGATACTTGTGTTTGGCCAATTACTCACTTGATGGTACAAATAAATAACATACGGCAATAAATGAGTTAATATCCTTATTAAGGGTACCACAATACTACAGCAATTTTGTTATAACATGTGTTCTGATCCGTAAGATCATTTGTCCCTAATTATTAAATAAATTGCGAATTTCTGCTGTATATATGTGTCTATTAGTGTAGAATATTAATGGAACTACTCTTAAATAAATCTCTTGAATCTTCTTTCGAGCCTATTTTCGCTCATAACATAACATAGTCAGCTCATATCGTTCCCACTGGGACGAATGGGCCGTAAACTACCACGTATGGGCCCAGTGTGGGGTACATGGACATCGCATATTTTCGAATTTCTGTCCTAAAATGGTGAAAGAAAACTTCGTAAGTTTCCTCACAAATTTTTTCTTTACCGTTTTGAAAACAGTAGTGATGATGAAAATTATTCAAAGTAATTTGCTTGCATTTTTTTCTGGGTGACAAAATCATGAAATGACTCCTCCCGCAGTGAGTGGAGTGTCAGATTTCTACCGACTAAAATCCCACCGTGCTCCTTCAGTTGCCGATGTGTTACAGGGCCGAGGTATCTCGTTAGAAGATTCCTACAACCTAAGAACTTCAACTCAAAAGCCTGTAACCAGGACCCATCACTACTCTACCCCTTTTCCCCCAAATTCCCCTCAAACTTTCCAAAAATGTTCCACACACCAAAGAACCGATAAATCTTGATAATTTTAGAATTTACTGGTGAATTCGAAATCCACGGTATGGTGAGCGTTTTCATCATTCCCTTGGGATTGAAGTTGAAGTAAGAACCAACCCTTTGTAAATCGGTGGCGTCATGCACTCCGCCCTTATAAGTAATGTCGCGAGATAAGGGTTACGCGTCATTGGGGATGCCAGGCTTTATCATATCGTAATGATGTTAAGAAATTGCTTTTAGAGTTCATTCGATTGGTATCTGGAAGTGGTACTATGCTATTATGGTAATTTAATACAAAGTCTTTGACTTTGGCACCACAAAAATTTACCAAACCATATACAGACGCCAGCACATCAAGCTACAACAATCTGTCAATATTCTTTAATAGATTTTCAACTTTATTATTAAAGAAATTAGGTTCAAGGTTGATTGGAAAAATTTGACAGTTTCGGGTAGCTTCATGTGCTGAAATGAAATGAAATGAAATATTTATTTTGTAAATTGGTTATTAATAACACTTTTGTACGTCATGTTTTTTGCGTGTTAAGTTTAGCTAGATGAGGCCGGTATTTCCTAACTGACTACTCTGAGATGAAACACCGAAACAAACTCAGAGGTCAACGTCTCTTTTGAAGTCTAGACAATTTGTATTTTTCTATAAGAAGCATGTAGGTTCATGTCTGTGGTATTCTTTTGAGGAAATAACCACGCAAATTTGAGCGGACCTGTCCAGATAGTGCAAGCATTTGTCAGTTATCGTGTAGCTCAACTTAGAACTCGAGCTCAACAATTTGACAAAAATACCAAAGGACATTTGGGTAGGCCACACAAGTACTCAAACTGCTTGACATCATTAAATAAATTATTGTGAAATTAAAAACAACGAAGAAAGAATAACCTACTGGCGTCTGTACATACGTTAAGCTATACTCATCATTATTTGCTTAGCTTTTCCCAATTATGTTATGCTCGGCTTCCAGTCTAAACAGATGTAGCTGAGTATTAATATTTTACATGGGGCAACTAGATACCCCTTAGCAAATTATGTACAAAAAGGTTTGACCTGGCTAGTACTTATATACGAATTATTATGTTCGATGGTTAGTTTCTACCAGCAAGCCAAATTTTCGGAATAATAAAATAAGAACCGACAAGTAACAGGTTTAGAACTTGCAAAGGCTATAATATAATTCGTATATGAAAACTAGCCAAGTCAGACCTTAGGCTACAATATATTCTCCTAAGTTATAAGAATAAATGATATTTTATGTTGTTATAAATAAATTTCAGGACTGACCATTGAACTTGGCACCCATTTAGATTTCACTTCTTTTGTCGTTGAAGTCAACAACCAAGGCATTTATGATAATATTGAACTTGGCTCTCATTTCACATTTATGTTTTTCTTGGGATTAATATTTTACATGGAGCAACTAGATACTCCTCAGCAACAACCAGTGTCACATTTTCAGGCTTCTGACTAACTGGTATTACTGTCAAAGATGTTCAAATGACAGCCGAGACCAGTTGGTCTCGCTAAAGCTTTGGTTTCCTAGGATAGAGATGCCGTCATATAGCGGCCGTAATACAGCGGTGAATGACGTCACTAGAACGTTGTCTATGTAAACAAAATGGCGCGGTTTCCTAGAGAGCGGTAACTGACACAGTAACGTCAATAAGCGGAGCCGCCATTTGCATGACGGCCGTGTTGTCGGTGTCAGATGGTTTCGTGAACATTTCATTGATAGCGATGAAGCAGACTGTGTTAAAACGGCCGTGGAACTTTCCACATGTCGTCACCGTAAAGACAGCCGCCTTTTTGCGTCCGTAATATTACGGCCGCTATATGACGGCACCGCTTTCCTAGGAAAACAAAGCTTTAACGTGCTTTTTGAGGTACGGGATATCACTCCGCCAACTTCCAAACTCCGGGTTATTTTTTTTAAAGGACAACTCCCAATGTGGGTAGAGTGACATTACTAGCAATCTTGTTAACCCCTCCAACTAAGCTAAATATGCTTATGTCTGGAGTGGGTTCACGGTAATAGTGTATTGGGTGGAGTTCGAACTCGTGACCTTTCGATCACAAGTCCGACGCCTTATCGATTAGGCTATTGACACTTAAACTTTACTGAGAATTTTCTTATAGAAAAACCCAATAGCACTTTTTGCTCAACCCGGGAATCAAACCTGAGACTTCATGTTCAACAGTCACGCTTCCGACCACTTGACAAACGAGGCAGTCGTACGTAAAGCCTGCAATACATGTTGGCCGAGCGTAGGCCAACGCGAGCGTTGGAAAATAGGTACAAGGCAAGAAATAATGTCCACACGTTCGACAAGTTCGTCGAACGCCAATGCAGACGACCAATGTAGAAGAAGGTCTGTAGAGCTGCCCACACGTTGGCCGAGCGCAGGCGAGCGCCTTTGATTTGTGATCAAAAACCGACACCGATCCGAAGTGAGACAAGTGATCACGAGCAACGGCGAGCGAAGACAAGTTGCACCAAATGAGCTCTATACACGTTGTCGCTGGCCTTCACTCGGCCAACTAGGCAAGTGACACCGAGCGATAGCAAGACAAGGCAAATAAACTGTCTACATGTTGGTATTGGCCTTCACTCGACAACGCTCGGCCAACATGTATCGCAGGCTTTACGTTTAGCTACACTAAACCTTTATAAAATGGCTCTGTAAAAAATAACCTTATTAAAATTTGTCTAAATGCCAATATTGTGAAACGTTGGCTAAGGTGATCGGACTTGTGATCGAGAGGTCTCGGGTTTGAACCCCACCCATTACACTAATTCCGTGAACAGGCGCGAACGTGAGGTTAAAAAAAATAGTAATATGAATTCAAACCTCTTTAAAACAAGAAAAACCATTTAGTGACTGCTTCGTTGACTTCACGTTCTATCAGCGGTAGGTACCTAGGCAAATGCGATTGTTCGTTGTAAAATGCCAAAAATGTGTGAGATTGATCCTGTAACAATATTACGAGATCTATCACTTACAATTCGACAGTAAAATTTGCTGATCCAGGCCACTTTTTATGTAATCTCTTACTCGTACAGCGTATAACTTAGATAATAATAACTTACATAATTTTGAACTTTTGAGAACTCTTACTACTTGTTAAAGAGGAGAATGTTTCCCTTTCGCGTTATTTAAATTATTCCGACTGACAAAATCATGAAATACAGTCGAAATTTTGTTAGTAATTGTAATCATACTTAACTAACACAATATTCCGCTCAGTCAAACAATTCAACGCTAGTGCCATGCTATGAGCAAAAGTTAATCTCAAAATACTTTGCAAATAAACATATTCGCACGCAAAACAGTTGGTGCATAACAAACTTCTTCATTATTATACGTATTTCACGCACCATTGTAATTACATACGGCACATATTTCCACGAGCGCCGTACACACAACCGCCCGCTGTTACGTTTTAGACATTAATGATAATTTTAAACTTTGCACTTCCCCCTCCACTAGCAAAACGCTGACTACCCACAAATAAGTACATATTATGCACTTACATGGAGAGAATTTATATAAATAGAACCCGTTACCCGCAGATTTGTTCCCGGAACAAGAAATCAAATATTTAGACGCGGTTACTGTCCAAGAACACCTAAGTAAATAGTTTTGTTTAACCAACAATTAATCAAGAAGTACCGTAAAACGCTGCAACTTTGCCAACTAAGCCCAAATTTGCCTATTTTGTTTAATTAACGATATTTCGCATTTGCTTCGTTTTTTCTTATTTTCTACCATTTGGTAGTGATTTTACATTATTAGGGCAACATATTTTTCATTTTTTGTAATGGTAACTTAATTGTTATTCCGGTAGTTGTACGACAAACACCGGTGCGACTGAGTGAAAATTTTTAGTGTCTTGTAACTTTTGAAGTTTTAGCTAAAGAAAAGGTGTTTTCGTGCAGCTATAACATTCCAGGGTAAGAAAATACTATCTACTTTCCGTATTACTCGATATTTTTGTTAAAAGGACACGATTTCATTAAAATAACTTAGCAGGCAATGTTGTGCACTGTTTTGAAAACTTGAGTGACACAACTTTGCCTGGGTCTAGGGATGTCACTAGTTGGATTTTAATAATTATATATTTTTACTATGTAAATGTTGTATTAGCATGAAATTTACACAGCTTCGAACCCGGTCAAATCGACACGTAAGCGCTTGCATGCACTAAATTCCCTTCGTTTTACGATATTTTATTGCATAAATTGTTAATGTTCCGAAGTCGGGTGAAGACACTGACTCCTGTATAAACTCAAATATTCTCTGGAAAAGCCACTTTTTTTATTTTTTTATTAGTAATTACGAGTCAGTATTGCTAAAAAAGCATTTTATTTGTGATTTTTACTCATAAGTGGAATTTGGTTTTATATTTGAAAAAAGTGAATAAAAGTTTAAGAAAATAATCCGTATTTTTTTGGACAACCCTTGTTTCAACGACATTTTTGTATGAAAAGTTTGTGGTACCTGCTACAACATTGCCTATCAGCAGTAAAAAAATATTCAATACCGTCATGGCAATAATATAACTGCCGGGGACAAGCACGTGTCTCTTGTACACGGAAAAAAAATACTAAAAAGATCAACAATATATTTATTGAGATATCCTTCTAGGCAAAGTTGTGTCTTTTACCCACAACTTTGCCTACGACTTTGAGTGTTTGTAATTCTGAAAAACGGCGTGATTTAAATAGATTTGGGTTCTACCCGGCAAGGCATAAGGTCTGTTTTCCACCTGAAAGTCTGTAAAAGCCGCAATAATAAACAGGTTCAGAGATACGAACAAAAAACGTCAAAATCCGGGCAAAGTTACAGCATTTTACGGTAGCAAAGTTATCCGGAACAAATATGGTCGTATTTAACTTGATGAAATAAACTTAATTATTTTTGTAAGGATTCAGTTCCGAGTTACGAATTATGTTTATAAAGGAAAATAATGGAATTATTCGCTCTTTTCTTTTGTCTGTTCCTTGGAAGCCGTAAAGGGGTCGTAAATTCATCGCTCGGGATCTTTATTAGTGGACGAGATTTATCTGGTGAGAGACTACAACGAGTCTTAATAAACAGATGGATGAGGCTAACGAAGTCATTAGTTGCAAAACCTCTACTTGATATGTGTATATATCTATACTAAAGACATAAAATTTGTTTGTATGTAGGGAGTAATTTTTGGAACTAATGATCCAATTCTAAAAATATTTTGATTAGTAGTAAGGTGCATTATTTATGAGGGCTAATATATGATTTCGAAATGCACGCAGACAGAGTCGCGGGTAAAGTGCTAGTATTATTGTTATAAGTGGATGTTTTTTTCGCTTTGGTTCAAGTAAGAGGCATGTAGGTACATATGTGAGGTTCTCGTAGAGTCTCCAAATTACCTGATTTTGTAAAAACTTTGAGTCAAATATCTCGAGTTTGAAGAGCCGCGGTAAATACATACATAGTTTATTGTGAAGCAGCTCTTATGATACAGAATAAGCGCGGCTTTTTAATTAGACCCGAATGTGGTCAAACGCGAATAAAAATAATCTATAAGTGTTGTTACTGCAACTGTTATGAAGCTGAGAGATTACAATAAAAATACTCACGAGTATTAAATGACTGAATGAATGTATTTTGAACTCACTTTTATGACATACTAGTTTGTCCGCGTATATTCGGATCCGCGGGAACTCCGGGATTAAAAGAAGCTTATGTGTTATTCCAGGATGTCATCTATCTACTTACACAATCGGATTCGTTTAGTAGTTTTGGCGTGATTGAGTAACAAATATCCATCCAAACATACACACTTTCGCATTTTTAATATATTTAGTATAGATAAATATACATTTTCATAAACATACTGTTTTGCATCAGTAGTAAATTTTTACTTGGCCATTGTTTTTCAGGGCCTTTTTTTTTTTTTTTTTTTTTTTTTTTTTTTTAGCGTGGTAAAATTATCTTTGTTTTTTAAAGTAGACTCTAGCTGCCAGATAGTGTACTATTGTATACATATAGGAAAAAAAAGTTCAAGACGAATTGAGAACCTCCTTTTTTTGAAGTCGGTTAAAAAAGGTCTCAAATATGTTGATTTACATCTATGCTAATACTTATGATTACACGGGAATTCAACGGCGTTAAACCAACCAATTACGAATTGACTCGTGCAGCCAGGGTTCTATACAAATTTATCTAAGTACATAAACTCAATAGTACCCAACTAACAACAAATTTACGCTAACTAATAACATATTTATTTAGCTTGACATCATTGCTTATTGCCAAATTTCATGATTCTAGGTCAAAGGAAAGTACCCGAAGTACGTAAACATTTAAATTGTACAGGTTTGAAGTAATTTCGAGGTTGAGCTACACGATAACTGACAAATGCTTGCACTGTCTGGAGCATGCAGATTGAGTGAACCTGCCACTCAATCTGCGTGCTCCTTTCTTCAAAAGACACAACAGACATGAACCTTCATGCCTCTCATAAGATTTGACCAATACGAATTGTATGGACTTTAAAAGAGACGTTTACCAATGAGTTTGTTTCGGTGTTTCTTCTCAGAGTAATCAGTTAGGAAACACAGGCCTCTTCTAGCTTAATTTAAAAACAAAAAATAACGTGTAAAAATGTTATTTATAACCAATTTACAAAATAAATATTTCATTTCATTTTGATCTTCTTGTGTCCAAATCGCTAAATAGGCGACATAAACGGTCTTATCTTTTTATTAGGAAAACTGAGTCTGATTTTTTCATAGTTGTCTCCTTGAAATATGAAAAATATGGCCAAGTGCGAGTCAGACTCGCCCATGTAGGGTTCCGTAGTAACTACGCAAAATAACTTTGTTTTTCATAGTATTTGTATGAATTACAAAGTTATATTTGCGGTTTTAGAAAATATGTCAAAAACTACTGACCCGATCACATTCAAACTAATTTTTATTGATAGTTTACGTTAAGATCTACAGCATATATTTTTTAATTTTTCCCCTCCATTATTATAGAAGTTAAAGGGGGGGACACATTTTACCACTTTGGAAGCGTATATCTTTTCAACGATTGACTTTATGAAAATGTGGTTTGAAAACCTCAATGTAATTTTTAAAGACCTTTCTATAGATATCACATTCGCATAGGTTTCATGAAAAAAAAAATTTTTAGTTTCAGCCCCATGTGTGAGGAGCCCCCTTAATTTTAAATAGTTTTTTCTTAAAATCGTAAAGCGGTTCACAGAATACATCTACCTACCAAGTTTCATGTGTATAGTCTTAATAGTTTCGGAATAAAATGGCTGTGACATACGAACGGAACCCTAAAAATTTACTTATTTTTAGGGTTCCGTAGTCGAATGGCAAAAAATGGAACCCTTAGAGTTTCGTCATGTCTGTCTGTCTGTCTGTCTGGCATCGGGATTTACGCGGGAAAACCATCCGACGCGAACAAAGTCGCGGGTAGAAGCTAGTTTAAAATAAATTTTGCGTTGCAGAGAAAAAAGTTCTTGATAGACGGACAGATAGTCAGACAGCTAGACAGACGACGAAATGATCCTATATGTGGAGGATGGGAGCCACTAGATCTAGAATTACCTACTCAATAAAATAAGAAAATACGGACTTTTCATAAATGCTTTAGCTTTACTTCATTCTTACATCACTTCCTTTTCCTGGTCTTCTTTGTTTAAAATTGACAAAAAAGTATAAAAAGATTATTAAAATAAAAAAACATATACTGCCAATTCCAAAATATTATAAAAAGGTTGGTCGGTCCACAACACTATAAGAGTTCCGTTTTTCCATTTGGAGGTACGAAACCCACACAACGGCAACTTTTCAGGCAGTATGTTAAAATAACTGACATGATTTGATTTTGAATGACAGTATTTGTAACTGAACCAAAATAAATCCCATTAGCCACGTCAGACTAGTTGAAAAGGGATTTATTCGCAGCTGTTCAGTCGTTTCTACGGTGTGTTTTTGAATATCTTTCTTTTTGCACTTTTTCTGTACTTTATGTTAGCAACAGAATATCCACTGAAACTTAGCACTACTGAAAAACCGTAAATATTTAAAAATGGTACAAGTAGCCGTTTATACGTGATGCTTAACTTTTTTAGATTATTTATTCGGGATACAAACGATAAGTATAACAGAAAAAAATGTAAAAAAAAAAATATTGGTAAATGTAATTCAACAGAAAACAAAATTAATTAATTTAACGAAATTAATTAATTAATTAAATTATAATTACACTTAAACAATATCTCAAATTACTGTCGTCGCAAAAATAGGGAAGCATGAACCCTGCATGAGGCCTGTTGGTCTAGTGGTCAGTGGCCCTGACTGCTATGCTCAAGGTCGTGGGTTCGATTCCCACCCAGGACAAATGTTTGTGTGATGAGCACGATCATTTGTTTTTTGTCTGGGTGTAATTTATCTATAATATGTATGTATTTAGAAATATATATGTATGTTTATCAGTTGTCTAGTACTCATAGCACAAGCTCTGCTTAGTTTGGGACTAGATGGCGTTGTGTGAAAGTAGTGGAATATTATTTATTTATATTTATTTATTTAAGTCATTCAAATACGTTCCTTAACACGTAGAACGTCAAGAAAAAAAAAATGCATCTTCCCGTTCAGGCCGCGTCGGTCAGTGATGGCCGACAACTAGACTTGCCGTTCGGGCCGCGTCGGTCAGTGATGGCCGACAACTAGACTTGCCGTTCGGGCCGCGTCGGTCAGTGATGGCCGACAACTAGACTTGCCGTTCGGGCCGCGTCGGTCAGTGATGGCCGACAACTAGACTTGCCGTTCGGGCCGCGTCGGTCAGTGCTGCCCGGCGTTTAATATCTCCATAATTAATTATCTAATGACTAAAGTTGACTTTTGTAAATGAAAACATACATTTGGATATTATATATAAGCATCATTTTTTTTTTGAGGTTGGCTTCCCGTCAACCCAACAATTAAAAAACATTTGGTCTAAATAGTTTTAGACCAAATGTTTTTTTATCGTTCTATCCACTAGGATAGAACTGTGATTTTTGCTTGGCCTAAAGGGAAAGCTCACTGTCGGTCAGCACTGACCGCGTTGGCGTTCAACGTGTTAAGCCCATGGCGTTTGCTAATCCCATCTCAGACCCAAGGACCCATTAATCGGATTAAAAGGTTAACCGGTTAGACGTTTAACCCATTTGTTTGATTAACCTTTATACGGGTTAACCTGTATACTATAAAGGTTAATCTATAAAATATTGCTGATTAATCTGAATGAAAGAGACAGAACCTGTAAGTTGCACAATCTCGGCTGCGTCGCGGTATCTTACGTCACACGCGGCTGAATGTTGCTCAGGTTTATTTGTCGCTCTTTTGTTGAATTTTGCACTTATTCAAAATTATGTGCGTAACCACGCACAGTGGAATGAAAATGTTTGGTAGGTAAGTGTATGGTGAACATTAAAAATTCAATGACAAAAGCAAATTGAGAAATGTAGGCAGGTAAGTAGGTAGGTGTCTTTTTAACCGACTTCAAAAAAAGGAGGTTTACAATTCGTCTTGAACTTCTTTTTTTTATATATGTTACCTCATAACTCGGAGACGGCTGGACCGATTTGAAAAATTCTTTTTGCGTTTGAATGGGTATACTTTCTAGTTAATCCCATTGTTACGAAATCAGGATCTGATGATGGGATCCTGGAGAAATCGAGGGAATTCTTCAAATATTATAGGCACACCTATAGCGTTTTGGGTATTTCTTATAGTACCTTGAGCAGTTGCTTCCGAAAAGTACCATTTGGGGAAGTTGAACTGATGATGAAGACCACAGAGGGCCACTGAAACTCCTCAATAATAAGTATTTCGTGGATTGCAATTCGATTACTTGAGTACGGATGTTAAACACTTTACGCTCGTCACAATACATATGGTGATGTAGAGCTGATTGTCAAATACCAGGAGAACTCCTCAAAAATTAACGGCTATGCACAAGGAAAAGCAATATTTTGTAAAAGGTGATAAGTTTTTGACATTATGGCTTTTGTAACTAGATAAATTACAAACCGACCCACTAAAAAGAGTGAAAAAAAATTTTTAGCAAAAAATAGAACCGACTTCCATATCAAAATACTACAAAGGTAAAAATAACTTTAATTTCGGAAGGCGGTGTCTTTAGTTTTGTATATATTTTCGTTTTTGACACCGCCTTCCGAAATTAAAGTTATTTTTACCTTTGTAGTGTTTTGATATGGAAGTCGGTTCTATTTTTTGCTAAAAATTTTTTTTTAGTAAGTAGATAGTTAGACGGTAGAACAGGTTAGGTATCTTTTTAGGGTTCCGTAGCCAAATGGCAAAAAACGGAACCCTTATAGTTTCGACATGTCTGTCCGTCTGTCTGTCTGTCTGTCTGTCTGTCTGTCCGTCCGTCCGTCCGTATGTCACAGCCATTTTATTCCGAAACTGTTAGAACTGTACATGTGAAACTTGGTAGGTAGATGTATTCTGTGAACCGCTTTCCGATTTTATGAAAAAAAAAATTAAAATAAAAGGGGCTCCCGATACATGGAACTGAAACTGAAAATATATTTTTTCATGAAACCTATGCGTGTGTAGTATCTATAGACAGGTCTTCAAAAATGGTATAAATGTGTCTAAAACCACTTTTTCATAAAGATAATCGTTTAAAAGATATACGCGTCTAAAGTGGTTAAATGTGTGTCCTCCCCACTGTAACTTCTATAATTATAGAGTGAAAAATATGAAAAAAAATATATGCTATAGACCTTAATGTAATCTTTCAACCAAAATTGGTTTGAACGAGATCGGGTCTGCAGTTTTTGAGATACAGCATATTTTCTAAAACCGCAAATATAACTTGGTAATTCATACAAACACTATGAAAAACAAAGTTATTTGGCGTACTTGTAAAAATTGCAAATGAACTAGTTTTAAGACATTTTAAGTTTTTTTTTTTTCAAATAAATATATTAAATTATATTTATTATAGTTACTAAGGAACCCTTCATGGGCGAGTTTGACTCGCACTTGGCCATTTTTTTTTATTTATTTTACTATATTTATTGGTTTACTTTGTTCTGTATATTACACACCTGAAAGGTGTTCCGAGGTGGGAATGTTTTACCCGTAAGTATACAACATTATGTTTAGTATATGCGAAATGTGGATATAGTTCGTTCGGAATAAGTAACTAAAACGAATCTAATATTTTATAAACCTTTTTTGTTTTTGCCCCAAAAATATTTAAAAAGAAGTTACAAGTTGGACACTTAGTAGCATATATACGCAATGATACGGCGCACAACACAGGTCACGCAGCACGCCACTAGACGCGCACGGCGCGACGCACTATGGGACCAACCGGTATTTTCCATCTCAAAATTAGTTGGGACAAAAGTCGTGTTACTGAAACTGTTTTGATTGTTTTACATTCTAAGATGATAAAGCCACCCGATATAATAGTAAAAAAAAATACAAAAAATTTTTAGGTAAATGTACCTAAAATTTTTTTGTTTTTTTTTTTGAGTTTGGGTGTAATTTAATGAAATTACACCCAAACTTTATACTTTGATAATTTGATATTAACTAGACTACTCGTTATGGAAGTTCAACTTAAGATTTCTAGTTCATAACTACGTTATTTTGTGATGAAAAATATATTTTCGAATTTTTTAATATAATTTTTAATTGTCATAAGGAAATTTTACGTCTATTTAATTTTCAAGTTGAGGTTTCCTTGTTACCGATGGCTCCCGATGTCAAGTTAATGACATGTTTAGATACCTTACCTATTCAGTAATACAAAAAAAACCTGCGTCATTGCTGCGCCATTTCGAACTAGAAGCAAAAATGTCGACCTAAATATATTTTCACACGATATTTTTTTGCGGTAACCATTTTAACCACACGTATGATAAAAATCATGTTGCATAGTTCTTATCTGTTGTTGTAATTATAATAAGTATTAGTGTGAAAACTGTTTTTATCAATTTTCTTATTGGTTTTGCACAAGTTACTGAAACTAGGGTCCTATAAATACTCGGGTTTGCAGCGTGTTCATCAGTGGCCGGATACCTTCCTTTGGTAACTGTGAATTTGCTGAAAAAAGTTTAAAATGAGTGAATTTGTGTGTTTTCGACGCGATATATGTGCTCAGATAATAAGCGGGAAAAGTACTTCAGTTATTGAAAATATTTGTTGGACAATTTCCATTTATCAACAACAGATGTGAGCACGGTTATGCAAAGTATTCAAAGAAATTTGATTACGATTTGTAACCAAAAATGGGTGAAAGCTCAAAGAAAACAAGATTGCTTCGAGAGCCAAAACACAAATTGGTTAAATGGCGAGTTTAGAGTACGTGAAAAAAAAAAAGAAAATCCTGACGTGTTCGGAGAGTACGAAAAAAACGTAAAAACTTGGAATTACTCCAGGAGTATGGAATGGGACATGTGCATTACGCTTATGTTCAAGGTTTACGATCTATGGGTGAAAATGATGAAGCTTCGATTGTGAGTATTACGAGAAATACAGAAAAGGAGGAGAAAAAGTCATTTTACGAAGTCCAGATGGTGTACCTTCCCATACCAAAGAAGAAGCATTATGTATATATATTGAAACCAATCTATCCAAAGCTCAATATTTCTACCTGAGGCTGAGACTTATTGAGAAAAACTTATTTTCGGTATTTCCATCATACCAAATTTTGGCTGAAGCAAAGAAGGATTGCTATCCTCTTGCGTCAAGCATATCCGTAACGAATATAAGTGCTAAAGTGAACCTTCAAGAACTCTCAGATCATACTGCCTGTCGTATTTTAAAAATAGACTCGGTTTCGAAAAAGTTCACCCGTCTCAAACTGTATAGCAAATGGGGTTGCGATGGATCCTCGGGACAAAGTGAGTATAAACAAGTTTTACCGGAAGAAAATGAACAAATATCTGATGCTAATATGTTTATAGTTTCACTTGTACCATTGAGACTAGTGGATGAATAAAGTAGTTATATCGCAAAATCCAACATGTTCTTCAGTTAGATATTGCAGACCCATTTCTCTGGAATTAGCAAAAGAAACTCCTGAAAAAACTACAGCTGTTGTAAGTGAACTTGAAGCAAAAATTAATGAATTAAGTCAAACGCGAACGCCTGCAGCAAAAGAAGGTAACATGAGTAAGACATGAGCTGTTTATGACAATGATCGACGGGAAAGTTGCTCAAGTGTTAACGCAGACTCCATCGAGTGCTTCATGTACTGTTTGTGGAGCAACTCCTAGACAGATGCACAATATAACAAAAGTAACTGCAAGAATTGAGAATGAAGATACGTTTAAATACGGGCTGTCTACCTTACATGCTTGGATAAGATGTATGGAAATGATTCTGCATATTTCTTATAACCTAGGATTTGAAAAGTGGGCTGAATTGACTCCAGAGAATAAAAGATCAAAGAAGAGAAAAAGAAGCACGTTCAAACTCGCTTCCGGAAATGGCGAGAAGAAATGTACCATAATTCCGTACACAGAGAGTTAAGATTGTTTTAACCGCCGCGTGGCCCACGAATGTGTTAGGGTTGTACCCATAAATATAATATTATATTTCTATGGTTGTACCTATGCTGATATTGGTAAAAAAACGAATGTTGTAGAAAAACAATTCTTTTTTTATTTGTTGATCAAATATGTTTCAGTTTAATAAAATGATAGATGCATTTTTTTCCTTCCCTGATTTCCCGATTATATAAATTTTAACGTCTAAAATATCCGAAACCGCGTAAATAATTGTAATAAATAATTAATCAAAATGGAAACAGTAGCAAAGCGGAGGAAAATCAATTGTTTTTAGGTCAATCCATTATGACGTTGTCAAAATTATTTAAAAAGGTTCAGGCAGGCGTGCGGCAACCCACTGTCGGATGTACCGACGGCGATACGCGAAGCGGTAGGCATATAACACGTGGCCTTGAGCGAGTGACGGACGCCTGGTTTTAGGCATACTTAATCAGATCACTATAAGTTCACGTAGGTATAAAACTAAAAAAAAAACATGTGGACAATTCACACGTGGTAGAAGTGAAACCTTCAATGTTGGCTTTTTTTTCTTATGAATTCCTGTGTCTGTCTTTTTACTGTCACTTTTTTGTTTCATAAACTTTCAAATCACAACGATGCTAAAGAAGTTTTGACTTCAAAACAGGTTGGTAATAACACTACTTATGTATGTGCTAATTATGAGATCAAAATTTTTTTTAGCAAGAATTAGAACCGACTCCCATATAGAAATTAAAGTTATTTTTGGCTTTGTAGTGTTTTGATATGGAAGTCGGTTCTAATTTTTGCAAAAAAAAATTTTTTCACGCTTTTTAGTGGGCCGGTTTGTAATTTATCTAGTTACAAAAGCCATAATGTCAACAACTTATCACCTTTTACAAAATATTGCTTTTCCCGATGCATAGCCGTTAATTTTTGAGGAGTTCTCCTGGTACTTGACCATCAGATCTACATCACCATATGTATTGTGACAAGCATAGTGTTTAACATCCGTACTCAAGTAATCGAATCGCAATCCACGAAATACTTATTATTGAGGAGTTTCAGTGGCCATCTGTGGTCTTCATCATCAGTTCAACTTCCCCAAATAGTACTTTTCGGAAGCAACTGCTCAAGGTACTATAAGAAATACCCAAAACGCTATAGGTGTGCCTATAATATTTGAAGAGTTGCCTCGATTTCTCCAGGATCCCATCATCAGATCCTGATTTTGTAACAATGGGACCAACTAGAAAGTATACCCATTCAAACGCAAAAATAATTTTTCAAATCGGTCCAGCCGTCTCCGAGTTATGAGGTACTTAACATACATTAAAAAAATAAAATTGTTCAAGACGAATAAAGTCGAGAACCTCCTTTTTTTGAAGTCTGTTAAAAATAACAAAGTTCTACTAAGTACCTACGACAAACGACGATATGTACAAGTACAAACACACTCACAATTCAACCGTGTCGGTCGGTGAAATGCGCTAGAATCGAAATATTATTTTTAATATTTTAGCGTCGAACATTAGTCAATATTAAAAACAGTATTGTGCAACATTAATAGGGCTCAAAGTTCAATGCATTCTACGCGGTGACTACGCGATCTTTTTTTTTTTTTTTTTTTTTTTTTTTTTTATGTGTGGCATCTCGCAGGTCAACCTCTGAGGTTGTCGGCTGCTTAACCGGACTTGCCTGTGGTTGCCTTAATTAATAAATTAATTAAAGCCTCCAGCCAGGGCTTATTAAAAAACTTACAAACTAGGCGACTACACGCTAAGGGCACCCCCTGTGGGGTACGGACCTCGGCTTAGGGCGTCGCAGGGGAGGGCAGCTAGGGACAGGCTGGATCATATCATTATTATTATTAATAAGGGAATTTAAAGCTACTGGCTCAGCGTCGCGGGCTGGCTCTGGCAAGGGTCGGGGTGGACTATTACGGGGACGTCGCGGCGGGCCTCGGCGGCGAGGACGGAAGGACGGTCGGTTTTTGTGTTTGTGTGCCACTGTACTTGTTTCCCTACGGCTCTCTTGGAGCAGGGTGATTGCGTCATCGGGAGTGACTAGGGTGTGCCTTGGTCGGCGAATCTTAGAGATACGCGAGGGTTCGTATTGGGCGGCCGATACGATAAGGGGATTCCTATGTTGGATTGAAGTTTCAAAGAAACGCTTGGAGACACGTTTCATGAACTGCTGGATGGTGGGCATCTTGAGATCTACGTGAAGAAGCTCATTTCGAACATAAAAGGGGGCTCCCGTGACTCTACGGAGGAATCGGTTTTGGAGGGTCTGCATCTTGTGGAGGAGGTAGGGCTTTGCGTGTGCGAAAACAACGCAGGCGTAGGTCATGATGGGACGGATGACCGCGGTGAAAATACGCAGCTTGCACCTGAGTGATAACTTGCTGCGAGAGCTAAGAATGAAGTGGAGCCTACCTAGAGCGAAAGCGGCGCGCGAACGTGCCTGCTTTATGTGCTCAGCGAAGGAGAGGTGTCTATCGAGGACCACGCCTAAGTATTTGGCTTGCTTTTCCCAAGGGATCGGCTTGCCGTACATGGTAATCGGACGGGGGGAGGCTGGGTTTATCCGCGGTTTAGAAAAGAGGACTGCCTGGCTTTTATCTGGATTGACTTCTATTCTCCATTTCCGGAACCACTTGGCCAGAGTGTTTGCGGAAGTTTGGAGAGTGCGAGCGATGGCATCGGGTTTAAGACCGGTATAATAGATAGCCGTATCGTCGGCGAATAGGGCTAGCTGGGTATTTTTATGCTTGGGAATATCACTAGTGAATAGCGTGAAAACGAGGGGGGATAGTACGGAGCCTTGAGGAACTCCTGCGCGAATGGGATGGGGGGAGGAAAGCTCCCCCTCAATTCGATAACGAAAGGTGCGATTCGATAAAAAGTCCCGTAGGATGAGCACGAGACGGTCAGGCACGCCGAGTTGGTATAGCTTATAGATTAAGCCATTGTGCCAGACTTTGTCGAACGCTTTCGCTATGTCGAAGAATAAGGCTCCCGTTATTGCGCCCCGTTGGAAGCCGGCGCTGACGTGTTCTACGATGCGGTGGACTTGTTGGATACATGAGTGTTCGGTTCTAAATCCGAACTGCTCATTGGGTATTAGACTCTTTGCTTCGGCAAAATCTTTGAGCCGCTTATATATAAGCCTTTCATAGATTTTACCGAGGACGTTGAGTAAGCTAATGGGACGGTAGCTAGACGGGTCAGACTTGGGCTTGCCTGGTTTGGGAATACCTATCACGGTGGCCTGTTTCCAGGTTGTAGGGAACATATTATTGCTCAATGCGCCATTGAAGATGGCAGTCATTAGCACTATAAGCTGGGCGGGGAAAAGTTTGAAAACCCTATTGGTGATGCCGTCGGAGCCAGGGGCTTTTCGCGGTTGGAGACTTTTAATGATATCCTGGACCTCATCAGGAGTGATGGGGGCCAGTGGATTATCGGGATCTTCGACGGGCGGAAGGGAAGTTCTACGTTCGACTTCGGCGTTCACCATATCGAGGTGGGCTTGGTCTACTGGTTGAGAGCTGGGAGAACACTGGGACTCTAGGCTGTCGGCTAGGCATTCTGCTTTTTCAGAGTTATCGAAGGCGACACTCTTATCGGGACGAATGAGAGGAGGCATTGTGGCCTCTTCAGTGGATCGTAATCGGTACACGATCAAACACCGCGTGGTAGTTATCTCTGTCACTTTCTTGCAGATGTTTTATGTGCTAAAATGCACCTTATGTCGAAACCGGTTCTTATAGGCTGATTAACCCTATAATACGGGTTAACCTTTATTGAGGGTTTTGTAACCTAATCCTAAAAATTAACCGGTTTAAAACCCTCATACGGGTTAACCTTTCGGTCCCTGCTCAGACCTGCATATCACAGCAGATAGTACTACAATTAATTCTAGATTAAACCTTTACTTCTACATACATCATAGCCAGTCATTTGGACTCGACAAATAAAGATACACATCTAGCCATTCCTTGGTCATAAATATACGCAATCTGCGTAATAATACACTGGTATCTGCGCGCGCGCAGCTGTTTATTACGTTTATTGCACTTGATTGTACTGAGTCTGCGTAATTACGGATCTGTTGGTACTTGTTTGCAGAATGTGACCGCTTAAACGAGGAACTTACGCGAGAATCTGAGAATCGTATGCTCTCAATATATAAGTGAATTGAGAGATTTTATCAACATTTTCATTTGTCAACATATTTTTTTATCCTTTATCTATTTTTGCACACTGCGTACAGCCCTCTCGTCCAACGCTATTGTCGTAGGTCAAAAGGAAGAAATGTCTCAAACTTTACTAACTACTTACATCTACATAAACGTCAATGCCCTCCACATCGTTTTCGTCCAGAAACTTGCCCAGAAGACTGGCAACATTGACTAAAGTGTGGACTTGGGATCAAGAGGTCGCGGATTCGAACCTCACCCATTACACTACCTATTGCCGTGAACCCACTCCAGACACAAGCATATTTAGCTTAGTTGGAGGGATTAACAAGATGGTAATATGAGTTCTACCCACATTACTCGTTATCTTTAAAAAAATAGGTATGTAGTGCCTCCTGTTTTTTTTTGCCGTGGGTAAAATAACCGACTATCATATCGTAGTTCTTGTGTTTGTTGCACGGTGAACGCGGATGGCCATATCTTTACAATCTATGCAAAGACCAAGTCCGAGACAGCTTTAAATGAATTACATAACTAAGGAGTTGAAGACAGAATAGGTACTTGCTTTTAAAGTCCCTTGTATATGTTGTTTTCGTCATATCCTTGATCTTGTCTGTAACTATGTGGGCACATAAAGGTTTTATTCATTTTCTGTCCCGTCTCAGAGTTCATTATAAAAAGTCTCATTTACTTGGCGCATTTAGTATGATAACGTCTTGCGATATATGTTTTTTGAGCCGTGATTAATGTCACTTTATACAGTGTTGTGTGTGGTCCTGTGTTTCTTTTTATTTTTTTAGTGAGGGAATAATAGGTTTTTTAACCGACTTCTGAAAAAGGAGGAGGTTCTCAATTCGGATGTTTGTTTGTTTTTTTTTTATGTTTGTTCGGGCATAGCTCCGTCGCTCGCAGACTGATTTGAAAAATTCTTTTTTGTTGGAAAGGGCTTCCCAAATGGTCCCATGAAAATTTTAATGACATCGAACAAGCCGTTTCTGAAAAATCAACAAAAGTCTAAAAAAATATTTACATTGATGATCTTTTCGGTTACTCTATATTGTGTTTTTTGTTCGCGCGTTTTTAGTTTTTTGTAGTTGACATTTTGGCTTTTATAACTAGATTAATTACAAATTGACCCACTAAAAAGTGCGAAAATAAAAACTTTTTTGCAAAAAAATAAAACCGACTTCCATATCAAAACACTACAAAGCCAAAAATAATTTTAATTTCGGAAGGCGGTGTGAAAAAAAAGAAAATACAAAACAAATAACACCGACTACCGAAATTAAAATTATTTTTGGCTTTGTAGTGTTTTGATAGGAAAGGAAGTCGGTTTTATTTTTTTGCAAAAAAGTTTTTTGTACAACAAGTTTCAAATGTTTCTTAATCTACATATTTTAGCACACTGTATCTACATCTCCCATCCAACTCTCTCTTCTTCCTGACCTACGTCAAGAAGTAGAAATTGCTTTTAAAATTCTGTATGCTGTATTTGTTCTTTTGAATTCAAGTGCGTGGTGTACAAATTTACGTAAATAATTCACTCGCAAACATTACCTTCTTGATAAATTTCTGGCGATTGCTCAACTGTCAAACTAGAAAGACTATTATCATCAAATTAAATTAGCTAGTGAGACTCCAATTAATACCACAAAATTAAAATAAAAGTATCCAAACGGTATCATTTTGACATAGCTATAAAATCAAATTTTCATTCGGATCTATCTCTATATTAACACACTAGAAAACTGACTCTTATTACTCCGACTTTTAGGTTCAGAATACACTTTACAATTGCGGCCCAAATCAGAACTGAAGGTTTGATTACCTGACTCCGAAACGCAAATAAGGTAAATTTGCACCTCCCATAAGCACGGCAAGTTGTCGCATTGTCGCGTACGTCTGTCGAAGTCTTATCACTTAATTCTCGGTAATCACTTCAGGGTTCTATTTAGCTTTCTAACTCATAGAACATTTCTACTTTATACATATTAGAACTAAGTGCTTGTTTACTTAAACAGTTCCTATTTTCATCCTTTCTCTGTGTAAATACAAGGTTCCCGGGACTGGTTCATTAAAAGAATGGCTGCATCGTTATCGCTCCTCTTAACTACCCGCCTGCGAACACTAATCTGTCAGTCGGAAAAGCTTTCATTATTTGTGCGGTCTTCCTAGAAGATGTGTGCAGTTTTGTTATTGGCACAACTTAATTAAGCCTAAAGAAAACAAATCTTTTTAAGTATATATAAACACCAGCTTAAGGCTTTAATTATTTATTTAAACTTTATGTACAATTCTGTTACATGGGCGGACTTAATGCAGCAAGGCACTCTCTACCAGTCAACCTTTGGGTTAAAAAAAATCACATTGTGGTATGTGTACGAGAAAATGGAATGAAATAATATATTTAATACTAATCAAGTCCGGTTAAGCAACCGACCACCTCAGAGGTTGACCTGCAAGAGGCCATTCATGAAAAATACATTTTAATATTAAACTATCTGTGAAAAAATAGAAAGAAAAATTGGAAAACGTTTTTGCGCAGTTTATCCAGTAATTTTCCAGTAGAAAAATAGTATATTGCTGACATATGCCACTCTAAATTAATATTATTAGTATTGAAGTGATACAAAAAACCTCTATTACTACTTACCCTCTGCATTCACCTAATCATGCTATATTTACGAAACCCAACGTCCCATAAAGCTCATGATTAAATACAACACTTTTTACGCCTCAACAAAATTTCAGGGGTCATGTTTACACCCCCTTGATCCCCAGTTCATCTCCTCGTCATCCCCTTCGCCCCCTGGGCACCTATAAGTTCAAATAATGCTGACGCGGCAAGGATTGATTCCATTTGGGGTTTGTTTGCCCAGTAACAATAAAAGAGTTCCCTTTTTTGAGGATGTTAGTAGAAATAAAAAAAAAACGTTATATTTGGTCGGGATCGTAATGTGTTTAGGAGAGTGGATACTTCTCTATTACAAGGGGCGATGGACATAATGTTGTTACAAATGAAGAAAACAACAAATTCAGTTTTTTTTGGATTGTGTTTAGTTTAGAAGCTGCCCTTACACATACAGCCCTTGGATTATAACTTAAGTATCAGTGATAAAACAAAAAACCATTCTAGAAATTTATCCAGTATTGCGAGCGCATTTTTACAACACCCAGATCCGAAACAACTATATGTAGGCCATAAAACATTTGTTCCGGTGCCAACCGAACCAAGGTCACGTCGCTCAGTAGCCCATCGCTCAACCACTGCTTCAATCTTTATTTCATTTGAACTCATTAGGGGTCTATACTCCGAAAAATAACAAACAGAACTATGTAACTAAGCATCCCAAGTGTTTTATCATTAAAAATAGATAGATAGATATAATAATAAATGATTATTTTCAAAGATTTAATTTATTATAAATAATATTATTAACAAAAATAATTTTAAAAATTATACTTTATTGTACACCAAAATTTAAATGCACCAATTTGACAATATTCATTACATGATTTAATATAAAATCATGTAAGTAAAAACATACAAGTTCGTATAAAGCATAGGTCCGTTATGCAATATTTTCTCACGAACTATCTTTCTCTAGTACTTTCTGTCTCTGGCGGTGTGGAAGGTGTTGTGAACTTGAACGGTGCGGTTCTGGTCAGACCAACGTATTGGGCTACGTCCAAATTTTCTATAGACAGCCATTAATCACTTTATCTCTCGTGAATTGTTTTTCTAAAATGTTCTTAATTAACTTTTTAAGCCTCTGTATCTAGCATAGGCGTGTTAGTTTAATTAAAATCTGATAATTACTTTTCAGGATTAAGGATTTACGACTTAGAGGCTTTAGAAGTATTCTTTTATCAGAGATTGACGATGCCAGAGTACAATGGATTGATGTCGTGACATTTCAAGTGCATTTGTTAATCCCAGTTTATCCTTTATTGTTACGGTTGAGCCCATTATTAACCCCGATCACGCTTGATGGTGATGACATAATATTACCATGGTGATGATGTTTACGATGGAACGAACGAACCCAAAAGATGCCTGTTCAATCTTGCTTTAAAGGACTACACGCAACCGATGACAGACTGTCATTTGTTTAGAGGGTAAAGTCATTGGCCTCTCATTGATGCTATTACCAGACAAGCTCATTAAGGCCCTGAACCATAAAAGGTTCTAACGAAGCATACTAAAGTGATCTGCCTTTAATTACAAAACAAATGTTCATCGGCGAGTGCATCTATCATTACAATTTCTCCTCATGAAAAATGAAGTGTCAGATTCATAAAAGGAGAACTTATAAAGTACAGTCGGGTACATGTTGGAAGTAGGGCTTTGAGCTTAGCTGGCTCAGCGTAGGATGGAACGTTGCAACAGATTTTTTATAATTGAAAGTGCGTTTGACCATCTAAGTGTAAGCGATTATGTGGTCGAAAATGAAGCATACTTGCCTAGAATACAATGCAATAACGTTTATTCTCTGAAAAAAGTCTCTCGACATAAATTATTTAGATTTAGGGATACAATCGAAGATATTAATTAAGTAAACTAAGGTAAGAGATAACTAAATATATACCTATATCTTACAGTTATAGAGAAAAAAAGTTTTAATGACTTTCTCATATTAAATAAAGTCTTATAAGGGAGAATGCATGATTATCAAATTTAAGTATGCAAAGAGGTCTGACAAGTAACAGTTACTCGTAAGTACAGAAGTAACGTATCCACTCTTAATTTAAAGACCCCAAGTTATAGCTATCAGGAAACACAGATACCGACAGGGAATTTCATTCCTTCTAATACCCACAATGAAAGTATTCCCAAAACATTACAGTATTACGGTGGCGGTGTTTTATTATGACCAACTACAGACCTGCAATCTTCTGTATAAATGACATGCTCGTTAAGTAGATACGTATTTATGTATGATGTATAAACGCAACAGGTTTGCTGGTACCTTACTTAACGACGTAAACGATGCACCTCAATAAATGGCTGTTTATTTATCACATAATTATGCTTAAGTGGACGTTTATTACTTACTGGTTTTACCTGTATACCCGACCACCCCCCTATTAACATTAGATACGTTAATTAAGGCTTATCTACTTAGTATTATGCAGTGCGTGCAAAATAAAGTAAAATATCATATATCACTACACATAGACACACCCACATGCACAACAATATTACACTCACCTAGTTTTATTCATTCTTATTATTATATTAAATTTGTTTTTAGTTTTAGTTTATAGTTACTTTTCAATAGTTATTATTTTATATGTTATTTTTTTCCCTCGAACAATAATTAACTGGAACGCTGGTCTCCCTCTTGGAGGTGGGCGTTAATACCTGTGACACAGTTATTAACTAATGTGACTATTTTCGTACACAATAATTGAGGCCGGGAGCGCAAAATGGCCTAAGTAACATTTTATAAAAAAAATAGTTAGTGGACCTATCCTCTTCAAAGAGATTTTTGAAGAGGATAGGTCCACTAACTAATTTTTAAGCTATTGCATAGCTTTTATCGCGGGCTTTGAGCACGGCGACCGAATCAAGAAATTCGGTAACGAAAATAAACCTAACACCCCCCACTCCGACCGGCACAGCGGTGCGGCGGTGGCGTTGAAAACCGTGCATCGTCTAACGTCGTTCCAGTTCGGCAGACTTTGGCACGGTGTTTGTGTGCGTGCGACTAGACGTATGCGTGTAGACTAGCTGCTAATAAACCAATAGTTTCAATGATAAAAATTCCTGAATAACCTACATGCATTGTAAGATAATAAAAATATCTTAAACAATATTAACTTCTCATTTATTCAATAAAAGAAAAGAAAAAATGTTTTCTTATCGGTCACCACTCTCAAAAAGTTTAACTTGAATTAATATCAAAGAAAAAAAATACTGCATAAATAAAATAAATAAATAATTATAATTGCATAAATTGATTAAAAAAATGCTATGCCTACCGCTAGCTTTACCGCGGCAGTCCCCGAGTGCCACACTCATTTTTTTTATAAAATGTTACTTAGGCCGTTTTTGCGCTCGTGGTCTGAATTTTTTAAAATGTATTTTTGTTTCTTATCTTATCTTATTAATATCGTCATAATCTACTTAGCCTAGTCTCAACTGTCTGTTGTCAAATAAAATATTGGTCGGCTTCCAGTCTAAGCATTTGTATCTGAGTAACAGTATTTTACATTGAGTGACTGCCTAGCCCACTAAAACCCAATAGCTGGGTAATACGATACTCCTTGGCAAGACTAATGACAGAATTATTGACTTCTGACTTCAAGACTGTCAAATATGTACAAATGACAGCTGGGATAAACGGATTAACACTTTCAGCTGAGCATCGGGGTATTTAAATGTTTGTTGCGCGGCGCACTATTTTCTCATACAAAATAAATGACGTTTCTTGACGTTCTGCTTTTAATACAAGTAAAGGTAATACGAAATGTGAACAACCGTTAACTACACGTCGACTTTTATCCATATTATGCCATATGCAATCCACGTATAAATAAAGAACAGCATCTAACCACGTTGATGTCCTTAGCCGAAGGACGTATTATATAACCTTGCGAATGTAATCGTAATTAGAATATATGTGTGTGAGTAGCCTTATAAATTGTACAAAAAAACAATCGTGGAGTGGCGCTAGCAGTCCAAAAATTTAAGTAATACGGCGCGGCGCGATGACTTAGCTTGAAGAAATTGATATAAACCACAGCCGGAAAAAAGAAAGACATAGCTGTTGCTGACGTGATTAAACGTTGTGTCAAATAGCGTTTATGAATTTTTGCGTGTTATAACGTTGCTCCACTCAAAGTGTTAACTCGCTTTCCGAGGCATGGAGGAATCACGATAATATGTATGTTAAGATAACCGCCAAATAAAACTAGACGCGCTTGAGTCTATCGAGAGACGGGCCAAGAGACTCATTGGCAACAATTCATAGGTCGAATCAAAGCTCCAGAGCCTTAAACATCGACGACGAGTTGCAAGTCTATCGGTTTTCTATCGGTTACATTTCGGGGAGTGTGCGATGGAATTGCACAATTTAATTCCGCCAAGCCCGTTCCATCATCGGACTACAAGACAAACGGCGATGCGCCATCGTTACATGGTCGACATCCCACCCATACCCACAAAACGTTTTGGGAATACTTTCATTATGCGTACGGCTGAGTGGAATTCCCTGCCGGTGTCTGTGTTTCCTGATCTATAACCTGGGAGTCTTTAAGTCAAGAGTGAATAGGTTACTTCTAGGCAAGCGTGCTCCATCTTCGACCACATCATCACTTACCATCAGGTGAGATGGTGGTCAAACGCGAGCCAATTATCAATAAAAAAATATGGTCTCCCAATAACGGAGTGCCCTCGGCAAGCATTGCTAAACCTGGAAGGTCTACCCATCATGGTCATAGGCTATAATTTTCATATCTAGATAATTGCTCGGTTCCAATAAGACAGAGATGAGTAATGCCGCGGCAAAAACTATAGTTTTAAAAGGTATTATTGCATAGCTTTTATCGCGGGCTTTGAGCGCGGCGACCGAATCAAAAAATTCCGTAACGAAAATAAACCTAACACTCCCCACTCCGACCGGCACAGCGGTGCGGCGTTGAAAGCCGTGCATCGTATAACGTCGTTTCAGTTCGGCAGACTTCGTCACGGTGTTTGTGTGCGTGCGACTAGACGTATGCGTGTAGACTAGCTGCTGACTGCTCATAACTGAGTCCACGAGTGAGTTCGAGCCCACGACTAGTTGAACCTTTACGTGTATGTATATGGTACGACTGTACTTGTTTTCTTATCGGTCACCACGCTCAAAAAGTGTAAGTTGAATTAATATCAAAGAAAAAAAAAACTGCATAAATAAAATAAATAAATAAGTATAATTGCATAAGTTGATAAAAAATGCTATGCAATAGCTTTACCGCGGCAGTCCCCGAGTGCCACACTCATTTATTTATTTTTTGATAGTAGGCTCGCGTTCAACAATAACGTGATGCAGACCCACACACAAATACAAAACTACGTAGTAATGAAAACGGTTCAAGCAAATCCATTTAAAAAGTATTCTCGGTGGAAATAATGGCGGCATATTTTTTCACAGCTTTTCTATTACTATCCACTCTGACAGTGTCAAAAAGTGTCATCAATTTGATGACTACAGTATCAAAACTAACTCTAGCAGCAAATTGAATATTCTGTTTGATTTTACGTTTAGATTTTATATAAAAAATGCCGTAGATATGCGTTATCAATGCTGCAAGCCAATCTATACTACTATAGGTATACAATAATATAAATGCGAAAGCAGGTAAGCCTGTCTGTCTATTACACTTTTACGTCTAAACCACTTAACCGATTTTTATGAAATTTGGTATGAAGATAGTATAAAAAAAAAACATTATTATTAATTTGCGGACGGCAGGGTAGTACTGAATGCAAGACTGATCATCTAGTTCTTGGCGAAATTAACACTAGATATTTTTTAAAGTATTAGTTTAGTATGGATTTTCGCAAAGTAACGCCTGATTCCATTCTATAAAATAAAAACTTTTTTACAAAAAATTGAAACGACAAAACTTCAAAAAGAAAACTACTGAACTACAAAATGAACTTGGCGATTGTTTCATTGGGTGTATAATTCCATTCAAAATAAGGCTAGCCCTTATTTTGAATGGAATTATACACCCAATGTACCTACTCACATGGCTGCAGTCCATGGCAAGCCAATGAACAGTTTCATTGATATACTCATAGTACGCCGCATTTTGGAGCACACCCGAGATGATCAATACCTATTCATTTATCTTGGCTTACTTAGCAGATATTCATAATTATTGTCTAGCTTCTCCCAGTGGTATTGGCTATACGTAAATCCAAGACTATCTCAAGGAAACATACTAGGGCAACTCGTGATGTGACATTACGAGATGCCTATGTCCTGCAGTGGACGCGATTCAACTGTAAAGAAGATGATGAACATACTCCTTTTTAGAGTTCCGTAGCCGAATGGCAAAAAACGGAACCCTTATAGTTTCGACATGTCTGTCCGTCTGTCTGTCTGTCTGTCTGTCCGTTCGTCCGTATGTCACAGCCATTTTATTCCGAAACTGTTAGGACTATACATGTGAAACTTGGTAGGTAGATGTATTCTGTGAACCGCTTTCCGAATTTATGAAAAAAAAAATATTTAAAATAAAGGGGGGCTCCCCCATACATGGAACTGAAACTGAATTTTTTTTTCTTGAAACCTATGCGTGTAATAGACAGGTCTTTAAAAATGACATTGAGGTTTCTAAAACTACTTTTTCATAAAGTTAATTGTTTAAAAGACATACGCTTCTAAAGTGGTAAAATGTGTGTCCCCCCCCTTCTAACTTCTATAATTATGGAGTGAAAAATCTAAAAAAAATATATGCCGTAGATCTTAATGTAATCTTTCAACCAAAATTAGTTTGAACGAGATCGGGTCATCAGTTTTTGAGATGAGATACAGCATATTTTCTAAAACCGCAAATATAACTTTGTGATTCATACAAACACTATGAAAAACAAAGTTATTTGGCGTAGTTGTAAAAATTGTAAATAACCTAGTTTTAAGAATATTTAAGTTTCTTTTTTCAAATAAATATATTAAATTATATTTATTATAGTTACTACGGAACCCCTCATGGGCGAGTCTGACTCGCACTTGGCCAATTTTTATGACTTCTCCCGCTCTGGTTGGAGCGGAAGAGAGTGTCAGACTTCTACTGACTAAAAACCCTTAAGTTTCAGGGCTCGGTACCTCGTTAGAACATTCCCCCAACTCCGGCAAGTAATGGCCCTATGGGGCCTCGTGACTAGTGCTGACGACTCTTAGTCTAGGCATGAAAATACTCCTAGGGTAAAGAGTAACATCAGATTACTACCCATGTCCCAAGTTTCATACTAATCCGTTCTGCCGTTATGAGTTAAGTAACAGACAGACAGTGATACTTTCGCAATCATAATAATTAGTAAGCTAACGAATATCTTCACGAAAGAAGAGAAGCATCAAATATTTTTATTATAGCTATTAACTATAATATACGAGCACTCATATCGGTATGTTAATTACATAATTAACTATAGAGTATCCAATTACTGCTAAAATTAAGCCACTTTACGATATACAGATGATTTCGAGTGATATGATGAGCAATTCATTATCGGGTCCATAGCTGCCTCCGCTAAGGGCCGAGTCGATAGATGGATTAAGCAGCTTAAAGGTGACAACACACATACCATTAGAGCAAGAAGATTATTACTGGCGATGCTCTTGCATCGCCAGTAATAATCTTACGATCTTAGATACGTAAAACTAAAATAACAATAGTTCAGCCGTTCAGCTCTCCTCACACAAACACATAAAACTGCCATGATAATAATATTATCAACTTTTTCAAGGGGCATTCTCGAGATGAACAACATGCTATCTGCAAAAAATTGGCCAAGTGCGAGTCAGACTGGCCCATGAAACCCTTCATGGGCCAGTCTGACTCGCACTTGGTTCCGTAGTAACTATAATAATATAATATAATAATTATGTATATTTATTTGACAAAAAAAAAACATTACAAAGTTCTTAAAACTAGCTTATTTACATTTTTTACAACTACGCCAATTAACTTTGTTCTTCATAGTGTTTGTATGAATTACAGAGTTATATTTGCGGTTTTAGAAAATATGCTGTATCACAAAAACTGCTAACCCAATCTCGTTCAAACCAATTTTGGTTGAAAGTTTACATTAAGATCTACATACATATATTTTTTTTTATTTTTTACTCCATTTTTATAGAAGTTAGAGGGGGGGACACACATTTTACCACTTTGGAAGCGTATAAGTATCTTTTAGGAAATTGACTTTGACAAAGTGGTTTTAGAAACCCCTATGTCATTTTTATAGACCTGTCTATAAATACCACAAACGCATAGGTTTCATGAAAAAAAAATCAGTTTTAGTTCCATGTATGGGGAGCCCCCCTTTATTTTAAATATTTATTAATCTTTTTCTTAAAATCGGAAAGCGGTTCACAGGTAAGGTTTTATTCTGTATGTGTACACATGTTTGGAGCAAATAAAGAAATCTTATCTTATCAGAATACATCTACTTACCAAGTTTCACATGTATAGTCCTAATAGTTTCGGAATAAAATGGCTGAGACATATGGACTGACGGACAGACAGACAGATAGACAGACGGACAGACATGACGAAACTATAAGGGTTCCGTTTTTTTGCCATTCGGCTACGGAACCCTAAAAAGTTTTTACATAATAGATATTTTTTTTAAAGGAGCATAAATCTGCTTAATTTATCTCATTACCACGTCTTTGCAGAAATATTAACAACATGCATCTCCGTGTAACTCAAGGTAAAAAAAGCAACGTGCAAAATGCATTTTTTTCGAGTTAATTTTATTATTCATAAGATCATTATGTGTATTTTTTTAATCCGCGTGTATAACGTAATTTTTGCCTTCCTAATCTGAAAAAAAAAAGATGAAACTAATACTCTACTGCTAAATTCTTAACTTATAAGACTTGCGAGTACTTATTTATATTCAGATAACTTTCTTCTTAAAACCATATTCTCGTACGTAGGAGCTAATTGAGACGGGTACATTAACCATACAACCATTTCTATGAAAAATGGTAATGACATCTAATTGGACGCCATAAAGCTCCACAGAAAAGTTAGTATATAACGGAATATTTCTTATTTTTAACACGCTTTTATTAGGTCGACCTGTATGTAACTAACTATGTAATGAAATCTAAGGTAACTAATTTACCCATCTTCCAAGGGTCGTAAGCGTAATGAAAATTGGCAGCTGTATGTAGTTTTGATGACAATACAATAATATGGTACTGTCGAACTGATCTGATGATGAAGCCGGAAGATATAAACTGGAACTTCATGATGAAAAATCGTATCATAGCTGTTTTGGATTTCATAGAAAAGTCTTGTCATGAACTTTCACCACGATTAGGTTTCAAGGTCTGATGATGAAGCCGGAAGATAGGCACTGGCATTCCATGATGGAATATCGTATCATAATCGTGTTTGCACTTGTGAGAAAGGCCACGTAATGGACTTTGAACACGATCAGGTTTCAAGGTTATAACAAACCTAAAGAAAATCTTTTATCGGTTTTCTTAAAATTTTTGGTTTTACGTGCATTTATAAAAGCGTGTTTTTCTAGTGTTTTTTAAACTATTAATTTATATACTTACTTTTTAGCTATTCAACGAGTTTTTGTTGTGTATTGCAAAAAAACCAACTGGCGTCAGACGCGTACTGACTAAAACCCCACCCTGTTCCTTCAGTTGCCGTTGTTAGAACATTTCCGCAGCCCCAACAAGCAATGGCCCTATCTGGCCCCGTCAGTGCTGCTGACAGTTCTTTGGGGCGCGCGTACTTACTGTCGTCTGGCATAAGTATCTTGCATGTCGACATGCAAGATCGCCACGTGTGCTCCCGCCCTTACAGATAATCTACTGGTTTTCCGGAATTTGAACTTTATGTTCAAATGATAAGATACTGTGAAAGAGCTTTATTACTCTATGGAAGCCGATACGTTGGGCCACGAAAATAGCGAGCTATGCTGCGTAGACAGAAGCTTAGAGGAAGTGCTTTTGACACCGAATTTAAAGTGTGGGAATTAGAATTAGTTGACTTGTATGGAAATTTTTAAGCAAATGTTTACATACGTTTTAAATAGTTATCTATGAAGATGTGAACATTTAAATAAGTAAGTTTTGTTTCAATAAGTGAAAACTCATTTTTGGTTTTAAGGTTCCGTACCTCAAAATGAGTAAAACAGAACCTTTATAGCATCACTTTGTTGTCCGTCTGTCGATTTATTTCAAGAACGCGTGGAGATATCGAGTTGAAATTATAACCATATATTAAGGTGTGTGGTTATTTAAAATAGCTTGGCCCAGCTGTACACGGATGTAAGACTAATCTCATTGCATTTTAAAAAAGTATGTTTTTAACCTAGCTTAATTTAAATACGTGTATAATGTCGTGACTTATAGGTATGTAGACATATACGAATACTTTTGTAATGATTTGTAATTATAATCACATTATTTAGGTAATGGTTTGTTTTTTCAAAAGGAATAAAACATTGTTAATGGAATTCCTGAAAGGAAACCCTTCTTTGAATCTGTTCGTTCTAGTTTTATTTAGCTACATTGCTTTTTACTTATCTGTTAACACACGAGGTAGTCCTCCTATGCTCTAGTCCTGCTATGCTTGACTCGTAAAATACGATCCTGCGTTAACAATGGAAACTAGAGTTCCAAAAAAGTATTAGAATTCTATTTATTTTTGTAGCTCTGTACCTATGCTTAAGCGTGAGTTAGTTAAAAGTCTCGTTTTGAAAATCAAAGAAAGTTCAAAAATCCGATATGGACAAACAAGTTTCATAGCAATTTTAAGTTAAGAAATGCCCAATTTCAGTTAAAGTAAAAATTATTATGCGATTGCCGCCTTCACAACAATAATCAACACACTAATAGGTATTTGCCATATCTAAGGATTTTCCATTGTCACATAAGTAAGGCTAAGGCCACAGATACAAAATAGTGTTGCCAATGTAAATGTACATTCATCAACATAAATAAACAACAAAAATCAATCATATTATAGGTCAAGCTGTTTTCAAGTAAAGTAATGATTTAGAATTCTAGGTCATGCACATTATAAAAAGTAGGCATTATGGCATAGTTCCATAGGCATTCTCTACCAGTCAACCATGGTTGGTGGTGGTGGTGGCTTTCTTTCTAGTGCCAATGAGCAGGAGTTTCTCCAGTTTATCCCTAGTCTTCGTGGCATAAAAACTTTTTTGCAAAAAAATAAAACCGACTTCCATATCAAAACACTACAAAGCCAAAAATAATTTTAATTTCGGTAGTCGGTGTAATTGGTTTTGTATTTTCTTTTTTCACACCGCCTTCCGAAATTAAAATTATTTTTGGCTTTGTAGTGTTTTGATATGGAAGTCGGTTTTATTTTTTTGCAAAAAAGTTTTTATTTTCGCGCTTTTTAGTGAGTCAATTAGTAATTAATCTAGTTATAAAAGCCAAAATGTCAACTACAAAAAACTAAAAACGCGCGAACAAAAAACACAATGCAGAGTGAACGAAAAGATCATCAATGTAAATATTTTTTTTTAGACTTTTGTTGATTTTTCAGAAACCGCTTGTCCGATTTCGATAAAATTTTCATGCGACCATTTGGGAAGTATACCCTTTCCAACAAAAAAAGAATTTTTCAAATCGGTTGGCAAGCGACGGAGTTATGCCCGAACAAACATAAAAAAAAAAAACAAACAAACAAACAAACATCCGAATTGAGAACCTCCTCCTTTTTCAGAAGTCGGTTAAAAATGAAAATTATTTATATTAAAATTGGTAAATCGAGGTGTTGTAGACCCGTCTTTTACCCAATTTGAGTGCAGAACACCTCAGAATAAGACCTACACGTTAGAATACCTCAATAGCAATATATTTGCACCGTTGATGAATTAATGAGCACCACGAACATTGTAGTTACTGTATACTGTAGTTGCATGTTTAGCTAAGTTGGAGGGGTTAACAAGATTGCTAGTAAGGTGAAAGCTAGTTCTATTAAAAAAAAAACAATAATCTGTCAAGAAATCGAAGAACACACTTTTAGACATTAATAAGCATTTGCTTAGTCTTTTCCCAACTGTGTTCTTCCAGTCAAACCCGATGCAGCCGAGTACGTCTAGTGTTCTACATAGAGCGACTGCCAACCTGACTCCCACAATCCAGAAGCTGGGAAATACGATACTCCTTGGCCAGTGTCAGATTTTCATGTCCAAGTGACGGGTGGGCCGTGAGACCAACGGCTTAAGACCAGGCAGTACAAAATAATTTTCACGCAAGCTCCGCCCCCATCCACCCCGGTTAGGCCGTTGTATAATAAACGCTAACGCAGCAGTAATAAAATTGAATATCGCGTGCGCTCTTTCACCATGTTCGGTTTCGAAACTGCCGTTGTGTACTAAACGCTAACGCAGCAGTAATAAAGTTGAATATCGCGTGCGCTCTTTTACCATATTCGGGTTCGAAACTAAATGTCGTAAGTCTCAATTCTTATTTCGTTTATAACTAAAATAATAATTGATCTAGAGAAAAATGTCCTATATTTGGATAATAAACTATATTTTCTTACTGTCAATACTAATTTTAGACATAAAAGCCGAGTAATCTTGATTAAATTTTGAATCATCTTTAAAAACGACATGATTTTCGATTAAAAAATGAATCGAGCGAAAATGTTCCAATTACAAAACTGGTCTAGACATGGAAAGAAAAACATCCAATAAATCATATACTAAAGTTATATTTTGATTGTATGCGTGTTTGTTTCATAATAATAATACAGAATTACATACAATTTAGGGAGCCTCCTCTTAATGTGCTTTCCGGGGCATAGAGGAATCTTTATACGTTAAGAGGGACCCATCCACAGACTGACCTTAGAAAATGTTGCTTAACCTTAGATTGACCCGTGCGGCAGTTATAATTTAGCTATGAGCTTCTCTGCCGTTAGACAGTAGTAAAATACTGGAATAATAATGGATATTGATTTTCGTTGTAGGTACATAGGGGAACGGGGGGCTAGTTGTAACAATTTTTCGTTTCTTGGCTACAGAAGTTTACTTGTTTGGTATTAAGGAAATTCAGCAATACTGTTCGAATGAGCTACTATTCAATTATCGATTTCAAATAAATAAATAATTGGCCAAGTGCGAGTCGGACTCGCCCATGAAGGGTTCCGTAGTAACTATAATAAATATAACATACTTAGTATATTTATTTGAAAAAAAAAAAACCTTACAAATTTCTTAAAACTAGCTTATTTACAATTTTTACAACTACGCCAAATAACTTTGTTTTTCATAGTATTTGTATGAATTACAAAGTTATATTTGCGGTTTTTGAAAATATACTGTATCTCAAAAACTGCTGACTCGATCTCGTTCAAACTAATTTTGGTTGAAAGTTTACATTAAGACCTACAACACATGGTTTTTGTAGATTTTTCACTTCATTATTATAGAAGTTAGAGGGGGAGAGACACACATTTTACCACTGGAAGCATATATCTTTTAAACGATTAACTTTATAAAAAAGTCATTTTAGAAACCATAATGTCATTTTTAAAGACCTGTCTATAGATACCACACACGTATAGGTTTCATGAAAAAAAAATATTTTCAGTTCCATGTATGGGGAGCCCCCTTTATTTTAAATATTTTTTAAATTTTCTCTTAAAATCGGAAAGCGGTTCACAGAATACATCTACTTACCAAGTTTTACATGTATAGTCCCAATAGTTTCGGAATAAAATGGCTGTGACATACGGACGGACGGACAGACAGACAGACGGATAGACATGTCGAAACTATAAGGGTTCCGTTTTTTGCCATTCGGCTACGGAACCCTAAAAATGATCAAACCTGTCACGAATTCATGTAGAAACTGTTTAGAAAAAGAAATGGCGAATGTTCCAACTTACCCTGCGATTGGGGCTACTTGTAATAAGCTTGAGGCAAATTATAACATTAGGAATTTTAAACTAGTTTTAATTATCGTTATCTAGTAAGCTACCAGCACACACTTAAACCACAAAATTTCATGTTTGTAGCTTGTTTATTTTCTAAGTTATGCAAAAGCAAAGTTGTACTATTTCGACATAAATATAGACTCACTGATCATCAAAATAGAACTAGTACTTCCCATAAACCTAGAGAGCTGAAATTTGGCATAGAGGTAGGGTTTGGTGCCTATATGAAGGGAAAACTATCAAAACTAGGATCATGGAAGATCTGGAGTACCTGAGGAGAAACCGTAACAGACCAGCCAAACTATTGAAATTATCGACATGCTATGTTCACAAAGTTTATTGAGCGTGGTTAGCTCTTTCTTTTGAAATTAAAAAATTGAAGGTCTGAAGTATCTGATGAAGAACCCTAAGAGCTCAGCTGAACTATGGGAGATATGGAAATGCGCCTTGAAAAAAGTTATTCAGAGTGAGGAGTCCCTTCTACTGATGTGTATAAAAAATTGAAGGTCTGAAGTATCTGATGAAGAACCCTTAGAGCTCAGCTGAACTATGGGAGATATGGAAATGCGCCTTGACAAAAGTTATTCAATGTGACAAGCCCTTCTTATAAATGAATATGAAACTGGAGTCTGAAAAATTAAGAAACTAATCAAGTAAAAAATAGCTTTCTGCAAAAAGAAGTGAAATCCCACCAAAAACATCCTGTAAAAAATTTACCAAGTCTCGCCTAAGCTGCTTGTTTCTCTATAAAAAGTAATGAAATCTCTAAGCGAAGCAAAGCCAAGTCTAAGGATCTTTACTGCGATTTCTTTATTAATATAGTTAGATTTTATGTGACTTGGCCGTTGACTTCGATGTATTAACTAGTAAAAGTGCATAGAGTATGTTCAACGGCTGGTTTCTTTTTGAATTTTCACTTCTTTTTGCAGAAAGCTATTTTTACTTGATTAGTTTCTTAATTATTCAGACTCCAGTTTCATATTCATTTAGCAGCAGTGTACAACTTGCATTTTAGCAGCTTAGGCGAGACTTGGCAAATTTTTTACAGGATGTTTTTGGTGGGATGCTTATTAAACAATAGATTAGATTGAAAATCCAACGAATATTCTTCCATTATCTAGGTAATAAATGCTTGTTACTACTTGCCCCTGTTACAACTAGCCCCCTGTTCCCTCAAAATATCTACTTCCCTCCTAATATTATAAATGCGAAAGTAATTCTTCGTATCTTTGTTGATTATTTCTCCAAGAGCTGGCTTTTATAATACATCGACCTGAGGCTAAGCTTTAGTTATATGAAAAGAAAAATAAATAATCAGACAAGTGCGAGTCAGACTCGCCCATGAAGGGTTCCGTAGTAACTATAATATAATATGTATAATTATTTGACGAATAAAAAAAAAATCCTTAAAAATTTCTTAAAACTAGCTTATTTACATTTTTACAACTACGCAAAATAACTTTGTTTTTCATAGTGTATGTATGAAATACAAAGTTATATTTGCGGTTTTAGAAAATGTGCTATGTTTCAAAAACTGCTGACCGGATCTCGTTCAAACCAATTTTTGTTGAAAGTGTTTATTAAAGTCAGACAGCACATATACTTTAGGTTAAGGTATATATACATATATATCTATGGGTCTTTGTAACCTGAAAATAAATAAATTATTATTATATATTTTTTTTTAATTTTCACTCATTTATTATAGAAGTTAGAAGTGGGGGAGTGGAACATTTACGAAAAAGTGGTTAAAGTAATCTCAATGTCATTTTTTAATACTGTCTATAGATACCACACACGTATAGGTTTGATGAAAAAATATATTTTTAGTTTCAGTTTCGTGTACGTGGAGCCCCCCTTAATTATATATTTTTTTTTATTTTTGTCTAAAAATCATGTGTGTGGTCTTAATAGTTTCGGAATAAAATGGCTGGGACATACGGACGGACAGACAGACAGACATGAGTTACCTCATGTCTGTCTGTCTACGTATACGGGTTCCGTTTTTTGCCATTCGGCTACGGAACCCTAAAAAGGTTGAATTCAAATATTGGGACTACTACATTATCAATATTATTTCTACTAAGATAGAAATCTATTTCAAACCTTCTTCTAAAGCGTAACATAACATAGCACACACTATCTAAGGAGTAGTAGGTACTCCGACACTTATAGCAAAAAAAATATAATATTACTACGTCCATGCAGTTTCGTTCATAAGTATTGAGCACCCCACCCTAAGCAAAAGTGCTATATTGCCGAAACTCCGAGCACCTATGGAGTATACCTAATGAAACGCAAAATGAGATAGTAATTGCTCAGTTTTTAACCGAAGAAAAAACGAAAGAGGTTCTACTGAGTAGGGGTTTTTACTGAGTAGTTTGACATTTTTCTCTCTCAGAAAATAAGAAAAGCGATTTGTAAAGAGTTGCTTTTAAATAAGGCTGTACAAAGTGCGAGTAGATTAAATGTTTAAATATTGAAATGAAAAAACGCGTTCTTCAGTAGGTAGGTATATAAGATTGTGCTATTTTAGCATCACTAAAAATATTTGCGATAAGAAAAAAATAACTTAAATATTATATTATATGTATTACTAGCTTGTGCCAGCGGCTTCGCCCGCGTGGAAAGTTTTTCCCGTGTAAATCCCGATACCGTGGGAATTTCGCAAAATCCTTTCTTAGCGGATGCCTACGTCATAACATCTACCTGCATGCCAAATTTCAGCCCGATCCGTCCAGTGGTTTGGGCTGTGCGTTGATAGATCACTGGGTGTAATTTATCTATAATATGTATGTATTTAGAAATATATATGTATGTTTATCAGTTGTCTAGTACCCATACCACAAGCTCTGCTTAGTTTGGGACTAGATGGCGTTGTGTGAAAAAGTTGTGGAATATTATATATTATATTACTATGTCAGTCAGTCAGTCACCTTTGAGTTATATATATAAGGTGTATCTATTCATACACGAAATATTTTAAGAGATATACCTATAGGTGGTAAGGAAACCATAGCAACCAAAAATAAAAAAGTATCTAGGTATACTATTAATAAAATTAAATAATTTAATATTACTTGACACACATAATAAATACTGGTTCTTTCTTATTTTTAAACATCCACTACGCTAGTTTACGCGGGCGGCGGTATTTGAAACGGCGCGCAGCTTTTGTGAATATGATCAAAGAAAAAACATGCGCGCGCAGCGGGCGGCGGGGGCGCCTGCTACCCTTCTCGGCGCTCGCGTCTCAGTCGCGGCGTCTTGCTAGGCCAGTCCCAGTCGTCCCGCTTAATCCGCGTGTCGTGTCGCTCGCGCGCGCCTTTTCAGACAGCTGACACGCGTCGGGCTCGCTCGGGGAACATATTAAATAATGCCTAACTACAGGAGTACCAGAACATGGTGGTGGTGCTACAATGAGGGTGGAAATATTTTGCTCACAGCACAAGCCCTCTTCTTGAAGCGATTTGGGAGAAGACCATCACTGCAGACCATCCTTGGAACTGTACAGCGGCATATGGACTATAGGATCTACATGCAACCAGCTGCAGACGGAGGAAAGCAACGAGTGCCAGTAAGAATCGAGGACGACATCGTCGACTTCTTTTTGCAGCACCCAATGGCCAGCACATCAGACGCCGCTCATGTTTTTAACGTGAGCAAAATGACCGTTTGGCGCCTTCTGCGGGATGAGGGGAAGCACCCGTTCCACTTCACTAGGGTGGAAGAATTAAAGCCGATAGACTTAAATCCACGCGTGGAATTTTGCCATTGGTTACTTGAAGACCCGACGCGGCGCATACTCTGGACGGACGAGTCCACCTTTACGCGTGTTGGGATGTTTAACATCTACAACGCACACTAGTGGGCATCAGAAAATTCACATATTGTTAGGCCGACGCGGTTCAGTGTAAATGTGGGGTAGGGCTAAAGACATGGTTTATGGTAATGACGGCCATACGATATCAAGTGTGGAACAATTAAAAACGCGAATTGTGAACGCTTTCGCAGTGATGGTTAGTGATAGAGACACATAATTAAAAGTGCAAGGAACAAGGTACTAGGTATGTACATTTTAAATTATTGTAAATAAGTTGATTCTAATTTTTAGACACGCCAAATTATTGTTACTGTAATTCGTAAAAAGCGTCACAATTACGAATTTCTTGTAAAATAGACAGGTTTAACTTCACTGCGACATAAAGCCAAAACAATAATAATGTAGAATAATAAGTACCTATTATTTCATTATTGACGGCATTCTTAAAGTTCACATGTGTATTTTGATTGTTATAAAAATACACATGTGAACTTTAAGAATGCCGTGCTGACGGATACGACTCGCTCGACACATCTTAATAACCTCACAAAGGTCATTAACATGCGAATTCGAGTTGAACCTATCAGCTGTTTATTGGTATTTACCTAGCTTAGAGATGAAATGAAATAATTATTTATTTTGTAAATTGGTTCTAAATAGTACACTTTTACACGTCATTTTTTTTGTGTTTTGAGTAAAGCTTGAACAATCAGCTGACGGATACGACTCGCTCGACACATCTTAATAATCTCACAGAGGTTATTAACATGCAAATTTGAGTTGAACCTATCAGCTGTTTATTTGTATTTACCTAGCTTACAGATGAAATGAAATAATTATTTATTTTGTAAATTGGTTCTAAATAGTACACTTTTACACGTCATTTTTTGTGTTTTGAGTAAAGCTTGATGAGGCCGGTGTTGCCTGACTACTCTGAAAAGAAACACCGAAACAATGAACTCAGAGGTCAACGTCTCTTAAAGTCCATTCAATTCGTATCATCGTATGTGATGTAGGTAGGATAGATGTAAATGTAGATGGGTAATAATAATAATTGTAGGTTAGGATTATAATTGAAAAAATATTTTAATCGCATCTAGGTTCCTTTTCGTAAAACTTTAATGGAGTGAATTTAATAAATTGCCTAAGTAGGCAAATTATTAAAGCTAAGTAGCTTTAAATGGTATTGTAATTTAAATTCACATTTATTATCCATTGTAAGCGATACGTTATTAAAATGACACTAGAATGTGATACGAAGTCTAGCTACATTGGTTTATTTTTAACATCATCACGCCTGATTTCTCGGTAGAGATAGGCAGAGGTGTATTTTCGTAAGTCCACTACAGTTCACCAGTGATATTGTTAGGTCTCATGTAAAATGAGGTGGGGGCAGGTGTTTGAATCCGGCAGAACACAGACTGGAGTGCGGTAACCTTCAGGACGCGAAATAACTACCATGTAGCGCCGTCACGTGGAGACACGCATGCGAAGCGAATACTCGCACAATCTCACCAACACGCGGCTGCTCGACACAGGCGCGCGGGGGCATGTCACTTCACCGCGGCGCGGGCGGGCGGGTAATTACGTAAAATAAAAAAAACATTGATAAACATTTTTTTGTCGTGTTTATTGTTTCTTTACAAGCTATAGGTATATCTCTTAAAATATTTCGTGTATGAATAGATACACCTTATATATAGATTATTAAATGGTGATTATACATTGAGACATCGAGACCGCGGTCTTTTTCTCCAAGCAAGATAGTTTTGAGTAATGTTGTTACTTCTTGAAACACCAAGAAGTCGACGTACAAGCAAACATGTTTGTACGTCAACGATCGCGAGCCGATCTCCGGCCACCGTAAGCGCGGGCAAAGAGTAAAGTAACTAAGTATAGGGAAAAAGAGTGACAACTCTGTGGTAAAATTTGCATGTATGGAAAGTGCTGCCACCTTAAGTTTGGTGAGGGAACTAAGGCTCTAATAAATATACACCTACATATATATGCATACTTACTATGAGTATATTGTAGTCTTTCTACATTTTATTAGGGTCACAATCAGAGTTTTGACCTAAATAAAAAAGAACACGTATGAAGTTCAGAATAATGTTAACAAAACAAATAACAGTAACAAGTAACAATTCTAACAGAATTATCTGAGATAAACTCGGAATTTCGGGAAGCGCATCAACGTCGGGAAAGCCAGAGTTGACAATGGCCGACAATGATATTTGTTTGACAAGTTTATAAACAAGACAAGATGGCTGCCAAGTCTTTTTAACTCACCAAACTTCTGATCTCGCTGTCGTCTATTGAAATTGATGACAGTGCTAAGTGTGCCCCCCTGGGCGCGGGTTAGCTCGCCGTCAGGCAAGGACCAGGCGCACGCCTCAAAGAGCTGTCAGGGCAATTGCCTGCCGAGGTTACAGGAATGTTCTAACAAGATACAGCAGCCTCGGAACGTAAGGGCAACTGAAGGAACAGGGTGGGTTTTTAGTCAGTAGAAGTCTGACACTCCCTTCCACTCCACCCAGTGCGGGAGAAGTCATTCCGACCCAAGAAAAAAGGTGTTTGTTGGCAAACCCACAAAGGTTGTTTGGTAATTCGAAAAAAATATATCTCATTACTATCGTATTATATCTATTCTCATTTATAACCGACTTCAAAAAAGGAGGTTCTGTATTCGACCAGTGTGTATGTATGTTTGTATATCCACGATTTTCTCAGAAAATACTTATCCAATTTCGATCGCGTTTTCGTTGTTTGAAAGTATATTTTACAAGGAAGATTTTAGTATATAACACATCAGGCTCTGATGAAGAACTTCGGGGATAAGTGATGGAACTCTCCAATTTAAAACAGCAAATCTCCCGCGATTGCTGCCCTCGTACATCTATGTACTATTTAGCATAATCAGCCTTCTTTCTGTCAGTAATGATGTTGCATGGTTTGTGCAACAACAGATTTGACTGTGTTATACAGTACCCAGAACTGTTATCCAGCGCGGAGTGCGCGTGCCTCGTCTGTTTCATACAGTCCTGTAAAACTAATGCCGGAGTGCGCGTGCCTCTGCGTCGTATTGTGGACATATATAACTCGCACTTCACACGGCTTGATATATTTTGTCTATCTAATAAGCAATTTAAAGTAGAAGCTTGTAAACTCTTGTCTGAGATTTAATTTAATAATATGTTAATCAGTTACGGATTTATTAGATAATGTTATTTTAGCTATTTCGTTTTTAGCTATAATGTGTCATTGTAACTTTCATTTCTTTTGTTAACCTGTGGACAATGGTGTGGGTTGCATAATTGTTTAATTAGTTATACGAATTTTAGTTAATATGTTTTTATTATGTAACTGTTATTTGTCCCTAAATAAATAAATAAAAGCATAAAATAAATACTTTTTTTAGAGAGAAATAATTTATCTATACTTATAATAAATCTGTAGAGAGGTCAATTCTGTACATGAAATATATTTCCAAAATAACTATCAGGGGGTGATTAAGAATCGATACTCATGCCAAAAATGCAATCAGTTAAATTTTTGTCTGTCTGTCTGTCTGTCTGTCTGTATAACCGTTATAGAAACAAAAACTACTCGACGGATTTTAACGAAACTTGGTACAATTATTTTTCATACTCCTGAGCGGGTTATAGCATACTTTTCATCACGCTACAATAATAGGAGCAGTGAAGGGAAATGTTGGGAAAACGGGAGAAGTTACTCCATTTTTTTAAGCTTCCGTCGCGTGTGCAACCTTAATAGTTAAAGCTACACAAATCATTTCATGACGGAAATGTTCTCCTTAAAATTATATAAAAAATATCCCACGACAGCATATGTCTAACTTTTATGGTTGACTCACAATAACACGTGTAACTCCCGATAGCTTAGCAGTTCGAAGCTTTCTGATTATAATATTTGTCTACTCTTACGTTTATAACACTCTCAGTCACCCCTAATTGAAAAAGTTAACATTATTAACTATTCCATAAAAATTGGCCAAGTGCGAGTCAGACTCGCCCATGAAGGGTTCCGTAGTAACTATAATATAATATGCAAATTTATTTGACGAAAAAAAAACCTTACAAATTTCTTAAAACTAGCTTATTTACATTTTTTACAACTGCGCCAAATAAATTTGTTTTGAAAAAAAAACCTTACAAATTTCTTAAAACTGGCTTTTTTACATTTTTTACAACTGCGCCGCATAAATTTGTTTTTCATAGTGTTTGTATGAATTACAAAGTTATATTTGCGGTTTTAGAAAATATGCTGTATCTCAAAAACTGCTGAACTGATTTCGTTCAAACTAATTTTGGTTGAAAGTTTATTAAGATCTACAGACATATATTTTTTTTAGATTTTTCACTCCATTATTATAGAAGTTAGAGGTTGTGTCCGCCACACACACATTTTACCACTTTGGAAGCTTATATCTTTTAAACGATTGACTTTATGGAAAAGTGGATTTAGAAACCCCAATGTCGTTTTTAAAGAACTGTCTATGTCACATGCATCGATTTCATGAAAAAAAAAAATATTTTCAGGTTTAGTTCCATGTATGGGGAGCCCCCCTTTATTTTAAATATTTTTTAATTTTTTTCTCAAAATCGGAAAGCGGTTCACAGAATACATCTACCTATCAAGTTTCACATGTATAGTCCTAATAGTTTCGGAATAAAATTGCTGTGACAGACGGACGGACGGACAGACAGACAGACAGACAGACGGACAGACATGTCGAACCTATAAAGATTCCGTTTTTTGCCATTCGGCTACGAAACCGTAAAAAGAATCATATAAATCGGTATAGAAACATCAAAGTTATACATGAAATACGCTTATAATAATAAGCCATCGCGCGTGAATACTGAATCATGCTATAAGGATTATTTTTGAGAATCGGTCGCCGCGCTCGACGCGTCTCGCGGTCGAAGCGTTCTCTAGGTACTTAAGCCTCATGTGAACGTGATCTAAACAATATTACCAATACATTAACTTACGCTGACGGAGTCGCGGGCACAGCTATATTGTATCATTACGCTAAGGCCAATAGGAGCGGAGCGCCAATGAAGAATGCTTCAAAATCGGGGTTAAATTTAACGTTAGCCCAAAGTAACTATTCCACGCGGACGAAGTCGCGGGCAAAAGCTAGTAATATAATAATTTCAATGGTTCCAAAAAATCTTAGCACTGGGTTACAATATTTTTTATTTTATTTGGCAATTATATGTGCTAACAAAAGAATCTAGCATCTGTAACCGAACTAGACAGTGCCTGTACCTTGGTTATCAGCGCCAATCCTCACCAAATGTTGTAAACTAAAAGCCATCATACAATTAAAAACTTCACTCAAGAAATCACAAAAATATATAAAATTAAATTAACTTACGAACTGACAAAATTATACAAAATTAAATTAAGAACAGTCATGTCCTTTTAGTTTGTTGTGATAGGTCACCGGGCACCGACTTCAGCCATGTGAGTAGATACCTAGCCCTTATTTTAACGGAATTAGACATCCAATAAAACAATATTTACGGTTATTTCTCTCTTAGTAGTGCAAGACTTTTTTGAAAGTTTTGAAGTCGATTAAAGATTTTGTAAAAAAAGTTTTTAATAAAATGTTCTAGAGGAATGTTTATTAAAAGCTTTATTAGTAAATTAATATCATTATCCAGATATTTTGCAACTTTAATAAGATACAGGCTAGATGGAGCCTAGACAAGCCTACCTAGACTATTTCTATATAATTTTCACGCCATTCTCACCGTTAATAATTTAAAACAAGAACGGAAGCCAACATCGACCACTTATCGCCATCACGCGCAACCGCCATAAGCACTTACTGGCCCATACTCCACCACTTTAACTCAAGTAATTTCGACCTTATTGCTTACAACATAAGGAGGTATTAGTTTAATTTAATCCTAATTACTGGCAGAGTCATTGATAAGGAAAGTTAACAAGGTGATAAAGTCGGTTGTTATCAGTTCATGTTCCGACGCGGTTGGAGTGGAACTAATGGCTGTAGGACAACATGGGGCCCAACGACCCCAGTTTGTTTTATTATGTTGTCAGCTCATGGGCCTTAATGACCATGGGTCGCGTTTATAGGGCTTTTATGGGTGGCTTCGTAATAATTTCATCACGTTTTTTATAAATAAAATATGTAATTTTTATGGTTTTATTTAGGTACTAGCTTTTGCCCGCGACTTCGTCCGCGTGGAATAGTTACTTTTGGCTAACGTTAAATTTAACCCCGATTTTGAAGCATTCTTCATTGGCGCTCCGCTCCTATTGGCCTTAGCGTAATGATATATAGCCTATAACCTTTCTCTATAACTTGACTATTTAATTAAAAATAATTTTTCAATTCGAACCAGTAGTTCCTGAGATTATCGAGTTCAAACAAACAAACAAACTCTTCAGCCTTATATTATTAGTATAGACAGCTGTTGCCCGCGACTTCGTCCAAGTTTCCGTCGTTTTTCGTAAAAAAAAAGTAGCCTATGTCCTTCCTCACGGTTCAGTGATTTTGATGTAACAGACAGTTTCACTTTCGTAATTTAGTAGGGAAATATAATATGTCAATCTATAATACTGTTAAAAAATATCGCAATACCGAACCGCACAATATTATTGTTAATAGCTGTGCCCGCGACTCCGTCAGCGTGTAACTCCTTGTGTGTTATTAAGTTAATGTATCGGTAATATTGTTTAGATCACGTTCACATGAGGCTTAAGTACCTATAGAACGAAAATTATTCAGCGCAAAGCTTCCGGGTAAACTATGTTGAAAGTTGACCCGTCCGGCACGTGAACATAAAGATTTCTAGAACTGCTAACCCGGGAAAGAGCGACGTACAACTGACCATGCGAGAAACAACTGACACCGAGGTCTACTCCAGCAACACGGAAAGTCTGCCCTTGAGCCTTATTAATTGTCATTGCATAAGACACCGATACTGGGCAATGCGTTCTTTTAAATTGGAATGGAAAATTATTTGGTATTATGGGAATTCTGGGAATAAAGACGGTTTCTCCTGCACCGCAACCTGTTAAAATTTGAGCCTCGATTATATTTTGTTGCAACTGGGTTACTTTTAGCCGAGCTCCATTGCAAAGTTGTGATGGTTTTAAATTTCGGAGCAGAATAATAATCAGAAAGCTTCGAACTGCTAAGCTATCGGGAGTTACACGTGTTATTGTGAGTCAACCATAAAAGATAAATATATGCAGTCGTGGGATATTTTTTATATAATTTTATGGAGAACATTTCCGTCGTAAATGATTTCTGTGTAGCTTTAACCATTAAGGTTGCACTCGCGACGGAAGCTTAAAAAATGGAGTAACTTCTCCCGTTTTCCCAACATTTCCCTTCACTGCTCTGCTCCTATTGATTGTAGCATGATGAAAAGTATACTATAACCAGCTCAGGAGTATGAAAAATAATTGTACCAAGTTTCGTTAAAATCCGTCAAGTAGTTTTTGTTTCTATAACGGTTATACAGACAGACAGACAGACAACCAGACAGACAGACAAAAATTTTACTAATTGCATTTTTGGCATCAGTATCGATCCCTAATCACCCCCTGATAGTTATTTTGTAAATATATTTCATGTACAGAATGGACCTCTCTACAGATTTATTATAAGTATAGATTATGGGAATTCTGGGAATAAAGACGGTTTCTCCTGCACCGCAACCTGTTAAAATTTGAGCCTCAATTATATTTTGTTGCAACTGGGTTACTTTTAGCCGAGTTCCATTGCAAAGTTGTGGTGGTTTTAAATTTCGGAGCAGAATAATAATCAGAAAGTTTCGAACTGCTAAGCTATCGGGAGTTACACGTGTTATTGTGAGTCAACCATAAAAGATAGATATATGCTGTCGTGGGATATTTTTTATATAATTTTAAGGAGAACATTTCCGTCATAAATGATTTCTGTGTAGCTTTAACCATTAAGGTTGCACTCGCGACGGAAGCTTAAAAAATGGAGCAACTTCTCCCGTTTTCCCAACATTTCCCTTCACTGCTCTGCTCCTATTGATTGTAGCGTGAAAAAAAGTATACTATAACCAGCTCAGGAGTATGAAAAATAATTGTACCAAGTTTCGTTAAAATCCGTCGAGTAGTTTTTGTTTCTATAACGGTTATACAGACAGACAGACAGACAGACAGATAGACAGACCGACAGACAGACAGACAATAATTTTACTGATTGCAGTTTTGGCATCAGTATCGATCCCTAATCACCCCCTGATAGTTATTTTGTAAATACATTTCATGTACAGAATTAACCTCTCTACAGATTTATTATAAGTATAGATATAGATGACGTTAAGATGCCTTGCTAATTCTTTCTTTGTAATGATTTTAAAGATGTTACAGGTGTTGGGGTATTAACTTACACAAACAATGACAACATGGTTGGCGCTTTGGTTGATCAATCGACTGATGAACTGTGTGTCGCGGGTTAGATTCGCTCAGCGAGACTAATGTTTGTATGGTCTACAATTATTTGTTCCCAGACTTGGTGTTTGTAAAGATGCACCCACGAGATAGGAGAAAGTATGGGAAAAGTTTAGAAAAATATGTCAATATTTCGACAGTTCAATATTATCTATCAAACATATTTAGGTATTTTTATTATTTTCCAAATTGCTTTTGATAGCGATAGAACGTGTATTTCTCAGTTCGGGTGCGGGATGTTTACATTTAAGGGGAAAATATAAACGCAGATAACCGGCTCATCACCGGCTGACACTGACAAGGGTTGGTTGTATTACCATTGTTTACAGTTTGCACAAAGCAAAGAAACCTTCGAAAAACGGAAAAAAGCAACAACAAATTACAGAAAACTAGATTTTCAGCCTTTCCAGTGTTCATAGAAAATGAAAGACTAGAAGGCGTCGCAGCTGCTATTTCCCACGGTCAGACGTGTAAAATTAATTAAGAAAACAGGTTGGAATGGTATTCATAAAGCACTCATAGGTAATTGAGTAAACCCCTTAGGTACTCTTTTCCAGTAGGGCCCATCGAGCTCGTTTCGATACGATCATCAAACGGACCATAGACAGTTTTATATTATGGAATCACACGTCGTCTAGTCGATAATAATGTCATTCGAATTTCGAATTGATATTTTCAGTATAAAATATGTAATTGTTCAAAATTTGAAACACACTGGTTTTATTTTATTATTATGGAGGATACTTATCGTTGGAATTTCAAATCGATATTTGTAGAATAAATATAATATTATCATCATTCGTTCCAAATTTGAAACACGTCTTTACTACACATCGTACATTTTTGTACTACGCTATTAAGACCTATGTTCTGAATAATTGATTACAATCTAGCTTAAAAAGCTTATAAGCAGTTTGAGTTCTACTTAGTTGCTTTACATTTGAAACAATATTACGGCGATATTTTTTATTAACTAAAAAATATTAATCCTTTTTACCCGACTGCAAAGGAAGGGTTATGTTTTTCGCGCGTATCTTGTATGTATGTATGTTTGTAATATTCTTTATTACCTCATATCTCCAGAACCGCTGAACGGATTTACACAATTAAGGTATCCTTAAATTTGTTTTAGCAGCTCAAGTGTTCTTAGATAGGTGACATTTGAAAAAAATAAACATAGCAGCTGTGCGAAGCCATTATACATGGTGAAAAAAAATTTTTTTTCAAATGCTACAATATGGGTATTCGATATAGTAGTATGGGTACACAAGGATTTCAAAATGTATATCATGTTTATCATTAGTGTAATACTAGCAAAAATAAACAAAGAGAAAGTTTAAAAATATAGACTTAGCTTTTTCGCTTTCTGAATCCGGTGGGGTGCCAATGTGACACGACCGGGAAGACTAAAAAATTGTTAATTAATATTTTAACTAAAATTTAAAAAAATGTGACAAGCAGGCAGACCCCATCCCATTAAAAAAAATGTAAATTGGGTCCCGCCTGCTTGTCACTTTTTAAAATAAAAAATGTGCTTGTTTCTTGCATTTCAGTTGAGCAGTCGGGTTTTTAGATTTTTTAAATAACATTTTTTATTGATGAATTCTATAAGAGTAAACATTTAAAAATAATTGTACAGGGAAGAAAGTGTTATATAGGTTCAAAAATATTCTATGTCCCGAGTAATCAGGTCATGGTCTACTCGTTTGCCAGATTTCATAAAAATTCATTCGTGAAACGTGATTAATACCCGAGTCGACGCGACGGCGCGGCGCGCGGCGGCGCGGCGCGTCGTATTTCATATGCGCCACAAAGATTAGTAGGTATAGATAGTATCTACATACATATCTGTAAAGATCGAAGAATACACATATCAGTAGAATTCAGCACCAATGAGGAGGCAAAATATGGCCAAGGCCTGCCTTTTTTTTGGGTGGGAATATCATCGAATGAGTTCTCCCAGTCTGGGTGGAGCGGAAGGGAGTGTCAGACTTCTACTGACTAAAAACCCACCCTTCATCTGCCGTTGCGTTCCGGCACCGCGGTATCTCGTAAGAAGCCAACGCCTGCCTGGGTTACGGATATTTTCTAATGAAATACCGCGGCCCCGGAACAAAAGAAAAGGCAGGAACTGGATTGGTATTAAGTCAGCAAGCCTTACACTCCCTTAGGCTTCACCGAGAGTAAGATTGATTAGAAATCAAATATTATAATCTTAGAACAATAACGCATAGAACCCTAGTACGAGTGCAAAAAGTGAGGCAACTAAAACTTAGCCATTGTGACTAACTTTTATCGGCGAGCGGTCAGTACTCAAAGTCATATTCCACCGAACAGAGCTCTCAAGCAAATAATTTAAAATGACCGTTTGTAGCGTAAAGGAATGTCATAGACCCTCAGGAAAACAAATACCTAACGTGTAATCAAATTACATTTCACAAGTAAATACTTATATTTTATACATTATTTTTACGTAAATCGATCACGAAACAAAAATTCTAATAATTTAACTCGTAATTGAATGTTGCTATCTGTGAGGAAAAAAATACCCATACTCGTATTGCTTTCTCTTGTGTTTATTTTTGTTCTCAAAATATAGTTTTGGCAGCGTTTATGTATGCGTCAAACTAAACTATATTTATTTACAGCTACTACCTACAGTGTTTTAAAACTAAAAGTTACTGTTAGTTCGAAGAGTGGCATAATAAAGATTACAATTTTATTAATTACGATTTTTTTCATTTAAGTAATGTCCTCAATCATATTTTTCTATTTCATATATACAACACATACTTTTAATTGATATCAAACGAGATCTTTCAAGCAATTAATACATGTCTATAATATTATTATAACACATCACACATCAAACATTCTAAACGTTTACCTTCCGTAAAATATGTCATATAAGTCATATTATATGAAAAACATCATCTTATTTCATAACATAAAATACTTGATTGGATCCAGCAACATAATAGTGCGTTTTCCCATTTTTGTGGGTAATGGTCTCACTGAAAGCTATATTTGTGTGCGTTTGAGGAACGTAGACACATTCGGCTCACGCACACAAAGAAAATAAAGTGGACACACAAAATCGCTCGTGTTTTGCTCTAGACACGGATTCTATGCGTTATTGTTCTAAGATTATAATATTGAAAGTGTCAATAGCCCATAAATGGCTAAAGTGTTGGTGTGACTTGTGATCGTGAGGTCACGGGTTCGACCCCCACCCCTTACACTACTGCCGTGAACCCTGTCGAGACACAAGCATAAACAAAAGATAAATAAGATTGCTAGTAATGTGAATTCTACGCAAATTACAAATTTTCTTAAAAAAAAAAAACGTTTTAAAATTAAGTTTGTTAGAAGAATACGATGCAATTGAAGGTGGGTTTATTGATGAGTGCGGTTAGAATAAAATTTTACAGAACAGCTTTGCTAGTTAGATAAGTACCGATTCCTAACTAATTCATTAACGTGTAGTAATGACCTAACTTGGTTGGGTTATCCTTTTAGTCTGCAATTTACGATTATGTATATTATTATGTGTGTAAGTGTGCTATTCAATTTTATCTGAAAGTAAACCTTCTCATTACTTTTATTGGGTGGGAATTTAGGGGTCCATTTTATTGGTACATTTATCAAATTATATAAAGATCCAAATTAATAACCATTTAGTTTAATGAGTTCTACTTAACGAACAATGGCTTTTATTATTATTGATAGGTTCGCATCTGACTACAGTCAAACCTGATGATAAGCAATGATGTGGTCGAGATGGATCATGCTGGCTAAAAAGAAACCATTTTACTCTTTCCTTAGCCTTAGCCTCGATAAACGGACCAAAATTAAGGATGAATGTCAACGTAACCCCAAGAAGTTCGATGCGATCAGTTATATGCACGGTTACAACACGGAAAGAAGGAGCCTGTTGAAATTGGCTCCTTTTTGCGGAGAAAAGACACGCCTGGGTCTTGGCAGCATTAAACTTGACTAAGTTGGCGTAAGTATTCCCGAAACGTCATTTTTTAGGGTTTCGTAGCCGAATGGCAAAAAATGGAACCCTTATAGTTTCGTCATGTTTGTCTATCTATCTATCCGTCCGTCCGTATGTCACAGCCATTTTATTCCGAAAATATTAGGACTATACATGTAAAACTTGGTAGATAGATGTATTCTGTGAACCGCTTTCCGATTTTAAGAGAAAAATTAAAAAAAATTTAAATAAAGGGGGCTCCCCATACATGGAACTAAACTGAAAATATTTTTTTTCATTAAACCTATGCGTGTGTGGTATCTATAGACAGGTCTTTAAAAATGACATAGGGGTTTCTAAAATCACTTTTTCATAAAGTAAATTGTCTAAAAGATATACGCTTCCAAAGTGGTAAAATGTGTCCCCCCTCTAACTTCTATAATAATGGAGTGAAAAATCTAAAAAAAACATTAGTTGTAGATCATAATGTAAACTTTCAACCAAATTAGTTTGAACGTGATTAGGTCAGCAGTTTTTGAGATATAGCATATTTTCTAAAACAGCAAATATAACTTTGTAATTCATACAAATACTATGAAAAACAAAGTTATTTGGCGTAGTTACTACGGAACTCTTCATGGGCGAGTCTGACTCGCACTTGGCCAATTTTTATAATGTTATAACTTGGACGCCCCACGGCAAAAAACTACCGAGATGAAAAGTCTACTATATATCCAGCTGATATCATTCTGTCAAAACATTTCCGTAAAAGATAAAGGTATAGGTGGTATATCCAAGCTTTGCAGATCATCCCGCGGCATATCACAGACTCGCTGGTTATCGCAAATATTGTTACTAGGTACTGCGATTAAGCTCGCTGAGAACATGGAGACCTGGAGAAGTTTACTGCAAAACTCCAACAAAAAAAATTCAAGACGCGTCTTTTCTCTAAGGTCTACGAATTTCAGTACGACCAAAGAAGAAGCCTACGAAGAAGAGACCTAAGCGATAAGGGGGTTGTCATTCTTCTAGACTGGTTGGATCGACACCTCATTTAATTAATGTTCACAGCACCTAAGTTTTCATTGCGAGATGTTTACGGAATCAGACTGAAGGTTTCTGCCCGTGAACCAAGTTCGTCCGTATTTCTATTGAAATAAGTTTGAAAGCCCTTTGACTTCTGAAACCTCACTTCATTCGTCAATTCAAGACTTCTTGTTTCCGTACTTAATTCTATTTCCATTCGCGAAACGCATACTTGGGTGTCTGTAAAGCTTGTTAGAACAACAGTTTCTTTCATATGCCGCTACAATACCCGTTCCCTGCGCATACGCAGCCATTGAAGCCTATAAATATTCCGCAAAGGAATTTGTTTACAGCTCTGTGTCGAAGTCAAACAACGACTTTGTTGATTGGTTACAGAAATACTTAAGCATAGGGTTCCGGAAATAGTATCCAAGTAGAAAGGTACTAATCGATTTTGTATTCGGTAGGTACTAGCAGGGCCGGATTAACCATTAGGCGGAGTAGGCAACTGCCTAGGGGCCCCGCATCAAGCATCATCATCGGGGCCCAGGCTTTGAACGAGAATTTGATGTGCGTGTGATCTTAGGGACCTCAATGTTATATCACAAAATACAAATCGTTAGATTTAGTAGTAGAATTAAAACAATTTTAGAAGAAATCTGGGAATAAGTAAACAAATATATTAAAAACCACAGCCCTTAATGTGCGTTTCCTCAGTTCACAGACGATTTGGTCAGTCAAGGTAAGAAAAGGGGCCCCGAGAATGCCATTTCCTTAGGGCCTCTGACAGGGTTAATCCGGCTCTGGGTACTGGAGAGTATCACAAAGAGGATCCGATATACTGTACTGTCGATCGTCAAAGATTTTGCAATCTGGGCATGTTTTATCGAGATACCGCGGCACGGAACGCAAGGACCTTTGTAGGAACAGGGTAGGTTTTTAGTCAGTAGGAGTCACTTTCTTTCGTTCCACCCAGAACGGTAGAAGTCATTTGAAAAGTTGTTGCTTAGTATATTTTGAGGCGAGAGGCAAGCTTTATAATAGCATTCTTCTCTAGGCAAGCGTGCTCAAAAGTGTGTTTTTTTTTTAAATTCAGCCTATACTATTATATTTTTGAGAAAACGCCTCCAATCTCTCTTCTTCCAATTTTATCTTTTTACACAGCTCCTTCACGCCAATTATTAAGACACCGCGCGCCGTCCATGGCATCCAGCCATCATCCACCACCCCGTCTACCTGTCTTCATAAATTGTGTGACCTTAACGTTCTTAAATATATTTACTACTTAACTAACTTTAACATATATTTCATATTTAACTACTTACTAACAATGCTTCGAAAATAACTCGACTCGTAAACCATGAAGATTACAGGCTTTCCGTTGTAATTAAAACGTCTGCGTGTGATAAAATAAAATTAACACGAAATCCTTCGAATTTATAGTTTTAGAGATTGTAGCCGGTAAAATTGGGTGATCAGTAGAAATGTCTGGGATTTTGGTCTCGGAACAAAGTAAGAACTGTCGTTAAATGTTGGAAACCTTGGCTGGCCGACTAAAGTTTAGTATATCATACCTCGAAGGACGGAGGGTTTAGTCGAAGATAGGGGAACTATCCACATAGATAATTTGTTAATTGGTGACACTTTATTATTGAAGAATGATGAGCTCTACTCCCCTAAAGTTGAGACCTTTTCGGAGAATCGATCGCAGTGACGGACATTTTTTTTATACAGACTAGCATCGATTCTTCTAAATTAACCCAAGGTTGAGTATAACCTTGGGTTAATGGATCACATCGAAATTGAATACTAATGTGTTGCTACCCATTCATCAATCATAGACTTGAATGATACCTAATGCTTGGAAAAAGATGGGTAGTGATAAACAATCAGGTTGTATGATTAATAATCAAATATCTATTATCTTATAAATATGATAAATGTGAAATATATGTGTTTCTGTTGCATTGTCACAAAAATGACTGAAACAATCGGGATGAAATTTGGCTCAGGGTTGGCTTGTAGTGAAGAATAGCACGTAAGCTACTGTTTGTCTCGGAAAAACATGCGAAATTCCTCGCGAAATAAATTGCAGGTAACAGCTAGTTTCACCTGAATTCAAACAAAAATTCAACATCTCCAAATTTAATCTAGAACAAACAACTTATCTAAGTAGTTAACATTTAAAAAAATTGTCATCAACACTGTCAATGTGTATGTGGCAATTCTTAGCCTCTGGCTAAAGTAAAACTGAAGCTATTTACCAGCCTTTTCGAAATTACATTAAAAAGGCCTTATGGCCAAAGTGTTACAACCCTAAACTGTTCAGAAATATAATTACGAATAAGATTATATTAGGCTTCTGATAATCAAATATTAAACCAAAATTGTTTCATGCATTGTTATATTCTCAAAAAATTTAATTTACCTCATTGTACAATATTAAAGATATCTGCCTATTTTCTCTTTCAAACTAATTACATATTTAAACAAACACACGCCATTAGCATCATTTATAAACCAAAATATCGTGTGAACAGCCGCTATTTCCCGTGTGTGGGGCGTCAAATTCTCCGCGATCAGTCAGCTGTGACGACAAACATGGCCGACGCACTTGACCTGCGCACGCGCATCTCGAGGGACACCGATTTAAGTTTATTTACCACCTATGATAAATCTATATCTATACATATAATAAAACAGTAACAAAGTGTGTCTGTACATTTAAATTTTATACAAAAATAATAACTGAGGTGGGTTAAGAAACAATAACAAGCAAAAAAAAATTTAAAAAAAAGTCTGTCTATTTATCTGTTTATACACGTTAATCTCCCGACATACTGGATGGATGTCAATGAAATTTGGTAATTATATAGTTGACATCCTGGAATAATACATAGGCTAGCTTTATTCCGGAATTCACAGGATCGGGATTGACGCGGGAAATACTTCCACGCGAACGAAGTTGCGGGCTTAATTAAATTTAAAATAACTTTAATTTCGGTATTCGGTGTCTTTAGTTTTGCACATATTTTCGTTTTTGACACCAACTTCCGAAATTAAAGTTATTTTTCACTTTGCAGTGTTTTTTAGGAAGTCGGTATTATTTTTTGTTAAAAAGTTTTTTTTTCTCGCTTTTTAGTTAGTCGGTTTGTAACTTACCTAGTCACAAAGGCCTAAATGTCACCTTCTTATCACCTTTTGAAAAATATTTCTTTTCCCTATTGCTGTTATTTTTTGAGGAGTAGGTACTCCTGGTACTTCACCATCAGCTCCTCGTCGCTATATGGATTGCGACGAGCATAAAGTGTTTTCTTTTTATTGAAAATAGGTTCGCGTTTGACCACTATCTCACCTGATGGTAAGTGATGATGTGGTCGAAGATGGAGCACGCTTACCTAAAAGTAACCTATTCACTACTCCTAGGTTGTAGCTATCGGGAAACACAGACTCCGGTTTTACAACCATATCCAAGTAATCGAATCGCAACCAATGAAATACTTATTATTGAGTAGTTCTAGTAGCCATCTGTGGTCTTCATCATCAGTTCCACAACACCAAATGGTGCTTTTCGAGAGCAACTGCACAAGTTACTATGAAAAATACGTGAATCGCTATAGATGTGCCTATAATATATGAAGAGTTCCCTCGATTTCTCAAGGTTTCCATTATCAGATCTTGACTTCATGACAATGTGACCAACTAGAAATTATACCCTCTCAAACAAGAAAAGAATTTTCCAAATCGGTCCAGCCGTCTTCGAGTTATGAGGTAACATACAATATAAAAAATATAAAAAATGTTCAAGACGAACTGGCCGTAGTTATGCAAAAAGGATCCATTCCACACTTTTTCCGAAATTGAGTTATATTGATATTTTTAATATATCACCCTGAAGATGCTTTTGATATATATAACTCAATTTTGGAAAAGATAGATAGATAGATATACTCTGTATTGTACACCATAACAGAATTAAATAAGGACTTAAAAAACTACAAAGGGTGTTACAATGGGTGGTCTTATGGGCGGTAAAAGTTTGGATTGGATCCTTTTTGCATAACTACTTCCAACTGAGACTGAGACCGACTCCTCCTTTTTTTGAAGTCGGTTAAAAAAAGAAAACAACTACATTATTGTAATTTGGTTTCTTTTAAATATTGATGGCAATTCATCGTTTGCTTGACCTTTTTCTTGCAATATTAGGGTCGACTTCCAGTCTAATAGAATGCAGCTGAGTAGTATTTTACATAGAGCGACTGCCTATCTGACTTCCAGAACCCAGTAACTGGGTAACACGATACCCCTTGGCAAGACTAGAGTCAGATTTCCTGGCTTCTGACTATACAACGTGTAACGGAAAGGGATAAATACCAAGGGCACGGCTTCTTTGGGTGATATCAAACGATATTTGAAGGGTTTTTTAATCCTATCTCTACATGTTCGGAAGTAATGAGAATTTTTAACACATTGATACCAGAAACCGAACTTTTCAAATTGAAATAAGCACATCACAGAAGAGATTTAGGCTGCGTTTACACCAGAGATGTGCGAGGATGCGTAGCGAGGGATGTGTTTGTAAAGAACCAATAGAATCGCTTCATTTACCTCGTCTCGGTCAGCACAGCTCTAATGGAAACGGCTCAGCGGAGCTAGATTTTTGCGCATACAAAACAAGCGAGGGATGTGTGCGAGGGATGTGTGTGAGAGATGTGTTGTGAGGTATGTGTTGCGAGGAATGTGTGTTGAGAAGGATGTGTTGCGAGGTTTGTGCATCCTCGCACCACACATTAATGCGCATTTTCACAGCTCCGCTACACATCCTCGTAGGCACATTTTCATCGCACAGCTTTGGTGGAAACGCCCACACATTTTCACAGCACAGCTAGACATCCTCGCACGACACATTTCCATCGCACGAGATGTGCGATGGAAATGGTGGAAACACAGCCTAAATCTCTTCTGTGATGTGATATTTGCAAGTAACGTGGAAAGTTATTGACCTACGTAGTGCGGTGACACAATTGTTATGATTTTAATTTAAGAAACTTACGAAACCGAAAATTTGGTATCAATTTTTAGAGCAGGAATTTTATTTTGAGTTAAAACCCTTCCAGTATCGTTTAATATCATCCAAAGAAGCCGTGCGCTTGGTATGTATATACCCTTTCCGTTACACGTTGTATACAAATGACAGCCAGAACCAACGGCTCAACTTCCTCTCCGAAGCATGGAGGAAACTTGATAGAAAAAAAAACCTTGACGATCGACTCGGCTGCTATTATTTAGCCACGGGCTCCTCATAAATAGTGATTAAATAAATAATAAATTACGTATGGTATACAGGGTTAATTGTAAAACACCAAAAACCTCTCAGGACTATGTTACTAACATCATAATCAACAACTTTTGTTCTATGACTTTTGAAAATTCGTCATATTTTAGTTCACCAGATTTTCATATAGAAATAAAAATATTTAAATTGAACGCCCTAAACGCATGTATCGTCTATGCAAAGCAAAAGAAAGCGATAGTATAAATTGCTTTCTTTTGCTTCGCATAGAGTTCGTAACATTTAGGGCGTTCAATTTAAATATTTTTATTTTTGTATGAAAATCTGGTGAACTAAAATATGACGAATTCTTAAAAGTCATAGAACAAAAGTTGTTGATTATGATGTTAGTAACATAGTCCTGAGAGGTTTTCAGTGTTTTACATTTAACCCTGTATATGTATTTAGCTTTTTTAGGGTTCTGTAGCCGAATGGCGAAAAACAGAACCCTTGTAGTTTCGTTATGTCTGTATGTCTGTCCGTATGTCACAACCATTTTATTCCGAAACTATTTGGACTATACATGTGAAACTTGGTAGGTAGATGTATTCTGTAAACCGCTTTCAAATTTTAAGAAAAAAATTAAAATATATTTAAAATAAAGGGGAGCTCAGCTCAGCATACATGGCACTGAAACTGAAAATATTTATTTTCATGAAACCTATGCGTATGGTATTTAAAAATGACATTGAGGTTTCTAAAACCACTTTTTCATAAAGTCAATCGTTTAAAGATATACGCTTCCAAAGTGGCAAAATCAAATAAAATAAATGGAGTCAAAAATCTAAAATCTAATGTCTGTAGATCTTAATGTAAGCTTTCAACCAAAAACTTTTGTTTTGAACGAGATCGAAACAGCAGTTAGGTTTGAACGAGATCGGGCACAACAATTTTTGAGATACAGCATATGTTCTATAACTGCAAATATAACTTTGTAATTCATACAAACACTATGAAAAACAAAGTTATTTAGCGTAGTTGTAAAAAATTTAAATAACCTAGTTTTAAGAAATTTTCAAGGTTTTTTTTCGTCAATTAAATATACATATTATATTATATTATTATAGTTACTACGGAACCCTTCATGGGCGTGTCTGACTCGCACATGGTCAATTTTTTTTATAGCTCCTGCAATACAGTAAATTCTAGCGCAGGAGCTAGGGACATCTTGAATGCCATATAAAACTGTCAATAAATGATTATGATGATTACGATTATGATTATAGGCTTGCGTTTGACCACCGTCTCACCTGATAGTAAGCGATAACGTGGTCGAAAATAAAGCCCGCTTAGCTAGAAGTAACCTATTCACTCTTGACTTAAAAACTCCCAGGTTATAGCGATCAGGAACCACAGACTCCGGCAGGGAATTCCACTCTTGTACGCACACTGAAAGTATTCCCAAAACGTTTTGTGCGTATGGATGTGATGTCCACCATGTAACGATTCATGTATGATGCGATCTATATCTATATCTATTAATATTATAAAGCGGAAAAGCTTGTTTGTTTTTTTTTTTAAAGCGCTAATCTTGAAATAGTGAAAGTACTGGGTGGATTTGGGTGAAATGGTATGTAAGTAGTTTGAAGCTTGAAGAAGGTTATAGGCATTGATTTAATAGTAAAGATACGGTCGTCAGAACATTTGACGGACGCGGTCGCCCTACAAAACACACTAACGCCATCTATTATAACTAAGATGTCAATTGGCGTGGTCTGCCCCTAGACGTAACCTCGTAAGAGCGAGGTGTGTGGTATTTTTCGAGGTACCAAGAAATAAAAAAAAAACCTTTTACTTTTCTAAATTTATATTTGTTGTACATAAAAATACATTTTAATTTGCATTTAACAAACAATAAAAAATAATGTTGTACATAATTTAATCTTATAGTAATATTATTAAATCTTTTCATTTCATCAGCTATAACGCGCCGCTGCAAAGTTATGTCGCACTTTTATGCGGCTTCGCGTCGTCTTGGCCAAAGGTTGAGACAAATAAGAAAGAAAATTGTTTTAAATAATGTTAGAAGTTGATTTAATGACATATTTTTAACTTATCCGTGATGTGAAATGTTATAATTTTTTTTATTGCGTTTGTTGTCGTATTTCACGCAACCCTTCACGACACAACTCGGCATTTTTGTTTGTAAAACTTACGACCACTCCCGAAGATTGCCGATTGCGTTCTAGTTCACTTCGATAAAGGGAAGACCACTTTGGGACCAAGTTCGAGGCGTCATTATTTATAACATGCGGTCCGCACAGTCTTTACGCAGTAATATACAACGTGTAACGGAAACCCCATATCTATCCAAAAGGATTGAAGACAACATCTGGTATGGAGTCTCTATGCAAAGTTTCAGCTCAAAATAAGTGACTCACAGAATTGACCCCAAATTATCGGTTTCATATGTTTCTTGAATACCAATAATAACAAACGTGTCACATCACTATGTCATAACTTTCCACGTCACTTGCCAATAAAATGATAATTGTCCGCGGGACTGCTAGTCAGATTATAGGAACATAGTCAGTCGTTTCTTAGTAATAAAACCTATTTCTGACCGCAGCACTTTTCTCTAATAATAAAGTAACGAACGATACACAACTCGGCAAATACCATTTCATAATATTCCAGTTAACGCCATCAAGTAGATTCACGACCTCCATTACACAGCTGAGTATTAACTTTAATGATATTTTTATAGCACCTACCCAAATGAGAGATAACTATAGCTTTTCCTAACGGACATAATTGTGCGGGCCTATTTACGCATATAATAACATCTCCACCGTTAATAAGGAAAAACCTTCTGGCCCGAAACCGTAAAATTGTACGATAATAGCGCGAGGAGCTAAGCTACAATCATTACCTACCTCTGTACTTCAACACGGCACCGCAGTACTAATATCTTAGCCAGTATGTACGTGCTAAAATACCTGAATACAATTTGCGAGTCGATATAACCTCGTTCCGAACGAAATAAGCAGTTATTTATTGAGTGCAAGCACAGGCGTTTGCAGTAAATCAAAACGTCCATTCGTCGAACATAAACTGCGTATTATTGTATGAAAATAACGTTGTACGGTTTTGAAAATAACAAAGTTACTCTCTGAACGAGCGCACTTGCATTTCAAAGAATGTAGGCTATAAAAACTTGGTGGGGTGGATTGTTCCTGTGTAGTAGTCGCGACTTCCCATCTAGCGACGTAAGTACAGGCATTTTATGGGACCACAAATCATTTCAGGTCGTGGATAACGCCAACTGAGTCAAAAAATAAAACATAATTTTGGTATTTGTCCAACTAAATTTATGGTCGTCCAACCAAACGCATTCAGAGCCAGCTGTTTAAGTTTCGAAAATAAAATAAAGTTTGATTGTGGAATATTAATAAGGGCTATTAATTAAGCGAGGAAATTTGTTATTTTTGAATTAATATTCTGAATAAATTTTATTTATAGTTTTAGTTGTCTTCGAGGTTGTCGATGTGGGTTATTAAAATTAATAGCTTATGCTGGGCAATTCGTGTTTGCATAGCCATATTCAGAAAGATATATGAGGCAATAAAAATTAAACTCATCAAATTAGAAATAAAATTTATTTATTGCCACAATTCGGCACATGGTGGACATACGCACAAAACGTTTTCATCAGTCGAACACAGCTAAGTAACAGTATAAGGCCGTGCGCGCACTGCGTTGCGTTTTGGAAACGCAAAATCTGTGAAGTATGGAGTGTCATAGAAGTGCGCGCACTGCGGTGGAATAAACACGTGCGGTAGAGTCACCGGTGGCCCCGGTCATTCTACCGGTGCGGTAGAACTACCGCAATTGCGGCCACCGCAAGACAGTGCGCGCACGGCCTAATTATGATATTGAGGGGCTACTTTACTGACCGCCGCGCGCCGCGCTGCAACTCAGTAACCCGTGGGCTGCAGCTGAAAATCAGCGTTGGGTGGTAATACTTAGGGTTGCCACCTGACATTATGCTGAGCTGTGGCCCTTTTGGCACAATATTGTTTTTTATTTTTAATGTTGTATATAATGTGTGTTTCTTATTTTTATGTGCCAATAAACGCAATTTTATTTCTTTCTTTCTAACTGCCAGACAAAATGTTGAGAATTATCGACCTATTTCTCTTCTCTGTACACTTGCTAAATTGTTTGAAAAGCTAGTTCACCATGAGATATATCCGCTTATTCAACATTGCATGATTCCGGAGCAACATGGTTTTGTGAAACAAACATCGACTGTTACCAACTTAATGATTTTCACTTCCTGCTTATTCAATAATCAGAGCCCAAACCGACGCAATTTACACTGACTTCAAAAAAGCCTTTGATAGAGTTGACCATGAAATACTTTTAAACAAAATTTCATTTAATGGCATTATATTGCGCTGGTTTCAGTCTTATATTTGTAATCGTAGTCAAACAATAGTAAGTAACGGGTACCATTCTAACACATTCTTGGCTACTTCCGGAGTTCCGCAGGGTTCAATTCTGGGTCCTTTGTTGTTTATTCTTTACATTAATGACATTAGTAAGTGCTTTCAAAACAGTAAATTTTTATTATACGCTGATGACTTAAAAGTTTTTAAGAAACTTTTATCGATCAATGATTGTTACCTACTACAAGACGATTTAAATAGATTATCTAATTACTGCGACAAGAATAAACTAAAATTAAGCATCCCCAAATGTAAATACCTCAACTTCACCAAAAACAAAAATATAATTGACTACAATTACTGTCTCTGCGATGAACTCCTTCTTAAAGAAACTCAAATTTGTGATCTGGGTGTACTTTTGGACTGCAAACTTCACCTTAATTTACACATTGAAAAAATTGTAGCCAAAGCTTTCCAAATGTATAATCTTGTAATGAGATCGTCATCTGATTTCAAACGCCCAGACACATATCTATATCTTTTTAACTCTTTAGTACGACCACGTAGAGTACGCGTGTATGATATGGGACCCTTACTATGCAAAGTGTGACAAAACAATTGAAAGAATTCAGCGAAAATTTTTGAAAAGTTTGCAGTTTAAATGTCACTTGCAGCGTCTACCATATGAAGAGTCGTTACAGAAATTTAAACTACTTACACTACATTCAAGGCGTCTATTACTCCAAGCCATGATGCTCCGTGGACTAATACACAACAAATTTGATTGTCCTGAACTTGTGAATAATATATTTTATGTCGTGCCCAGAACCATAATAAGACGAGAGGCACGCGCTTACCCACTCTTTGCTACGACCTCTAGTCGTACAAATGCGGGTGAGCGGGCGCCTCTCCACAGATTAGTCAAAATATATAACCAATATTTTGTTAAAATAGACATATTCGCACTATCTCATAATTTATTTAAAAAAGAATTGATTGATACACTTAAAACCTAATAGTATAAGTTTAAAATAAGCCCTAATATTATAAGCTATCAATACTGTATGTACGTCAATAAAAATAAAAAAAAAGAAATTGTAATTTGTGGAAACGTTGTGAATTGTACGTTTACCTATGTAGTTATTGTAGCGTAAATAAAATTAAGTGCACAGTAAAACACAAACCGCTACTTAACACGTTTAATTTTGATTAAAAGGAAAAAGATAGAAAACAAGTACTTAATTAGAGAATATAAAAAAGTTAAATATTGGTTATTATTGGGAACCTTTCAGTGATGGCGTGGGTTAACTTAGCGGAAAGAAAAAGAATGTTATCGAAAGTATTATGCAAATATTTTTAACTTACCTAACAAAAAATCGATTGCAATCGGTTATAGCTAGGCGAATACGCATTATTAGTCATTTTAATTACAAAAACACTAAGAGCATCCAACGCGTCTTGATAGGCCTTAGGTTAGAAAGAGTTTTTGACGTGAGAATTTTTAGATTAGAAATATACAAATTAGGTGCACTATTTAAAATAGAACTCCTGCTGCGAAAACTCGGTAATTCCTGGACGGCTGAATACGACTGTGGGAAGTAACGTAGAAATCACGGAGCCACTGCGCTGCGGGGTCCGCATCTACCTCGTACTCTCTTCAGGCCTTTGAGATGGACGTCTCAGGCACAGGATGTGCTCGGATATCGGGCGAGAGCGCCCCGACCTCCGTCGTCGATAACCGACGTCGCTTGCCCGTAGGGTGGAGCCAAAAATTGGCTTGTAACGGGATCTAAACAAAAAAGAAACTTCAGACCACCGATGCAAGCTGAATCTTTGATTAATTATGAAACTAGTGCGAAATGGACCGAAAAGAAAAAAGACAACAATACATACCAAATTAACCAGAAAATCACCCACAGACTATACTTTTGCTAGGACACTTTATATTTTTTATTGGGTTTACACCAACAGAAAAAAAACTTTCACTTCATAATTTCGATATTAATCACAAAAAATAAGGTCGACCATCACTTATCGAGTCCCAAAAATGTAATGACGCCGTCGAAAGGCAAACAACCGACGATTTTTTCACGATTCCTGGTTCAAATGTGAATAACAGCTATGAAGAAAAAATTTTTTATTGAAAAGTTTGCATTAGGATTGGAGGAGGTTTTAACCGTAGCGGTTTTACGCTACATTATGTATATCTAGTTGTAAGACAAAATGTAAAATTGTTGGTTTTCCCTAATAAAATAAAATAAAAAAATAAAATAACTGGGCATGGGCACGATGCCATGTAGCAGAACTTGTTTCCAATTTTCTGACTAAGCGTAACGAGTGGGGATCAACTGCTTAAAGTATTTTCCGAGGATCAAAGAAATCTCGATAGGTTACGATGATGCTGAGAATGTTCCGTGGAGAGGAAACACGTGTGGAGTGTGGCATGTTTTTAATTGCATCTAGTGTTGCCCAAACGAGAGTCTCGCAAGAGTCTTGCAATTAGCGATTATCCTATTGCTATTTATTAAACGGTAGTTGAGATCTCAGAACAATGTAACAGACTCTGTTACTAGTTTAATAAATAGCAATAGGATAATCGCTAATTGCAAGACTCTTGCGAGACTCTCGTTTGGGCAACACTAATTGCATCCCTTCTGCATGTGCATATATTTGCAGGCGACAGACCGGTGCTGCATACTGCATGCAAGATTTATCATCTGGTTTTGGGCGGAATTGACACTAGATATTTTTCTGAAGTATTAGGTTGGGACGGATTTCCGCAAAGTAAAGCCTGATTCCATTCTGTAGGTTACGATAATCCACTAACTGGCCTTAGCAAACGTTGTTTTACTTGATGATAGACCCGGCTATATTATTTAGCCACAGGCCAGGCAGATGATTTGAGAAAACAACTAAGTAAGCTTCAATCTCATATCATTACAAAAACTCCGGGAAACAAATTTTATTATCATAAAATAAGTTTGAAATCCCTCTGCAAGGTCACCATTCCATATTTTTTCTACGACCTTTAATTATACAAACCATTTTCATTACGGGCCTAAAAAAACAAGGGACGGTTGCGGTAGGCTTTCATGGTTTTCCTACCTAACTCTGGGTCGCCATGTTCAAAATATAAAACCAGGAAGGTCGATTTACCCACACGGTTTTAAAACTTCCGACTTTCGTGAACATTATAAATACAACTTTTTTCCTTTACTTTTCACCTAAAAGCTCCAAATAGGCAATATTTGGGTCCGATTTTTATACAGGATTTGTTTACCTCATAAACTCGAAGCTTTAATTTCAAACTAACTGAGCCCGCGGCTATGTTTGCCTGTGGGATGTTTTTCCCGGGTATATCTAGGCCCCTGGGAGTTCTGGGATAATATTTTGCCATGGGCTTATATGTTGCCAAAATAGTCAGTAAAAAGTCCCATTAAAATCAGTTCAACTGTTCCAGATATGACGATGGACGAACAAAAAGACCGGCAGAAAGATAGACGGTTTGGTTGTGTTTTAGTATCGTGTACATAATTACTGTAATCACTTTGAGAAAACAGTTATTTTGAAATACAGACACTTAAGTTTTATTCAAATGTATATGTATGTAGAGATGTATAAATATAATATTCACAGGCACTTTCGGTTTGTCAAAGACAGTCATCCAGCTACGTTCCAAATCGTGGAATTCTCTGGAGAAGAACCTGCAAGAAACCTAAAAGAGGTTTAAAAAAATTGGCCAAGTGCGAATCAGACTCGCCCATGAGGGTTCCGAAGTAACTACGCCAAATAACTTTGTTTTTCATAGTGTTTGTATGAATTACAAAGTTATATTTGCGGTTTTATAAAATATGCTGTATCAGAAATTTTGGTTGAAAGTTTACATTAAGATCTACAGCATATATTTTTTTAAATTTTCACTCCATTATTATAGAAATTAGAGGGGGTGACACATTTTACCATTTTGGAAGCGTATATATTTTAAACGATTAACTTTATGAAAAAGTGGTTTTAGAGACCTCAATGTAATTTTTAAAGACCTGTCCATAGATACTACACACGCATAGGTACCTACAAAGTTTCACATGTATAGTCTTAATGGTTTCGGAATAAAATGGCTTTGACATACGGACAGACAGACAGACAGACATGACGAAACTATAAGGGTTCCGTTTTTTGCCATTTGGCTACGGAACTCTAAAAAGAGCCCTTACATACAAAATACCTTACAAACCTTTTTGGTATTACAAAGAACCTGGTTTCATTATAAATTCTGTAGATCTTGGGGTACTGAAGAGGTGGTGCTGGCGGTTTTTAAATAAAATCGCGGAACTTATGAACTCAATTTAATGTAAGCGAAAAAATACAAGATGGCTCTGCGCAATTAACAAAATTCGGACATGCGCGTGAACTCGCGTTTGGTGGCAGACTGGCGGGGGGCCTATGTAACAAGCAAGTCACGGCTCCGCACTTCTTAAAACTATCTAATTATCCTATAGCTACTTAAGCAAACACAATGCTTATAGCTACATACTATACATATAACTAACTCACTAACTAGTGAGCGCGTCGCTAACAAATTCCATTTGCTTCTAGGCACTGGCCACACAGAAAAGACGTAAGACGAGGACGGGACGCGGACAGGGCGCAAATGGAGCGTCGTCGCGACTTTTTAAAACATATAGAAAAGACGAGGTACGGACATGACGCTGGGTGCTGCGAGAGATGACGGTTTTCAATCAACTTCATTCAGCTGTCCGATTGACCATCCCAGTCACCCGTCACCCGCCTGCACCCCCGTTCTCACCCGTCCCTCGTCCACTTGCGCCCGTGCCCCGTCCTTTCTGTATGTTTTGACGATAGGGAGTAGACAAGTAAGTGTCGTGTCTGCGCCCTGTCCTTTCTATATGTTTTGCGTGGCGACGCTCCTATACATTTTGTATGAAAGGGACGCGGAAGAGACATATGTCCGCGCCCCATCTGCGTCTTACGTCTTTTCTGTGTGTCCAGCGCGTAAAATGAGGGCAGTCGATCTGCTTAGCTTCCCAACTTATTGGAGTCGGCTTCCAGTTTAACAAGGTGCAGCTGTATTAGTGTTTTACATGGAGCGACTGCATCTGACCTCCACAACTCAGTAGCTGAGTAACACAACAACCCTTATCCAGACCACTGTCACATTTCCTAGCTTCTGACTACACGTAACGCCTGTCAAACAAGTACCTACAAAAGACAGCCGGCTAAAAGTGTTTGCTGAGGCACGGAGGTGAGATAGTGGTCAAACGCGAACCTATTATCAATAAAAACTTATTTTAAAAATTCTAAAAAACCCGACTGCTCAACTGAAGTGTAATAAACAAGCACATTTTTATTTTTAAAAGTGACAAGCAGGCGGGACCCAAACGAACATATTTTTTTAAAATGGGATGGGTCCGCCTGCTTGTCACTTTTAAAAATAAAAATGTGCTTGTTTCTTACACTTCAGTTGAGCAGTCGGGTTTTTTAGATTTTTTTAAATAAGTTTTTTTTTTACACAATTTTTAGTTAAAATATTAATTAACAATTTTTTAGTTTTCCCAGTCGTGTCACATTGGCACTCCACCGGATTCAGAAAGTGAGTCCATATTTTTAAACTTTCTCATTGTGTTATTTTGTTAGTATTACACTAATGATAAACATAGTATACCTTTTTGAAATCCTTATGTTAAGCCCTTTAATTTGATACCCATATTGTAGTATTTGAAAAAAAAAATTTTTTTTCACCATGTAGAATGGCTTCGCACAGCAGCCATGTTTAATTGTTTTAAATGTCACCTATCTAAGAACACTTGGGCTGTTAAGACAAATCTAACGATACCTCAATTGTGTGAATCCGTTCAGGGGTTCTGGAGATATGAGGTAATAAAGAATATTACAAACATACATACATACATACATACAAGATACGCGCGAAAAACATAACCCTTCCTTTGCAGTCGGGTAAAAAAAGGTATTTCGAAATGTTAAGATGATGATCCATCCATAGACCAACCTCAGCAAACGTTACTTTACCTTAAAGATCGACGCTTTTGGCTGATAATACTTAGCTCCGAACAGAGCCGGATTAACCCTGTCAGAGGCCCTAAGGCAATGGCATTCTCGGGGCCCCTTTTCTTACTTTGACTGACCAAATCGTGTGTGAACTGAGGAAACGCACATTAAGGGCTGTGGTTTTTAATATATTTGTTTACTTATTCCCAGATTTCTTCTAAAATTGTTTTAATTCTACTGCTAAATCTAACGATTTGTATTTTCTGAGATAACATTGAGGTCCTTAAGTTCACACGCACATCAAATTCTCGTTCGAAGAAACATGTTTTCTGGGTGCGTGCACTGGGCCTGGGCCCCTAGTTGATGCGGGGCCCCTAGGCAGTTGCCTACTCCGCCTAATGGTTAATCCGGCCCTGGCTCCGAATGGAAGAGCAAAAAGTCAAAAAAGTACCTAAATGTGATCTGCGATATACATCGTGTCACGGAAACCCCATATCTATCCAAAAGGACTGAAGACAACATCTGGTATAGAGTCTCTATGCACAGTTTCAGCTCAAAATAAGTGACTCACAGAATTGACCCCAAATTATCGGTTTCATATGTTTCTTGAATACCAGTAATAACAAACGTGTCACAGCACTATGAGGGTCATCACTTTCCACGTCACTTGCCAATAAAACGATAATTCTCTTCTTAATTTGAAAAATTCGGCCTCTGGTATCAATGTATCGAAATTTCTAATATGCTCCACACATGTAGGCATAGGATTAGAAAACCCTTGCCATATCGTTTGTTATCATCCAAAGAAGCCGTGCACTCGGTATGTATATACCCTTTAAATTACACGTTGTATTATAGCATGGAGTGACGAAATTATAGCAGTCAACAACACTGTTCTTGAATTAATCATATTCTTGGTAGTTAGGTTTTAACCTACCGTAAATATTAATGACTAAATCGTTTTATTTATCAGGTGATTAAGACAAGACTTATCTTTCAATTTCCGCCGTTTGGCCCGCATTAGACCATTGGCAGTTTTTATGTTTCCCCGAAAATTAAATAACACTTTCTCCGAACTTTTATCGAAACAGCACAAACAGCTATTCAAATATTTCAAAAGCGTGTTCAGTTTTAGATCAAAATGTGTGCCACATTCTACGTGTACGTTTACGTTCAAGTCGTAAACAAGAAATACAGGTAAACAGTCGATCGAAATGGCTGCTGAGAGATCTACATTACGAAATGCCCTTTTTATGTTCAACAAAAAGGGTGAAGCAGGTGCGTATTCATAATATACTCGAGAACATGTTTGATGTTGAACTTTTTTTTATTAAAAGGTTAAGTGCATATTGGCCGTCTTATCAATGATTTAACAACTACGTAAGTATACAGTATTGCAAAATAGACCAAGGAGTTTGTATTGTAAATTGCCTGCTGAACTTTACATCAAACTGGCTGCATGGTAGACAGAAAATTTGCTATATTTGAATTGACACTCATTCGAATTTAGAATCGGTTCGAATTTTTTAAAGAACGTGTCGATTTTTTAATGCGATTTGATTTGAGACAGAGAAGAGAAACTTTATAACAGTTACAAAATATCTAACCTTTTGGGAATACTTTCACTGTGCGTACGGCAAAGGAGTGAAATTCCCTGCCGGAGTCTGTGTTTCCTGATAGCTATAACCTGGGAGTCTTTAAGTCAAGAGGGAATAGATTACTTCTAGATAAGCGTGCCTCATCTTCGACCACATGAACACTTACCATCAGGTGAGATGGTGGACAAACGCGAGCCATAACTAATAAAAAAAAAATTGTTTTACTTATCATTAATATGCTCGCTTTTGACCACAATCTCAACTGATGGAAAACGATAATGTAGCTTAAGTTTTTCATTTCAGTTCTATAGGGTATCATGAAACTAATATCGAATGGTTTTACTAACATAGACAATGCACTAGCTAGACTTAGCATTGATAACATAAACTACGCAAGCCCAATATGTGTTTCTGATATTGCAATTATAAATAAACCCCGGATCTTCTAAACGAAACGAAAGACTTTGCTTTAGTTCTTACGAAGTTTTCCTAATACTATAAGCCAACCGGTATCAGTTATTTCGCCGCTGACGATTTCTGATAAGCACGTAATATTAAGTTTAGAATACTTAGCAAAAGAATAATTTTGGAAAGGCTAGTTGACACTTCCCGTGACCCAAGTTAACAATAAACAGTTTATTACATATTTTCAAATGAAGTTTAATTTTTTTAATATAAGTAATGCTAACTTTAGATACCTAAATAAAGTAAACAAAATTCATTAAGTTAAACGCCAAGGCTGAGCCGGTAAAACACAAAACAATATGTATGTTTCGATTCTTTTATTCAACAAAAAAAACTCTATAACAGTCAGTTTGGGATGGTGTCTGGTCGTTTGAGAGGGCAAGCCCCATGGGGCCAATTAATATGACCCTCTGTCATCGACCGACGATTGGTGGCTGACGGTAAACACCTGACATTCTACCTCTATAGTCTATGACCCCCCGGGAATATAGGCCGATGTCACAAATGAATGTTTTTATTATCAATTAGGTTTCGGTCATCAGAGAAGGTATTACAAATTGATTAAACTAATAATAATAAATATATTTATTTCCCAAATATACAAATAATTTTTGACGTATCAAAGAAAACATTTACATAAGAAATTTGGATGCTATAGAAATCTTTACACAAAAATATAACTCTGCCTCTTAAAGGTATCCTGTACCTTAAGAGACAGTGTTTCACAATGAGGGCTCTATTTAATAAATGAGGGGAAGGTGTCAATCTACCTTAAACTCTAATTTATCTTAAACTTTTGCGTTACTAAATTAAATAATTCGATGTTTAATTTGATTCCGCCTACATTTCCTATAAAGGAGATTGTGTTATTTTACCTTATATTTGGACGTTTCTTTTTGTCTTTTTTTTATTATTTTAACGCAAAATAATACGGGGCTTTAATGAGATATTTTTGAGCTTTGCGAAATGAAGTCCAAATTCTGAATTTTCCTTGTTTTGTTTTAATGAATGTTTTTTTTTAAGAAAATAAGTATTTATAGATACATTTTGGTATCAGTAACCTTCTGCTTAATGTTTTTGTATGTTACTTTTGTTTTAACGCAGATAATTTATTATTGATAAATACGAATTCAGCTCTTTCACGAATATAAATACTAATTCGTAATAAAAAATAAAGAAAATATTTTAGACAGACATCCCCGTTGGCTGAAAACGTCATAATTATATTATTATTAACTAATAGTCGTTGCGCGCATTTACGCTCACTTGGATATTTCGCACATTTTTCCGGGATTAAAGGTAGTCTTTTTGCTTGTGGGGATGGTCTGTATATATGCTTTTGCGGTTGCACAACGACACGCTTTGCTTTGCTTTGCTTGGTAGTATAGATGCAGGCCTACCCTCCCCCCTCCTTCAGAGAGGGGAGGGTGGTGTGGTCCTGAGGGAGAGCGCATCAGTCGTGTAGATCCTCAGGGCAAGTCGGCTTAGTCGGCAAGGCGGATTTACCTTCACGAGGTTGCCACCCCGTTTTTGGTCTAATTCCTTAAGAAATAGACGTAACCGAAACCACCGGGCGACCCGTAGAGTGGCGGGTTTTCTACTCTACCTCCCTTACTTTGACCCCTCTGTGACGAGGTGGTTGCGGGCTCAGCTGTCACAACATGCTGATGGCGAGTAGGAGAAGTTAGTCACCAGCGCTAGGACCTGCGCAGTTGATCGCCGTGAGCAGGGATGAAGGAGTCCTGGGGGGTTGAGCCGATCGGCGCTGGCAGTAATGTGTCCGTGAGGCAACACGCCCTCTTTGGTCTGGATTTCAGGCAAAACGGTGGCCCTACCCCCTAGCCAAGGGTAGGGAAATGGCCATTGTGTCCCGTCAGAGGGCCACAGGCGAGGTGCGTGGGGTCTGCGGAGGTCGCCCTCGGGTGGCCGAAGCAGTAGGTAAAGGTCATGCTGACGGTGTAAGTGACGGTTGATCAGTTCATGGGGGGAGGCCTTTTCAACCCCCTACGCCGACCTGATCAAGCACCCGATGTCGCACTGTAAACCAGCCTTGCGCACCTATATCTATCTGGTAGTCCTAACGTCAAACTCTTTTAGTGCGACGTTCCCAGGTGCGGGCTCCATGGAGGGTGGGAGCCAGATAGACGAAACTTTTCTTCAAATTTTCATGGATTTAAGGCCAGAAAATACTGCAGGAGTGGAGTCGGCGAAAGCTGACAATACTCCGAAGCGAGGTGCCTTTGGCACTTCGCTCGCCCCTGGTAATCCTGCGGCATCTGCTGCAGGCCCCAGCGCGGGTGTCGGTCCTGCCGTGGCGAAAACCGCAGCAAGGACCAAATCTAAGTCCCTACGTAAACAAAGGACCTCGGAGCTGCAAGGGACCAGTACCGAACCTTTTTACGCCAAGGCGAAAACGGTGTCGACTAACGTCACAGCCGGAACTAGCCTTGCCAAACAACCTTCACCTCCCAATGTGGCTCCTCAAGCCACAGCCTCCGAGGCGGCCACATCCGGTCAAACGGGGACGGCCGCCAGCGCTAGTGACGACTTCAGCTGCAACTGGCGGATAGCTACGCGCAAAGGCAAGGGCAAGGGTAAATCTACTCAACAAACCCTTCGCCCAGGCATAGGCCCTTCAGGCCAGAAAGCTCCCATCGGCACCATCGGCAAGAGGAGGGAAAGGCTGACGCGTAAGGAGCGGCGTCAGGAACGCAGGAGGGCACACAAGAGTAAAATCACCCCTCCCAATAAACAGGTAGCATCTACTAACTCGGCCAATACGACCAAGCCAGGTAAGCTCAGCTTCTCTGCGGGGAAGCGGTCTCAGGATGAAGCCGGCAATAGCCGACCCAAGCCCACCCAACCGCAACTTAATTCCGCAGGAGGTTCAGGCGAGGTAGCTACCAAAAAACACCAATCCGCAGGGAACGATCAGGTAGCGGCTAAGCGAGCTCTCAACGAGAGTTTAACACCTCGGGGTGAGCATAAGCGGCCGTGTCTTGATCAGTCCAAACGGATTGACACCAAAAGCTACGCCCAAGCTGCTAGTGAGTCTCTTAACGTCGCGATTACCTGTGGACGGACGGGATTCATCAGCCAGGAAGTATCCAAACAGGTTTTAGCGGCGATTCACGAGCAGTTAATGCTTGCGGCCTTCGCCTCTTCACAGGGCGCTCCAGGGCTTACCTTTCACGCTAAGCCCGTCTTCGCCGGAGGTGTCCTCAAACTGTGGTGCGGCAACGACCACACCTTGGAATGGCTGAGGAAGACAGTCTCGGGGCTGACTCTCCCGGCTAGCACCTCGCTAGTCGTCAAGAGTCAATCGGAGCTCGAGAAACGCGAGCGTTGCGGTATTGCAATCCCTGACGACATGGATCTGTACAAGGACCCGACCTACATCGGGCGAGCCCTCTGGTTCCAGAACCAGTGGGTCGACGTCAGGAGGTGGGTTCTTCTGCACGCCGAAAAACAAGCAGCATGCTGGTTCGTGGTGCTGGCCATTCCGGAGGAGCAGGTACCGATCCTGATGGTGCATGATCGCCGACTCTCAATTGGTCTAGGGTCGGTATACATCAAGTATCAGGGCGCAAATGGTAGGTATACCGACATCCCTCCAGGATGGGACCAAACCGCACCACCACTAGGTGCGCAAGACAACCCGGCTACAACCACGGTGGACCCAGCTACTAAAGCAGAACCAGCCAATGTGGACGCCGTCCTTGCATCGGGAGGGGAGTTGGATGACATCACACTGTCGCCAGCCTCTCTCCCGGGTGGGGGTGACTTCGACGACTTGCTAGCCGGGCTACGACTGGGGGTGGACGACGAGGGTTCCGTCAAAGATGGCTCCCAATTCGTCCAACTGTAAAGTCGTGCAGGCGAACCTCCACCACAGCCAGACCGCGACGGCTCAACTTCGCAAGTGGCTGGAGGTTCAACATACGGCCATTGCCCTGATCCAGGAGCCGTGGGTCAGAGGAGGCCACGTACAAGGACTCTCCAATCTCGGAGGTAAGCTTCTTGTTAACACGAACCATGACAACCCGAGGGCGTGCATCTACGTCACAGGTAATGTTAAAACACAGTTCTTATACGACTTTTGTTGCAGAGATGTCTCTGCAGCAAAGATGACCATACAGCAGGGGCAAGCGGAGAAAGCGATCGTCTTTGTCTCGGCTTACATGCCTGAGGCGGAGGCACCGCCCCCTCGGGAACTGGCCCGCCTCGTGACCCACTGTGAATGCAGGGGGGATGAGGTCGTCATCGGGACTGACGCTAATGCACATCACCCCTTATGGGGCATGGATACACAAAACGAACGGGGTAAGGCTTTAGTAGAATTTTTGTTCACAACTAACCTATCCCTTCTGAATACAGGCTCCGAACCAACTTTCGTAACCAAACGCAGTCGAACAATCATTGACCTAACACTGGCAACGGAGGGTGCAGCGGAACTCATCAATGGGTGGCAGGTATCTGACGAGGCTTCTTGCTCTGACCATAGGTGGATCCGTTTCGACATCCAGGTCTGTGTTACTCCTAGACTTCCACGACGTAACCCGCGAAATACGGATAGAGTGGCATACACACGCAGCCTTGTTACAAGGCTTGTACACACAAGCGACCTGGTGACACTGGTTGACGCGAATCAAATAGACGCGTATGTAGGCCAGCTCACCGAATCACTGATCAGCAGCTACCACTCTGCATGCCCAGAAACCATACCGCGCGACACACCGGGTAAACAGCCCTGGTGGGGCGCGGATCTGGAGCGCAAACGCAAGAAGATAAGAAAGGCATTTAATAGAGCCATGAATACATGTAGGGAGGATGACTGGGAAGTTTACTATGCCGCCAAATCCGCCTACAAAAAAAGCATCAGATTCAGACGAACCACTGTGTGGCGAAAATTCTGTGGTGAAATTGAATCATGCCAACAAGCAAACAGGGTAAGGAAGATACTGGCACAGCAGACCACTTCTGGGCCAGATTCACTTCGTAAACCGGACAACACACTGTCCACATCACCGGAAGAAACGAGGCGCATCCTAATCGAAACACACTTCCCAGGTAGCGTCCTCGCACAGGTAACCGAATGGACGGACGTAACCCGAACGCCATCGGACGAAGATTGGCAATACGCTCGCAAGATGATCACGCTGGAGAAACTCCAGTGGGCCATCCGAAGCTTCCAACATTTTAAGGCGCCAGGTCCCGACGGAGTCTTCCCGGCCTTACTTCAATGGGGGGGCAACTCTGTTGTGACGAGACTGGTGCCCCTAATGAGAGCGTGCCTGGCATTTAGATACGTTCCAAAGGTATGGAGGGAAGTGAAAGTCATATTCATCCCAAAGCCAGGTAAGAGTGACTACACGAACGCAAGATCATACCGCCCAATCAGCTTGACCTCCTTTTTGTTAAAAACAATGGAGAGAGTGTGTGAAAGGGAGCTACGAGACGGCGCTCTAAAAACAGTACCACTGCATGGCAACCAACACGCGTACAGCGCTGGTAAGTCGACCGAATCCGCTCTTCACCAGGTAGTCACCGTGGTTGAAGAATCGATTAACCAAAAGGGTTCCTGCCTGGGTACGTTCATAGACATCGAAGGAGCCTTCGACAAAATAAACTTCTCCAGCATAAGCGCCGCACTCTCCAGACATGGGGTACAGCAGGTACTTATTGATTGGATTACAAATATGCTAAGCAAACGTGTGGTTCGCCTTGAGGAAGACCAGCAGGTAGCCTTAATAGCCAGAGGCTGTCCACAGGGCGGCGTGCTATCACCTCTCCTCTGGAATTTAGTGATCAATGACCTCATCACACAACTCAACGCTCACCGTTATTACACAATAGGCTATGCAGACGACCTCGCAATCCTCGTGCCTGGGAAGGTAACAGGAACCATCTGTAACCTCACCCAGCAAGCGCTACGCATCGTGGAGCGATGGTGCAGGGAGTATGATTTGTCGGTAAACCCCACTAAAACCGAATTAATCTTATTCACCCATAAACGAACTCTAGGCCTTCATCGCCTACCTAAGCTGTTCAATACAGAACTCCAGTTGTCTAGTGAGGTTAAATACCTGGGGGTCATTCTGGACTGTAAACTAAACTGGAGCAACCATCTAGACTTCAAATTAAACAGGGCATGCATCACCTTCTGGCAATGCAAGAAAATGATAGGTAAGAAGTGGGGCTTATCCCCAAAAAACACAATGTGGTTGTACAATGCTGTAATTCGGCCGATGATTACCTACGGGGCCGTGGTGTGGTGGCCCCGCACCAAGCTTGTCACAGCCGTAAACAAACTGCAACGCATGCAAAGGCTGGCCTGCGTGGCGATAACGGGCTGCATGAGAACTACCCCGACAGCAGCTGTGGAGGCTATGCTGGGGCTCCCGCCGCTCCATCTGTTCATACAACAGGAAGCGACGATGGCAGCAGTGCGTCTTAAAACACTGGACATCTGGGGTAAGAAAGAAACACAGCACACTGCTCTGCTTGAGGAACTCAACAACGAGCTCCCCATAACGAAGGCAGTTAATGACAGGGTGCCCAAACAAATCGTCTTTGACAAAAAATACAGAATCCAACTGTACGAGGATCACCGCTGTGAGGGGCTGTGTCCCTCTGAGGTGCGTGTCTTCACTGATGGTTCCAAAACAGGTACTGGTACGGGTGCAGGAGTCTTTTACCTTTGGGGGTCTACAACACAGTGTTCCAGGCCGAATGCCTGGGCATCTCACTGGCAGCTTCGGCCATCATAAACAGGGAAGTTAAGGACCACTCAATACGTATACTTTCGGACAGCATGGCGGTCCTGCAAGCACTGAACAGCCACATAGTTAACTCCGGGCTGATCTTGGAGTGTCACAATCTCCTTAACCAGGTTGGTAGACACAACAATATAACCATTCAATGGATCAAAGGACACAGCGACTCCCGAGGCAACGATGCAGCGGACGAACTCGCTAGAAGGGCGTCGAGTATGGCGATTATGGGACCCGAACCCATTGCACCACTCCCCTTCGGTTATCTGCGTCACCTGGTAAGGAAACGCACCAGAGACCTACACCACAAACTATGGGAGGACCATGGTGAGTGCAGGCAGGCTAAAGAGGCTCTCCCGACCCTTGATGGCCGCTTGTCGAAACAGGTCCTTAGACTATCTAAACCGCAAATGCGGCTGGTGACAGCCGCCCTTACCGGTCATGGATCATTTAATAAACACCTCTATCTAATAGGAGTCACAGACAGCCCACTCTGCAGAGCCTGCATGGAGGAGGACGAAACAGCAGCACACCTGCTACTAAGCTGCCCTGTAGTAGCGGATTACAGGACTAAATACTTCGGCAACCCAGGTACCCTCCGAGAAATGGTAAGCAAAACAAGGGCGTTGCTCGCCTTCGTGGAGGAACTGGCATGGATTGAGTGAAGAGAAATCTTACCCCTTACGCAAAATACGCGCATGGTCGTGGAGTTGCGGACACCTGCCCGACATACATACATACATACATACATACATACATACAACTCAATATCGCCCTAGATGTCGCTTAAACCAAATAGCCTTTCACCCCTCGATATTATTAACTAATAGTCGTTGCGCGCATTTACGCTCACTTGGATATTTCGCACATTTTCCGGGATTAAAGGTAGTCTTTTTGCTTTTCCTGACTATAGGTCTGTCTGTGTGCCAAACTAAATTCATCCATATCCACTCGGCCATTTTGGCGTGATTAGGTAAGAGTGTAGATAAATCGAATTCCCTGAGTAGGTAAATAGAAGTTAAATTTTACAAGTAATATTCCACAATAATACTCCACAACTTTCACACAACGCCATCAAGTCCCAAACTAAGCAGAGCTTGTGCTATGAGTACTAGACAACTGATAAACATACATATATATTTCTAAATGCATACATATTATAGATAATTTACACCCAGACAAAGAACAAATGATCGTGCTCATCATACAAACATTTGTCCTAGGTGGGAATCGAACCCACGACCTTGTGCATGGCAGTCAGGGCCACTGACCACTAGACCAACAGGCCTGTTTTGTGAATAAGAATACCCACTACAACTTATCAGTAACTTTTACAAAACCCCTGAAAAGATATTCAGTGACGAGCGGATAGTTTGCTCACTTAGCATAATTTGTAAAGCATTGAAGGGACAAAACTGGCGAAGGACAACTATTATGAAAGTTGCCGACCCTTCATTCAATTGCGAAGTTTGTGACAATTTCCTCATTGCCTCTCTGTCATAAATTTAGCAAGGTTTACTGCCATGACCAGAAAAAAAATATACATGTATAGGTATTATGAAGATGGACGGAGCAGAGATTGCCCAGCATTTACGGGCCCGATTTGCGAGTTCCAGTTCGTGGGTTTGTAGGTATTAGTCCACCAAATAAAAGTCTAGAGTCACAAACAACGGTTATATTTTAAACGTTCAAAGTTAAACGGTTACACCAAGCGTAAGAAGTAACACACAAGAATAATATAGACACTAGTTAGGAAGATAGAAGAATATAAAACAAGTAACTAGATAATAAGCAAAGCGAATTTAAACAATAAGAAATGATTTTTAAGTATTACGAGCGAGCGCGGTAAGCTAAGTGCGCAATGATATTTGTAAGTGCGGAGGCAAGCTAGCGCGTGATTGCCTTGCGCAACCAGCGCAACAGCGGACAAAGGACTTATAGATGATACATATAAAGGACTGGTGAGCAGGAATGCGGCGAAACCGAACTGTTCCGAACGAGACTCGCGGCGCGGCGGAATCACCCGAAGTTAGAAGGTAGCTTCTTCGTGTGTTGGCGCTGCCGCTACTGGTACAAACCAAGTCAGGCACATTACTTTGTGTTAATTATATCATCAGCACTATTCTCAAATCAGTGAAAGAAAACATCATTAGTAAAGATGTCCTTTTTTCCTGGTGGGAAAATCCTCGAATGACTTCTCCCGCTCTGGGTGGAGTGGAAGAGTGTCAGACTTTTACTGACTAAAAACCTACCCTGTTCCTTCAATTGCCCTTGAGTTCCGGGGCCGCGGTATCTCTTTAGAACATTCCAGCAAATCCTGAAACCAATATGTCCTAGGACCATAAGTCATAAGTCATAAGTAATTTATTTCATAACAATATATGTACATTGTGTTAAATTCCTAAATTCCTAAATCCTAAATTACCTAAGTCCTAAATTCGAAGACCTGTAGCATCCACCCCAATAGGCCCGCATGGTTAATTATGGCCTATTTCTTCTCTCAGGCCTGTATCTCCGTAGTAGGAACTTAAGAGGTTGCATTATTTATGTGTAATAAAAATGTTAAAGTCCTTCCATAGGTTGTCTGGAAGATATCGCTCTCAGCGATAATACCGCCATTGTAACCAAATTTTTACAATATTGTTATTTAAGTGTGATTCAATTATTGGTGTACAATAAAGTATATTCTATCTATCTATCTACAATTACGTGACAATTTTATGTTTCGCCGTCACACTTATCCTTACTAATATTATGAATGCTTAAGTAACTCTGTCTGTCTGTGTGTTACGCAATCACGCTTAAACTACTGAACCGATTTTAATGAAATTTGATATCGACATAGTTTAAAGCCTGAGTAAGGAAATAGGCTACTTTTTAATGCGAAAAAAGGACTGTAAGGGGTTGAAATAGGGGATGAAAGTTTGTATGGAAATTACGCCATTTTTAAAGCTAGAAGCTTGAAACTTATTTTTTAGACTTTTGATTAGATATAAATAAATACGACATTCAAATTATGTATGAGTTTTGTCTTCAAAATCATTAGCCTAAAACATTAAAAATGCTGCCGAAAGTTACTATTCCGCGCGGACGAAGTCGCGAGCACAGCTAGTACTATATGCTATGTTTGTAATATGGCATTTATGGTTTTCTGTGGCAATAAACTCATTTGCGGACCGCTAACAATCAGTCCTACGGACACAGACAATGGAGCCTTAGGAATAGTCTTCCGTGTAGATCGGAATTCAAAAAACTGAAAGGTTTTCTCTTTGTTTTTTTTTTTTATTACGAATGAGCCCGCTCTTGACCTCGATCTCGTCTGATGGTAAGCGATAGATGAGATCTACGATGTGACGAGCGAGCCCAGAAGATGTCACAAGTGGCAGGGAACACAGAAGCCGGCAGAGAATTCCACAACTTGGCTGTGCGCACAATAAATGTGGAGAAGCAACCAAGTGTGGATGGTACCCAGCCGTAGTTCTGGTAGACCGGTAGTGAAATGGAGATAGATGAATCAGGTCATGGAGCTCCTGCGCACACTCCCCGAAGTACAATCTATAGAAAACCGTCAAGCAAGCAACGGTTCGCCGATGAGCCAGACTATGAAGCTTGCCCGATAGCACCTTGTCGCCTATAAGCCTTTTCCGCCGATCGAGTCCAATGCAGCAAATTGGTATTTTGCGGACATCCCACAAGTGGCTGCAATAGTCCACGCAGGAACGGACATGTGCTTTATATAGATTCAGAAGCTGTCCAGGCGTGAAGTACCGCCTCACCTTGTGTAGGATTACCAGCTTTTTTGCTGCAGTCTGAGCTCTAATAATTCTTAAGATATTTTTCCTCAAGACCTATTCCTACGATCTTAACTGCAGTCAGATCATTTGCTTAGCCTTTTTCCAAGTATATTTGGGTCGGCTTCCAGTCTAAACGGATGCAGCTGAGTGTTAGTGTTTTACATGGAGCGACTGCCTATCTGACCTCCACAACTCAGTAACTAACCCTTGGCTAGACCAGTGTCAGGTTTTCTGGCTTCTGACTACACGTAACGACGAGTGTACGACTAAACGCCGACAGACACTACGTCGAAGGACTGAACACCGACAAGACTTTACTTCGACGGGATTCTTCGCCGACAGGACACTTCACCGATGGGACACTTCGCCGACAAGACACTTCGCCGATAGGGCTCAACAGTGACACAACTTATCATCGATAATCAGATACTTACTTTGGAAATCGATTATGCTATTCTTGTAATAATAAATTCTGTCAAAAATGTCCAAATGACAGCCGGGACCAACAGGTTAACGTGATTTCCGAGGCGCTGGTTATCACACCGCCAAACGGTGATGCGCCATCGTTACATGGTGGACATCCCACCCATACGCACGAAACGTTTTGGGAATACTTTCATTGTGCGGACGGCTAAGGAGTGGAATTCCCTGCCGGAGTGTGTTTCCTGATCGCTATAACTTGGAAGTCTTTAAGTCAAGAGTGAATAGGTTACTTCTAGGCAAGCGTGCTCCATCTTCGACCACATCATACACTTACCATCAGGTGAAATTTAAAAAAAAAATCTAAACTCCGGGCTACTACTACGAAATTTCTTACAAAACATCTCAATAGCACTTTTATAGTGGTCAGTGGCCCTGACTGCTATGCGCAAGGTCGTGGGTTCGATTCCCACCTAGGACAAATGTTTGTGTGATGAGCACGGTCATTTGTTCTTTGTTTGGGTGTAATTTATCTATAATATGTATATATTTAGAAATATGTATGTATGTTTAACAGTTGTCTAGTACCCATACCACAAGCTCTGCTTAGTTTGGGACTAGATGGCGTTGTGTGAAAAAGTTGTGGAATATTATTATTATTATTATTCTTTATTACATTTTATATACATATTATTTACATTTTTAAATATTCCTATAAAAACAAAAAACATTTAAAAATATAAAAAAACAGTAGCCCACCGGTATCGGGAACAGGGTCCAAGCTACCGGTGGTCAGGGCTCTTGAGAGAGGAACCTCCTAACAATTCGCGCCGTGTCCAGAAGTACTGCTTTCTGGATCAAGCCCTTGATCCAGCTGCCCAACGAGAGCCTCCTAAGATGTTTGTCGAGGCTCTTGGCTATTATGCCATTGGCTGAGACGACTATCGGCACAATGATTGCTGTATCCACATCCCACATGTCAACAACCTCGTGAGCCAAGTCAAGATACTTAATTTGCTTATCTTTCTCGGCTTTCATGAGGTTCTCGTCATGAGGGACCGCTATATCAACAATCAATCACAATCAATCAATTATTATTATTATTATTTTGCCCGACCCGAATCGAAACAGACCTCATATGCTCAGCAGTCGCGATCTACGAGGCAGTCAGAGATCTTCAATTGCAGTCTGCAGCCAGTTAAATCACGATATTTAAATATAGAATGAAAAACATTCTTTACGTAATATTTCACCAAACGGCTGATATGGTTTACAGTGAAACCCATAAATTCACTACGAGCAATATTATATTGCACTCAATTTATTCATCCCATAACTTATAGACCAGTTTAATTTACATGAGCAAAATATATCTATTTAAATACTCATTTATTTAAAAGTTAGTAAACAGTAAGTTGGCTTCATTCATTCTGATGATAATGAATTTAATATGAAGATTTATTAATAAAATACTATACTTGTTTCACGTTAAGAAAATAGTAACGTCATCGTTGTCCGCGCCTCTCGACCAATCAGATCGATCGCAACGAATTAGAAAGCTAAGTTCACAGTGACCAGTTGACTGGAGATGTTTTGGCGAAATGGTTGTCTTTTATGCGTTACCTACCTACATTAAATGATTTATATAAATTCAATCCTATTGAATTGGTGTAGGCCCACATAAAAAAATATGTTAGTGCCAATAACTCAACATTCAAGATAAGTGTTGTAAAAATATATTTTGTGACGCAATAATTTTAATAGATGCTAATCGATGGAAGAAATGCTGCGACCACGTGACATAAGAAGAAAATTTTGTGTGAAATTTGGATGACATCATAAAGAACGCAGAACATAATTCTTTCATAATAAATTCAAATGAAGATTCTAGTGACATTGTTTGAAAAATGTTACTAATTTTCAATATTTTTTTTTAATAAATTTTCTTAACGCGAACCAACTATAATCCATAGTGCCACGTTTCCGTCTATAAGATGACAATTTAATTTGACACCTCGCTTTGCGGAGATACCTTGAAGCCTGTCTATATATATATATAGCCTGTGTATATCTCCGCGAATTTAGCCGCGCTAGACTATTTTACTTCCCATTTTTCTGCTCTTTTTCTGATTTTGGAACTTGTCTCCATTCAGGCCTCATCTAGTTTAAATTTGAATGTAAAAACTATATCGTGTCATGAAAATTTAATTAATCTTTGATCATTTAGTATCCGAGACTGAAATGTAATTGGACTGGATACGTTACGACACGACCTCAGGACGACCGAGGACAGATGGGCCAGTCCAGATAAACAGGACCACAAAGAGGGCAGACTTGAGGAAGTACCGTATAACCCGAGACCCGAAGTAGTGGCGTGTTTTGTTGCACACGCGCTTTCTAAGAAATCGCGGGAGAGTCTAATACCTCACTGCCCCCGCTTGAACAGACGGAGCCCACAGAGGCGAGCCGGCACTATTTGAGGCCGCGTTGAAGATTATTTGAGGGCACCCGCAGTGATCGGCGCAAGTATACCAGAGAAAACGGACTGTATGGAGTATTACTCCCATCTCTGCAGCAGAGCTGCTGAATACCAACTTGATGCACTTGAAGCTATCAAGAAAAGAGCCAAGAAGCTCATTGCTAATGATAGACTGGTCGAGACATCCATTCTTTCTACTATAATGTTCATGACAACTGTGAATTATACATAGCTATGAGGGAAATGACTAACCAGAAATCTCTCACGTAGCTGTATTTCACACATTTCATCTCTTTTGTAGCTATCCACATTAATATTTGAAAAGAATGCAGTTTGAATTGCCATCCACAAAAGTATTTTTTAGACATTGTGTAGTTCTTTCAATAATTGCACCACATTGCATTTGAGTCACAAATTGAACACCGTATGAGTTAGGTTATTAGGTATAATAACTGTTATTAGAATCGTACATCATTTTATACCACTAATTGACTATTCAAATGCAACTCTAATTGTGTTTTTTAATGGTAAAAAATCCGCCGAGCTCGAGACATATACTGGACATAAATGTACATACCTATAGTAGGTAACAGATATGCCTTACATATTATAAAACAAAGTGATCCGCCGCGTCTGCCTGTCTGTTTGCGATAAACTCAACGACTACTGAAGATATTTTCATGTGATTTTCACCAATGGATAGAGTCACTCATGAGGAAGGTTTTAGTATAAATACAAAGGTGGGGCGATGCACTAAAAGCAGATGAGCAGTTGACTATAAAAATTGAAATTCGTCGTGGCCCACGATTTTATTTTTATAAAATGAAGGCCCTAGATTGATGTGAAGTGTTGTGAATGTTGTGATGACATGTCGTCACCCTCCCCGCTAACGGTCGTATCCCACAAACTGACGTATCTACACTGACATTACCTACGTGTTCACAACTTTGTTTCGAACATGTTCTCTCTAGTCGTCGTATCTGTATCGTTTATCGTTTAGAAGATAGTCAAGTATTTTGTTAACGTATGTGCAAAAGGAGGGAAAAAATATTCTCACTACCTGTCGTATGAACATACTACAGTTAGTAAGATTTATTTTGTTTTCGTCCCGTTGCAAAATGACTGAAGTGTGTACATAGGGCACTTAGCTAGAATTTTTTTCAACAATATTTACAATTTTTTTTTGCATTTATATCGTTTAGAGATCAAAGCTTTTTTTACGAATATGAAGCTTATTGCCATATCATTAAGTCACACTGCGGTATGCACGGGGGTGGGGTGCGGGCGGTTAGACATGGAATGAGTAGTAAATCATATATCTATTCAGTTTACCAATTCTTCGTAGTGATAGGTCGCGTCGCAAAAATACGAGCAAACAGCATACTACTCAAGTACATAAAAGATTGTACCGGAAAGGAAAATTGGCCCTTTTTGTCAAATCATCAACTGTAAACGCAGTTGTTATCGTTTCACAGATGAGATTCGTGAAAATATATTTCAAAGTTATTGGGACCAAGGAAATCTTCAGTCACAGCGTGAGTTTATTGTGAGGCATGTGAAAACAGAACCTGTTAAACGGCGAACTGCTGGACTGGAATCTAGGAGGCAAGCCACTCTTCAATATTTTTTTCCTCTTCAGCATCAGTCTCTCCAGGTTTGCCAAACGTTTTTCTTAAAGACTTTAGGAATAAGTTTTCGTACCATTAAAACATCTCTTGAAAAAGTTACAGTACCGTCGAAAAAGAAAGACGAGGAGGGCGTAGAGAATGCTTCATTGAAAATGATGCCACAATTCGAAAAATGATCGAACAGCACATTGAGCGATTCCTGAAGGTTAAATCTCATTACTGCAGGGAAAATTCTTCTAGAGAATACCTACATTGTGAGCTGACGCTACCCAAGATGTACCACATGTTTGAAGAAGAGATTAAAAATAGTTCCGTGAAGCCCAGTTTTTCTTCATACAGAAGGGTTTTTAAATCCAAGAATTTATCTTTCCACCGCCCAAAAAAAGATCAGTGCAGTTTGTGCATGACGTATTTAAAAAGTTCTGAAGAAGAGAAATTAAATATTTGCGAAAAGTATAGGAAGCACCAACAGGAGAGTCAGGAGAGAGGACTTTGTTTAGATCAGAAAGAAATAAATGTCAACTAGCATCACGGCAAAACTCAACCACAATATAATGTGCTACATTTGACCTCCGACAAGTCATCAGCTTGTCTATCAGTGAAAATGCTGTTTTTTATAAACGTCGTCTTTCGGCGTACAATTTCACAATAGCAAGGAGCAAGCAAAAGAGGGTCGTCAGAAATTTCGACTTCATTGTATGACTTTCTCAGCAAGAGTGACGAAAAAGACATCAATATTGTTTATCTGTCTGCTGATGGATGCAGTGGACAGAACAAAAATTCCATCGTGGCATCGACCTTACTGTATGTCATTAACAATGCCACAAATACTCAAGAAATCACTTTACGTTTCTCCGTGCCATGTCATGGACAAAGCGAAGGAGACTCTGTACACAGCACCATCGGCTATGCTCTGAAAAAAAAGTGGGGACATTTTTGAACCAAGCCAGCTTCCTCCAATTTTTAGATTGGCACGAAAAAACAAACCGTACTTAGTGGATATTCTCACATACACTGATTTCCTCGATTTAAAAAAACTTTCAGCCGACCTTAGGGTGCTTTCTATCGGGCACGCCGCAATTGCGGCGGTAAGACCCCTCTTTGAGGAGAGAAATCACTTTACGTTTCTCCGTGCCATGTCATGGACAAAGCGAAGGAGACTCTGTACACAGCACCATCGGCTATGCTCTGAAAAAAAAGTGGGGACATTTTTGAACCAAGCCAGCTTCCTCCAATTTTTAGATTGGCACGAAAAAACAAACCGTACTTAGTGGATATTCTCACATACACTGATTTCCTCGATTTAAAAAAAACTTTCAGCCGACCTTAGGGTGCTTTCTATCGGGCACGCCGCAATTGCGGCGGTAAGACCCCTCTTTGAGGAGTGGCTAGATCGGCGTCACGGCGTCCTGACCTACCGCATGACGCAGGTCCTCACCGGACACGGAAGTTTCGGGAGGTACCTGTGTCTGATGGGTAAGGAAGAGACGCCTGGGTGTCACCACTGCGAGGGTCGCCCTGAGGACACAGTCGAGCACACAGTGCAGGACTGCCCAGCTTGGGCAGAGCACCGACGTGTCCTCACGGCGACAATAGGCGGAGACCTCTCGCGCCCGGCCTTGGTCGAGGCCATGCTGCGGGGCGAGAGGGAGTGGGAAGCGGTCGCCTCCTTCTGCGAAGCAGTCATGCTTTCGAAGGAGGAGGCGGGCCGCGTGAGGGAGAGGATGGCGTCCTCCCTGCAGCCCAGCCGCAGTGGTAGACGCCCACGGCGTCGGACGTCGGCCGACGATCTCCGGCCACCGTAGGCGCGGGCATGCGGACAGCGAGTAAAGGGCAACTCGCTGTCCGACCATGGACCATGCCCGGGTCGACGGCGCGTCGTGTTTCACGCGCGCCTCAAAGAGCGTCAGCAAACTGACGAGGCCCCCTCTGCAGAGGGCCGAATCCTGCCGGGGTCGTGGGACTCATCCCGTTACCGTGGCCCCGGTATGTAAAGGATTATTGAAGGAACACCGTGGATTTTAGTCAGTAAAAGTCTGACAGTCCCTCCCACCCTGCCCGGAGTGGGAGGACTTATTTGATAATTTTACCACGTTAAAAAAAAAAAAAAAAAAAAAAAAGGGTGCTTTCTATCCGAAAAGACAATGAGGGCCGATGCTTGAACTGGACAGAAATGATGGAATTTTCTGTCAAGAAAACTGTACCCGAAAAGATTTTTGTAAGAATAGCCACGGAGAAGAGATTCCACGCTCTCTTTCTCTTAGAAGACAGGTCTCTGTTTTCTTGAGAGAGGAAATAAGACTTCTTAACCCAACACCACCCAAAATTTCGGTAGAAAAATATAATGACTTGTTGTCACTAACTACAGGGGACACCCCAGTCATTAAGTTGCTTTTTTTTTTGTGAGTGGCATCTCGCAGGTCAACCTCTGAGGTTGCCGGCTGCTTAACCGGGCTTGCCTGTGGTTGCCTTAATTAATAAATGAATTAAAGCCTCCAGCCAGGGCTTATTAAAAAACTTACAAACTAGGCGACTACACGCTTAGGGCACCCCCTGTGGGGTACGGACCTCGGCTTAGGGCGTCGCAGGGGGAGGGCAGCTAGGGACAGGCTGGATCAGATCATTATTATTATTAATAAGGGAATTTAAAGCTACTGGCTCAGCGTCGCGGGCTGGCTCTGGCAAGGGTCAGGGCGGACTATTACGGGGACGTCGCGGCGGGCCTCGGCGGCGAGGACTGAAGGACGGTCGGTTTTTGTGTTTGTGTACCACTGTACTGGTTTTCCTACGGCTCTCTTGGAGCAGGGTGATTGCGTCATCGAGAGTGACAAGGGTATGCCTTGGTCGGCGAATCTTAGAGATACGCGAGGGTTCGTATTGGGCGGCCGATACGATAAGGGGATTCCTATGTTGGATTGCAGTATCAAAGAAACGCTTGGAGACACGTATCATGAACTGC